>NC_069454.1:2623066-3019789 GCF_026875155.1 Cherax quadricarinatus | reverse complement strand
TTTTTTGGAGCGGTGGTCAAGAATTTCCAACGGGACAATATACCCCTTTTTACGGCCAATTAGCTTTATTTACAAACCCAGCCGGTCCTTTAAACCATGATACAGCATTTACAAATTTAGCATAAGGTAACCTGGAGTTTACCTGGAGAGAGTTCCGGGGATCAACGCCCCCGCGGCCCGGTCTGAGACCAGGCCTCCTGGTGGATCAGAGCCTGATCAACCAGGCTGTTGTGCTGGCTGCACGCAAACCAACATACGAGCCACAGCCCGGCTGATCCGGAACTGACTTTAGGTGCTTGTCCAGTGATTACACAGAGAGTGCCAGCTTGAAGACTGCCAGGGGTCTGTTGGTAATCCCCCTTATGTGTGCTGGGAGGCAGTTGAACAGTCTCGGGCCCCTGACACTTATTGTATGGTCTCTTAACGTGCTAGTGACACCCCTGCTTTTCATTGGGGGGATGGTGCATCGTCTGCCAAGTCTTTTGCTTTCGTAGTGGGTGATTTTCGTGTGCAAGTTGGGTACTAGTCCCTCTAGGATTTTCCAGGTGTATATAATCATGTATCTCTCCCTCCTGCGTTCCAGGGAATACAGGTTTAGGAACCTCAAGCGCTCCCAATAATTGAGGTGTTTTATCTCCGTTATGCGTGCCGTGAAAGTTCTCTGTACATTTTCTAGGTCGGCAATTTCACCTGCCTTGAAAGGTGCTGTTAGTGTGCAGCAATATTCCAGCCTAGATAGAACAAGTGACCTGAAGAGTGTCATCATGGGCTTGGCCTCCCTAGTTTTGAAGGTTCTCATTATCCATCCTGTCTTTTTTTCTAGCAGATGCGATTGATACAATGTTATGGTCCTTGAAGGTGAGATCCTCCGACATGATCACTCCCAGGTCTTTGACGTTGGTGTTTTCGCTCTATTTTGTGGCCAGAATTTGTTTTGTACTCTGATGAAGATTTAATTTCCTCATGTTTACCATATCTGAGTAATTGAAATTCTCATCGTTGAACTTCATATTGTTTTCTGCAGCCCACTGAAAGATTTGGTTGATGTCTGCCTGGAGCTTTGCAGTGTCTGCAATGGAAGACAACTGTCATGCAGATTCGGGTGTCATCTGCAAAGGAAGACACGTGCTGTGGCTGACATCCTTGTCTATGTCGGATATAAGGATGAGGAACAAGATGGGAGCGAGTACTGTGCCTTGTGGAACAGAGCTTTTCACCGTAGCTGCCTCGGACTTTACTCTGTTGACGACTACTCTCTGTGTTCTGTTAGTGAGGAAATTATAGATCCATCGACCGACTTTTCCTGTTATTCCTTTAGCAAAGCATTTTGTGCGCTATTACGCCATGGTCACACTTGTCGAAGGCTTTTGCAAAGTCTGTATATATTACATCTGCATTCTTTTTGTCTTCTAGTGCATTTAGGACCTTGTCGTAGTGGTCCAATAGTTGAGACAGACAGGAGCGACCTGTTCTAAAAAACCCATGTTGCCCTGGGTTGTGTAACTGATGGGTTTCTAGATGCGTGGTGATCTTGCTTCTTAGGACCCTTTCAAAGATTTTTATGATATGGGGTGTTATGCTATTGGTCTGTAGTTCTTTGCTGTTGCTTTACTGCCCCTTTGTGGAGTGGGGCTATGTCTGTTGTTTTTAGTAATTGTGGGACGACCCCCGTGTCCATGCTCCCTCTCCATAGGATGGAAAAGGCTCGTGATAGGGGCTTCTTGCAGTTCTTGATGAACACAGAGTTCCATGAGTCTAGCCCTGGGGCAGAGTGCATGGGCATGTTTATTTATCGCCTGTTCGAAGTCATTTGGCGTCAGGATAACATCGGATAGGCTTGTGTTAATCAAATTTTGTGGCTCTCTCATAAAAAATTCATTTTGATCTTCGACTCTCAGTCTGGTTAGCGGCTTGCTAAAAATCTGAGTCATATTGGGACTTGAGTAGCTCACTCATTTCCTTGTTGTCCATCTGTGTAGGACCCATCTTGTTTAAGTAGGGGCCCAATACTGGACGTTGTTCTCGATTTTGATTTGGCATAGGAGAAGAAATACTTTGGGTTTCTTTCGATTTCATTTATGGCTTTTAGTTCTTCCCGCGATTCCTGACTCCTAAAGGATTCTTTTAGCTTTAAGTTCGATGCTTGCTATTTCTCTGACCAGTGTCTCCCTACGCATTTCAGATACATTGACCTCTTTTAGCCGCTCTGTTATTCTTTTCCGTCGCCTGTAAAGGGAGCGCCTGTCTCTTTCTGTTTTACATCTACTCCTCCTTTTTTCTTAGAGGAATAAGCCTTGTGCATACATCATGTGCTACCGAGTTAATCTGTTCTAAGGCATAAGTTGGGGTCTGTGTTGCTTAGTATATCTTCCCAGCTTATATCGGTTAGGACTTGGTTTACTTGGTCCCACTTTATGTTTTTGTTATTGAAGTTGAATTTGGTGAATGCTCCCTCATGACTAATCTCCTTATGTCGGTCTGGGGCTCCGCGCATACATGACTGAACCTCAATTATGTTGTGATCTGAGTATATTGTTTTTGATATGGTGATATTTCTTATCAGATCATCATTGTGTAGTGAAGATGAGGTCTAGTGTAAATTCTCCAGTCTAGTAGGCTCTATTTTTTGCTGGTTTAAATTGAATTTTGTGCAGAGATTTAAAAGTCGCGTGAGTTGGTTTTAAGAGCGCCTCCTGGTTTATTACTCAACAAATTTTTGCCTTTTCCCTCCATTTTAGGTGCCTTAAGTTGAAACCCCCCCGGGAGCAAGATGTTGGGTGCAGGAGTGGAAGGTTTTTCCAGACAGTGGTAAAATTTTTAAACAGCTGTTCCGGGAATTTGGGGGATGTTGCATGGGAAAGGTTTGTAGACTACACAAGCAGGTTTTGGTTCTCGCCTTTTACTGCTAAAACTTCCACTACTCATTTGAGGATTTAGCAGTTCGTGCAAAAAAAGGACTCTGCAAGTACAGGCCAACCCCCCCCTTTTTGCCGTTCACTCGTAATCTGTTAGGTTGAAAACCGGGGATCATATTTGTTGTAAAAGTGATCCTTTATTGGGGTCCAGTGAAACCCGCGAACATTCCCCTTTGCCTCTGCAAGCAGTCCAGGGAAAAATTTATTTTGTTGTTTTTTGCTGGCTTTAGACCCTGTATTTTGAAAAAAAAAGAATGTTTCGGAGGGTGGTATTGTTGGGTACTGGGGGGGGTTTTTTTTTTCCGGGCATTAGTATCTGTACTTTGGTTTTGGAGTGGAGGCCATCGACTGGGGTTTCCCACCCCCGGAAAATGAGGGATTTGGTGTCGATTTCGCCTTTCCCTCCAGTTTTTTTTCCTCCCTGGCAAAAAAAAACCTCTCCCTCTTGAGGGGCTGGGCTACCGGTTTTCCCAGGGGCCTGGTTTTTTGTATCTTTTTTCCCCTTTAGATGGTATGCCTGGAAATTTTAAATTTATAGCACGTCTTTCCTGTACTGAAGGGGTACCATTCAGGGTAAAAAAAGCTTACAGGGGGGGAGTTTGCTTTTTCCCCTGTGTATATGGGATGGCTTTTTCCTAGGGGGGTCATAGTTGCACGTCCCATCTTTTTTTCCAGATTTCCCATGCCAGCAGATACCGAGTGCATAGTTTGACAGGCGGGTTTCCGTTTGCCTTGGGTTTCTGTGACTGATTCCCCTGTTGGTGCATTTTTCCCTGTCTTACTTCTTCCCCCCTAGCGAAAAAACAATGGAGCCCCCACCTTTTTGTTTTTGGTAAATATCCTACTATTGCTAGTGGAGTCTTTTGTTTGTTTTTCCCTGCGGCTTTCTAGTTTGCAATTTTGGTTTTTTATCTTTTTTTGACTACACTTTTTTTCCCCTACTATGGCTCCGTCCCCTATGAGTCATTCTAGTTTTCCCCTTCCTGCGATAATTCCCGACTACCGGACAAAATCTCCAGCTTCACCTTATGTCCCCCAGGACAGATCCCCCACTTCCCCATTACTGTCTCCCAGGACAGCATCTCCAGCTTCACCATTACTGTCTCCCAGGACAGCACCTCCAGCTTCCCCATTACTGTCTCCCAGGACAGCACCTCCAGTTCCCCCATTACTGTCTCCCAGGACCCCATATCAGCCCCCCTTTATGATACCAGGAATCATCTCCGCCTTACATTTCTGACTACATGGCCAGTATCAAGGGCGTACCTTCACCCCGGACTTTTTTATGTTCCATCTGTTTGTAGAAAAGCTTCCGGGGTTTTCTATGAAAGCAGTTTTGAGTTGACCTCTTTTAATACCCTTTTTTTTTTTAGACCAGATTTTTTCTCATTTGGGGATACCCAAAAAAACTTCCCTTTTTAATACTGTTGTAGCTGTTCTTGGATTTGCCAAGGGGGGGTGACACCAATTTCCCCAAAAAAATGACAATTTATGCATGTGGAAGCCCCTTTGTTTGATGACCCAGATACACACATTTTAAATGATTTGAATGGTTGATTACTGCAATTCTCAGCAACCTCTTTTAATATTCTATTAATAACCCGCTAGGTGGTGCCAACGAAACCCTTTGAAACCCGTCCCGGGGTTTGGACCCGTCAAGGGTTCGGACCAGTCAGGGTTCGGACCAGTCAAGGGTTCGGCCAGTCTATTGATTTGATCAGTGGGTCACTTATTTTAAAAACCCTCTGGTCGGTGATTTGAGCTAACACATGAAAGGGTCTACTGGAAATTATCTACCCGATTAAAATGTGATTTGATTGATCAAAAGTATAAATGCGTGTTGAAGAGCGGGGACTGCTGGCACTCCTACAATGACGAACGGTCGAGCCCCCACCTTTGTTTATCAGTCGCTGTATTAGCCTCTATTTTTTTTTTTGGTCTCCACCACAATTTAAAAACTATTTTCACATATTGACTGGGGCAAATTTTGGAGGGAAGGGGGCTTTTTTTGTAGTAATAATTGTTCTCGTTGTGTATATTGCGACCGCTGGGAACTCAGGTTTTTTGAATTCACATAAGTTGGTATTTCAAGAAAAAAAAAATAATTTAAAGTCATCCACTTTTACTAAGTACCCTTATAAACTGGTTTGTTGCTACTACAACACTGTATTCGTATTCACTGGGTTACTAGATTATATGCGGTACACTAGCAGGCCCGGAAGATTATTAAAAACAGCTGACCTGTGGTAAGTTTCTGGGGAATTCTGGCACTGCCTCTATAGGGTTTTCACTTCATTTACAAATTCACCTGTTTTTCAAAAGCCTTTTGCCTTTATCATCAATATACAGGGAGCCCCTGTAGTATACACTATCCTATGTATACTCAATCTTTTTAGGGAGACTTTCTTTCCCTGACACAAAAATTAATTTATTTTTTTTTCCCACGGGACGGCCCATGATTCCCCTCGGCAGTAAAAATTGCTAGGGGAAATGCAAATAATCTCCTTTTTTATCATTTAAAAGTTTTCCGCCCCGATTGGTTCCCGGCGCTAGGGAGTATCGATAGGAGATGACACAAAATTTAAAATTCTAGCACGTAAAGAGCGCCGGAAAACACCAAAAAACCGGGGGGGCACAAAAGAGGCCGTGGGCACGCTATGTATAGGGCAAGGGGGCCTCGAGACAAAAAATCTGCTGGGGTTCTCCCCACAGGTATATGATTAAAAGTAAACATATGCTACCCAAAAATATTATACTCTCTTCATTGATTAATTTAGTGGGCTTGTTTTTTCATACCAATTTTAGTTTCCATTACGAATCCCTTGTAAGGATACCTCTTATCAGACCAAATTCAGTGTTGCTAAATTTTTTCTGCAACTTTTTTCTTATATAAATTTGTAATTTGACACCCACATAATGGCTGTTTAAATTTCCAACTGAGGCAAGGTAAGTGATTTAATTGGAGACACTTTGCCTTAGCATAACAAGAGAAATAACACTATTTCATTTAAGTAAGCAACTGCTCCAATGCCAATTTTGAAGCATACAAAAAAATGTGGAGACTTTTTCCCCTTTGATTGGCCACCGGAGGGGAACTCCCCCATTGGAATTTTTTCATAATCACCAAATTTTAAATTTATCCCACCTGTTAATGAATTCCTCAGGTTGAATTTCATCCCAAGCACATTTAAGTTTCCATGCTTCCTGTATTAATAATTTCCCTCTTATAGTAAGGGGTGACACTAAACCTAGTGGATTAAAACATTTGGAAACTTCAGCAAGCAAGACTCTCTTAGTTAATTTATTGGGCATACTGTAATTATTAGGTTTTAACATTAACAAATCTCTCTCAGTATCCCAAGTTAATCCCAATACATTACTACATTTTGGCACTTCATCTCCAGGGTAATCTTTACTTATTTTGTCCTTTAATTTGGACGAATTACTATTCCATTCCCTCAGAGGCATATTTGCACTTTGCATTATTTCATTAGCCTCTCTATAAGTCATTAACTGTTCCTCTTCAGTTGATGTCACACCCAGGAAATTGTCCACATAAAATTGTTTGCTCATTACTTTACTCAATGGACTTCCCATACGTTTAAGGTGTGCATTTATCGTCGCTTGAAGTAGGAACGGACTGGATGTAGCACCAAATAATACGCTCCTAAAGCGAAAGGTTTTCAGAGGGCTAAGTGGGTCAATAGGATTCTCAGGCCATAAAAAGCGGGTACAATCCCGGTCAGCCTCTTGTAAATCCACTCTTAGGAAAGCTTTACTTATGTCAGCCGTAAAGGCATAATTCTTCACCCTGAAATTTAATAAGATATCTCCTAATTTTTCCGTCAACGACGGACCTGTCATCAAACAGTCATTTAAACTAGGTACATTTTTGTTACTCCTGGCACTACAATTAAACACAATCGTCAAAGGAGTGGTCTTAGAATCCTTCTTCACTCCGTGATGTGGCAAATAGTGACCATAAATTTTGGCTTGCTCAGGAGGTACCTCTTCTATAAATTTATTAATTAATTGTTCAGCAATTATGTCATTATAGGCAGTTAACAATTCTGGTGTCTTACTCAGTTCGTGGAGCTGAGCCTTTAACTGTCCATATGCCATTCTGTAATTAGTGGGCAATTCTGGATGGTTCAGTCTCCACGGAAGTCGCACCCAGTATTGTCCAGATTCAAATTTTACATCTCTCAGGTATTGCTCCTGAGGAAAAGAATCGTCTGGACTTTCTTCATTACATTTATTCCAATGCTGTCTAATTCCCACAATTTATGCACTGGCTCAACACCATCCTCTATGGAAGAATTATACTCGGGAACGATTTCATGAGTAAGACACACAGTTATGGTATATGTAGTTTCCTCTAGTCATGAATTATTATTACGAGGAATCCTACCATACATTACATGGCCTCCTGCAGTCTCAGTTCCCGGATAGACCTACAGGCGGCAGGTTGTGTAGCGGGCTAGCTGCGGGATTTTCAAGGATAGCTCCTGGTCAAAGAGGCTGACCAGGTCCCTACTTAACAGAACTCAGTGTGAATGCTTTGAGAAGATACCAGAGCAGCGAACGGACATCCCAGTGCATCGTTTCAGCTTAAATAGTTGAAGAGTTGTGCAGTTTCAGAGGATTTGGTGTTGTCGAGTCAGGACCAGTCAGCGCCTCCCCCCCTCTCCGCTGGGGGGGAGGGGGAGAGCGTGTGTAGTAAACAGTGACCCTCTCATAACGCCTCACACCTGTGCGTCTCCCCCGCCTCACCCACCCAACTCCCAGCGCCACCCCATCTGTAGAGGGTACTTCTCCCCTAACCCACGATGTCAGTGATGGCACTGCAGGGAGTGCCGGGCTCACAGGAACTTCCACTACAGGGACAGCATCGTGGAGTTCGACCGCGAGGCAGCTGTCAGGTGTGCCACAGGCAGTGTGTACTCAGTTCCTCAAGCTTCAACATCCGTGCACACGAGGGCCTGGGATCTTCAATCAACTTGGCGTCCACCAGGACGCTGACATGTCCCTAGGGGAGCTCTGCATCGGGCTGCTAACGGAGTCACTGGCTTCTTGGACCTCTTGGGGGGGTCGATGGTGCTCGTGCAAGCAGCAGATCCCAGGGCAACTTGCTGCTGTTTGCAATGGCTGTCTGCCGAGGAGAGACAGGCACCTAGCAACATCTGTTGTTGGGGCATTGGATGAATTCCCTACTATGTTAACTGCTCATTACTCTGTAATTTGTCTATAATTGTAATCATGTGATAACGTGTTTATCATTCATTACCTTTGAAACCTGTCATGATTTTGACCAGCTCTACCTGGTAAATTCTCATGATTAATGTGTTTGATTCATTACCTTTGCAATTATTCATGAGTGTGACCAGCTCTACCTGGAGCTCATTACCTTTGTAACTTGGTCATGATTATGACCAGATCTAGTTCATTACC
Organism: Cherax quadricarinatus; assembly: GCF_026875155.1. Classification (NCBI taxonomy): domain Eukaryota; kingdom Metazoa; phylum Arthropoda; class Malacostraca; order Decapoda; family Parastacidae; genus Cherax; species Cherax quadricarinatus. The sequence continues at coordinate 3,011,423 of NC_069454.1, read as the reverse complement.
ATTGTAACTTGCTCAGCTATCAAAACTTTGGAGTCCAGTCCCTGGACCAATTATGTACCTCTGTAATCTTTTGACTACCGCCCACAGGATGGGTATGGGGTGCATAATAAACATATTAAACTAACTCCTGCAGTCTTCAAAAGGGTGACACCACATTTCTTTACCATACCCTTTACAAAGGAGGCATAATAGTCACTACCTATCAAAATATTTATTGGGCCTACAGAATCATCACTTACACCAGAAGGTGCTAAATTTACATTATGTGAAAGTTTTTCTGTAGCTTTACTAAGCCCTACTGTAGATAATTTCTCTGGAAGTCTATCTACAATTACTGCATTAACATGTTTTTTCTCATTGCCCAACCTGACAGTTACATAAACAGTGTCATACAATTGAGCTCTTTTATCCGAGAGAAAACCAGATAATTTTAAAGTTGTGGGATCTCCCATCTGTACTTTCATACCATCAAGACATTTATGTTTTATGAAAGTACGCTGGGATCCCTGGTCCAATAATGCAGTTACATTTTTTGATTTATGCCTTTTATCATCAATTTTTACCTGTAACACAGGTAAGGCTACTTCAGCAAAACCATCATTATTAACATCAGCAGCAATTTTTACATTAGCTACTGTTGTGTCATTTGACACAACAGTAGTTTAATTTGACATGACAATCCTTTACATTGTGATTTCCTAAACACCTGACACATCTGTCAAGTTCCTCCAATCTTTCAACTTTATCATTCCATGAATTGTATGCATTGCAATTCTCTAGAGCACGAAAATTCCTTCCCATTACACTAACGTTGTATCCAATTCAAATTAACAATGGCGACTCCCTTCTGCACAGACGCAGGCTTTCCTTTTCTATGACAAATATTATTAAATACAGTATGGCCATCTATTTACCTATAAATTAACGTATTTCCGGAAAATATACAGTATTTTCCACATCTTGATATATATATATATATATATATATATATATATATATATATATATATATATATATATATATATATATATATAATATATATATTATATATGTCGTGCCGAATATGTAAAACTGGTCAATTAGCAAGAACTCATTTAAAATTAAGTCCTTTCTAAAATTTTCTCTTATACGTTTAAAGATATATTTTTTTCATTAATGTTGATATAAAAATTTATAATTTTGCACCAAAAGGAACTTAGAAAACTTACCTAACCTTATTATAACAAGAACAATTTATTTTAGCCTAACCCAACTAAATATATTTTAGATTTGTTTACAATAATTTAATACTAAACAAACACAGTGAAATATTTTTTTTTCGTTAGGTTCAGAATGATTTTGGCGAAATTATTGCATACACAAATTTTCACTTGTCCTATATGGCAAGATGAACCTTGCTATTTAAGCCAAGGTCGCAAGTTCTGCCTATTCGGCACCACACACACATATATATAAAATATATATATATATATATATATATATATATATATATATATATATATATATATATATATATATATATATATATATATTATATTATATATATATATATATGTATACATATATACCTGGAGAGAGTTCCGGGGGTCAACGCCCCCGAGGCCCGGTCTGTGACCAGGCCTCCTGGTGGATCAGAGCCTGATCAACCAGGCTGTTGCTGCTGGCTGCACGCAAACCAACGTACGAGCCACAGCCCGGCTGATCCGGAACTGACTTTAGGTGCTTGTCCAGTGCCAGCTTGAAGACTGCCAGGGGTCTGTTGGTAATCCCCCTTATGTGTGCTTGGAGGCAGTTGAACAGTCTCGGGCCCCTGACACTTGACCCGTGACTGTGTTAAAGACCCCTGATTATCTTCAAAACCTCTGACTGTCTTCGAGACCCGTGACTGTCTTCAAGGCCCCTGACTATCTTTAAGACCACTGTCTTCAAGACCCCTGACTATCTTCAAGACGTTTAACTGTCTTCAAGACCTGTGTCTTCAAGAACCCTGACTCTTCAAGATCCCAAACTGTCTTTAAGACCACTGACAGTCTTCAAGACGCCTATCTTCAAGACCTCTGACTGTCTTCAAGACTCTTGACAGTCTTCAAGACCCCTGACTATATTAAAGACCCCTGACTGTTAAAGACCCTGGCTGTCTTCAAGTCCCCTGACTGTCTTCAAGACCCCTGACAGTCTTCAAGATCCCTGACTGTCTTCAAGACCCCTGATTGTCTTCAAGACCCCTGACAGTATTCAAGACCCCTATCTTTAAGACCCATGACTGTCTTCAAGACCCCTGCCTGTGTTAAAGACCCCTGACTATCTTCAAGACCTCTGACTGTCTTCAAGACCCCTGACTGTCTTCAAGACTCCTGGCTATCTTTAAGACCCCTGTTTTAAGACACCTGACTGTCTTCAAGACCTCTGACTGCTTTCAAGACCCCTCACTGTCTTCAAGACCCCTGGCTGTCTTCAAGACCCTTGACTGTCTTCAAGACCCCTGGCTATCTTCAAGACCTGTTTTTAAGACCCCTGACTGTCTTCAAGACCTCTGACTGTCTTCAAGACCCCTGACTGTCTTCAAGACCCCTGACTGTCTTCAAGACCCCTGACTGTCTTCAAGACCCTTGACCGTCTGCAAGACTCCTGACTGTCTTCAAGGCCCCTGGCTGTCTTCAAGACCCCAGACTGTCTTATAAACCCCTGGCAGTCTTCAAGACCTCTGACTGTCTTCAAGACCTCTGTCTTTAAAACTCCTGTCTTCAAGACTCCTGACAATCTTCAAGACCCCTGACTAATTTCAAGACCCTGGCAGTCTTCAAGACCCCTGACTATCTTCAAGACCCCTGTCTGTCTTCAAGACCCCTGCCTTCAAGAACACTTAACTCTCTTCAAGATCTCTTCACTGTCTTCAAGATCTCTGCCTGTCTTCAAGGCCCCTGACTGTCTTCAAGACAACTGTCAAGACCCCTGACTGTCTTCAAGACCCCAGTCTTCAAGACCTCTGTCTTCAAGACCCCTGTCTTCAAGACCCCTGTCTTCAAGACCACTTCACTGCCTTCAAGACCCCTGACTGTCTTCAAGACCCCTGCCTGTCTTCAAGACCCCTGACTGTCTTCAAGACCCCAGTCTTCAAGACCTCTGTCTTCAAGACCCCTGTTTTCAAGACCCCTGTCTTCAAGACCACTTCACTGCCTTCAAGACCCCTGACTGTCTTCAAGACCCCTGACTGTCTTCAAGACCCCTGCCTGTCTTCAAGACCCATGACTGTCTTCAAAACAACTCTCGTCAAGAGAACTGTCTTCAAGACCCCTTCCTGTGTTCAAGACAACTGACTGTCTTCAAGACCCCTGACTGTCTTCAAGACCCTTGACTATCTTCAAAATCCCTGTCTTCAAGATCTCTGGCAGTCTTCAAAACCCCTGGCTATCTTCGAGATCCCTGTCTTCAAGACCCTGTTTTCAAGACCCCCGTCTTCAAGACCCCTATCTTCAAGATCACTTGACTGTCTTCAAGACCTCTGACTTCAAGACCCATGACTGTCTTCATGAGAACTGTCTTCAAGACCCCTTCCTGTCTTCAAGACAACTGACTGTCTTCAAGACCCCTGACTGTCTTCAAGATCCCTGAGTCTTCAAGACCCCTGGCTGTGTTCAAGACCCTTGACTGTCGTCTAGACCCATGACTGTCTTCAAGACCCCTGGCTGTCTTGAAGACCCCTAACCGTCTGCAAGACCTTTGGCTGTCTTCAAGACAACCAGGGGTCTTGATGACAGTCAAGGTTGTTTTCAAGACCCCTGACTGTTTTCAAGACGCCTGTCTTCAATAGCTTTTGACTGTGTTCAAGACTCTTGTCTTCATGACCCCTGATTTTTTTCAAGACCCCTGACTGTCTTCAAGACCCCTGACTCTTCAAGACTCCTGTCTTCAAGACCCCTAAATGCCTTCAAGACCCCTGTATATCTTCAAGACCCCTTATTGTCTTCAATACCCCTGACTGTCTTCAAGACTACTGTTTTCAAGACCCCTTAACTGTCATCAAGACCCCTGACTGTCTTCCAGTAGGCACTAGACAAGCACCTGAAGTCAGTACCTGACCAGCCAGGCTGTGGTTCGTTTGTCAATTTGTTTGCAGCCAGCAGTAACAGCCTGTTTGATCATGTGAAGCTCCCGCTTCACATACGGAGGGCCCGGGTTCGATTCCCGGCGGGTGGAAACATTCGACACGTTTCCTTACACCTGTTGTCCTGTTCACCTAGCAGCAAATAGGTACCTGGGTGTTAGTCGACTGGTGTGGGTCGCATCCTGGGGGACAAGATTAAGGACCCCAATGGAAATAAGTTAGACAGTCCTCGATGACGCACTGACTTTCTTGGGTTATCCTGGGTGGCTAACCCTCCGGGGTTAAAAATCCGAACGAAATCTTATCTTATCTTATCTTGCCCTGATCCACCATGAGGCCTGGTCACAGACAGGGCCGCAGGGGTGTTGACCCAAAGCCTTCTCCAGACAGATACACTGCTAGATTTACGTTGCAAACTAAAGTCTTGCAAATATGTAGACATTACATGACTCTTCAATTGATCTATGATATTTTTAACAGAGGATAAGAGAAGGAATCAACTTAACCAAATTATTAAGTTATACGAGTGTTGTACATTGAAGCTACCCTCTCCTTCACTCGAATCAAACCTGATTTCCTTCATTTCTAGGCGTTGTAGAACCCTTTCAGGTTTAGCGACTTCCACAACAGAATTTTGTAAACTTTGTTGCAAGCCTTAGCAATGAATGAAAATTTTCAAATATTTCAATGATGGCCCAGTCCATGGCTGGTAATCTATCGCTCACACAAGGGGCCAGGGTTACGATTCCCGAGGTAAGAACATTAGACGCGATTCTAAACACCTGTTGCTTTTACCTAACAGCAGGTGCATAGAGTACCTGAGTTTAAAGTTGACTGGTATTCGCATACCTGGGGGACAAGATTAAGACCGAAAATGATAATAAGTTTGACAGTTCCTCCAAATGAGCACTGACTTTCTTGGTTATCCTGGGTGGTAACCTCCGCGGTTAAAAATCAGAACGAATTCTTGTCTTATTCTTAAAACAAAGAATTTAAAATTGATTTTGTTTATAATTATATTGCATATTGTTTTTTCTTAAAGAATGAGCAAATTAAGAATTTGAAATAAAACGAACACGCGATGTGTTCTGATGGTTGGTGAACACGGATGTGTTCGATGGTTGAAACACAAGATGTGAATTTGAGTTGAAACAGAGATGATGTTCTGTTTTTGAAACACGAGATGTGTTCGATGGTTGAAACACAAGATGTGTTCGATGGTTGAAACACGAGATGTGCTCGATGGTTGAAACACGAGATGTGTTCGATGGTTGAAACACGAGATGTGTTCGATGGTTGAAACACGAGATGTGTTCGATGGTTGAAACACAAGATGTGTTCGATGGTTGAAACACGAGATGTGTTCGATGGTTGAAACACAGATGTGCTCGATGGTTGAAACACGAGATGTGTTCGATGGTTGAAACACGAGATGTGTTCGATGGTTGAAACACAAGATGTGTTCGATGGTTGAAACACAAGATGTGTTCGATGGTTGAAACACGAGATGTGTTCGATGGTTGAAACACAAGATGTGCTCGATGGTTGAAACACGAGATGTGTTCGATGGTTGAAACACGAGATGTGCTCGATGGTTGAAACACGAGATGTGCTCGATGGTTGAAACACAAGATGTGTTCGATGGTTGAAACACGAGATGTGTTCGATGGTTGAAACACAAGATGTGCTCGATGGTTGAAACACGAGATGTGTTCGATGGTTGAAACACGAGATGTGCTCGATGGTTGAAACACAAGATGTGCTCGATGGTTGAAACACAAGATGTGCTCGATGGTTGAAACACGAGATGTGCTCGATGGTTGAAACACGAGATGTGTTCGATGGTTGAAACAATAACATGATTTGTCCGAAAGAATTAAACCTAAAGTTTGTAAATAATTATTATCATTAGATTTTGGTACACTTAATGAAAAAAATATATAAAATTTTATAAGAATAAAAAAGTAATGGTAAAACTACACATTACTATTTATTACGCCGTAATTTATATAAATAAAGAACATGGAGAGTTAGTAAAGTCACAGGAGAGTATCGGGACGCAGCAAGTTTTGGGCGGGAGAATTAATAGCGATGTAAGTAATAAGTTTATTTAGGTACATTTAAACAATTTCTAGATGAATGCAATAATTTTACAAAATAAAATGGACATAAATTGCCTATGATAACGGCCAAGAAGCCAATATTATATATTTCAATAGGTGCACTTTTCGAGCTGAGATCTGCGTGAGGAGTCGCACAATCCTGCTCTTCTTGCATTATTCATTATAATTATTGTGTTATCCGTGGCAGAAGCGAAAGGTAGGTGGTATAAAATATGTGCAAAGAAAAATAGACGTTAATAAAGTTATTTTTATAATATGTTGGTGACTGTAGAGTGTTTAGAAGGTAAGTTACAAGAAGGAAGCTTCTAGATGCTGCTGATGGATTCTTGATGCCAGAAAAATGTCTCTTCTTCCTTGATAGAAATCTGTTTGTTTCCCATTCTTGCAAGTGCTGTATGACCTTTATGGGTTTAGCGCTTCCCCTAAGCACTAGCACGATATGAGACAACACAATAAATGTCAGGGGTCCAAGACTGTTCAACTGCCTCTCAGCATACATAAGGGGAATTACCAATAGACCGCTATCTTCAAGACCCATGACTGTCTTCAAGACCCATGACTGTCTTCAAGACCCATGACTGTCTTCAAGATCCATGACTGTCTTCAAGACCCATGACTGTCTTCAAGAACCCTGACTGTCTTCAAGACCCATGACTGTCTTCAAGAACCCTGACTGTCTTCAAGATCCATGACTGTCTTCAAGACCCATGACTGTCTTCAAGAACCCTGACTGTCTTCAAGACCCATGACTGTCTTCAAGACCCATGACTGTCTTCAAGAACCCTGACTGTCTTCAAGACCCATGACTGTCTTCAAGAACCCTGACTGTCTTCAAGACCCATGACTGTCTTCAAGACCAATGACTGTCTTCAAGATCCATGACTGTCTTCAAGACCCATGACTGTCTTCAAGATCCATGACTGTCTTCAAGACCCATGACTGTCTTCAAGAACCCTGACTGTCTTCAAGACCCATGATTGTCTTCAAGACCCATGACTGTCTTCAAGATCCATGACTGTCTTCAAGATCCATGACTGTCTTCAAGACCCATGACTGTCTTCAAGAACCCTGACTGTCTTCAAGACCCATGACTGTCTTCAAGAACCCTGACTGTCTTCAAGACCCATGACTGTCTTCAAGACCAATGACTGTCTTCAAGATCCATGACTGTCTTCAAGATCCATGATTGTCTTCAAGATCCATGACTGTCTTCAAGACCCATGACTGTCTTCAAGAACCCTGACTGTCTTCAAGACCCATGACTGTCTTCAAGAAACCCTGACTGTCTTCAAGACCCATGACTGTCTTCAAGACCCATGACTGTCTTCAAGATCCATGACTGTCTTCAAGACCCATGACTGTCTTCAAGAACCCTGACTGTCTTCAAGACCCATGACTGTCTTCAAGAACCCTGACTGTCTTCAAGACCCATGACTGTCTTCAAGACCCATGACTGTCTTCAAGATCCATGACTGTCTTCAAGACCCATGACTGTCTTCAAGATCCATGACTGTCTTCAAGACCGATGACTGTCTTCAAGAACCCTGACTGTCTTCAAGACCCATGACTGTCTTCAAGACCCATGACTGTCTTCAAGATCCATGACTGTCTTCAAGACCCATGACTGTCTTCAAGAACCCTGACTGTCTTCAAGACCCTTGGCTATCTTCAAGACCTGTGACAGTCTTCAAGACCCTTGACTATCTTCAAGACCCTTGAATATCTTTAAGACCCCTGACTAGCTTCAAGACCCTTGACTATCTTCAAGACCCATGACTGTCTTCAAGACCCCTGTCTTCAAGAACCCTGACTATCTAAAAGACCCCTAACTGTCTTCAAGACCACTGATTGTATTCAAGATGCCTGACTGCCTTCAAGACCCTATCTTTAAGACCTCTGTCTTCAAGACCCCTGACTTTTTTCAAGACCCCTGACTATTTTCAAGACCCCTGAGAGTCTTCAAGACCCCTGACTGTCTTCAAGACCCCTGGCTGTCTTCGTGACCACTGACTGTCAAGCCCCCCTGACTGTCTTCAAGACCCATCACTATCTTCAAGACCCGTGACTGTGTTAACGACCCCTGACTATCTTCAAGACCTCTGTGTTCAAAACCCCTGACTGTCTTCAAGACCTCTGTCTTCAAGACAACTGTCTTTAAGACCCCTGACTGTCTTCAAGTCCCCTTACTATCTTCAAGTCCCCTTACTATCTTCAAGACCCCTGACAGTCTTAAAGTTCCCTGACTGGTTTCAAGACCCTGATTATCTTCACGACCTTTGGCTATCTTCAAGACCCCTGACTATCTTCAAGACCTCTGGCTGTCTTCAAGACCCCTGACTGTCTTCAAGATCCCTGAGTCTTCAAAACCCCTGACTGTCTTCAAGACCTCTGTCTTCAAGACAACTGTCTTTAAGACCCCTGACTGTCTTCAAGTCCCCTTACTATCTTCAAGACCCCTGACAGTCTTAAAGCTCCCTGACTGGTTTCAAGACCCTGATTATCTTCACGACCTTTGGCTATCTTCAAGACCCCTGACTATCTTCAAGACCTCTGGCTGTCTTCAAGACCCCTGACTGTCTTCAAGATCCCTGAGTCTTCAAGACCCCTGGCTGTCTTCAAGACCCCTGACTGTCTTCAAGACCTCTATCTTCAAGACCCCTGAATATCTTGAAGGCCCCTGACAGTCTTCAAGACCCCTGACTGTCTTCAAGACCTCTATCTTCAAGACCCCTGACTATCTTCAAGACCTCTGACTCTTCAAGACCCCTGACTGTCTTCAAGTCCCTTGAATGTTTTCAAAGCCCCTGAAAGTCTTCAAGACCCCTGAATATTTTCAAGACCCCTGACTGTCTTCAAGACCAATGACTATCTTCAAGACCCCTGTCTTCAAGTCCCCTGACTGTGTTAAAGACCCCTGACTAACTTCAAGACCTCTGTCTTCAAGACCCCTGACTGTAGTCTAAGACCACAATCTTTAAGACCCCTGCTTATCTTCAAGACCTCTGACTGTCTTCAAGACCCCTGACTGTCTTCAAAACCCCTGAATATCTTCAAGACGCCGACTGTCTTCAAGACCCCTGACTGTCTTCAAGACCCATGACTGTCTTCAAGACCCATGACTGTCTTCAAGACCCATGACTGTCTTCAAGACCCATGACTGTCTTCAAGACCCTGACTGTCTTCAAGACCCATGACTGTCTTCAAGACCCATGACTGTCTTCAAGAACCCTGACTGTCTTCAAGACCCTTGGCTATCTTCAAGACCTGTGACAGTCTTCAAGGCCCTTGACTGTCTTCAAGACCCATGACTGTCTTCAAGACCCATGACTGTCTTCAAGACCCATGACTGTCTTCAAGACCCATGACTCTTCAAGACCCCTGGCCATCTTCAAGAACCCCTGACTGTCTTCAAGACCCTTGACTGTCTTCAAGACCCCTGACTACAAGACAATTGACTGTCTTTAAGACCCATGACTGCCTTCAAGACCCATGACTGTCTTCAAGACCCATGACTGTCTTCAAGACCCCTGGCTATCTTCAAGACCCCTGACTATCTTAAAGACTTCTGACTGTCTTCAAGACCCCTGAATATCTTTAAGACCCCTGACTGTCTTGAAGACCCTTGACTATCTTCAAGACCTATGACTGTCTTCAAGACCCCTGTCTCCAAGACCCCTGTCTTTAAGACCCCTGACTGTCTTCAAGACCCCTATCTTCAAGATCTCTATATTCAAGACCCCTGACAGTCTTCAAGACCCCTGAAAATCTTCAATACCCCTGTCTTCACGACCCCTGGCCATCTTCAAGACCCTTGGCCATCTTCAAGACCCTTGACTATCTTCAAGACCCCTGTCTATCTTAAAGTACTCTGTCTTCAAGACCCCTAACTGTCTTTAAGACCCCTGACTGTCTTCAGGTCCCCTGACTATCAAGACCCCTGACTATCTTAAAGACCCCTGGCAGTCTTCAAGACCCCTGTCTTCAAGACCCCTGACAGTCTTCAAGACACCTGACTATCTTCAAGACCCATGACTATCTTCAAGACCCCTGACTGTGTTAAAGACCCCTGACTGTCTTCAAGACCCTTGATTATCTTTAAGACCCCTGACTGCCTTTAAGACCCCTATCTTCATGACCTCTGAGTGTCTTCAAAACCCCTGACTGTCTTTAAGATCCCTGACTACCTTCAACGCCCCTGGCAGTATTCAAGACCTCTGACTGTCTTCAAGACCCCTGACTGTCTTCAAGACCCCTTACATTCTTCAAGACCCCTGACTGTCTTCAAAGCTCCTGACAATCTTCAAGACCCCTGACTATCTTCAAGACCCCTGACTATCTTTAAGACCCATGATTGTCTTCAAGACCCCTGACTGTCTTCAATACCCCTATCTTTAAGACCCCTGACTATCTTAAAGACCCCTATCTTGAAGATCCCTGTCATCAAGACTCCTGTATTCAAGACCCTTGACTGTCTTCAAGTCCCGTGATTCTCTTCAAGGCCCCTTACTGCCTTCAAGACCCCTGACTGTCTTCAAGACCTCTGTCTTCAAGGTCGCTGACAGTCTTCAAGAGACCTGACCATCTTCAAGAACTCTGTCTTCAAGACCCTTCAATGTCTTCAAGGCCCATGAAAGTCTTCAAGACCCCTGACTGTTTTCAAGACTCCTGATTGTCTTGCAGACCCCTGTCTGTCTTCAAGAATACTGTCTTCAAGACCCTTGACCATCTGCAAGACCCATGGCTGTCTTCAAGACCCCTGGCTGTTTTCAAAACCCCAGACTGCCTTATAGACCCCTAGCAGTCTTCAAGACCCTTGACTGTCTTCACGACTCCTTGACTGTCTTCAAGACCTCTGACTGTCTTCAAGAACCCTGACTGTCTTCAAGACCCCTGTCTTCAAGACCTCTGTCTTTAAGACCCTGACTGTCTTCAAGACTCCTTACTATCTTCAAGACCCCTGACTGTCTTCAAGACCCCTGACTATCTTCAAGACCCCTTACTGTCTTCAAGACCCCTGTCTTCAAGAACTCTGTCTTTAAGACCCCTGACTGTCTTCAAGACCCCTATCTTCAAGACCCTTGAGTGTTTTCAAGACCCCTGACTGTCTTCAATACCCCTGTGTTCAAGACCGCTATCTTCAAAATCCCTGTCTTTAAGACCACTTGACTGTCTTCAAGACCCCTTCACTGTCTTCAAGAACCCTGACTGTCTTCAAGACCCCTGTCTTCAATACCTTTGTCTTCAAGACCCCTGACTGTCCTAAAGACCCATGACTGTCTTCAAGACAACTCTCTTCCAGACCCCTTCCTGTGTTCAAGACAACTGACTGTCTACAAGAGCCCTGACTGTCTTCAAGTCCCCTATCTTCAAGCTCCCTGCCTGTCTTCAAGACCTGACTATTTCAACACCTCTGTCTTCAAGACCCCTGACTGTCTTCAAGATCCATGACTATCTTCAGGACCTCTGACTGTCTTCAAGACCCCTGACTGTCTTCAAGACCCCTTACTAACTTCAAGACCCCTGACTGTCTTCAAGACCCCTGACTCTCTTTAAGACCACTGACAGTCTTGAAGACCCCTGACTGTTTTAAAGGCCTCTGACTGTCTTCAAGACCCCTGACTATCTTCAAGACCTCTGACTGTCTTCAAGTCCCCTGATTATCTTCAAGGCCCCTGACAGTCTTGAAGACCGCTGACTGTCTTCAAGACCCCTGACTGTCTTCAAGACTCTTGAATGTCTTCAAGGCCCCTGAAAGTCTTCAAGACCCCTGAATACTTTCAAGACCCCTGATTGTCTTCAAGACCCATGAGAGTCTTCAAGACCCCTGACTGTCAAGATCCCTGTCTTCAAGACCCCTGACAGTCTTCAAGACCCCTGACTATCTTCAAGACCCCTGAATGTCTTAAAGACCCCTGACTGTGTTAAATACCTCTGACTATCTTCAAGACCTCTGACTATCTTGAAGAACCCTGACTCTTCAAGACCCCTGACTATGTTTAAGACCCCTGAATATCTTCAAGATCCCTATCTTCCATACACGTGTCTTTAAGACCCCTGACTGTCTTCAACTCCCCTCACTATCTTCAAGACCCATGGCTGTCTTCAAGACCCCAGGCTGTTTTGTAAGACCCCTGGCAGTCTTCAAGACCCCTATCTTCAAGACCACTGTCTTCAAGACCCTTGACTGTCTTCAAGACCAATGACTGTCTTCAAGAACCCTGACAGTCTTCAAGACTCCTGACTACCTTCAAGACCCCTGACTACCTTCGAGAACCTTGACTGTCTATAAGTCCCCTGCCTGTCTTCAGGACCCCTGACTATCTTCAAGACCCTTGACTGTCTTCAAGACCCCTAACTGTGTTAAAGATCCCTGACTGTCTTCAAGACCTCTGTCTTCAAGGTCACTGACAGTCTTCAAGAGGCCTGACCATCTTCAAGAACCCTGACTGTCTTCATGACCCTTCACTGTCTTCAAGGCCCATGAAAGTCTTCAAGACCCCTGACTATTTTCAAGACCACTGATTGTCTTGAAGACTCCTGTCTGTCTTCAAGAGCACTGACTGTCTTCAAGACCCTTGACCATCTGCAAGACCCCTGGTAGTCTTCAAGACCCCTGACTGCCTTCAGGACTCCTTGACTGTCTTCAAGACCTCTGACTGTCTTCAAGAACCCTGATTGTCTTCAAGACCTCTGTCTTCAAGATCTCTGTCTTTAAGACCCCTGTCTGTCTTCAAGACTCCTTACTCTCTTCAAGACCCCTGTCTGTCTTCAAGACTCCTTACTCTCTTCAAGACCCCTGGCTGTCTTGAAGACCATTATCTTCAAGACCCCTTACTGTCTTCAAGACCCCTGTCTTCAAGAACTCTGTCTTTAAAACCCCTGACTGACTTCAAGACCCCTATCTTAAAGACCCTTGACTCTTCAAGACCCCTGACTGTCTTCAATACCCCTGTCTTCAAGACCCCTATCTTCAAAACCCCAGTCTTCTAGACCACTTGACTGCCTTCAACACCCCTTCACTGTCTTCAAGACCCCTGACTGTCTTCAAGACCCCTGTCTTCAAGACCTTTGTATTCAAGACACCTGACTATCTTCAAGACCTCTGCCTGTCTTCAAGACCCATGACTGTCTTCAAGACCCCTGACTGTCTTCAAGATCCCTGACTGCAAGACCATTGTCTTCAAGGCCCTTGGCAGTCTTCAAGACCTCTGTCTTCAAGACCAATGACTATCTTCAAGACCCCTGTCTTCAAGACTATCTTCAAGACCTTTGTCTTCAAGGCCCCTGACTGTCCTCTAAGACCACTATTTTTAAGACCCCTGCTTATCTTCAAGACCTCTGCCTGTCTTCAAGACCCCTGACTGGCTTCAAGACTTTTGTCTTCAAGTCCCCTGAATATCTTCAATGCCCCTGACAGTCTTCAAGACCCTTGACTATCTTCAAGACCCATGACTATCTTCAAGACCCCTGACTGTCTTCAAGACCTCTGCCTGTCTTCAAGACCCCTGACTGGCTTCAAGACCTTTGTCTTCAAGTCCCCTGAATATCTTGAAGACCCCTGACAGTCTTCAAGACCCCTGACTGTCATCAAGACACTTGACTATCTTTAAGGCATCTGCCTATCTTGAAGACCCCTATCTTCAAGACCCCTCTCTTCCAGAGCCCTGACTGTCTTCAAGACCCCAGACTGTCTGCAAGACCACTGACTGTCTTCAAGGCCCTTGACAGTCTTCAAGACCCCTGACTATCTTCAAGACCCATGACTATCTTCAAGACCCCTGTGTTAAAGACCCCTGACTGTTTTCAATACCCCTATCTTTAAGACCCCTGATTGTCTTCAAGACCCATGACCATCTTCAAGACCTCTGACTATCTTCAAGACCTCTGACTGTGTTAAAGACCCCTGACTATCTTCAAGACCTCTGACTGTTTTCAAGACCCATGACTGTCGTCAAGACCCGTATCTTTAAGACCCCTGTGTATCTTCAAGACCCCTACCTTGAAGACTCCTATTTTCAAGATCCATGTCTTCCAGACCCCTGTCTTTAAGACCCCTCCCATGACTGTTTTCAAATCCCCGGACTATCTTCAAGGCCCTTTATTGTCTTCAAGACCCCCGACTGTCTTCAAGACCCTTGACCATCTGCAAGACCCCAGAATGTCTTATAGACCTCTGGCAGCATTCAAGACCCCTATCTTTAAGACCCCTGACAGTCTTCAAGACCAATGTCTTCAAAACCCTTTACTGTCTTCAAGACCCCTGTGTTAAAGACCCCTGACTATCTTCAAGACCTCTGACTGACTTCAAGACCCCTGACTGTCTTCAAAACCCCTGACTATCTTCAAGATTCATGACTGTCTTCAAGACCCCTGACTGTGTTAAAGAACCCTGACTATCTTCAAGACATGTGACGGACATAAGAACATAAGTACGAAGGAACACTGCAGAAGGCCTACTGGCCCATGTGAGGCAGGTCCAAGTCTCCTACCGGCTTAAGCCAATGCACCCAACCTAGTCAGGTCAGGTCACATTGACTTAAGGGAGGAACACGGCAACCGACCTGGTAGCACAAGCTATCAGGTCCAACTCACACCTACCCACATCCACTCATGTATTTATCCAACCTATTTTTAAAGCTACACAACGTTCTGGCCTCTATAACTGTACTTGGGAGTTTGTTCCACTCATCCACAACTCAATTACCAAACCAGTACTTTCCTATATCCTTCCTGAATCTGAATTTTTCCAACTTAAAACCACTGACTATCTTCAAGACCTCTGACTGTCTTCAAGACCCTGACTGTCGTCAAGACCCCTGTCTATCTTCAAGACCCCTATCTTGAAGACTCCTATTTTCAAGATCCATGTCTTCCAGACCCCTGTCTTTAAGACGCCTCCCATGACTGTTTTCAAATCCCCGGACTATCTTCAAGGCCCCTTACTGTCTTGAAGACCCCTGACTGTCTTGAAGACCCTTGACCATCTGCAAGACCCCTGTCTTTCTTCAAGTACCCTGTCTTCAAGACCTTAACTGTCTTTAAGACCCCTGACTGTCTTCAGGTCCCTTGACTATATTCAAGGTGACTTGCTGTCTTCAAGATCCCTGACTGTCTTCAAGGCACCTGAAAGTCTTCAAGACACCTGACTATCTTCAAGACCCCTGACTGTCTTAAAGACCCCAGACTATTATCAAGACCTCTGTCCTCAAGACCCCTGACTCTTTTCAAGACCCCTGACTGTCTTCAAGACCTTTGATTATCTTTACGACCCATGACTGCCTTCAAAACCCATATCTTCATGACCTCTGACTGTCTTCAAGACCCCTGACTGTCTTTAAGTCCCCTGACTGTCTTCAGGGCCCCTGGAAGTCTTCAAGGCTCCTGACTGTCTTCAAGACCCCTGATTGTCTTCAAGAACCCTGTTTTAAAAACCCCTGACTATCTTCAAAACCTCTGACAGTGTGTAAGACCGATGAGAGTTTTCAAGACCTCTGTGTTAAAACGCTCTGACTATCTTCAAAACCTCTGTTTTCAAGACCCCTGACTGTGTTCAAGACCCCTGACTGTCTTCAAGACCCTTGACTATCTTTAAGACACATGACTGTCTTCAAGACCTCTGACTGTCTTCAAGACCTCTGACTGTCTTCAAGACCCCTGACTGTCTTCAAGACCCCTGACTATCTTAAAGACCCCTATCTTGAAGACCCCTGTCTTCAAGACCTTTGTATTTAAGACCCTTCACTGTCTTCAAGTCCCGTGACTCTCTTCAAGACCCCTGACTGTCTTCAAGGCCTCTGATTGTCTTCAAGGTCCCTGACCATGTTCAAGACCCCTAACTGCCTTCAAGGCCCTTCACTGTCTTCAAGTCCCCTGAAAGTCTTCAAGACCCATGACTATTTTAAAGACGCCTGACTGTATTGAAGACCCCTGTCTGTCTTCAAGAACACTGACTGTCTTCAAGACCCTTGACCATCTGCAAGACCCCTGGCTGTCTTCAAGAACCCTGGCTGTTTTCAAGACCCCAGACTGTCTTATAGACCCTGGCACCTGGCAGTATTCAAGACCCCTGGCAGTATTCAAGACCCCTGGCAGTATTCAAGACCCCTGACTGTCTTCAGGACTCCTTGACTGTCTTTAAGACTCCTGACTGTCTTTAAGATCTCTGACTGTCTTCAAGACTCCTTACTGTCTTCAAGACCCCTGAGTGTCTTCAAGACCCCTGGCAGTCTTCAAGACCCCTGAGTGTCTTCAAGACCCCTGGCAGTCTTCAAGACCCTTTACTGTCTTCAAGACCACTGACTGTCTTCAAGGCCTCAGACAGTCGTCAAGATCCCTGTCTTCAAGACCCCTGACTGTCTTCAAGACCCTTTACTGTCTTCAAGACCACTGACTGTCTTCAAGGCCTCAGACAGTCGTCAAGATCCCTGTCTTCAAGACCCCCGACTACCTTCAAGACCCCTGACTGTCTTCAAGACCCCTGTCTATCTTCAAGTACCCTGTCTTCAAGACCCTGTCTTAAAGACCCCTGACTGTCTTCAAGAACCCTGACAGTCTTCAAGACCCTATCTTCAAGACCCCTCGGTGTGTTAAAGACCCCTGGCTATCTTCAAGACCTCTGACTGTCTTCAAGTCCCCTGTCTGTCCTCAAGACACTTGACTATCTTTAAGGCACCTGCCTATCTTCAAGACCCCTCTTCTTCAAGACAACTCTCTTCAAGACCCCTTCCTGTGTTCAAGACAACTGACTGTTTTCAAGACCCCTGTGCTCAAGACCCCTGTCTTCAACACACCTGACTATCTTCAAGACCCCTGACAGTCCTCAAGACCCCTGACTATCTTCAAAACCCCTGACTAACTTCAAGACCGATGACTGTCTTCAAGTCCCTTGACTTCGTTAAAGACCCCTGACTATTTTCAAGACCTCTGTTTTCAAGACCCCTGTCTTAAAGACCCCTGACTAACTTCAAGACCCCTACCTTCAAGACCTCTGACTGTCTTCAAGACCCCTGACTGTATTCAAGACCCCTGACTAACTTCAAGACCGATGACTGTCTTCAAGTCCCTTGACTTCGTTAAAGACCCCTGACTGTCTTCAAGACCTCTGCCTGTCTTCAAGACCCCTGACTGTCTTCAAGACCCATGGCAATCTTCAAGACCCCTAACTGTATTCAAGACCCCTGACAGTCTTCAAGACCCCTGACTATTTTCACGACCCCTGACTGTCTTCAAGACCCCTGACTATGTTAAAGACCCCGGACTATCTTCAAGGCCTCTGTCTTCAAGACCCCTGACTGTCTTCAAGAGCTATATCTTTAAGACCCCTGACTATCTTCAAGAACCCTATCTTCAAGACCCCTCTCTTCCAGACCCTTGTCTTTAAGACCCCTGACTGTCTTCAAGTCCCCGGACTATCTTCAAGGCCCCTTACTGTCTTCAACACCCCTGACTGTCTTCAAGACCCATGACCATCTGCAAGACCCCTGGCTGTCTTCAAGACCCCTGTCTTCAAGACAACTCTCTTCAAGACCCCTTCCTGTCTTCAAGACCCATGTCTATCTTCAAGGCCCATGACTGTCTTCAAGACCTCTGACTGTCTTCAAAGCCCCTGACTGACTTCAAGACCCCTGACTGCCTTAAAGACCCCTGATAGTCAAGACCCCTATCTTTAAGACCCCTGACTGTCTTCAAGACCCCTGAATGTGTTAAAGACCTTTGACTATCTTCAAGACCTCTGACTGTCTTCAAGATCAATGACTATCTTTAAGACCCCTGACTATCTTCAAGACCCCTATCTTCAAGAGCCCTGTCTTCCAGACCCCTGTCTTTAAGACCCCTGACTGTAAGATCCATGACTATCTTCAAGACCCCTGACTTGAAGAACCCTGCTTTTAAGACCCCTGACTGTCTTCAAGTCCCCTACTATCTTCAAGGCCCCTTACCATCAAGACCCCTGACTGTCTTCAAGACCCATGACAGTCTTCAAGACCCCTGACTGTCTTCAGGACCCCTTGACTGTCTTCAAGACTGCAGACTGTCAAGACCCCTGGCTGTCTTCAAGACCCCAGACTGTCTTATAGGCCCCTGGCAGTCTTCACGACCCCTATCTTTAAGACCTCAGACTGTCAAGACCACTGTCTTCAAGACCCCAAACCGTCAAGACCCCTGACTATCTTCAAGACCCTTGACTGTCTTCAAGATCCCTGACTGTTTTAAAGACCCCTGACTATCTTCAAGACCTCTGACTTCAAGAACCCTGACTGTCTTCAAGACCCATGACAGTCTTCAAGACCCCTATCTTCAAGACCCCTGACTGTCTTCAAGACCACTGTCTTCAAGACCCCTGACAGTCTTCAAGATCCCTGACTATCTTCAAGACCCCTGACTATCTTCAAGACCCTTGACTGTCTTCAAGACCCCTGACTATCTTTAAGACCTCTGTCTACAAGACCCCTGACTACCTTCAAGACCCTTGACTATCTTCAAGATCCCTGACTGTCTTCAAGACCCCTGACTATCTTCAAAACCCCTTACTGTCTTCAAGATCCCTGAATTTCTTCGATACCCCTGACAGTCTTCAAGACCCCTATCTTCAAGACCTCTGTCTTCAAGACCTCTGAATGTCTTCGAGACCACTGTCTTCAAGACCCCTGACAGTCAAGACCCCTATCAAGACCCATGACTATCTTCAAGACCCCCGTCTTCAAGACCCCTGACTGTCTTCAAGACCCATGACTATCTTCAAGACCCCTGACTGTCTTCAAGACCTCTGACTGTCTTCAAGACCCCTGACTGTCTTTAAGACCCCTGACTGTCTTTAAGACCCCTAACTGTCTTCAAGTCCCCTATATTCAAGACCCTTACAGTCTTCAAGACCCATGACTGTCTTCAAGACACCTGACTGTTTTCAAGTCCCCTGATTATCTTCAAGACCCTTGACTATCTTGAAGACCTCTGTCTTCAAGACACCTGACTATTTTCAAGACCCCTGACAATCTTCAAAACCCCTGAGTAACTTCAAGACCCCTGACTGTATCCAAGACCCTGTTTTAAAGACCTCTGACTATCTTCAAGACCTCTGACAGTCTTCCAGACCCCTGACTGTCTTCAATACCCCAGACTATCTTTAAGACCCCTGACTATCTTCAAGACCCCTGTATTTAAGACCCCTGACTGTCTTCAAGTCCCCTGACTATCTTCAAGGCCCTTTACTGTCTTCAAGACCCCTGACTGTCTTTAAGAGTTTTGTCTTCAAGGTTCCTGACAGTCTTCAGACCTCTGACCATCTTCAAGACCCCTGACTGTCTTCAAGGCCCTTGACTGTCTTCAAGACCCCTGACTGTCTTCAAGAACCTTGACCATCTGCAAGACCCGTGGCTGTCTTCAAGACCCTTGGCTGTCTTCAAGACTGCAGACTGTCTTATAGACCCCTGGCAGTCTTCAAGACTCCTGACTATCTTCAAGACCCCTGACTGTCGTCAAGACCCCTGACTGTCTTCAAGACCCATGTCTTCAAGACCTCTGTCTTTAAGACCCCTGACTGTCTTCAAGACTTCATCTATCACTACACATCTATCACACAACTACACATCTACCATCGCTACTACAATATGCATCAGCCATCACTACACATCTATCACCACCACTACACATCTACCATCACTACTACAATATGCATCAGCCATCACTACACATCTATCACCACCACTACACATCTACCATCACTACTACAATATGCATCAGCCATAACTACACATCTATCACCACCACTACACATCTACCATCACTACTACACTATGCATCAACCATCACTACACATCTATCACAACCACTACATATCTACCATCACTACTACACTATGCATCAGCCATCACTACACATCTATCATCACCACTACACATCTACCATCACTACTACACTATGCATCAACCATCACTACACATCTACCATCACTACTACACTATGCATCAGCCATCACTACACATCTATCACCACCACTACATATCTACCATCACTGCTACACTATGCATCAGCCATCACTACACATCTATCACCACCACTACATATCTACCATCACTACTACACTATGCATCAGCATCACTACACATCTATCACCACCACTACATATCTACCATCACTACTACACTATGCATCAGCCATCACTACACATCTATCACAACCACTACACATCTACCATCACTACTACACTATGCATCAGCCATCACTACACATCTATCTCTACTACACTATGCATCAGCCATCACTACACATCTATCACAACCACTACACATCTACCATCACTACTACACTAGGCATCAGCCATCACTACACATCTATCACAACCACTACACATCTACCATCACTACTACACTAGGCATCAGCCATCACTACACATCTATCACAACCACTACACATCTACCATCACTACTACACTAGGCATCAGCCATCACTACACATCTATCACAACCACTACACATCTACCATCACTACTACACTAGGCATCAGCCATCACTACACATCTATCACAACCACTACACATCTACCATCACTACTACACTATGCATCAGCCATCACTACACATCTATCACCACCACTACACATCTACCATCACTACTACACTATGCATCAACCATCATTACACATCTATCACCACCACTACACATCTGCCATCACTACTACACTATGCATCAACCATCACTACACATCACCACCACTACACATCTACCATCACTACTACACTATGCATCAACCATCACTACACATCTATCATCACCACTACACATCTACCATCACTACTACACTATGCATCAACCATCACTACACATCTATCATCACCACTACACATCTACCATCACTACTACACTATGCATCAGCCATCACTACACATCTATCACAACCACTACACATCTACCATCACTACTACACTATGCATCAGCCATCACTACACATCTATCTCTACTACACTATGCATCAGCCATCACTACACATCTATCACAACCACTACACATCTACCATCACTACTACACTAGGCATCAGCCATCACTACACATCTATCACAACCACTACACATCTACCATCACTACTACACTAGGCATCAGCCATCACTACACATCTATCACAACACTACACATCTACCATCACTACTACACTAGGCATCAGCCATCACTACACATCTATCACAACCACTACACATCTACCATCACTACTACACTAGGCATCAGCCATCACTACACATCTATCACAACCACTACACATCTACCATCACTACTACACTATGCATCAGCCATCACTACACATTCTATCACCACCACTAACACATCTACCATCACTACTACACTATGCATCAACCATCATTACACATCTATCACCACCACTACACATCTGCCATCAACTACTACACTATGCATCAACCATCACTACACATCACCACCACTACACATCTACCATCACTACTACACTATGCATCAACCATCACTACACATCTATCATCACCACTACACATCTACCATCACTACTACAATATGCATCAGCCATCACTACACATCTATCACCACCACTACACATCTACCATCACTACTACACTATGCATCAGCCATCACTACACATCTATCACAACCACTACATATCTACCATCACTGCTACACTATGCATCAGCCATCACTACACATCTATCACCACCACCACACATCTACCATCACTACTACACCATGCATCAACCATCATTACACATCTATCACCACCAATACACATCTGCCATCACTACTACACTATGCATCAACCATCACTACACATCACCACCACTACACATCTACCATCACTACTACACTATGCATCAACCATCACTACACATGTATCATCACCACTATACATCTATCATCACTACTACACTATGCATCAACCATCACTACACATCTATCATCACCACTATACATCTACCATCACTACTACACTATGCATCAACCATCACTACTCATCTATCATCACTACTACAATATGCATCAACCATCACTACACATGTATCATCACCACTACACATCTACCATCACTACTACACTATGCATCAACCATCACTACTCATCTATCATCACTACTACAATATGCATCAACCATCACTACACATGTATCATCACCACTACACATCTACCATCACTACTGCACTATGCACCAACCATCACTACACATGTATCATCACCACTATACATCTATCATCACTACTACACTATGCATCAACCATCACTACACATCTATCATCACCACTATACATCTACCATCACTACTACACTATGCATCAACCATCACTACTCATCTATCATCACTACTACAATATGCATCAACCATCACTACACATCTATCATCACCACTACACATCTACCATTACTACTACACTAACCATCTACCATCATCAATACACATGTCAAAATAATTACAGGATGGATACTGATGATAAGCAGTCTGCCAAAAGGGGCAGTCAAAATTTGGATGATTCTGGGACATCTGGTACTCAGAAAAAAAGGAAGAAAGTAGAATCCCAAGAGGCATCTCATCTTGTGAATATTTCTGGTGAAAGTTCTGAGAAGAAAGAAGAATCCCAAGAGTCTTCTCATCTTGTGAATATTTCTGGTGAAAGTTCTGATAAGAAAGAAGAATCCCAAGAGTCTTCTCATCTTGTGAATATTTCTGGTGAAAGTTCTGATAAGAAAGAAGAATCCCAAGAGGCATCTCATCTTGTGAATATTTCTGGTGAAAGTTCTGAGAAGAAAGAAGAATCCCAAGAGGCATCTCATCTTGTGAATATGTCTGGTGAAAGTTCTGAGAAGAAAGAAGAATCCCAAGAGGCATCTCATCTTGTGAATATTTCTGGTGAAAGTTCTGAGAAGAAAAAAGAATCCCAAGAGGCATCTCATCTTGTGAATATTTCTGGTAAAAGTTCTGAGAAGAAAGAAGAATCCCAAGAGGCATCTCATCTTGTGAATATTTCTGGTAAAAGTTCTGAGAAGAAAGAAGAATCCCAAGAGGCATCTCATCTTGTGAATATGTCTGGTGAAAGTTCTGAGAAGAAAGAAGAATCCCAAGAGGCATCTCATCTTGTGAATATTTCTGGTGAAAGTTCTGAGAAGAAAGAAGAATCCCAAGAGTCTTCTCATCTTGTGAATATTTCTGGTGAAAGTTCTGAGAAGAAAGAAGAATCCCAAAAGGCATCTCATCTTGTGAATATTTCTGGTGAAAGTTTTCAGAAGAAAAAAGAATCCCAAAAGGCATCTCATCTTGTAAATATGTCTGGTAAAAGTTCTCAGAAGAAAGGGAAGAAAAAACTAACCCAAGAGGATCATGAAGATTCTCATGAAGCTGAAGGTGTGTATCTTTCAAAAGACGGCAAAATGCCCGATGAAGATGATGACCCGGATAATGCCCTAAATGATATGGATTATGATGATTATCCCGACAAATTCCCCCCAGATCTTTTCAGCCCTTGATAAATGGGTCACATATGTTAAGCAAAAAGGAGTGTTTTTCTCAATATATACTTTTATATTCTTGTTTAAGTAAATATTTTTCAATGTTGCAATGAGTGCTGAACGTGCACTGTGCACCCCTGATGTCTGTGGCCACAAAGAACAGAGAAAAAGTGTGACATTAGAAACAAAATTAGAAATCTTGTTTATATCAGTTAACCTATGGTAAAATTGGTTCATTATACTTCATTTCACTCAAAGTTGCAGTTTCTGAAACTATCAATGATGTTAAGTGACAACTTACTGTGCAGTAATATACTGCTTTGAGAATGTTTAATATTACCATTTATTTTTCTTAGTTTCATGATAATTATCAAAATAACTTTTTTGTTTATTATAGAAGTAAAGGAGGTAAAGGAGGTTTTGTGGGCAAGGGGTTTGGACTTCCAGCAAGCGTGCGTGAGCGTGTTAGATAGGAGTGAATGGAGATGAATGGTATTTGGGACCTGACGATCTGTTGGAGTGTGAGCAGGGTAATATTTAGTGAAGGGATTCAGGGAAACCGGTTATTTTTATATAGCTGGACTTGAGTCCTGGAAATGGGAATTACAATGCCTGCACTCTGAAGGAGGGGTTCGGGATATCAGCGGTTTGGAGGGATATGTTGTGCATCTTTATAGGTATATGCTTCTAAACTGTTGTGTTCTGAGCACCTCTGCAAATACAGTGCTTATGTGTGAGTGAGGTGAAAGTGTTGAATGATGATGAAAGTATTTTCTTTTTGGGGATTTTCTTTCTTTTTGGGGTCACCCTGCCTCGGTGGGAGACGGCTGACTTGTTAAAAAAAAAAAAAAAAAGTTTATGTTTCAGTACATTTATATATTATATTAGAAAATATATAAGGTTAAATTATTATTATAATACAGGGGGAAGCACTAAACCCGGTGGATTATACAGTGCCTGGGGGGGGATGTGGAAGGCATTCAGGCTTAATTTGGGGAACTGGAGCACAGATCCAATTCCCTAAATCGAGATCACCTCACCAACATCAAGGAACCTTCTTTGAGGGGATATAAGTTTAAAACAAGTTATCATTATCCTGCTTACCTGTTAATGGGTTAATAAACCTTAAATTGTTATATATGCCTTTTATTATCATTTATTAGTTTTTATGGTACATTTAGACATTATTGTCAGGCATGGCATCAGATCTGATGCCTGAAGTATCACTTAGAGTTTTACCATATATGGGTGAGGTATCATATTTGATTCCCTCAAAAGTGTATTTTATGGCCAAAATATTAAAAATATCGATAAATTCAGATAAATAATGTCTTAAAATTGCCTATATTAACATTATAGGTTTCAAATTTAATTATGTTTCAAATATGATGCCTTGCCTGTTAAAGAGTAAGAGCATACATTAGTTTGTTCAAAGGCAAAGGGGACAAAAGAGTGTAAAAAATTATAGGGGAATGAAGTGGAGAAGCACTTTGCAAGTGCAGGATTCTACTAGAAACAGACACCTTGCCCTGGTGGGCGTGGAGTTACCTGAGCCTTCAGGATCACATGCTCAGTAAACATGTCAGTCAAGATTGTTGAATCAGCCCAAATTGTTTTGCATATGAGAAAACGTGACAAGTTACAGTGACCAATAAGATATAGTGTATGGTGAAAGGGGACAGGAACAAGATGTTGCCTTGGATACTTGTTGCCTCACCCAGCCACTCCAAACCCACACTGAAGCCTCGTGAATTGTCACATTCATTAAACAGATTATTATTATTATTATTATTATTATTATTATTATTATAATCAAAAAGAAGCGCTAAGCCACAAGGACTATAAACAGAGCATTCTTGAGTCAAAAATTTCCTGATCTCTGTTTGGTGACTATAAAGACAATCATTTGATTATGAGGCAACTAAGTAGATAGTAGTAGTGGTGGTAGAAGTAGATTATTATTATTATAATAAAAAAGAAGCACTAAACCTACTAGTGTCATACAGCACTACAGGGCAGGAATTGATGCAGGATAAAAGGATAAGTAAGGGTGGAGATGGCAATACAAGTAAAGTTAAGAGGGGTTGTGAGGAGTACTAAAAGAAGGAGTATCAAAGTCTGTGTATTAAATCAGTTGCTGTAAAAAGAGTCGAAGAGGGAGTCTGTGTCCAAGGTGGGGCCATCAACAAGGAGGGATGATAAAGTAAGGGTGTTAGAATGGTGACAACATCGGAGTACAATTCTAAGTAATCATTGACAGACAGGACAGGAGATTAAAATGACTTTAATCCATGCTTGAGGCTCAATGATGTGCCCAGGCTGGGAAAGAAACATTGCTTGTGAAACAGGCTGCCCAGCTTATGTGGCATTTGTGATGGCCGAGTGGTTAAAAGGGATGGAATGCAATTTTTTTTGTTTTTTTTTGTTCCAATTTCAAATGTAACTTTATCCTGTGATTTAAAAAGCAGTTTGCATCATAGACACTTGTTTGTTTGGACTTCTTGTTGCAAAGTTGCAAGATAATGCAAAATTGTATTTATCATAAAACCCTCCCTGGCCTACAAAATTGGTAAGTTGTACAATGTTCTAGTCAACATCAGATGAAAGATAGTTAGATTATCTAAATTTCAAAGTTGTTTGCGAGAAAGGTCAATAGATTGCATTATAAAGAATTTTGAAATTTGTGTTTTTTTTTTTTTAGAAGTTTTTTGGGAGAATAAGAGTCAAATGGCAAAACATATTGCAAAACACCTCTGAATATTAATAGAACCATCATTCAGCAATATTGTGTGAAAAAATAATGACACTCCTATTATTACTCTTTGAAAAAAATAAAACAAATGTCAATAACTTTTACATTTGTTAAAATAATTCAGGTGCTATTTTATAGCTTTAGAATATTTACTTTGTCTTATACTTAATTCTAACTATAGATTCACTATAAATCTTATGATAACAAGCATTGATCCTGATACCAACCTCTTATTTAATGACTTTAATGAATCAAACAGTAATTGTAATTACTACACAGCAGAACAATCAAAGGCACTTCTCAGAGCCAACAACAACATAACTGTCTTTAACTACAATATCAGATCTTTAAGCAAACATTACGATGACCTCATAGCATTACTAAATTCCCTGCATGCCAGTATGTCCATCATTACTCTCACCAAAACCTGGCTAAAGCCTGATACTACAGATGTCTATGCCATTCCTGGTTACACAGCTATACACAACTGTAGGCCAGACCAACAAGGGGGTGGCACAGCTATATACTACTCAGACCAACTAGAATGTATCACTAATACCTGCACAAGGGATGAACATGGGGAATATATAATAGCTAAATTCAAAATACCTACAAAAACCTCTCACAGTGATAAACATCTACAGAGTACCACAGTCAAACATTAGCCATTTTAGTGAAAACCTAGGAAGTATGATAACTGATGCACGCATGAACAAAGATCACTTACTACTCTCAGGTGACTTCAATATAAATCTCCTACAAGACCAGGACCCACACGTTACTGAATTCACAAACACTATGAGTAACTGCATGTTGCTACCAACAGTTACAAAAGCTACAAGAGTTACAGAGACTAGTGTTTCCCTACTAGACCACATCTGGACCAACACCATATCCCCCTTAAGATCAGGCATAATCACAGATAATACCACAGACCATTACCCTACCTTCCTCATAACAAACCTTGGCAAATTACCCCTAGACACCACTAAAGTCACTTCCCGACTTCACAGCAAGGTAGCTATTAATAACTTCACAGCAGCAGTGACAAACATTGACTGGCACACTGAGCTAGAAATCTATACAGATATTGACGAATGTATTAATAATTTTCTAAAAAAGACCCAATACCTCTATAACAAGCACTGCTCTAAAAAAACTAAACAGATGACTGCAAAGAGACTGAGCAGTCCCTGGCTAACACCCAGCATCCTCAAATCCATAAATACAAAGCACCTATACGAATAACAGTACAAAATGGGCCACATAACCAGAGACCAAACAAAACATTACTCATCAATCCTAACCAGCCTAATAAGAAGGGCTAAAAAACTGTATTATGAGAACAGATTATCCAACTTACGAGGTGATATAAAAAAGACCTGGAAAACCCTATCAGAAATTCTAGGAACAAAAAAGATAACACGAAATGGTGAAATTGAATTAACAAAACCAGATGAACCCCAACTCCCACCTACTGAAACAGCAAACAGACTCAATGATTTCTTCTCCACTATAGGAAAAAACCTTGCCAATAAAATCCCAAGCTCAGATACCCCACCCAATGACTACCTCACTGGCAATTACCCGAACACACTGTTCCTAGCTCCGACTAACCCAACTGAAGTCTTCCTTATTATCAACACACTAAAAAACAAGACAGGAGATTTAAATACCTTACCACCCTTTATATACAAAAAAGTGTCACAGGTGCTATCACCAATCATTCAACACTCTTGAACAAATCCATTGAATCCTCTACCTTTCCTACAGTTCTCAAAATAGCAAGGGTCACCCCGATCCATAAAGGAGGAGACCACACAGACTTGACTAACTATAGGCCAATATCCAACTTATACCCTCTCTCTAAAATCTTTGAAAAATTAATTCATAAGTGTATCTATTCCTACCTCATCTCCCACAACATACTCATCCCCTGTCAATTTTGGTTCAGGCCTAATAAAAATACTAATGATGCTATTATACACATGCTAGAACATGTGTATAATAGCATCATTAGATATATCAGATCACTTTTTAGTTGTAGCTACACTGAGAGTAAAAGGTAGATGGGATACAAGGAGAATAGAAGCATCAGGGAAGAGAGAGGTGAAGGTTTATAAACTAAAAGAGGAGGCAGTTAGGGTAAGATATAAACAGCTATTGGAGGATAGATGGGCTAATGAGAGCATAGGCAATGGGGTTGAAGAGGTATGGGGTAGGTTTAAAAATGTAGTGTTAGAGTGTTCAGCAGAAGTTTGTGGTTACAGGAAAGTGGGTGTGGGAGGGAAGAGGAGCGATTGGTGGAATGATGTAAAGAGAGTAGTAAGGGAGAAAAAGTTAGCATATGAGAAGTTTTTACAAAGTAGAAGTGATGCAAGGAGGGAAGAGTATATGGAGAAAAAGAGAGAGGTTAAGAGAGTGGTGAAGCAATGTAAAAGGAGAGCAAATGAGAGAGTGGGTGAGATGTTATCAACAAATTTTGTTGAAAATAAGAAAAAGTTTTGGAGTGAGATTAACAAGTTAAGGAAGCCTAGAGAACAAATGGATTTGTCAGTTAAAAATAGGAGAGGAGAGTTATTAAATGGAGAGTTAGAGGTATTGGGAAGATGGAGGGAATATTTTGAGGAATTGTTAAATGTTGAAGATAGGGAAGCTGTGATTTCATGTATAGGGCAAAGAGTAATAACATCTTGTAGGAGTGAGGAAGAGCCAGTTGTGAGTGTGGGGGAAGTTCATGAGGCAGTAGGTAAAATGAAAGGGGGTAAGGCAGCTGGGATTGATGGGACAAAGATAGAAATGTTAAAAGCAGGTGGGGATATAGTTTTGGAGTGGTTGGTGCAATTACTTAATAAATGTATGGAAGAGGGTAAGGTTCCTAGGGATTGGCAGAGAGCATGCATAGTTCCTTTGTATAAAGGCAAAGGGGACAAAAGAGAGTGCAAAAATTATAGGGGGATAAGTCTATTGAGTATACCTGGTAAAGTGTATGGTAGAGTTATTATTGAAAGAATTGAGAGTAAGACGGAGAAAAGGATAGCAGATGAACAAGGAGGCTTTAGGAAAGGTAGGGGGTGTGTGGACCAGGTGTTTACAGCGAAACATATAAGTGAATATTATTTAGATAAGGCTAAAGAGGTTTTTGTGGCATTTATGGATTTGGAAAAGGCGTATGACAGGGTGGATAGGGGGGCAATGTGGCAGATGTTGCAGTTGTATGGTGTAGGAGGAAGGTTACTGAAAGCAGTGAAGAGTTTTTACGAGGATAGTGAGGCTCAAGTTAGAGTATGTAGGAAAGAGGGAGATTATTTCCCAGTAAAAGTAGGCCTTAGACAAGGATGTGTGATGTTTATCTGGAGAGTTTACCTGGAGAGAGTTTCGGGGGTCAACGCCCCCGCGGCCCGGTCTGTGACCAGGCCTCCTGGTGGATCAGCCCCTGATCAACCAGGCTGTTGCTGCTGGCTGCACGCAAACCAACGTACGAGCCACAGCCCGGCTGATCAGGAACTGACTTTAGGTGCTTGTCCAGTGCCAGCTTGAAGACTGCCAGGGGTCTGTTGGTAATCCCCCTTATGTGTGCTTGGAGGCAGTTGAACAGTCTCGGGCCCCTGACACTTATTGTATGGTCTCTTAACGTGCTAGTGACACCCCTGCTTTTCATTGGGGGGGTGGTGCATCGTCTGCCAAGTCTTTTGCTTTCGTAGTGAGTGATTTTCGTGTGCAAGTTTGGTACTAGTCCCTCTAGGATTTTCCAGGTGTATATAATCATGTATCTCTCCCTCCTGCATTCCAGGGAATACAGGTTTAGAAACCTCAAGCGCTCCCAGTAATTGAGGTGTTTTATCTCCGTTATGCGCGCGTGAAAGTTCTCTGTACATTTTCTAGGTCGGCAATTTCACCTGCCTTGAAAGGTGCTGTTAGAGTGCAGCAATATTCCAGCCTAGATAGAACAAGTGACTGAAGAGTGTCATCATGGGCTTGGCCTCCCTAGTTTGAAGGTTCTCATTATCCATCCTGTCATTTTTCTAGCAGATGCGATTGATACAATGTTATGGTCCTTGAAGTGAGATCTCCGACATAATCACTCCCAGGTCTTTGACGTTGGTGTTTCGCTCTATTTTGTGGCCAGAATTTGTTTTGTACTCTGATGAAGATTTAATTTCCTCATGTTTACCATATCTGAGTAATTGAAATTTCTCATCGTTGAACTTCATATTGTTTTCCGCCAGCCCACTGAAAGATTTGGTTGATGTCCGCCTGGAGCCTTGCAGTGTCTGCAATGGAAGACCACTGTCATGCAGATTCGGGTGTCATCTGCAAAGGAAGACACGGTGCTGTGGCTGACATCCTTGTCTATGTCGGATATGAGGATGAGGAACAAGATGGGAGCTAGTACTGTTGCCTTGTGGAACAGAGCTTTTCACCGATAGCTACCTCGGACTTTACTCTGTTGACGACTACTCTCTGTGTTCTGTTAGTGAGGAAATTATAGATCCATTCGACCGACTTTTCCTGTTATTCCTTTAGCACGCATTTTGTGCGCTATTACGCCATGGTCACACTTGTCGAAGGCTTTTGCAAAGTCTGTATATATTACATCTGCATTCTTTTTGTCTTCTAGTGCATTTAGGACCTTGTCGTAGTGATCCAATAGTTGAGACAGACAGGAGCGACCTGTTCTAAACCCATGTTGCCCTGGATTGTGTAACTGATGGGTTTCTAGATGGGTGGTGATCTTGCTTCTTAGGACCCTTTCAAAGATTTTTATGATATGGGATGTTAGTGCTATTGGTCTGTAGTTCTTTGCTATTGCTTTACTGCCCCCTTTGTGGTGTGGGGCTATGTCTGTTGTTTTTAGTAACTGAGGGACGACCCCGTGTACCATGCTCCTCTCCATAGGATGGAAAAGGCTCGTGATAGGGGCTTCTTGCGTTCTTGATGAACACAGAGTTCCTGAGTCTTAAAATTTTTGGGGGTTTTTCCCCTTTTTTGGGGGTTTTTTTTTTTTAAAAATTTTTTCCCTTTTTTAACCTTTGGTTTTTTTTTTTTTTTAAAAATTTTTCCCAAAATTCACTAAAGGTTTTGGGGGGGCCCCCTTTTTTTTTTTTTTTTGGGGGGTTTTTTTTTTCCAAATTTAAAAGGGGGTTTCAAAATTTTTTTTTTTTAAAAAAAAATTTTTTTTTTTCCCCTTTGGGGGTTTTAAAGGAGTTAAAGGGGGGGAAAAAAATTTTTTTTTTTTTGGGGGGTTTTTTTTTAATTTTTGGGGGAAAAAAAAGGGGGGGGGTTTTTTTTTTAAACCCCCCCGGGTTTTTTTAAACCCTTTTTTTTTTTGGGTTTTTTTGGCCATTTTCCCTTTTTTTCAGGGGGGGCCAAAAAACCCAGGGTTTTTGGGGTTTTTTTTTTAATTTTTTTGTTTTTTTTTCCCTTTCAAAATTTTTTGGGGGGGTTTATTTTAAAAAAGGGGGCCCCCTTTTCCCCCTTTTGGTTTTTGGGGGTTTTTTTTTTTTCCCCCCGGGGTTTTTTTTATAGGGGGGGCCGGGGGGTTTTTTTTTTTCCCCCCCTTTTGGGGGGGGTTTGGGGGGGGGGGAAATTTTTAACCCCCCTTTAATTTTCCCCAAGGATAAAGGGGGGGGGGGTTTTTTTTGGGCCCCAAAAAAAATTTTTTTTTTTGGGGGGGGGTTTAAAAAAAAAAAAAAAAAAAAAAAAAACCCAAAAAACAAAAAAAAAAAAAAAAAAAAAAAAACCCCCCCCCCCCAAAAAAAAACCCCCCCCCAAAAAAACCCCGGGTTTTAAAAAAAAAGGGGTTTTGGGGGGTTTTTTCCCTTTTCCCTTTTAGGGGGGGGCCCCCCTTTTTTGGGGGGGGGGCCCCCCCTTTTTTTTTTTTGGGTTTTAAAAGGAAAAAATTTTTTTTTCTTTTTTATTTTTTTTCCCCCCCCCTTTTTCCCCAAAATTTTTTTTTTTTTTTTTTTTTTTTTTTTCCCCCCCCCCCAAAAATTTTTCCCCTTTTTAAAACCCCCCTTTTTTTTTTCCCCCCGGGGGGGGCCCTTTTTTTTTTAAACCCCCCTTTTTTTGGGGGAAAAATTGTGCATACATCGATGCCCCCGAGTTAATCTGTTCTAGGCATAAGGGTTTGGGGGCCCGTGTTGCTTAGTGTATCTTCCAGCTTATATCGGTTAGGCTTGGTTTTAAATTTGGGCCCCCTTTATGTTTTTTTTAAATTTAAGTTGAATTTTGGTTTTAAAAGCTCCTCGTGGGTAGTTCTTTTTGTCGGTTTTGGGGTCCACGCATACATGTTTTAAAACCCCAATTATGTTGTGACTGATTTTATTGTTTTTGATATGGTGACATTTCTTATCAGATTTATCTTTTTTAGTGAAGTGAGGTCTAGGTGGTTGTTTAATAATTTTTTGATGGGGTTTGAAGAAAATAAATAAATGCGAGGGGGCTTGGCAAGGAGGGGGGAGTTAAAAAAAATTAAAAAATCACACTAAAGTGGGAGTTGTCACATTTGTCTTTGCTTAACACGTGCTCTTGGGGATTCTGAAGAGAAGGTTTCCCGAGGGGTTTGGGGGAAAAGAATTTTGGTTTTGGGTATGCCAAAAAAAAAAATTAAAAAATTGGGAAAAAGGAAAGAGTAAGGTTTTGAGGATTTAAAAAAAATGATTAGGGATGGGAAAAAATTTTTTATCAGATTGGAGGGAGGGGAGTATGGAGGGGGGTGGGAAAGTATTCAGATATTTGGGGGTGAACGGGGTCGCTTGGGGGTTCAGGGGGAAAAAAAAAAGCAATAATGATTCAACATTAAAAAAGCTAGATCTGCTTTACACAAACTTGGAAAATTTGGGGAAAATTTCCCCTAGGAATTTTTTTTGACCTTAAGGAAAAAACTTTTTTACACAGTAAACCACGAAATCCTACTTAAAAAAACTTGACCACCAGGTATTTTTAAGAGGATGGCTTGCTTATTTCAAAAACTTACATTACTAATAGGGATCAGTACGTCACCAAATTTAAAAACACGCATCAGCAAAACCCCGGCCCCTTGATACTGGAATTCCGCAGGGAAAATTTTCCTTGGTCCCCTGCCTTCCTCATTACATTTAAGACCTTTTCCAAAAAGTATCCCAAAACCTTAAACCCCTTCTCTTTGTGAAAGGGCAGACTTAAAGTAAACTCTCACCCTTTTCTTTCCACCCTTTAAACCATTTTTGAATGAGGAGCGGGTTTAAATATCACTTTTGGGTGGGCAGCCCAAAAAACTTACGCCCTTTAAAATTTACAAAACTTTTCAAAATTATGTTTTGGTAGCCCGGCAGGAGATGCACAAATTAACATTAAGAAAGGGCAAACCCCTCTTAATTTCCCGAAATAATGGGGGGGAAAATTCCAGGGGTTATACCCTTGGGCAACCCCCCCTTTTTTTTCAGCACCCTTTTCCGCTTTTAGCCAAAAAAATATCCCCAAACGGTTGGGATCCCTCTCCAAGTACGATACACGTGCCGCCAAAAATTTCCCCCTTTTCACACTATACCACTAAATTATTTATCCCAAAAACCCCCTATGCTATTTTGCTTGGGGATCAACTGCAGCAAACACCTAAAAAACCAATAATAAAACCCCAAAAAGCGGGAGTAAGAAAAAATCCACTAAATCCCTTTCCCCGGCAGCAAAACCCCCCCCCCCCCTCTTCAAAAATCTAAAAATTATCCCAAAAAACAGACATCCACACTTTTCTTTCTGTGCAATTTTATATCTACAGGGGGCCCTTTAAAATCTAATAATTAAAACCCTTTACCTAAAAGCTTTCTTGATTTGTTTTTGAAAGAACCCAAAAGGGTAACACCAGAAAAAAAACATCTCTTTTTGGGCCATTCCCCCTTCCGACCCCAAACCTTTACAAAAAAAATTTAATGTATGTCAAAGGCCCCCCCAAAAAATTTGGAAAAACCCCTTTCCCGAGAACTCTAGAACTGCAGGGAAAAATTTTCACCTTTTAAAAAATCCATTAGGAAAAAATCTTAAACTCCTGATACACCCCCTCAAACCCAACTTCACGGGTTTAAAACCCCCGGGTTGGGGGTTTACACTTTTCACTCGGGGGTCACTCATTTGACCAAAAAACAGAAATATTAATCTCAGTTTAAAAAAATGCATTTTTTTTGATAATCCAATACTGAAAATATATACTGGCCCAAAAAAAAAGCATTTTACATTTTTTAAACTCACAAAAATAGTATTTAGTTTAATTAGCCATTTAAAACCCAAAATTCCCCCATAAATTTTTAAATTTTTTCAAAAATTTAAAAATTAAAATTAAATATGCCCGAAATGCTAGCCCTGCTTTGCGTTTTTATGGTTTCACTCTGTAATCAAAAAATTTTTTTACATGTTAAAACCCAAAAAATTTAAAAAAAAATTTTTTGTTTAAAAATCAGCATTGTTAAAACCTTATTGAGAATTTAAATTTTAATGAAAGAAGAGGTGGGAAACATAGAATTGATGAGGGGAAAAGGGTGTTTTTTGAAAAAAGGCGTTTTTGGGGACCCAAAAACGTTGTCCCCTTGGGGGGCAATGAGGGGAATGTAATTGAGATATAGTTTTTCCAAAAAGCCCCTTTTTATGGGTGTTTAAAAACATGGGTGTTGAATGTTGCAGTGAAGGGGAAGGCTGGAGGGGAGTGGAGATGTCATTTTCTGAGGGCAATGTGTGGTGTGAATATAAATCAGAGAATTTGTAGTTTGGAATTTTGGAGGAGGGGCAGGATTACCAAAAACTGTTGTCCCGAGGGTTAGGAAGGGTTGTTGAGGGGGTTTTTGGACATGTTTGAGAGAGAATGGAGCGAAACAGAATGACTTCAAGGTGTATCAGTTGTAGGTTTTTGGGAAAGGGAAAGGGGGGGGGTAGGGGTCGGCCCGGAAAAGTTGGAGGGGGGGGGTTTAAAAGGAGGTTTTGTGTTTCGAGGGGCTTTGGGCTTCCCCGCAGGCATCGTGAGCATGGGTTTGGGTAGGAAGGTGAATGGGGAAAAATGGTTTTTTTAAAACTTGACGTTTCTGTTGGGAAGTGTGAGCAAAGTAACATTTAAAGAAGGGATTTAGGGAAACCGGCAGGCCAGGGCTTGGGGTCCCGGAGATGGGAAGTACAGTGCCTGCATTTGAAGGGGGTGTTAATGTTTTCAGTTTAAAAACTTTTAGTGAAAAACCCCTTCTGGCAAGACGGGGAGGAGTAAATGATGGTGAAAATTTTTCTTTTTCGGGCCCCCCCCCGCCCTTTTGGGGGGAATCCGGGCCCGTGTATTTAAAAATTTAAAAATAAAAAAAAGAAAAATATTTTTCACTGCAATAAGGAAAAAAAAAGTCCCACTGGGGATCTTTTATTGATTTCATAAAAAGCTTTTTTTACAGTTGACCATGACTTGCTCTGCATTAAAAAAATGTCGCACTATGGTTTTAAGAGGGCAAATCCCTCAACTACCCCAAAAATCATACCCAGCAACAGAAACCAAAATGGGGTACACAAATTTGGGGCAAACTCTTCTGCACAGCCAAAATTTCAGTTGGTGTCCCCAGGGAAGTGCCTAGGCCCATTCTCTTTTTTTATACATAAATGACCTACCAAATGATCGAACTACTCAAAACCCCCACTTTTTGCCCGGGTGACACCAAAATACGTCTTCTCTTACCCCAGCCCAGGTTATGCTAGGGCCCAAAACTGTTAAAAAACCGAATTACAAAAAAATATCAAAAGGTTTAGGACCAACAAACTTACTCTAAACATTTACAAAAACCTAATTCATTAGTTTGGTAACAAAAGCTACAGATGTGTCTTTTTTAAAAATAATGATAAAAGGTTTACCCATCACAAAATTTAAAAGAGGGAAAATTTTAAGGGGAAACCACCCTTGATAAAAAGACTTAAATTTCAAATCAATATACAACAAATTTCCAAAAAAATTTTTAAAAACTGTGGAAAACTATTTGAAGATTCGGTACTATGTTCCACAGTCACCCCTCTTGGCCCTATATCACTCACTTATTTCCCACTATCTCACCTATGGAATTTGTGCATGGGGCTCAACAACAATAACCATCTCAGACCACTTATTACCAACAAAAGGCTGCAGTCAGAATGATAAAAAAATTCCACTGCAGGCAGCACACTCCACCAATATTCAAAACTCTAAACCTACTCACCATACAAAACACCCCATACTTTTACTGCACCTACTACATACATAGAACACTTAACTCTGATATAAACCCTCCCCTCAAATGTCTCCTTACCAACCTCAACAGAACACATGACCATAACACAAGGCACAGATCACTCTTTGATGTTCCTCGTGTCCATCTCACGCTATGCAAAAACTCGATGCACATAAAAGGCCCTAAAATCTGGAATTCATTACCTGTGAATATAAAAGAAACACTGTTTATAAATTCAAGTCTCTTCTCAAAAATCACTTACTTACCCACAACTAAACAAATACTTAATAATTGTATCTCATAAATTGTATCTCAAAAATGTTTCTCATTATTGTATCTCATAAATGTCATCCTGTGACTATACTCACTTGTTTCTGCTTGGTGCATTGATATAAAAATCGCTTGAGACGTCAGAACATACAAGAGAGTGAAATAGCTTGAATCCATGCTTGAGGCTCACTGATGTGCCCTGGCTGGGAAAGAAACAGCTTGTGAACCAGGCTGCCCAGCTTATGTGGCATTTGTGATGACCAAGTGGTCAAGAGTGCTGCCTGGGAATCTTGTCTACCCCAGTAAGTGGTATTGAGTCCCACTGACTGCGATCTTTGTGTGCATATATATAGTGATAGTCTAATATAGAAACTAAGTATTGTGCCAAAACAAAAGCATTCACATTGGTAAACTCACAAATTAGTATTTAGTCACTTAGTATTTAGTCAACTCCACAATTTGTAATAATTTAGGGTTAAGAATTAATCTAAGTTTGCCCGAAATGCCTAGTCTTGCTAGGTGTTCTAGTGGCCCCCTCTGTAATTAGTATTTCACTACATGTAAACCACACAATAACCAAAATCTGTAAACTCCGCATTGTAATCCTTATAGAGAATAAACTTTGAATTTGAATTTGAATTGAATATATACAGTGGACCCTCACCATACGATATTAATCCGTTCCTAAGAGCTCATTGTATGCTGAAATTATCATTAGCTGAATTAATTTTCCCCATAAGAAATAATGGAAATCAAATTAATCCATTCCTGACACTCCAAAGTATGAAAAAAAAAAAAAATTTTACCACATGAAATATTAATTTTAATACACACAAACTGACACTTACCTTTACTGAAGATCTGGTGATGATTGATGGGATGGGAGGAGGGAAGAGTGTGGAAGTTGTTAATGTTTATAAGGGGAATCCCCTTCCATTAGGACTTTAGGTAGCACATCCTTTTCCGGGGTTACTTCCCTTCTTCTTTTAATGCCACTAGGACCAGCTTGAGAGTCACTGGACCTCTGTTGCACAACATATCTGTCCACAGAGGCCTGTACCTCCTGTTTATTTATTTATTTATTTAGTAATTTTAGCATACATACTGAGGTACAAAAAATACAGGTAAGAGCAGCATGCCAAAGCCACTTATATGCATAGCATTACGGGCTGGCTTAAAATTAACTTAAGATTAACTAAGCAATGATGAAATCAGTGATAAAACATTATTGTAAACAGATAACTATAAAGCACAAATGAGTATTACAAAGACAGGTCATATGGTTGCATGCATTGCTGTACATTCAGTCGAATGGAGTATTCTGTTAGGTAGTTTATTTAAAAAAATAACAAAGTTAGATTGGGTTCCTAGGTTTAACATTGGGGTGATATTTAAATTTTGAGTAACATTTAGGATATACAATTTGTAAGGTTCAGTTATTCAGTATTTATTTGGTTTTGAGTGAGTAAGTGATCTTTGAGAAGAGACTTGAATTTATAAACAGGTAGTGTTTCTTTTATATTTACAGGTAATGAATTCCAGATTTTAGAGCCTTTTATGTGCATTGAGTTTTTGCATAGCATGAGATGGACACGAGGAACATCAAAGAGTGATCTGTGCCTTGTGTTATGGTCATGTGTTCTGTTGAGGTTGGCAAGGAGATGTCTGAGGGGAGGGTTAATATCAGAGTTAAGTGTTCTATGTATGTAATAGGTGCAATAATAAGTATGGATGTTTTGTATGGTGAGTAGGTTGAGTGTTTTGAATATTGGTGGAGTGTGCTGCCTGTAATGAGAATTTGTTATCATTCTAACTGCAGCCTTTTGTTGGGTAATTAGTGGTCTGAGATGGTTAATTGTTGTTGAGCCCCATGCACAAATTCCATAGACACTTATGTACAGTTCAGGACATTTATTAAAGGAAACGTTTCGCCACGAGTGGCTTCTTCAGTCCTAATACAGAGAAAACTAAGAAAACATTTATATATATAGTGGAAGGAGTCAGGTGAGGTGACGCGTGGGTAGAGGTGGTGGTGGTGGTAGTAGTAGTAGTAGTAGTAGTAGTAGTAGTAGTAGTAGTAGTAGTAGTAGTAGTAGTAGTTGTAGGGAGTAGTAGTAGTAGTAGTAATAATGGAACTAAGGAGGTGAGGCAAGAGAGGGACCTGCTGGCATCAAGTAACACCAGTTCCCAGGATGGGTAATTTCCTCTTGCTTAGTAATTTTGAAATACTGTAACTACGGATTTTTGCTTTATAGTGTTACTGACAGAAATTAGTGCAGCTTCAATGCATTTTTCTCGTCTTAAGTCGTCTTCTTTAATAACTAGTTTAGCTTCATTGAATTTCATGAGGTGTCCAACATCGTCTCTATGTTGAACCCCATGCGTTTTTGCGGTCATCATTTCTGCAAGCATTTTTGTGTTCTGCTATTCTAATGTCCAGAGTTCTGGCTGTTTCCCCTACATATACTTTGTCACACCCCCCACATGGTATAGTGTAGATTCCTGCACTTGTGCCAGAATCATGCTTGGGTTTTTGTATTAGGTTCCTAATAGTAGTTGAAGAGCTGGTAGATATTTTAGCTAGTTTTCTGTCAAACATTTTTGAAACATTAGTGGCAACGTTGCTGACCGGTAAAATGATGTAACTTGGAGGCTTTTCTTCAATTTGATAGGTGTTGGTCTTGCTGAGGATACGTGTCGTACGTTTCCTACAGTCACCTATAAGGTTTACACAACTGAGGATACTAAAGTGATCTTTCCAAAGCTCTCTTTAGAGTCAATCGAGTGTCTGAGGTCACTACAAAGCACTTTTGAAACATAGCTTTTGTGTACAGTTTTTTGAAGTTTAAAATGACGTGCTGGTCCATGGGCTGCAGGAGAGGAGTGGTATTAGGAGGCAAAAACTTCACCTTAATGAAGCTCATGTCCCCAGAAAGTCGTTCTGCCAAGTCTGAAGGAAGACCAGGAGCATTGTCTAATACCAGGAGGCACTTAAGGTCCAATTTATTTTCCAGGAGGTAATTTTTCACAGTGGGGGCAAATGCATGTGTAACCAGTCACAGAAAAGGTCTCTAGTGACCCATGCCTTACTGTTTGCCCTCCACATAACACACAAATTAGCCTTGAGGACATTGTTTCTCCTGAACACTCTGGGAATTTCAGAGTGATACACCAATAAAGACTTCACTTTGCAATCACCACTAGCATTAGCACACATCAAGAGAGTAAGCCTGTCTTTCATAGGCTTATGTCCTGGGAGTGCCTTTTCCTCCTGAGAAATGTAGGTCCTGTTTGGCATTTTCTTCCAAAACAGGCCTGTTTCGTCACAATTAAACACTTGTTCAGGTTTCAATTCTTCACTGTCTATGTAATCCTTGAATTCCTTCACATATTTTTCAGCCGCTTTTTGGTCTGAACTGGCAGCCTCACCATGCTTTATCACACTATGTATGCCACTACGATTCTTAAATCTCTCAAACCAACCTTTGCTGGCCTTAAATTCACTCACATCACCACTAGTTGCAGGCATTTTTCTAATTAAATCACCATGCAGCTTCCTAGCCTTTTCACATATGATCACTTGAGAGATGCTATCTCCTGCTATCTGTTTTTCATTTATCCACACCAATAACAGTCTCTCA
The DNA here is from genome assembly GCF_026875155.1 of Cherax quadricarinatus. Lineage (NCBI taxonomy): Eukaryota > Metazoa > Arthropoda > Malacostraca > Decapoda > Parastacidae > Cherax > Cherax quadricarinatus. The sequence continues at coordinate 2,970,877 of NC_069454.1, read as the reverse complement.
ACATCTTCGAGTACTTGCGATCTCTTATTCGAAAACAAAGTTGCAACTTTTGCAAGAACAGCTTCCTTGATTGCTGTTTTATTGGCCACAATAGTAGCAATGGTTGATTGGGGTTTGGTATACAACCTGGCCAGCTCCGAGACATGCATTCCACTTTCGTACTTAGCTATTATCTCTTTCTTCATTTCCATAGTAACTTTCACCCTTTTTACCACAGGGTTGGCACTAGAAGCTTTCTTGGGGCCCATGGTGACAATCATTAAAAACGCTGTGATAATATGAAATGTTCCGATTGTATGCGTGGATGCGACTGTACTGGCTGGCTTGTAAACACTGGCACCCACGGGACAGCTGAGGCCACACGTGGGACGCGTCTCAAACGAATCACATAAGGTGAGTTTTTTAGTGTGAGGTTGGGCAAAATTTTTGTGTTAAAATGTATCGTATGGTGGATTTAACGTATGGTGATGCCATCATATGGTCAGGGTCCATTGTGTATATATATATATATTATATATATATATATATATATATATATATATATATTATATATATATATATATATATATATATATATATATGCAAGGAATTCGCAAGAGCAGGCGAAATATACACAAACACTGATCTCTGGCTGAAGGAGACTCGAGCCTATGAACCAGTGTTTGTGTATATTTCGCGTGCTCTTGCAAATTCCTTGCATTGTTAATATCTCTAGTAAGGCTGATGCATGCAGGGGATGAGATGAAAAGCTGTAAGCCTTCTCCCTGAAAGCTGGCTGCCTTGGATCAAAGTCTAGTGCAAGCTGGACTCCAAGGTATTGGTCCAGTGTGGGTAGATTGGTAAAGCACTGCGTACCTTGTTCCAAGGTTCGTAGGCTCGAGTCTCCTTCAGCCAGAGATCAGTGTTTGTGTATATTTCGCCTGCTCTTGTAATTTCCTTGCATTGTTAATATCTCTAGTAAGGCTGATGCATGCAGGGGATGAGATGAAAAGCTGTAAGCCTTCTCCCTGAAAGCTGGCTGCCTTGGATCAAAGTCTAGTGCAAGCTGGACTCCAAGGTATTGGTCCAGTGTGGGTAGATTGGTAAAGCACTGCGTACCTTGTTCCAAGGTTCGTAGGCTCGAGTCTCCTTCAGCCAGAGATCAGTGTTTGTGTATATTTCGCCTGCTCTTGTGAATTCCTTGCATTGTTAATATCTCTAGTAAGGCTGATGTATGCAGGGGATGAGATGAAAAGCTGTAAGCCTTCTCCCTGAGTTTTTTTTTCTCATTATACACTGCGTGCTGCAGGATTTTTTTTTATATGGTGCACACTGACCACACAGATCCATTCTCTCACATGTGGGCCTACCAGCTTTCTCCTGCTTGATCTGAAGCAGCCAGAATTTATGATTACCTGGAGTTTACCTGGAGAGAGTTCCGGGGGTCAGCGCCCCCGCGGCCCGGTCTGTGACCAGGCCTCCTGGTGGATCAGAGCCTGATCAACCAGGCTGTTGCTGCTGGCTGCACGCAAACCAACGAACGAGCCACAGCCCGGCTGATCAGGAACCGACTTTAGGTGCTTGTCCAGTGCCAGCTTGAAGACTGCCAGGGGTCTGTTGGTAATCCCCATTATGTATGCTGGGAGGCAGTTGAACAGTCTCGGGCCCCTGACACTTATTGTATGGTCTCTTAACGTGCTAGTGACACCCCTGCTTTTCATTGGGGGGATGGTGCATCGTCTGCCAAGTCTTTTGCTTTTGTAGTGAGTGATTTTCGTGTGCAAGTTCGGTACTAGTCCCTCTAGGATTTTCCAGGTGTATATAATCATGTATCTCTCCCGCCTGCATTCCAGGGAATACAGGTTTAGGAACCTCAAGCACTCCCAGTAATTGAGGTGTTTTATCTCCGTTATGTGCGCCGTGAAGGTTCTCTGTACATTTTCTATGTCAGCAATTTCACCTGCCTTGAAAGGTGCTGTTAGTGTCCAGCAATATTCCAGCCTAGATAGAACAAGTGACCTGAAGAGTGTCATCATGGGCTTGGCCTCCCTAGTTTTGAAGGTTCTTATTATCCATCCTGTCATTTTTCTAGCAGATGCGATTGATACAATGTTATGGTCCTTGAAGGTGAGATCCTCCGACATGATCACTCCCAGTCAAAAACAGTGGCTCGTAAGACGTATATATACGACCAAAAGAGTCAAAGGGTTAAGCATCGTCGTAGTATACAGTAGGTTCCCACTTATATGGCAGGTTAGGTTCCAGGCTACCACCATAAAGTGGAAATCGCCATAAAGTGGAACACCTTTTTTTTCCACTTATAAATGCATATAAATATTAGATAAAAAGTTTACACTAACATATATTAACCCCTTCAGGGTCCAAGGCCAAAATCTGAAGTGGTGCCCCAGTGTCCAAGAATTTTCAAAAAAAAACAAAATTTTTATTTTTCTTATGAGATGATAGAGAATCTTTTTGTGAAGGTAATAAAACAAAAAGTGCGAAATTTGATGGAAAATTGACGAAATTATGCTCTCGCGAATTTTGATGTGTCAACGATATTTACGAATCAGCGATTTTGCCGACTTTGACTCCCATTTTAGGCCAATTACATTATTCCAGTCGACCAAATTCTTATCTATTTCACTAGTATTACTTCTATTCTATCGATTGAGCACAAGAAATCACCAAGTCAACTGTTTCAACTACAAAATAAAGTGATCGGAAGTTGGTAATTTGGCCAATTTAACACAAAGTTCAAAATATTCCAATTTCAAAATAGGGTCCAGAATAAACAATGTAGGTATTCCTGGTGCTAAACTAACATTTCCTCTGTTCATTAGTTATGTTTTGAGGCTTTACAAATAAATTCCATTTTGATTTTTTATTCACATAATGAATGTTTATTCATACCAAAAAATAGAGATTTACTGTTATGCAATATTGTAATAATTGTATAAATGTCATCACCACATTTGTGAATGTATATTAGACCCACCAGCTGGTGTGTATTAGACGTGTGAGGTCGTTTTTTTACTCTTGAACATCGGCAAAAATTTAACATTTCCGCTATTTTGAGCTCAGTTTCAAGCCATTTCCAGTGCTAAAACCAATCAAAATCATCTCTATTTCAGTAACATGTCTTCCATTCTATCAAATGAGACCAAGAAATCGCAAATACAACTATAAAAAACATACGAAGAAACACTGCAAAGTCGCTGTTTTAATCGAAAATCATGGTCTCAGTTTTTTCTCTCTCATTATACACACAGTGCTGCAGGATTTGTTTTATGTGGTGCACACATACCACATACATGTATTCTCTCATATCTAGGCCCAAATGTGCCATTCACAGTTTATCAGAGTGAGCTGAGCTCATGACGTAGATCTACGGTTTGGACCCTGAATGTAAAGCCGTAGATCTATGGGACGGACCCTGAAAAGGTTAAGGGTTAATGCCTAGTTCTATTGCTAACTTAACCAAACTTCCATCACATTTCCCCACAAAGTCACATCTTTCATCATGATAATCTAATACAAGGTGAGAGTTTTACATGCACGGACAGCCATTTTGCAAATGGAAATAAGTCACTTTGTCTGACTTGTCTGGGTCATCCCAAACAATTTACACTATGTATGATAATTGTACTTGTGTGTACCTGTGCCTAAATAAATTTACTTACTTAAACAGTTATTGTAATAACTTTATAAATATATTTAGAGTTAAGATAAGAAAAGATTTCATTTGGATTTTTAACCCCGGAGGGTTAGCCACCCAGGATAACCCACGAAAGTCAGTGCGCCATCGAGGACTACCTAACTTATTTCCATTGGGGTACTCAATCTTGTCCCCCAGGATGTGAACCACACCGGTCGACTAACACCCAGGTACCTAATTGCTGCTAGGTGAACACGACAACAGGTGTAAGGAAATGCATCAAAATGTTTCTACCCCGCCAGGAATCAAACCCGGGCTCTGTGTGTGTGGCGCGAGAGCTTTGCTAGCCAGGCTACGGGGTTATATTTACTTTTTTGAAAATTTGATTTTTTCCAAATACACACCCAGTAACACACATTGCAAACAACTATATATTTACTTATCTCCATGGGGAAGTGGAACAGAATTCTTTCTCTGTAAGCCATGCATGTCATAAGAGATGACTAAAAGGCCAGGAGCAAGGGGCTAATAACTTCTTCTGTATACATTACTAAAGTTAAAAAGAGAAACTTTTTTATTTATGGGCCACCCTCTTTTGGTGGGATACAGCAGTTTGTTGAAAGAAGAAAAAGATATTCACTTTTCTATCTTTCTTACTTTCTTCTACACTCTCTTCCTTTCAGTTAACACTAAATATGGTCATAAGAAAAGGAAAACTTGCCCATGTTCAGTAAAAGTTAAATTTTAATACAAGTAAAACTACTTATTTCATTTATTTATTTTTTTATTATCACACTGGCCGATTCCCACCAAGGCAGGGTGGCCCGAAAAAGAAAAACTTTCACCATCATTCACTCCATCACTGTCTTGCCAGAAGGGTGCTTCACACTACAGTTTTTAAACTGCAACATTAACACCCCTCCTTCAGAGTGCAGGCACTGTACTTCCCATCTCCAGGACTCAAGTCCGGCCTGCCAGTTTCCCCGAACCCCTTCATAAATGTTACTTTGCTCACACTCCAACAGCACGTCAAGTATTAAAAACCATTTGTCTCCATTCACTCCTATCAAACACGTTCACGTATGCCCGCTGGAAGTCCAAGCCCCTCGCACACAAAACCTTTACCCCCTCCCTCCAACCTTTCCTAGGCCGACCCCTACCCCGCCTTCCTTCCACTACAGACTGATATACTCTTGAAGTCATTCTGTTTCGCTCCATTCTCTCTACATGTCCGAACCACCTCAACAACCCTTCCTCAGCCCTCTGGACAACAGTTATGGCAATCCCGCACCTCCTCCTAACTTCCAAACTACGAATTCATGTTCAGTCTAAATTTCACTGAGCAATATGCTGAATTCAACCTTAACATATATTAAATTACTCTTTACCAGTGAGACAAATTATAGATTTTGTACTGAATAGTTCCAAGTACAACTGTACATATTTTTTTTTTTATTATCACACTGGCCGATTCCCACCAAGGCAGGGTGGCCCGAAAAAGAAAAACTTTCACCATCATTCACTCCATCACTGTCTTGCCAGAAGGGTGCTTTACACTACAGTTTTTAAACTGCAACATTAACACCCCTCCTTCAGAGTGCAGGCACTGTACTTCCCATCTCCAGGACTCAAGTCCGGCCTGCCGGTTTCCCTGAACCCCTTCATAAATGTTACTTTGCTCACACTCCAACAGCATGTCAAGTATTAAAAACCATTTGTCTCCATTCACTCCTATCAAACAAGACCAAGACCCTCACATTTACTTCTCTTACAACCCTATCTGTAAATATATTGAATAGAATAGTGTATACATTATTTGTCACATGTACCTTAGTAATCTAATAACACATACATATATGTACAGTTAATGTTTAAACTGCAACATTAACTGTACATATATGTATGTGTTTTTAGATTACTAAGGTACATGTGACAAATAATGTATACACTATTCTATTCAATATATTTACAGATGGGGTTGTAAGAGAAGTAAATGTGAGGGTCTTGGCAAGAGGTGTGGAGTTAAAAGATAAAGAATCACACATAAAGTGGGAGTTGTCACAGTTGCTCTTGGGTGATTCTGAAGAGAAGTTGCAGAGGTTGGTGGATGAATTTGGTAGGGTATGTAAAAGAAGAAAATTGAAAGTGAATACAGGAAAGAGTAAGGTTATGAGGATAACAAAAAGATTAAGTGATGAAAGATTGGATATCAGACTGAAGGGAGAGAGTATGGAGGAGGTGAATGTATTCAGATATTTGGGAGTGGACATGTCAGCGGATGGGTCTATGAAAGATGAGGTGAATCATAGAATTGATGAGGGGAAAAGGGTGAGCCGTGCAGTCTGTGGAGACAAAGAACTTTGTCCTTGGAAGCAAAGAGGGGAATGTATGAGAGTATAGCTTTACCAACGCTCCTGTATGGGTGTGAAGCATGGGTGATGAATGTTGCAGCGAGGAGAAGGCTGGAGGCAGTGGAGATGTCATGTCTGAGGGCAATGTGTGGTGTGAATATAATGCAGAGAATTCGTAGTTTGGAAGTTAGGAGGAGGTGCGGGATTGCCAAAACTGTTGTCCAGAGGGTTGAGGAAGGGTTGTTGAGGTGGTTTGGACATGTAGAGAGAATGGAGCGAAACAGAATGACCTCAAGAGTGTATCAGTCTGTAGTGGAAGGAAGGCGTGGTAGGGGTCGGCCTAGGAAAGGTTGGAGGGAGGGGGTAAAGGAGGTTTTGTGTGAAAGGGGTTTGGACTTCCAGCGAGCATGCGTGAGCATGTTTGATAGGAGTGAATGGAGACAAATGGTTTTTAATACTTGATGTGCTGTTGGAGTGTGAGCAAAGTAACATTTATGAAGGGATTCAGGGAAACCGGCAGGCCGGACTTGAGTCCTGGAGATGGGAAGTACAGTGCCTGCACTCTGAAGGAGGGGTGTTAATGTTGCAGTTTAAAAACTGTAGTGTAAAGCACCCTTCTGGCAAGACAGTGATGGAGTGAATGATGGTGAAAGCTTTTCTTTTTCGGGCCACCCTGCCTTGGTGGGAATCGGCCAGTGTGTTAATAAAAAATAGAAATATTCTAAAACAACCGAAAGGTTTATAAACCAACAAAATTTATACAGCATTTTAAAACATGAGTGTGCTGGGGATTCATGATTAACCCTTTGACTGTTTCAGTTGAATACTATATACGTTTTACGAGCCAATGTGTTTGATGTACAGTGGACCCCCGCATAACGATGGCATCACATAGCGATTTTTCCGCATACCGATTACTTTTATCGCAAAATTTTTGCCGCGCAACCTGATTAAAACCCTCCACCGATTTTCTAGTCATGGGAACTGGCCAATGGTTCCCCAGCCACCTCACATGTGCCGGGGCCCTCCCTTTTTTCCAGCCAGCCTCCGGTAACATCCAAGCAACACTCGGAAATATTCGTATTATTACAGTATTTTCGGTGCGTTTCTGGAAAATAAGTTGACCATGGGCCCCAATAAAGCTTCTAGTGCCAACCCACACCCAAGGGTAAGAATTACTAAGAAATGAGAAAGAGATTTAATTGAAGTATGAAAGTGAGTGCGTTTAAAACCTATAATGTACAGAAACCCCAACAACCCCGAACATTTTGGAAAAAAAAAAAAGGTTTGGGATCTCATCTCACTTCCCCTTTGGGAATTGAAAAAGTATGCTTTTGGAAGGCACTTTCGAAAAATGAAGTGAGAGTTTTCCTTGGGAAGGCATAAAAATATCTTTTTGTTACATGAGGATGATAATGGTTTCCCCCTTAAAAGTTAAGGTAATTTCAAAAATTTTTAATGCATCTAACGGGCTCTGGAGCCTTTCCCACATGGGGGTCCCCAAATAAAAATAGTAAATAAAAAATAAATTTTTTACTAATAAATTAAAACTGATTTCATAAGAAATTTTGCTCTTCCCCCTTGTACTAAAAAAGTGGGTTTAAAGTCTTTGCAGTAACAACTAAAACCCTCCCCCCCTCCTTCAAAGAAACAGTTTTTTGTCTCCGGGAATTTTTTTTTTAAAATTTTGTAAACCAAAAAAAAAATAAAATTTTAAAAGTAAATCACCAAAAAAAATTATGGAGTTCTACCCCCTTTTTCTGGCATTTTATTTTTGCCTCTTATGACATGAAAGGCTTATGGAGGTAGCATTCTTTTGGTGAAATAAACATAATTGTGTTATTTCTTTTTTTGGGGCCTTATTGTAAAAAAAAAAAAAACAAAAAAAAGGCTGCGGGAAAATAAAGATCTTAAACCCTGAAGTACAATTAATTCCTTTTTTAAAACCCTTCCTTTTCCTAAACAGTGCTCCTTCCCACCCAGTTTTAAAACCCACCCAAAAATAATTTTAAAAAGGACCCAAAATTTGGGAAAAAAGAGGAGAATTCTTCCTTCTTTAACCCAAAGGTGTTTTGTATGAGGGGAAAAAAATGTCAGGAGAAAGGAGCGGGTTCCCCCCTTTCGTATAAATTCCAAAAATGTAAAAAAACAAACTTTTTTTTCCCTTTTTTTCAGCCCCCCCCCACCTTGTGAGACTGAAAGCTATACCAAATTTTTTTAAAATAAAGGACTATTCACCGGGAAAATTAAAAAGCCCTTGAAGAATAATAAAGAAAATTCTTAATGACAGCACGAAGGAACAAGAAGCCATAACTGCAAACGAGGAAGAGGCCCTTGGGGCCCCCCTTCCCTTTTTCCCTCGTTTAAAATAAACGACAAAACCAAATGCTTTCGCAAACTACTAAAACCCACACTATTTGCAGATGACACTACATTGGGCTTCTGTCACCCGGGGGCCCGTAAAGCTACCCCAAAAATTTTAAATACCGAATTACAGAAAATTTTCTCCCTAGTTTGATGACAACAAACTTCCCCCTTCAACATTGCCCAAAACCTACCTTCATTCAGTTTGGAAACAGAGCTACGGGTGCCCTTTTTAACAAAATGAAAAGGGGATAAACCTATCACAAAGCTCACAAGGAAAATTTAGGAATCCACCTTGATAAAGACTAAAATTTTTCAAACCCCTGAAAAAACAAATTTCCCCCCAAAAAAAATTTCCAAAAACGAAGTTTAGGGTACAGTTCCCACAGCCCGCTCTCCTGGCCCAAAATTCACTTAACTTATTTACCCCTATCCCCCTAGGGAAATTTTGTGCAGGGGGCCAAAACAAAAATAAACCATTCACGCGTCAGAAGGGAAAAATTCCCCCACTACAGGCGCATACTCCACCAAATTTCAAAACTCAAAACCCTACTTGGGGGGCCCGGGGGTTTTTGGGGCTAAAGCCCCCCCTTCCCCAAAAGGGGGGGGGCCCGGGTTGTTTCCCCGGGGGCGGGGGAAAAAATTCGACACTTTTCCTTACACCTTTGCCCCTTTCACCTACCCGCAAAGGGGGGTCCCGGGTTTTGTTAGTCGACGGGTTTTGGGTCGCAATCCGGGGGGACAAGAAAAAGGGAAACCCCAATGGAAATAATTTTTTAGACAGCCCCCGATGAAAACACTAAACTTTCCGGGGTTTAACCGGGGCTAACCCCCCGGGGTTAAAAATCCAAACAAAATTTCTTATTTTTTAACTTATTTTAATCTCACCTTTCAAAACTTTAAAAAAATACTTATTTTTGTACCTACTAAAACCCATAGAACACTTAACCCGGATATAAACCCCCCCCCAAAAACTTCTCCTTACCAACCTCAACAGAACACATGACCAAAAGCAAAAGGGCACAATAACTCTTTGATTTTCCTCGGTCCATCTCACAAAAGCAAAAACTAAATTTCCCCATAAAAGGCCCAAATTTAATCGGGAAAATTCATTCCCTTTTAATTTAAAAAAAAACCCTGTTTATAAATCAATCCCCTTCTTAAAAATCACTTTAACCACCCACAATAAAAAAAACAACAAAATAACTGAAAACCTCATAAACTTTTTTCCCTGTGCCCCTAAAAAACTTTTTTTTTTTAAAATGAAAGGGTTCTAAAGGGAATGTAAAGGGGAGCTTGGGAAAAACCCTTTGGCAAATCTTTTCAAACATATCACTACAAACGGGCATTGGGCCAATAAGGGGAAAAGGCAAATGTGATACCTTTTTTTCAAAGCGGGTGACGGGGTCCTGGGCTTCGAACTATAGACCAATAAGGCCAAACCCTCCATAGGGGGAAAATTTTAGGAATCAAAAAATTGCCGGGGCAGTTCTAGTCCCCCTTAAAAAAGCATAAATAATCAACGAATCAACGAATTTTTTAAAATTTTTTTTCACAAAGGGTTTTTGAGGGGGTAAATCATGGAAATTGAAATGGGGGTGTAAAATGGATTTTCAAAAGGGGTTTTTGACAGGGCCCCACATCAAAAGACAAATTGGGGAAAAATTTAAGGAAACGGGAAATAGGAAGGAGAAAATTTTTTCCTGGATAGAGGCAGGGTTTAACAAAAAAAGGCAGCAGGGGATTTTGCATAAATGGGGAGAAACAGAGGAGGAAGCTCCGGGGCGGTGTTCACGGGGGCCCGTGTTCCCCCCCGGCCTGCATACAAAATATACATAAACGACATAGATGGGGGCATAAAGAGCGACATCAGCAATTTTTGCCGATGACAACCCAAAATAGGCCGTCAAATTTTCTTTCGAAGAGGACTTTAAAGGCACTCCGGGAAGATTTATTTAACCGTGCAGTGGCGGAAAAGGGGTGGCAGATCAGTTTAATATAGACAAATGCAAATTTTCAAAATGTTGGACGGACAATAACCTGCCCAATATACATAAAAAAAGTAATCTTAATTTTAGGGGACTGCGAAAAAGTTTTAGGAGTTCGGTTAGCAGAAACCTAAAACCCAAAGGGACCAGGTGAAATAAGTGTTCGCAAAAAAGCAAATAGAATCCTTGGGCTTCATATCAAGAAACATAAAAATAGGCGTCCTCGGGTTTGTTCTTAAACTCTATACATCCTTGGTTAGGCCTCATTTAAAATTTCCCTGCACATTTTTGGTAAACCTTTTTCAATGGATAAAAATTGTTTCTGGAAAATGTACAAAGGGGGAAATGACAAATTTTGACCCCATGTATCAAAAACCCTTCCCCTATGAGGATAGACAAAGGGGGCCCAAACCCGGGCACTCCTAGAAAGACGTAAAATTTAGGGGGGATATGATTGAGGGGGGATAAATGGAAACAAAAAATAAAAAAAGGGGGATGTAAATAGTGGCTGAAAAATCAAACCTAGACAGGACCGCAGCAAGGGTTTTTAATTAAAAAAAATTAAAGATTCGGGAAAGGGATATGGGAAAGGGTACGGTTTGGTAACGAGTTTTGGGGTGAGTTGGGAAAAAACTCCCAAGTACAGGCATAGAGGCCAGAACGTTTGTAGCTTTAAAAAAAAGGTTGGATAAAATACATGAGTTGGGGGGTGGGTGGGTGGGGAGTTGGACCGATTAGCTTGGCTACCAGGAAGGGTTTCCGGTTTTCCTCCCTTAATCAAGGGGACCTACCAAATAGGTTGGGTTTCATTGGCTTTAAACCATTTGGAGACTTGACCCCCTTGCATGGGCCAGTAGCCCTTTTTCAAATGTTCCTTCGTTCTTAAAGTTCTTAATTATATTACCTAACCCAAATACTTCAATTTTATTTAAAGCTCAGCAACCCCAGAAAAAGAACATATGGGCCTGTCCCTTTTAAATACTCATTTGGCTTTAAATTTTTTATTTGTTTCTTTAAAATTTTTTTTCCCCTGAATATTCATTCTTAGTTAAACTTAAGTTTAAAAATTTAAACCTTATCCCTAAAAGCCCCTGGGATAAAAAGGGACTTTTTTGGGATGTTTTCACTTTAAAACCCCTGTAAAATTTTTGTACTTTTATTTATCATGTCCCCAAAATTTTAAAAAAAAATAAAAAAATAAAATTTTGGCAAGTTTCATAACCATAAGATATAAAAAAAAAACAAAAATTTTGGAAAATCAGGGGCACAATATTTTTTTATTTAATTTTTATTATTACATTCCCCTGGGGAAAAAACTAAGGGCCCGCAGAAAATTTATAACCCCTGTTTGGGAAAAGGGAACATTCCCGTTTTAATCCAAGGAAGAAAAACATGGGTCCCCGTTTCCTTAGATAAGATCACCCGACTGGAAACAAGGAACCCTTCCCCCGAGGGAAAAGCCCAACACATCACCACCTCCTGCACATAAAAAAATATTACTTTCATGAGCCCTTTCAAAACCCTTTAAAAATTACAGTGGAAACCCCCGCATAACGATTCCTCCGAATGCGACCAATTAAGTAATGAAATTTTTGTAAGTGCGTTTGTACGTGTATGTTTTTGGGGAAACTGAAATGGACTTAAAACTACTTCAAAAATATTCCTTATGGGGGCAAATTCGGGCAGTACTGGCACCCGAAATACTTCTTTTAGGGGGGAAAAAAAATCGTTTAACCCCCGGGGGGGCCACTTTTTTTATACATTACTGAAAATTTTTCAAATTTTTTATATTTTTTTTTACAATAGGGGGCACTGAGCACAATTTTAGGCAATAATTAAAAAATGATGAGTACATTTAACCTAGAACCTAATGAAGCTAAATAACTGCATTAATTTATTAATTTATAGATGGGCCAAAGCAAACAATATCACTGATTTTTGATGGAAACCCTTTTTACCCTAAAGTACAGTTTTCAAAAGTGGGGCCCCCCCGTTCGCGAAGTCAAAACCCTTTAAACCCATTAAAAACCCGGGAAACCAAACGTTTCATCACAAAAAAATTTTCCCTGGTTCCCGAAAAAAAACCCCTACGGGGATACCCATTCGTACGGGGATGTGTCCACAAGTGGCCTAACTGCCCCGTTGTTTCCCGTTTTATAAGCCAGCCCGTGTGCCCATCTAAGAAAAACATTCAGTACATTCCAAAAATAATCCATAAAATCCCCTGTTTTTTGTGCTTTTTTCTGCAAAAAAAGTTTCCCCTGGGCCCCAAGAAAGCTTCCCAGTGCCAACCCTTCGAGACCAAGGGGGCTAATGACCCATTTAAATGAAAAAGAGATAATTTTTCAAAGTATGAAAGTGGGGTGTGGGGTGTCGAACCTGGGCCCAAATTTTAAGTAAAAAAACGCAAACAAAACCCTCTCTACTATGGGAAACAGGAAAAAGGGAAAACAAGGAAGCTTTTTCTTGCAAAAGGTTTCAAATGTTATTACAAAACAGCGATCGCAATTGTTAAAAAATGGGGTTTTTTAAAAAATGAAAAACAGATAGCGGAGAAGCAACCTCAAAACGAACAAATTTTGAAAAGGCCCAGGCATTTTCATGAGGATTTAATTTGAAAAAATTTCCTGCACTAGTGGGAGTGATGAAAATTTTGGCCAGCAAAGGTTTGGGTTTTAAAGATTTTAAGAATCATAGTGGCTTTCTAGTTGATTAGGGAAGGTTTAGGGGCCAGTTTAGACCACAAAGTGGCTGAAAAAAAATTTTCATGAAAATTCCCAAAGGGGTAACATAGAGGCTGAAGGATTGAAACCCGAACAATTTTTTTAAAATTTTGACAAAACGGCTTCCAAAAAGATGACCCCCAAAAGCTAGAACCTAGCCCGCACAAGGAACTTTTCCCTTTGGGGGGACCCAGAGCTAGAACCAAAACCCCACAAGGGAAACCCCTTTTCCCTTTAGAGGGCCATAGAGCAAAACTAACCAAACATCAAGGAAAACCTTTTTTGAGGGGACCCGAGAGCTAGAGCCTAACCAGCACATTAAAACCTTTCCTTGAGGGGACCCAGAGCAGAACCCTAACCAGCATAAAGAAAATCTCCTTGAGGTCCAAAGCTAAAACCCAAAACCAGCATAAAGGAACCTTCCTTAAAGGGACCCCAGAGCTAAAACCTAACGCATCTGGGAGCCTTCCTGAGGGGCCCCTAAGCAGAACCTACCTTTCACGGGAACCTTCCTTAAAGGGACCCTAGACAGAACCAACGGTGAAAAGCTCTGTTCCACAAGGCACAGTACTCGCCCCCATCTTGTTCCTCATCCTTTATCCGACATAGACAAGGATTCACCACACACCGTGTCTTCCTTTGCAGATGACACCCGAATCTCATGACAGTGCTTCCACTGCAGACACTGCAAAGCTCCAGCAGACATAAACCAAATCTTTCAGTGGGCTTTCAAAAACAATATTAATTCAACGATGAGAAATTTCAATTATCAGATATGGGAAAAAATGAGGAAATTAAATCTTCATCAATACAAAAACAAAACCCCGGCCAAAAATAAGCGAAACACCAACTCAAAGACCTGGGAGTGATCAGTCGAGGATCTCACCTTTAAGGACCAAACATTTACAATCGCATCTGCTAAAAAATGACAGGATGGAAAAAAGAACCTTCAAAACTAGGGGGGCCAACCAGATAACTCCAGGCACTTTTTCATCTACTGGGAAAATTCCGACACTAACACACCTTTTTAAGCAGGGGAAATTGCCGACCTAGAAAATGTACAGAAACTTTTACGGCGCGCATAACGGGGATAAAACACCCAATTATTGGGAGCGCTTGGGGTTCCTAAACCTGTATCCCTGGGAAAGCAGGAGGGGGAAATCTGATTATATACACCTGGAAAATCCTAGAGGGGGCTAGTACCGAACTTGCACACGAAAATCCTCACTACGAAAGCAAAAGACTTGGCAGACATGCACCATCCCCCCAATGAAAAACAGGGGGGTCACAGCACGTTAAAGACCATACAAAAGTGTCAGGGGGGGGCCCAGCTGTCAACTGCCCCCAGCACACATAAGGGGGGTTACAACAACCCCTGGGAGTCTTCAAGCGGCACTGGACAAAACACCAAATCATTCCGGGTCAGCCGGCTTGGCTCGGATGGGTTTGCGTGCACCAGCAGAAAAGCCTGGTTGTCAGGCCAAAACCACCAGGAGGCCTGTCCAGCCGGCCCGGGGGGTTTACCCCCGAAAATCCTCCAGGGAAAAATCCAGTAACTAGCATAGGAATCTTCCTTAGAGGGCCCTAAGCTAAACCAACCGCAACAAAGGGAACCCCGCCTTGAGGGACCCTAGGAGAGAGCCAAACAACATCAAGGAACCTTCCTTGAAGGGCCCCTCTAGGAACTCCGCATCTCACAACTTTTTCTGAGTAATTTGTAATTGTTGTTTGAGAATAATGTAAACACAACATTGCAGAAGAGTTAGACAGAGGCTCCCTGCGAGCCTCGCTAGGTAGCATTATGCATCATAAAGATTCTTAACTTAAATCTCTTCATCTCTTGAAGTTAATAAAATCCAATGGGCTTTTTTTTAATTAATTTAAATAAAGTTTTTGATACAGTAGACCACAACATCTTACTGCTTAAATCAGAACATTATGGAATCATAAACAGACAAAAAAAAAATACTGTCTTATTAACCATACCACGGGTGGGGTTCGAACCCGCGATCACAGTCTCAAAACTCCAGACCGTCGCGTTAGCCACTGGACCAGCTAGCTGGACCAGCTAGCCACCCGACCAGCTAGCCACTGGACCAGCTAGCCACTGGACCATCTAGCCAATTGTAACATTAACCCTTTAGTGTTTGGTCAGTCAAACAACGTGAATGTGCTTGTAGTATGTTAGTGCATGGTGTCCCATGGTGTTCCATGGTGTCCCATGGTGTCCCATGGTGTCCCATGGTGTTCCATGGTGTCCCATGGTGTCCCATGGTGTTCCATGGTGTCCCATGGTGTCCCCATGGCTCGGATACCAATACTTGTACATTCGCCTCACACACTCAGTGTCCGTGGTTCAATTCCCAGCACAGATGGAAGCGCTGGGCACGTTACCTTACACCTGCTGTTCCTTGTCACCTAGCAGTAAGTAGTACCTGGGTGTTAGTTAGACTGGTTGGTCACACCTGGGGGGGGGACAGGAGTCGAAGAACCACAATGGAAATAAGACAGACAGTCCAGATATGCACTGACTTTTATTGGGTTATACCTGGTGGCTAACACCCATGGGTTTAAAAAATCCAACCAAATCTTATCATATAGTCCATTTCAAAGACCTGTGAACTGTGACTTTTGTAATATCTTGATAGTATTTTATGAAATTTTTGAGAGCAAAGTCCAGTCTTATTCTACTTACTTATGAGCAATTGTGAACAAGTGAAACACATTCTCCACAAATCTAGAACTACAATGCTTCACATCTCTCAGTTCCTGACTCCACTAAAACCCTTTCTCTATTCTATTCTATCTAATACACTAAGAACACACCTCTCCAGCGATATTCTCGGTCTGTCCGGTCTTCCCACTCATCCCCTTTCATTCACCAAGGTTTTAAATGCCATGGTGGCCGCTGCTGGGGATTGTGCCTTAGATACACCAGCCATCTTTAAATATTTTGTTCAGTTTTTTAAGCACTCGATCATCCATCTGCAACTGGTTTACCGGAGAGGGTTCGGGGGTCACCGTCCCCCGCGGCCCTGTCTGAGACCAGGCCTCATGGTGTTTCCTGGGTCTTATCAAACAGGCTGTTACAGCTGGCCACACGCAAGTTGACGTACGAACCACAACAAGATGATGATCTTGCCAAAGTGAAGGTTGTCTTTGGAGGATTTCATTGCTTCACTTTATTATGATCTTACACACAAACAATGATGACCAAGTCATCCTGACTCTCACTCTCATACTTAGTTATGTATATTTACTCAAATTAAGTTTAATTAACAACTGTCCATTAATAAACAGAAAGGTTCAGGCGGGGATCGAACCGCTGTCCTGACATTTACAGTCCGACGCTCTGGACCTGGAGTTTACCTGGAGAGAGTTCCGGGGGTCAACACCCCCGCGGCCCGGTCTGTGACCAGGCCTCCTGGTGGATCAGAGCCTGATCAACCAGGCTGTTGCTGCTGGCTGCACGCAAACCAACGTACGAGCCACAGCCCGGCTGATCCGGAACTGACTTTAGGTGCTTGTCCAGTGCCAGCTTGAAGACTGCCAGGGGTCTGTTGGTAATCCCCCTTATGTGTGCTGGGAGGCAGTTGAACAGTCTCGGGCCCCTGACACTTATTGTATGGTCTCTTAACGTACTAGTGACACCCCTGCTTTTCATTGGGGGGATGTGTCCATCGTTTGCCAAGTCTTTTGCTTTCGTAATTAGTACATTCCTACCAACAGAGCTAACCAAGGAAATTAGAATAAAAACGAAAGTATTCAGAAGTAATAGTATTGTATCTACAGTACAATAGTCAAAAGGTTACAGAGGTACATAATGGGTCCAGGGACTGGGCCCAGAAAGTTTTGATAGCTTAACTAAGTACAAAGGTAATGAATCATGTAAGGAAATTTACTTAGGTTTATACATGGCTGCAATCATGAACAAATTATACAGTAATGAGTAAATGATAACTCCACCACCGCCCGGCACAAACTGTAAGAGTTATAGGTTGAAATATACATACACACACACATACATACACACACACACACACAAAGGGACTTACACACATACATACACACACACACGTACAGGGACTTAACACACACATACATACACACACACACGTACAGGGACTTAACACACACATACATAACACAACACAGGGACTTAACACCACACATACATACACACACACAGGGAACTTCACACACACACACACAAACACACACGGGGACTCGCATATCGTTCCTGGACAATCAACTTCCTTGGCGTTAACGCTGCTAATTCACTCCTTTATCAGTTTTTGTGGTGGTCCTGAGGGCGTCTCGCTGTCCAGTTTACGTTTACCAGACGTATTAGTCTTCCATGATTCAACCAGATGACTGTTTAATCGCTTTCCCCCCAATACACTATTTTTGGAAATCATCGCAGGAAGTATCTATATTATACTGAATTCCGGTCAGCATTGACCTGACCATGTTGATTGCCAATATCCGGGAAATATCTCATTCTAAGCGGAACCAGTAGATGATTCAGCGGAGTCGGTGAGACCCGGAGCTGACAACTATATCCAGGAAACGCCAGGGCATGGTACGAGCAGGTACCGCCGCCTGTTCCCGTACACAGAGAAAAGACCCTTACTTTTGTGAAACAGGAGTGCTTTGCCACTACTCTCTTGCTATTACCAAGCCGAGCTTCTAAAACCACCACCGTTGTAGTATAGCAAGTCCCATCTTTGGGCAGCATAACATTTGAAACAACTGACGATGCCCACATATTCAGGTGTACAATACAAACCATGGCCTTTGGGAGAGGAGTCCTGGGAGAGAGTAGTCCTTGTCATCTAGTATTTTGCAACACTTTACCGAATGAACCGAGTCGTGTTACAAAGGTATGGTATGTGCAATATCCTTCAAGTTAAATGGTGTGGTTGACTCCATCAGTGGGTGAATAAACACCTATGTATTGAACATCCATTCTCTTCACTCACTTATCAATCTGATAAGTCACAAGGATACTTTCGGGTATCGAACCGACATGCTTGAATTTTTTCACTGGAGAGTTCTTCGCTAATCCACTGGCCCCGCGGGATAAAGGTAAATATTTTTCAAGAAAATGTATTTATACACCATAAGAATGTTTACATAGTACCATATAGTGGGTTTGGGTCATTAGTCCTATTGAGTTAATAGTGACAGTGGAATGTTATAATAGTGTAGATTGTCAGTGAGTTATATAGTGATAGTCTATGGTTATATAGTGACAGTGGAATGTGTAGGTAGTGCAGTGAGTTATATAGTGATAGTCTAGTGTTTATAGTGACAGTGGAAATGTGGTAGGTATTGCAGTGAGTTATATAGTGATAGTCAAGTGTTATATAGTGACAGTGGAATGTGTAGGTAGTGCAGTGAGTTATATAGTGATAGTCTAGTGTTATATAGTGACAGTGGAATGTGGTTTAACCTGAGAAGTTTAACGGTCGGGGGTCAACGCCCCCGCGGCCCGGTCTGTGACCAGGCCTCCCGGTGGGATCAGAGCCTGATCAACCAGGCTTGTAGCTGCTGGCTGCACGCAAACCAACGTACGAGCCACAGCCCCTGCTGATCCGGAACTGACTTTAGGTGCTTGTCCAGTGCCAGCTTGAAGACTGCCTGGTCTGTTGTAATCCCCCTTATGTGTGCTGGGTAGGCAGTTGAACAGTCCCTCGGGCCCCTGACACTTATGTATGTGTCACTTTAACGTGCTATGACCCCCCTGTTTTTCATTGGGGGATGGTGCATCGTCTGCCAAGTCATTTGCTTTCACAGTGGAGTGATTTTCGTGTGCAAGTTCGGTACTAGTCCCTCTAGGATTTTCCAGGTGTATATAATCATGTATCCTTCACTCCCTCCTTGCGTCCCAGGGAATACAGGTATAGGAACCTCAAGCGCTCCCAATAATTGAGGTGTTTTATCTCCGTTATGCACGCCGTGAAAGGTGTAGTATTGTAGTGTACGTGTAGTATAGTGTAGTACATTAGTAGATGTAGTGTAGTATAGTGTAGTGTAGCATAGTGGTAGCTAGTATAGTGTAAGTATAGTGTAGTGAGTATAAGTGTAGTGTAGTAAGTGTAGTGTAGTACAGTGTAAGTATAGTGTAGTGTTAGTAATAGTGTAGTGTAGTAGTGTAATATAGTAGTAAGTGTAGTATAGTGTAGTGGTAGTATAGTGAAGTTTTAGTATAGTTAATAGTATAGTGTAGTGTAGTATAGTGGTAGTGGTAGTGTAGTGTAGTATATGTAAGTGTATGTAGTATAGTGTAGTATAGTGTAGTATAGTGTAAGTGTAGTAGTGTAGTATAGTGTAGTGTAGTATAGAGTAGTGTAGTATAGTGTAGTATAGTGTAGTGAGTAGTGTATGTATAAGTGTAGTAATAAGTGTAAGTGTAGTGTAGTATAGTGTATATAGTGTAGTATAGTGTAGTATAGTGTAGTGTAGTATAGTGAGTATAGTGCAGTGGTAGTATTGTGGAAGTATAGTATATGTGTAGTGTAGTATAGTGTAGTATAGTGTAGTGTAGTGTTGTGTAGTGTTATGTTAGTATAGTGTAGTATAGTGTAGTGTAGTATAGGTAGAGTAGTATAGTATAGTGTAGGGTATATTGTAGTGTAGTATAGGTGTAGTGTAGTATAGTGTAGTGTAAGTGTTGTGTAGTGTAGTATTTATAGTGAAGTATAGTGAGTGTAGAATAGTGTAGTGTAGTATAGTGTAGTGTAGTGTTTGTTGTAGTGTAGTATGTAAAGTGTAGTATAGTGTAGTATAGTGTAGTGTAGTAAAGTGTAGTGTAGTATAGTGTAGTATCGTGTATGTAGTATGTGTAGTAAATAGTATAAAGTGTAGTGTAGTGTAGTATAGTGTAGGTATATAGTTGTAGTGTAGTATATTGTAGTGTAGTGTAAGTGTTGTGTAGTGTAGTTATAGTATAGTGTAGTATAGTGTATGTAGTGTACTGTAGTGTAGTGTTGTGTAGTGTAGTATAGTATAAGTGTAGTATAGTGTAGTTTTTTGTATAGTGTAGTGTAGTATAGTGTAGTGTAGTGTTGTGTAGTGTAGTATAGGTGTAGTATAGTGTAGTATAGTTAGTATAGTATAGTGTGGTGTAGTATAGTTAGTATAGTGGTAGTACAAGTGTATATAGTATAGTGTAGTGTAGTATAGTGTAGCGTAGTGTATAAGTGTAAGTGGTAGTATATTGTAAGTATAGTGTATGTGTAGTGTTGTGAATGTAGTAAAATGTAGCATATGTAGTATAGTGTAGTGTAGTAATAGTGGTAGTATAGTGTAGTGTAGTATAGTGTAGTGTAGTGTAGTATAGTGTATGTAGTAATAGTGTAGTATAGTATATTGTAGTGGTAGTGTAGTATATAGTGTAGCATAGTGTAGTAAGTGTAGTGTAAGTGTAGTATTAAACGAGTAGTGTAGTCTAGTTGTAGCATAGTTAGCATAGTGTAGATAGGGTAGTGTAGTGTTGTGTAGTGTGTGTAGTGTTGTGTATTGTAGTGTTTTGGTGAACATTAATCCTTGGTTGTTAATGCAGGAATTTCGGCAGATTAACTCAGTTTTGTCCCGGGATGCGACCCACACCAGTTGAATAACACCCAGGTACACATTTTTCTGATTGGGAACCGACAACCGGTGTAAAGAAACATGCCCTATGTTTCTACCTTTGTCAGGAATCGAACCTAGACCACCTTCCCCGTGGAGGGAGAGCTTTAGCCACCAGGCCACGGGACACCTAAATAACAGATGTGATACAACTAATGGAGCAGGAAGAGTGACCTAGTAGCAACCAGTTAAGAGATAAGATAAGATAAGATAAGATTTCGTTCGGATTTTTAACCCCGGAGGGTTAGCCACCCAGGATAACCCAAGAAAGTCAGTGCGTCATCGAGGACTGTCTAACTTATTTCCTTCTTGGGGTCCTTATATCTTGTCCCCAGGATGCGACCCACACCAGTCGACTAACACCCAGGCACCTATTTGCTGCTAGGTGAACAGGACAACAGGTGTAAGGAAACTGTCGAAAGTTTCACCACACCGGGAATCGAACCCAGGGCCCTCCTGTTCGATTCCCGGCGGGTGAAACCATTTCGACACGGGGCCAGGAGCTGTGGACCGACTCCTGCAACCACAATAAATTATACTTGTATTTTTAATAACTTTAATACAAAATTATTTATCGTATATAATATATAAATTAGGATAATTTAATGTACTAATATATATAAAAGCACAAAAGGGCGTAACAGGTATTACAGCTGCTGAGTTTGTTTAACAATCTGATGTTATTATAATGTAATCATACACACAATAATTAGAACGGGTAATTTTTTAATGGTCAAATATAAATAATAATTTGTTTATAACATTCCGCAAATCTCTAGTTATTTTTGTATAATTAGCTGCATAATTATAAAATAATATTAATGTGTTTGTGGTAGACGACTATAAGGATATTGTAAGTGAAATGTTTGTTTACGTTGAGAAGACACTTCTATCTGGCATTATTTCTAATATTTCGGTCATAATGTAAGACCAGAATTAATAAGTTATCATCTGTTATTTTAGGTATCCCGTGGCCTGGTGGCTAAAGCTCTCCCTCCACGGGGAGGGTCTAGGTTCGATTCCTGACAAAGGTAGAAACATAGGGCATGTTTTCTTTACACCACACAACACTACACGACAGTACACTACTCTACACTACACAACTCTACACTACCGTCCACTACAGTATACTACACTACAAGTTACACTACACTACACTACACTATCACTATATGACACTAGACTATCACTATATAACTCACTGCACTATCTACACTACACTACACTACAGTACACTACAGTGCAGTACACTACACTACACTACAGTACATAAACTACACACAGACAATACACTACACTACAGTAACACTACACCCAACTACACTATTCACTAGATAACACTAGAGACTATCACTATATAACTCACTGCACACTACCTACACATTCCACTGTCACTATATAACACTAGACTCACTATATAACTCACTGCACTATCTACACTACACTACAGTACACTACACTACAGTACACTACACTATTACACTACACTACAACTACAGTACACTACACTACACTAAAGTACACTACACTACACTAAACTACACTACAGTACACTACACTACACTACACTACAGTACACTACACTACACTACAGTACACTACACTACACTATCACTATATAACACTAGACTATCACTATATAACTCACTGCACTACCTACACATTCCACTGTCACTATATAACACTAGACTATCACTATATAACTCACTGCACTATCTACACTATTATAACATTCCACTGTCACTATATAACACTAGACTATCACTATATAACTCACTGCACTACCTACACATTCCACTGTCACTATATAACACTAGACTATCACTATATAACTCACTGGCCACAATCTACTACACTATTATACATTCCACGTCCACTATTTAAACTCAATAGACTATGGACACACTATATGGTACTATGTAAACATTCTTATGGTGTTAAATACATTTTCACTTGAAAATATTTACTTGTGAATCGGCCGGCTGGCCCAGTTTGATTAGCGAAAGAACTCTCCAGTTGAAAATTCAAAGCTCGTCGGTTCGAACCCCGCAAGTATCCTTGTGACTTACAGATTGGATAAGTTAAGTGAAGAGTATGGATGGTTCAATATATAGGTGTTTATCACCCACTCATGGAGTGCACCAAATCATTACGCTTATGGATTTGCATACCATACTTGTAACACGACTCGGCCATTCGGTAAAGTGTGCATAATACGATATGACAAGGAACTACCTCTCCCTCCCAGACTACTCTCCCAAATGGCCATGGTTGTAATTGTATACCTGACTAGTGGGCATCCTCACGTTTGTTCATCCAATAATGCCGCCAAGATGGGACCTGCTATACTACAACGGTGGTGGTTCTTAGAAGCTCTGCTTTGAAATAGCAAAGAGAGAATGTGGCAAAGCACTCCTGTTTCACTAAAGAAGGTCTATTCTCTGTGTACGACAGGGCCGGCGGTACCTGCTCGTACCATGCCCTGGGCGTTTCCTGGATATAGTTGTCAGCTCCGTGCCTCACGACTCCGTGAAATCATCTACTGGTTCCGCATTAAATGAGATATTCCCCGGATATTAAAGCAATCAACATGTCAGGTCCAATTGCTGACCTGAATTCAAGAATAAATAGATACTTCCTTGCGATGATTTCCAAAATGTGTATTGAGGAAAGCGATAAAAAGTCATCTGTTGAATCAAGAAACTAATAGCTCTGGTAAACGTAAACTGTACAGCGAGAAAACGCCCTCAGACCACCACAAAAAACTGATAAAGGAGTGAATTAGCAGCGTACGCCAAGAAAGTTGATTGCTCAGGAACGATAGCTGAGTCCCTGCGTGTATGTATGTGTGTGTGTGTGTGGTGTATGTATGTGTGTGTTAAGACCTGTATGTTGTGTGTATGATGTTTAGTCCCTGTGTTTTGTGTATGTGTGGGGGGGGTTGTGTGTGTTTAAGTCCTGTATGTGTCTTAAATTCCCTGTGTACTCACCTATTTGTGTTGCAAGGGTCAGGAGTCACAAGCTCGTGTGTATGTATGTATGTGTGTGTGTGTGTAAGTGTGGTGTGTATAATATCCCTGGTGTGTGTATGTGTGTGTTTATGTATGTGTATGTATATTTCAACCAATAACTCATTACAGTGTGGTGGGACCGGGTGTGACGGTTATTATTACTCATTACTGTAAAATTTGTTTATGATTTTAGCCATGTATAAACCTAAGTAAATTTCCTTACTTGATTCTTACCTTGTACCTATTCAGCTATCAAAACTTTGTCCCCCAGTCCCTGGACCCATTATGTTCCTCTGTAACCTTTTGACTACGTACTGTAATACAAACAATTACTTCAGAGATACAAGGTGCGTTAATTTCCTTGGTTAGCTCTTGTCGTAGAGGCGTCGGACTGGTAATGTGAGACGGCTGATTCGAATCCCGCCTGATACCTTTCTGTTTTTAGTTAATGGACAGTTTGTTAATTAAACTTTATTTGAGGTAAATAACATAACTAGGATGAAGTGAGAAGTCAGGATACTTGGTCATCATTATTTTGTGTGTAAGATCATAATAAAAGTGAAGCAAATGAAATCCTCTATTAAACAACTTAACTTGCAAGATCATCTTCTTTTGTGGTCGTACGTCAGCTTGCGTGTGGCCAGCAGTAACAGCCTGGTTGATCAGACCCTGATCCACCAAGGAGGCCTGGTGGCCCGTGGCCAAAGCTCCGCTTTCACACACGGAGG
Source organism: Cherax quadricarinatus (assembly GCF_026875155.1). Lineage (NCBI taxonomy): Eukaryota > Metazoa > Arthropoda > Malacostraca > Decapoda > Parastacidae > Cherax > Cherax quadricarinatus. The sequence goes on along the minus strand of NC_069454.1, from coordinate 2,946,440 downwards.
GCCTTAGTTTATATGGTTTATTATGCACCCCATACCCACATCCTGTGGCGGTAGTCAAAGGGATTTACAGAGTACATAATTGGTCCATGAGCTGGACTCCAAAGTTTTGATTAGCTGAGCAAGTTACAAAGGTAATGATCTAGATGTGGGTCATTAATCATTACCAATTACAAAGGTAATGAGCTCCAGGTAGTGCTGGGCACACGTCATGAATAATTGCAAAGGTAATGAATCATAAACACATTAATCATGAGAATTTACAAAGGTAATGAGCTCCAGGTAAGCTGGTCAAAATCATGACAGTTTCAAAGGTAATGAATGATAAACACTTATCACAATGATTACAATCATAGAAAATTTCAGAGTTAATGAGCAGTTAAACAAAGCATAGTAGGGAATTCATCCCATTGGCCCCAACAACAGATGTTGCTAGGTGCCTGTCTTTCCTCGGTAGACAGCGATTGCAAACAGCAGCAAGTTGCCCTGGGACTGCCTGCTTGCACGATCACCATCGACCCCCCCAAGAAGGTCTCAAGAAGAGCCATGACTCCGTTATGCAAGCCCTATGGAGAGCTGTCCTAGGGACATGTCAGCGTCCTGGTGGACGCCAAGTTTATTTAAAGATCCCTAGGCCCTCGTGTGCAACGGATGTGGAAGCTTGAGGAACTGAGTAACACACTGCCTGTGGCACGACCTGGCAGCTGCTCGCGGTCCGAACACGCACGATGCTGTCCCTGTAGTGGAAGTTTCCTGTTGAGCCCTAGGCACTCAGCTCCCTGCAGTGCCATCGCTCGACATCGTGTTAGGGGAGAAGTACCCTCTACAGATGGGGAGGCGCTGGGAGATGGGTGGGTGCGGCGGGGGAGTCGGCAAGGTGTGAGGCGTATGAGAGGGCACTGTTTACTACCCACGCCCTCCCCCTGGGTCACCCCAGCGGAGAGGGGGGGAGGCGCTGACTGTCCTGACTCTACGGACACCACTCCCTCTGAAACCTGCACAACACTTCATCTATTTACGCTGAAACGATATGCACTGGAGTCCGTTCGCTGCTCTGGTATCTTCTCAAAAGCATTCACACTACTGAGTTTTTGTTTAGTAGGGACCTGGTCAGCCTCTTGACCAGGAGCTATCCTTGAAAATCCCCGCACTAGCCCGCTACAACAACCTGCCTCCGGGTTCGATACCCGGCGGGTGGAAACATTTCGACACGTTTTCCTTACACCAGTTGTCCTGTTCACCTACACCAAAATAGTACCTGGGTGTCCAGTCGCTGGTGTGGGTCGCATCCTGGGGGACAAGAATTAAGGACCCCAAAGACATAAGTTTTGACAGTTCCTCGAATGATGCACTGTTGACTTTCTTTGGTTATCCGTGGGTGCTAACCCTCCGGGTTTAAAAATCCGAACGAATCTTATCTTATCTCAGACGAGGGCCCGTGGGGGGACGGTTGACCCCCGAAACCCTCTCCGGGTAAACCATTGCACATGATGATCGAGTGCTTAAAAAAACTGAAACAAAATATTTAAGATGGTCTGTGTATCTAAGGCACAATCCCCAGCAGCAGCCCACCATGGCATTAAAAACCTTGGGAAATGAAAGGGATGAGTGGTGAAGACCGGACAGACCGTGAATAGCGCTGGAGAGGGTGTTCTTAGTCGTAGAAATAGAGAAAGGGTTTAAGTTGGAGTCAGGAAACTGAGATGTGAAGCATTGTATTCTAGATTTGGAGAAAGTGTTTCCCACTTGTTTTCACATTCTCATAAGTAGAAATAAATGACTGGACTTTGCTTTCAAAATTTCATAAAATACTTTTCAAAGATATACAAAAGTCACAGTTCACAGGTCTTAGAATGTGGACCTATAAGATAAATTTGGTCGGATTTTAACCCATGGAGTGTTAGCCACCAGGTATAACCCAATAAAGTCAGTGCATCATCCAGGACTGTCTGTCTTATTTTCCCATTGTGGTCCTTCACTGGTTCTCGTCCCCCCAGGTGTGACCCACACCATCAACTAACACCCAGGTACCTACTTACTGCTAGTGAAACAGGAAACACAGTGTAAGGTAATGTGCCCACGATTCCATCTGTGCTGGAATTGAACCACGGACACTGAGTGTGTGAGGCGAATGTACCAAGTATTGGTACCGAGCCATGGGACACCATGGGACACATGGAACACCATGGGACACCATGGACACCATGGAACACCATGGAACACCATGGACTACAACCTGGAACACCATGGAACAACCATGAACACCATGGAACACCATGGGACACATGGGACACCATGGAACACCATGGGACAACATGAAACACCAGGGCACCATGAACACCATGGGACACCATGGGGAAACCATGGGACACCATGGAACAACCATGGGACCCATGGGACACCATGGAACACCATGGGACACCATGGAACACCAAGGGAAACCATGGAACACCCATGGAAACACCATGGGACAACCATGGAATCACCATGGAACACCATGGAGACACAACCATGGGACACCATGGAACAACCATGGGACACCATGAACACTCATGGGACAGAACACATGGGCACCATGGGAACACATGGTCACATTGGACACCATGGAACACCATGGAACACCATGGAACAACCAGTGACACCATGGAACACATGGGACACCATGGAACACCATGGAACACCATGGACAGCCATGGGAACACCATGGAACATCCATGACACCATGGACACCATGGAACAACCATGGATCACCATTTTTGGACACCATGGACACCATGGAACACCATGGAACACTCATTGGACACCATGGAACACCATGACACCATGGAACACCTGGGACACCATGGGACAACCAATGGGACACGCATGGAACACGCATGAACAACCATGGGACACCATGGAACACCATAGTACAACCAAGGGAACAACACCTTGGACACCATGGACACCATATGACCCATGTGACACCATGGAACACCATAGGACAAACCAATGGAAACACCATAGGAGCACCATGGGAACACCATGGAACACCATAGGACACCAGGACACCATGGAACACCATAGGACACCATGGAACACCATGGAACACCATAGGACACCATGGGACACCATGGAACACCATAGGACACCATGGAACACCATGGAACACCATAGGACACCATGCACTAACATACTACAAGCACATTCACGTTGTTTCACTGACCAAACACTAAAGGGTTAATGTTACACTTATATAAAATGTTAACTATACTAGAAATCACTTTCTGTAGTGTCAGATAAGATAAGATTTCGTTCGGATTTTTAATCCCCGGAGGGTTAGCCACCCAGGATAACCCAAGAAAGTCAGTGCGTCATCGAGGACTGTCTAACTTATTTCCATTGGGGTCCTTAATCTTGTCCCCCAGGATGCGACCCACACCAGTCGACTAACACCCAGGTACCTATTTGCTGCTAGGTGAACAGGACAACAGGTGTAAGGAAACGTGTCGAATGTTTCCACCCGCCGGGAATCGAACCCGGGCCCCTCCGTGTGTGAAGCGAGAGCTTTAGCCACCAGGCCACCGGGCCACAGTCATTCATCAGGTAACTTTTAGTTGTCTTCGTAAACTGTTTTATACTAAGAGTTTCCTCGATATTATCAAGTAAATCATTACACTCCTTACAGGTGTGTAGGTGTTTGAACCTGGTAACCTACTCTGGTAAACTACAAACTTAGGTTTACTTACCCAGTACAGTACCAAACTACTTGTTCCAGCTGTGACATAATTTGCAGTAGATCATTCTGGACACTGTGAACAATTTGGCAGTTTACTTCAGCGCCTTAACTGGGAGTTTAATCTTCATATTAAGCAATTTCAGTTGTAATTCATCCTGGTCCCATGACCTTGTTGCACCCAGGTCTCACCATAATATAATCTTTATTTACTACAAGTACATGTACAAGGTATACAGTACTAGCTGACAACAATAACATACTACTACAATAAAAGCCACTTGTTATCTGACATTCCTCGGCAAATTAGGTCAGTGTCCCAGGATGCCACCACACCAGTCCACTAACATCCTGATGCGACCCACAACCAGTCCACTAACACCCAGGATGGCCACCCACACCAGTCCCACAACACCCAGGAATGCGAACCCACACCAGTCCACTAACACCCGGATTGCGACCCACACAGGTCCCACTAACACCCAGGATGGACCCACGACCAGTCCAACTAACACCCAGATGCGACCCACACCAGTCCACTAACACCCAAGGAATGCGACCCACACCATCCACTAACACCCAGATCGGGCCCAAACCCAGTCCACTAACACCCAGGATGCGACCCACACCATTCCACTAACACCCAGGATGCGACCCACATTCAGTTCCAACTAACACCAGGATGCGACCCACACCAGTCCACTAACAACCAGGATGCCACCCACACCAGTACCCAACTAACACCCAGGATGCGACCCACACCAGTTCACTAACACCCAGATCGACCCACAAACCAGTCCCACTAACACCCAGGATGTGACCCACACCAGTCCACTAACACCCAGATGTGAACCACACCCGTCTCTCACAAACCACCCAGGAGCGACCCACATCCAGTCCAATAACTCCCAGGATGCGACCCACACCAGTCCACTAACACCAAGATGCGACCCACCACACCAGTCCACTAACTACCCAGGACGCCGACCCACAAACAGTCCACTAACACCCAGGATGCGACCCAACAACCATCCACTAACACCCAGGATGTGACCCACACCAGTCCACTAACACCCCAGGATGTGCCCACACCAGTCTCCACTATCACCCAGATGCGACCCACACCAGTCCACTAACACCCAGGATGGCGACCCAACACCAGTCCACTAACACCAGGATGCTGACCCACACCCAGTCCACTAACAGACCCAGGATGCGACCCACACCAGTCCCACTAACACCCAGGATGTGAACCCACACCAGTCCACTAACAACCCATGCTGTGACCCACACCAGTCCACTAACACCCAGGATGCGACCCACAACCATTCCACTAATCCCAGATGCACCAACCAGTCCACTAACACCACCCACCATTCCAATAACCACCCAGGATTGCGACCCTACACAGTCCACTAACACTCAGGATGCGACCACAACCAGTCACACTACACCCAGGATGCACCCCACACCAGACCAACTAACACCCAGGATGTGACCCACACCAGTCCCACTAACACCCGGATGTGAACCCACACCAGTCCACTAACACCAATGCGACCCACACCAGTCCACTAACACCCAGGAAGCGACCACACCAGTCCACTAAACACCCAGGATGTACCCACACCAGTCCACTAACACCCAGGATGTTGACCGCACCCAGGTCCACTAACACCCAGGATGCGACCCCACACCATCCACAAACACCCAGAAGCGAGCCAACAAACCAGTCCAGTACTAACACCCCACACCATCCACTGGAACACCCAGGAATGGCGACCTACACCAGTCCACTAACACTCACAGGATCGACCCACACCAGTCAAACTAACACCCAGGAATGCGACCCACCCAGTCCCCTAACACCCAGGATGTGACCCACAACCATCCACTAACACCAGGATGTGGACCCACAACAGTCCACTAACACCCAGGATGCGCCCACATCCAGTCCAGCTAAAACCCAGGATGCCGACCCACACCAGTCCACTAACACCCAGGATGGACCCACACCAGTCCACTAACACCCAGGATGGCGACCCACACCAGTCTCACTAACACTCAAGGATCGACCCACACAGTTCACTAACACCCAGGATGCCACCCACACCAGTCCACTACCAACCCAGTATCCGACCCACACCAGTCCACTAACACCCAAGGAACTGACCCACTACAAGTCACTAACACTCAGATGCGACCCACAACCAGTCCCACTAACACTCAGGAATGCGACACCACCCAGTCCACTAACACCCAGGAAGCCGACCCCACGACAGTCCCAACTAACACCCAGGATCGACCCCACAACCAGTTCACTAACACCCAGGATGCCACCCACACCCGTCCACTAACACTCGAGAATGTGCGACCCACAACCAGTTCACTAACACTCAGGGATGCGACCCACAGCCAGTCCACTAACACTCAGGATGCGACCCACAACCAGTCCACTAACACCCGGGATGCCACCCACACTCATCCACTAACACTCAGGATGCGACCCACAACCAGTTTCACTAACACCCAGGATGCGACCCACACCGTTCACTAACACCCAGGATGCGACCCACACCAGTTTCACTAACATCCAGATGCCACCCACACAGTCCACTAACAACCAGGATGCGACCCACACAAGTTCACTAACACCCATGATGTGACCCACAACCATTATCCACTAACACCCAGGATGCGACCCACACCAGTTCACTAAACACCCAGTAGTGACCCAACACCAGTCCACTAACACCAGGATGCGACCCACACCAGTCCACTAAAACCCAGGATGTGACCCACACCAGGCCACTAACACTCCCAGGAATGCGACCCGCACACCAGTTCACTAACACCCAGGATGCGACCCAACACCAGTCCACTAACACCCAGTACCCATTTTACTGATGGGGACATAGAACAACAGGTGGAAAGAAAACACGCCCATGGTTCTACTCTGGCTGGAACTCCGCATCTCACAACTTTTTCTGAGTAATTTGTAATTGTTGTTTGAGAATAATGTACACAACATTGCAGAAGAGTTAGACAGAGGCTCCTGCGAGCCTCGCTAGGTAGGCATTGTGCAATAATAAAGATTCTTAACTTAATCTCTTCATCTCTTGAAGTTAATAAAATCCAATGGGCTTTTTTTTTATTAATTTAAATAAAGTTTTTGATACAGTAGACCACAACATCTTACTGCTTAAATCAGAACATTATGGAATCATAAACAGACAAAAAAAAAATACTGTCTTATTAACCATACCACGGGTGGGGTTCGAACCCGCGATCACAGTCTCAAAACTCCAGACCGTCGCGTTAGCCACTGGACCAGCTAGCTGGACCAGCTAGCCACCCGACCAGCTAGCCACTGGACCAGCTAGCCACTGGACCATCTAGCCAATTGTAACATTAACCCTTTAGTGTTTGGTCAGTCAAACAACGTGAATGTGCTTGTAGTATGTTAGTGCATGGTGTCCCATGGTGTTCCATGGTGTCCCATGTGTCTCCATGGTGTCCCATGGTGTTCCATGGTGTCCCATGGAGTCCCATGGTGTTCCCTGGTGTCCATGGTGTCCCCATGGCTCGGATAAACCAATACTGTACATTCGCCTCACACACTCAGTGTCCGTGTTCAATTCCCAGCACAGATGAAGCGCTGGGCACGATACCTTACACCTGCTGTTCCTTGTCACCTAGCAGTAAGTAGTACCTGGGTGTTAGTTAGACTGGTTGGTCACACCTGGGGGGGGGACAGGAGTCGAAGAACCACAATGGAAATAAGACAGACAGTCCAGATATGCACTGACTTTTATTGGGTTATACCTGGTGGCTAACACCCATGGGTTTAAAAAATCCAACCAAATCTTATCATATAGTCCATTTCAAAGACCTGTGAACTGTGACTTTTGTAATATCTTGATAGTATTTTATGAAATTTTTGAGAGCAAAGTCCAGTCTTATTCTACTTACTTATGAGCAATTGTGAACAAGTGAAACACATTCTCCACAAATCTAGAACTACAATGCTTCACATCTCTCAGTTCCTGACTCCACTAAAACCCTTTCTCTATTCTATTCTATCTAATACACTAAGAACACACCTCTCCAGCGATATTCTCGGTCTGTCCGGTCTTCCCACTCATCCCCTTTCATTCACCAAGGTTTTAAATGCCATGGTGGCCGCTGCTGGGGATTGTGCCTTAGATACACCAGCCATCTTTAAATATTTTGTTCAGTTTTTTAAGCACTCGATCATCCATCTGCAACTGGTTTACCGGAGAGGGTTCGGGGGTCACCGTCCCCCGCGGCCCTGTCTGAGACCAGGCCTCATGGTGTTTCCTGGGTCTTATCAAACAGGCTGTTACAGCTGGCCACACGCAAGTTGACGTACGAACCACAACAAGATGATGATCTTGCAAGTGAAGGTTGTCTTATGGAGGATTTCATTGCTTCACTTTATTATGATCTTACACACAAACAATGATGACCAAGTCATCCTGACTCTACTCTCATACTTAGTTATGTATATTTACTCAATAAGTTTAATTAACAACTGTCCATTAATAAACAGAAAGGTTCAGGCGGGGATCGAACCGCTGTCCTGACATTTACAGTCCGACGCTCTGGACCTGGAGTTTACCTGGAGAGAGTTCCGGGGGTCAACACCCCCGCGGCCCGGTCTGTGACCAGGCCTCCTGGTGGATCAGAGCCTGATCAACCAGGCTGTTGCTGCTGGCTGCACGCAAACCAACGTACGAGCCACAGCCCGGCTGATCCGGAACTGACTTTAGGTGCTTGTCCAGTGCCAGCTTGAAGACTGCCAGGGGTCTGTTGGTAATCCCCCTTATGTGTGCTGGGAGGCAGTTGAACATATCTCCGGCCCCTGACACTTATTGATATGGTCCTTAACGTACTATGACACCTCCTGCTTTTCATTGGGGGGATGTGTCCATCGTTTGCCAAGTCTTTTGCTTTCGTAATTAGTACATTCCTACCAACAGAGCTAACCAAGGAAATTAGAATAAAAACGAAAGTATTCAGAAGTAATAGTATTGTATCTACAGTACAATAGTCAAAAGGTTACAGAGTACATATGGGTCCAGGGACTGGCCCAAAAGTTTGATAGCTTAACTAAGTACAAAGTAGTATGAATCATGTAAGGAAAATTACTTAGTTTATACAGGGCTGCAATCATGAACAAATTATACAGTAATGAGTAAATGATAACTCCACCACCGCCCGGCACAAACTGTAAGAGTTATAGGTTGAAATATACATACACACACACATACATACACAACACACACACAAAGGGACTTACACACACCCATACACACACACACGTACAGGGAACTTAACAACATCATACATACACACACCACACGTACAGGGACTTAACACACACATACATAACACAACACAGGGACTTAACACCACACATACATACACACACACAGGGAACTTCACACACACACACACAAACACACACGGGGACTCGCATATCGTTCCTGGACAATCAACTTCCTTGGCGTTAACGCTGCAATTCACTCCTTTATCAGTTTTTGTGGTGGTCCTGAGGGCTGTCTCGCTGTCCAGTTTAACGTTTAACATACGTATTAGTCTTCCATGATTCAACCAGATGACTGTTTAATCGCTTTCCCCCCAATACACTATTTTTGGAAATCATCGCAGGAAGTATCTATATTATACTGAATTCCGGTCAGCATTGACCTGACCATGTTGATTGCCAATATCCGGGAAATATCTCATTCTAAGCGGAACCAGTAGATGATTCAGCGGAGTCGGTGAGACCCGGAGCTGACAACTATATCCAGGAAACGCCAGGGCATGGTACGAGCAGGTACCGCCGCCTGTTCCCGTACACAGAGAAAAGACCCTTACTTTTGTGAAACAGGAGTGCTTTGCCACTACTCTCTTGCTATTACCAAGCCGAGCTTCTAAAACCACCACCGTTGTAGTATAGCAAGTCCCATCTTTGGGCAGCATAACATTTGAAACAACTGACGATGCCCACATATTCAGGTGTACAATACAAACCATGGCCTTTGGGAGAGGAGTCCTGGGAGAGAGTAGTCCTTGTCATCTAGTATTTTGCAACACTTTACCGAATGAACCGAGTCGTGTTACAAAGGTATGGTATGTGCAATATCCTTCAAGTTAAATGGTGTGGTTGACTCCATCAGTGGGTGAATAAACACCTATGTATTGAACATCCATTCTCTTCACTCACTTATCAATCTGATAAGTCACAAGGATACTTTCGGGTATCGAACCGACATGCTTGAATTTTTTCACTGGAGAGTTCTTCGCTAATCCACTGGCCCCGCGGGATAAAGGTAAATATTTTTCAAGAAAATGTATTTATACACCATAAGAATGTTTACATAGTACCATATAGTGGGTTTGGGTCATTAGTCCTATTGAGTTAATAGTGACAGTGGAATGTTATAATAGTGTAGATTGTCAGTGAGTTATATAGTGATAGTCTATGGTTATATAGTGACAGTGGAATGTGTATGGTAGTGCAAGTGAGTTATATAGTGATAGTCTAGTGTTATATAGTGACAGTGGAATGTGTAGGTAGTGCAGTGAGTTATATAGTGATAGTCTAGTGTTATATAGTGACAGTGGAATGTGTAGTAGTTCAGTGAGTTATAAAGTGATGAGTCTAGTGTTTATATAGTGACAGTGGAATGTGGTTTAACCTGAGAAGTTTAACGGTCGGGGGTCAACGCCCCCGCGGCCCGGTCTGTGACCAGGCCTCCCGGTGGGATCAGAGCCTGATCAACCAGGCTGTTGCTGCTGGCTGCACGCAAACCAACGTACGAGCCACAGCCCCTGCTGATCCGGAACTGACTTTAGGTGCTTGTCCAGTGCCAGCTTGAAGACCGCCTGGTCTGTTGTAATCCCCCTTATGTGTGCTGGGTAGGCAGTTGAACAGTCCCTCGGGCCCCTGACACTTATGTATGTGTCACTTTAACGTGCTATGACCCCCCTGTTTTTCATTGGGGGATGGTGCATCGTCTGCCAAGTCATTTGCTTTCACAGTGGAGTGATTTTCGTGTGCAAGTTCGGTACTAGTCCCTCTAGGATTTTCCAGGTGTATATAATCATGTATCCTTCACTCCCTCCTTGCGTCCCAGGGAATACAGGTATAGGAACCTCAAGCGCTCCCAATAATTGAGGTGTTTTATCTCCGTTATGCACGCCGTGAAAGGTGTAGTATTGTAGTGTACGTGTAGTATAGTGTAGTACATTAGTAGATGTAGTGTAGTATAGTGTAGTGTAGCATAGTGGTAGCTAGTATAGTGTAAGTATAGTGTAGTGAGTATAAGTGTAGTGTAGTAAGTGTAGTGTAGTACAGTGTAAGTATAGTGTAGTGTTAGTAATAGTGTAGTGTAGTAGTGTAATATAGTAGTAAGTGTAGTATAGTGTAGTGGTAGTATAGTGAAGTTTTAGTATAGTTAATAGTATAGTGTAGTGTAGTATAGTGGTAGTGGTAGTGTAGTGTAGTATATGTAAGTGTATGTAGTATAGTGTAGTATAGTGTAGTATAGTGTAAGTGTAGTAGTGTAGTATAGTGTAGTGTAGTATAGAGTAGTGTAGTATAGTGTAGTATAGTGTAGTGAGTAGTGTATGTATAAGTGTAGTAATAAGTGTAAGTGTAGTGTAGTATAGTGTATATAGTGTAGTATAGTGTAGTATAGTGTAGTGTAGTATAGTGAGTATAGTGCAGTGGTAGTATTGTGGAAGTATAGTATATGTGTAGTGTAGTATAGTGTAGTATAGTGTAGTGTAGTGTTGTGTAGTGTTATGTTAGTATAGTGTAGTATAGTGTAGTGTAGTATAGGTAGAGTAGTATAGTATAGTGTAGGGTATATTGTAGTGTAGTATAGGTGTAGTGTAGTATAGTGTAGTGTAAGTGTTGTGTAGTGTAGTATTTATAGTGAAGTATAGTGAGTGTAGAATAGTGTAGTGTAGTATAGTGTAGTGTAGTGTTTGTTGTAGTGTAGTATGTAAAGTGTAGTATAGTGTAGTATAGTGTAGTGTAGTAAAGTGTAGTGTAGTATAGTGTAGTATCGTGTATGTAGTATGTGTAGTAAATAGTATAAAGTGTAGTGTAGTGTAGTATAGTGTAGGTATATAGTTGTAGTGTAGTATATTGTAGTGTAGTGTAAGTGTTGTGTAGTGTAGTTATAGTATAGTGTAGTATAGTGTATGTAGTGTACTGTAGTGTAGTGTTGTGTAGTGTAGTATAGTATAAGTGTAGTATAGTGTAGTTTTTTGTATAGTGTAGTGTAGTATAGTGTAGTGTAGTGTTGTGTAGTGTAGTATAGGTGTAGTATAGTGTAGTATAGTTAGTATAGTATAGTGTGGTGTAGTATAGTTAGTATAGTGGTAGTACAAGTGTATATAGTATAGTGTAGTGTAGTATAGTGTAGCGTAGTGTATAAGTGTAAGTGGTAGTATATTGTAAGTATAGTGTATGTGTAGTGTTGTGAATGTAGTAAAATGTAGCATATGTAGTATAGTGTAGTGTAGTAATAGTGGTAGTATAGTGTAGTGTAGTATAGTGTAGTGTAGTGTAGTATAGTGTATGTAGTAATAGTGTAGTATAGTATATTGTAGTGGTAGTGTAGTATATAGTGTAGCATAGTGTAGTAAGTGTAGTGTAAGTGTAGTATTAAACGAGTAGTGTAGTCTAGTTGTAGCATAGTTAGCATAGTGTAGATAGGGTAGTGTAGTGTTGTGTAGTGTGTGTAGTGTTGTGTATTGTAGTGTTTTGGTGAACATTAATCCTTGGTTGTTAATGCAGGAATTTCGGCAGATTAACTCAGTTTTTGTCCCGGATGCGACCCACACCAGTTGAATAACACCCAGGTACACATTTTTCTGATTGGGAACCGACAACCGGTGTAAAGAAACATGCCCTATGTTTCTACCTTTGTCAGGAATCGAACCTAGACCCTCCCCGTGGAGGGAGAGCTTTAGCCACCAGGCCACGGGACACCTAAATAACAGATGTGATACAACTAATGGAGCAGGAAGAGTGACCTAGTAGCAACCAGTTAAGAGATAAGATAAGATAAGATAAGATTTCGTTCGGATTTTTAACCCCGGAGGGTTAGCCACCCAGGATAACCCAAGAAAGTCAGTGCGTCATCGAGGACTGTCTAACTTATTTCCATTGGGGTCCTTAATCTTGTCCCCCAGGATGCGACCCACACCAGTCGACTAACACCCAGGTACCTATTTGCTGCTAGGTGAACAGGACAACAGGTGTAAGGAAACGTGTCGAAATGTTTCCACCCGCCGGGAATCGAACCCGGGCCCTCCGTGTTCGATTCCCGGCGGGTGGAAACATTTCGACACGGGGCCAGGAGCTGTGACTCGACTCCTGCAACCACAATAAATTATACTTGTATTTTTAATAAGCTTTAATACAAAATTATTTATCGTATATAATATATAAATTAGGATAATTAATGTAGCTAATATATATAAAAAGCACAAAGGGCGTAACAGGTATTACAGCTGCTGAGTTTGTCTTAGACATCTTGATGTTATTATATGTATCATACACACAATAATTAGACGGGTATTTTATGGTCATAATATAAGTATATAATGTTGGTTTATAACATTCCGCAAATTCTCTAGTTATTTTTGTATATTAGCTGCATAATTATAATATTTATGTGTTTGTGGGTAGACGACTATAAGGATATTGTAAGGAAATGTTTGTTTACGTTGAGAAGACACTTCTAGTCTGGCATTATTTATAATAATTTTGGTCATAATGTAAGACCAGAATTATAAGTTATTGTGGAAGAGCAAAGTTTGTGTGGTGTATATATATATATATATATATATATATATATTATATATATATATATATATATATATATATTATATATATTTTATATATATATAATATATATATATATATATATATATATATATTATAAAATATATATATATATATATATATATATATATATATATATATATATATATATATATGCTGTATAGCCCTTGTGGTTTAGCGCTTCTTTTTGATTATAATAATAATAATAATGTGTGGTATATATAACTGTGATGATTATAAGACGTGTGAAGTGTAGAGCAGGTTGTTGGTGCACCCTTGAGAGGTGCCTTGATGATGCTCAGGCTCTAGCTCTAGGCTCCTCTCAAGCTTCCTTGATGATGGTTAGGTTCTAGCTCTAGGCTCCTCTCAAGCTTCCTTGATGATGGTTAGGTTCTAGCTCTAGGGTCCTCTCAAGCTTCCTTGATGATGGTTAGGTTCTAGCTCTAGGCTCCTCTCAAGCTTCCTTGATGATGCTCAGGCTCTAGCTCTAGGCTCCTCTCAAGCTTCCTTGATGATGGTTAGGTTCTAGCTCTAGGCTCCTCTCAAGCTTCCTTGATGATGGTTAGGTTCTAGCTCTAGGCTCCTCTCAAGCTTCCTTGATGGTTAGGTTCTAGCTCTAGGCTCCTCTCAAGCTTCCTTGATGGTTAGGTTCTAGCTCTAGGCTCCTCTCAACCTTCCTTGATGGTTAGGTTCTAGTTCTAGGCTCCTCTCAAGCTTCCTTGATGATGCTCAGGCTCTAGCTCTAGGTTCCTCTCAAGCTTCCTTGATGATGGTTAGGTTCTAGCTCCCTGGAGCTGGTGTTGGGGACATTGTCAACAGGCTGGATAATATCATGTCAGGTAATGGGAACAAGCCCATTATCTGTCTCAGTGCTGGTGGAAATGATATTGGGAAGGGTAGGAGAGAAGAGCTGCTAGATAAGTACAGGTCAGCTATAGATTTCATTAAGTCTAAGGGAGGGATCCCAATCATATGTAGCATCTTGCCTAGAAGGGGAGTAGGAAATGAATGGTTGTCTAGGGCAATTGGTGTAAATTGCTGGCTAGACAGATACTGCAAGGAACTTGCAATCCATTCATTGACAAAATGGAACAACTTTTATGGCAAACATGATATGTATGCAAGGGATGGGGTACATCTCTCTGGGGCAGGGGTGGTAGCACTTGCAGACTCGATTGAGAAGGCCATTGGTGAAATGCCTTTTGATTTTAAACTGATGGAAGATAGAGGTATGGGTGTGTGTGGGGAAACAAGCAGGTTGCAACACTAGGGTTGGAAACAGTAATGTATAAAGGCATTCAGCATGAAGTTATAAAATAAAGATAATAGAACAGGTCAGCAAACAAAGGGGGACAGCAGAGGGCAGCAAGGGACTAGCTCCCTTAAGGTTTACTATACTAATAGCAGGAGTGTTAGAAATAAGATAGATGAGCTAAGATTAATTGCAAGTGCAGGAAACATAGATATTATTGCTATAACAGAGACCTGGCTCAATCTGAAAGATAGAGAGATGCCCTCTGAATGTCACATAAAAAGGCTATAAATTATTCCACACTGACAGGGCCAACAGGAAAGGTGGTGGAGTAGCGATGTATGTCAGAGACAATTTAAATTGTTGTGTTAAACAAGATATTAAATTAGAAGCGTCAGCCACTGAATCTGTTTGGTTACAGCTTCTCGAGGGCCGAGAAAAACTAATTTTGGGTGTGATTTACAGGGCCCCAAATCTTGATAGGGAGTGCAGTAAACTTCTATGGGACGAAATTCGTAAGGCATCTACACACGAAAATGTTGTGCTAATGGGAGATTTCAACTATAGACAGATTGACTGGAGCAATTTGACAGGAAATTTAGAGTCGGGTGACTTTCTTGATACGATCCAGGATTGTTTTTTAAAACAGTTTGTGACAGAGCCAACTAGGGGAAATAACCTCCTTGACTTGGTTCTTGCCAGTAGGGAAACACTAATTAATAATCTTGAGGTTAATGATGAGCTTGGGGAGAGTGATCACAAATCACTCAGTTTTAACATATCATGGAATTCCCCTAATAATGGCAATCAAGTCTCTGTCCCTGACTTTCGCTTGGCTGATTTCATAGGACTGAAAAATTACTTAGGTGGGCTGAACTGGAATGACCTGACTAAGGGTCAGGTAGGTGGTGATGGTTGCCGATATGATGCTTTCCAGGCATAGTTCTAGCTGCTCAGTCAAATTATGTTCCAAATAGGGAAATCAGATCAAACAAAAATGATCCTAAATGGATGAACAATAGATTAAAATATCTGATTGGTCAAAAGAGAGGCATATATAGGCAAATCAAAAGAGGAGAGGGGCAATTAAGAAATCGATATATTCAGTTAAAGAGAGAAATAAAAAAGGGAATTAGAAAAGCAAAAAGAGATTATGAGGTTAAAGTTGCAAGAGAATCGAAGACTAACCCAAAAGGATTCTTTCAGGTATACAGAAGTAAGATCAGGGACAAGATAGGCCCACTCAAAAGTTCCTCGGGTCAGCTCACTGACAGTGATAAGGAAATGTGTAGAATTTTTAACACATACTTCCTCTCAGTTTTTACACAGGATACCAGCGATTTCCAGTAATGATAAATTATGTAGAACAGGACGATAATAAACTGTGCACTATTAGGGTCACAAGTAACATGGTCCTTAGGCAAATAGATAAATTAAAACCTAACAAATCCCCAGGCCCTGATGAACTGTATGCAAGGGTTCTAAAGGAATGTAAAGAGGAGCTTAGCACACCTTTGGCTAATCTTTTCAACATATCACTACAAACTGGCATGGTGCCAGATAAGTGGAAAATGGCAAAATGTGATACCTATTTTCAAAACAGGTGACAGGTCCTTAGCTTCGAACTATAGACCAATAAGCCTAACCTCCATAGTGGGAAAATTTATGGAATCAATAATTGCCGAGGCAGTTCGTAGCCACCTTGAAAAGCATAAATTAATCAACGAATCTCAGCATGGTTTTACAAAGGGGCGTTCCTGCCTTACGAATTTATTAACTTTTTTCACTAAGGTATTTGAGGAGGTAGATCATGGTAATGAATATGATATTGTGTATATGGACTTCAGTAAGGCTTTTGACAGGGTCCCACATCAGAGACTATTGAGGAAAATTAAAGCACATGGAATAGGAGGAGAAATTTTTTCCTGGATAGAGGCATGGTTGACAAATAGGCAGCAGAGAGTTTGCATAAATGGGGAGAAATCAGAGTGGGGAAGTGTCACGAGCGGTGTTCCACAGGGGTCAGTGTTGGGCCCCCTGCTGTTCACAATCTACATAAACGACATAGATGAGGGCATAAAGAGCGACATCGGCAAGTTTGCCGATGACACCAAAATAGGCCGTCGAATTCATTCTGACGAGGACATTCGAGCACTCCAGGAAGATTTGAATAGACTGATGCAGTGGTCGGAGAAGTGGCAGATGCAGTTTAATATAGACAAATGCAAAGTTCTAAATGTTGGACAGGACAATAACCATGCCACATATAAACTAAATAATGTAGATCTTAATATTACGGATTGCGAAAAAGATTTAGGAGTTCTGGTTAGCAGTAATCTGAAACCAAGACAACAGTGCATAAGTGTTCGCAATAAAGCTAATAGAATCCTTGGCTTCATATCAAGAAGCATAAATAATAGGAGTCCTCAGGTTGTTCTTCAACTCTATACATCCTTGGTTAGGCCTCATTTAGATTATGCTGCACAGTTTTGGTCACCGTATTACAGAATGGATATAAATTCTCTGGAAAATGTACAAAGGAGGATGACAAAGATGATCCCATGTATCAGAAACCTTCCCTATGAGGATAGACTAAGGGCCCTGAAACTGCACTCTCTAGAAAGACGTAGAATTAGGGGGGATATGATTGAGGTGTATAAGTGGAAGACAGGAATAAATAAAGGGGATGTAAATAGTGTGCTGAAAATATCTAGCCTAGACAGGACTCGCAGCAATGGTTTTAAGTTGGAAAAATTCAGATTCAGGAAGGATATAGGAAAGTACTGGTTTGGTAATAGAGTTGTGGATGAGTGGAACAAACTCCCAAGTACCGTTATAGAGGCCAGAACGTTGTGTAGCTTTAAAAATAGGTTGGATAAATACATGAGTAGATGTGGGTGGGTGTGAGTTAGACCTGATAGCTTGTGCTAACAGGTCGGTTGCCGTGTTCCTCCCTTAAGTCAATGTGACCTGACCTGTCTAGGTTGGGTGCATTGGCTTAAGCCGGTAGGAGACTTGGACCTGCCTCGCATGGGCCAGTAGGCCTTCTGCAGTGTTCCTTCGTTCTTATGTTCTTATGTTCTTATGATGGTTAGCTTCTAGCTCTAGGCTCCTCTCAAGGTTTCTTGATGATGGTTAGGTTCTAGCTCTAGGCCCCTTTCAAGCTTCCTTGATGATGGTTAGGTCCTAGCTCTAGGCTCCTCTCAAGCTTCCTTGATGCTGGTTAGGTTCTAGCTCTAGGCTCCTCTCAAGGTTCTTTGATGCTGGTTAGGTTCTAGCTCTAGGGTCCTCTCAAGGAAGGTTCCTTGATGCTGGTTAGGCTCTAGCTCTAGGGTCCTCTCAAGGTTCCTTGATGCTGGTTAGGTTCTAGCTCTAGGGTCCTCTCAATGTTCTTTGATGCTGGTTAGGTTCTAGCTCTAGGGTCCTCTCAAGGAAGGTTCCTTGATGCTGGTTAGGCTCTAGGGTCCTCTCAAGGAAGGTTCCTTGATGCTGGTTAGGTTCTAGCTCTAGGGTCCTCTCAAGGAAGGTTCCTTGATGCTGGTTAGGCTCTAGCCCTAGGGTCCTCTCAAGGAAGGTTCCTTGATGCTGGTTAGGTTCCAGCTCTAGGGTCCTCAAGGAAGGTTCCTTGATGGTCAGGCTCTAGCTCTAGGATCCTCTCAAGGTCCCTTGATGCTTGTTTGGCTCTAGCTCTATGGTCCTCTCAAGGAAGGTTCCTTGATGATGGTCAGGTTGTAGCTCTAGGGTCCTCTCAAGGAAGGTTCCTTGATGATGGTTAGGTCTAGCTCTAGGGTCCACTCAAGGAAGGTTCCTTGATGCTGGTTAGGCTCTAGCTCTAGGGTCATCTCAAGAAAGATTTCTTGATGCTGGTTAGGTTCTAGCTCTAGGGTCCTCTCAAGGAAGGTTAATTGATGTTGGTTAGGCTCTAACTCTAGGGTTCTCTCAAGGAAGGTTCCTTGATGTTGGTTAGGTTCTAGCTCTAGGGACCTCTCAAGGTACCTTGATGGTCAGGCTCTAGCTCTAGGGTCCTCTCAAGGAAGGTTCCTTGATGCTTGTTTGGCTCTAGCTCTAGGGTCCTCTCAAGGAAGGTTCCTTTATGCTGGCTAGGTTCTAGCTCTAGGGTCCTCTCAAGGGAGGTTCCTTGATGCTAGCTAGGGTCTAGCTCTAGCCACTAGAATTTATGAGTATATATACGTCAAACACGGTGGCTCGTAAGATGTATATATACAACCGAAACAGTCAAAGGGTTAACAAAATCAGATGAATCCCTGCTCCCACCAACTGAAACAGCAGACAGACTCGGTGTTTTCTTCTCGACCATAGGAAAGAATCTAGCTAGCAAAATCCCAAGCTCAAACACCCATCCATCAGACTACCTCATGGGGTACCTACCCCAATACACTATTCCTAGCTCCAACAGAAGTCTTGCTCATCAACACCCTTAAAAACAAGGCAGGAGATATAAATAACTTACCGTCTTTTATATACAAAAAAGCTTTTCAAGTACCGTCACCAATTATTGCAACATTCTTTAACAAATCCATTGAATCCTCCATCTCCCCATCAATTCTCAAAAAAGCAAGGGTCACCCCAATCCACAAAGGAGGAGATCAAACAGACTTGAATAACTATTGACCAATATCTAACTTTCCTCTGCTCCCTAAAATCTTTGAAAAATTAATTAATAGGCAGATCTATTCCTACCTCGTCTCTCAAGACATACTCAACCCCTCTCAGTTTGGATTCAAGACTAATAAAAGCACAAATTATGCTATTATACACATGCTACAACTAATATACACCACTCTCAAGAAGAAAGAAGTCCCACTGGGAATCTTCATTGATTTATGTAGTTTTTGATACAGTCGACCATGATTTGCTGCACATTAAATTAACACACAATGGAATAAGAGGGCACTCCCTCAACTACCTAAAGTCATACCTTAGTAACAGAAGCCAGTATGTGTACACAAATGGAGCTAGCTCTTCCACACAACAAATTACAGTTGGGGTCTCACAAGGATGTGTCCTTGGCCCTCTCCTCTTTCTCAATTATATCAATGATCTACCAAATGCATCACAACTACTCAAACCCATATTATTTGCAGATGACAACATAAGTCTTCTCTCACCCAAACCTAGTCACATTGGCCAACACTGTAAATGCTGAATTGCAGAAATTATCTACCTGGATGATGACTAACAAGCTTACACTCATTACTGACAAAACCTATTTCATTCAGTTTGGAAACAGAGCCACAAATGTTCCACTTAACATAACACTACACGCATCACCCATCACAAAATGCACAGAGGGAAAATTCCAAGGAATCCACCTTAACAGTAGCCTTAAATTCCAGATACATATACAACAAATTTCCAAGAAAATCTCTATGACAGTAGGCATTACTATCAAAGATATGGTACTATGTTCCACAATCAACTCTCCTTAGAATGATAAATTCCCACTCCAGACAGCATACTCCACCAATATTCAAAAGTCTAAAACTACTCACCATAAAGAACATCCATACTTATTCTTGCACCTACTACATACATAGAACACTACACTCAAACATAAACCCTTCACTCAAACTTCTCACCAACCTTTACAGGTCACACAACCATAACACAAGACATACCACTTTTTCATGTACCCCATGTCCATATCACACTGTGTAAGAACTCTATGCACATAAAGGGCCCCAAAATTTGGAATTCATTACCAGTAAAGACTAAAGTAACAAGGTCTGAACATCAGTTTAAGACTCTTCTCAAAAACCATCTACTCACCATAAACTAATATGTATTCAATACTTAAATTTGCCAAAAGATCTCCCAATTACCTAAATCTTAACACTTCAAAATTTAGATACTCAAAGTTCATATTATTATTATTATAATCAAGGGGGAAGCGCTAAACCCGTAGGATTATACAGCACCTGGGGGGGGATGTGGAAGGCATTCAGGCTTAATTCGGGGAACTGGAGCACAGATCCAATTCCCTAAATCAAGAGCCCCTCACCAACATCAAGGAACCTTCCCTGAGGGGTCAAAGTTCATACATAACTTAATACTGTACTACATTGTAGTATAAATACCTACACAAAACTATACTGCCTTACACCATATTGTAGCATTCTCATACTGTAAACTACTTTCAATATTATACTATTCCAAGAATATAAATTAAATATTTACTATTGATATACACAACCTACAAAATACTTTCAAATTGTCCCAATGTAATATCCCCAGATTGTAATTTGAGTAAACTTACTGTCTGCTTTAAATAAAAACAGATGTACAACTTAAACAAACTATGATCAATTTCTCTAGTATTAAGTAGTCTGTGAGCCATTAATTTAGTCTGCCCATAATGCCATGGCATGATAGTGGCTCTCTTTTCACTGCAACTCATTATTATAATTACAGAATCTCACTGTAAACTTGCAA
The DNA here is from genome assembly GCF_026875155.1 of Cherax quadricarinatus. Taxonomy (NCBI): domain Eukaryota; kingdom Metazoa; phylum Arthropoda; class Malacostraca; order Decapoda; family Parastacidae; genus Cherax; species Cherax quadricarinatus. The sequence continues at coordinate 2,925,131 of NC_069454.1, read as the reverse complement.
GGAAATAAAAATTGTATATATCGGTATCGATGACAAGAAGGCCAGAAACCCAAACTTGGTTTGATAGTGTAATTTGTCGAGTCATACCAGACCAACGTTGTTGCCAACAGTTGCGAAGGTGAGTAGATTTATTATGGGGAAGTGCTAAACCCATAGGATTATACAGTACATGTGGGGGGGGGGAAGGTATTCAGGCTTAATTAAGGGAACTGGAGCACAGATCCAATTCTCTAGATCAAGAGCCCCTCACCAGTGTCAAGGAGCCTCACTTGAGGGGTGAAGGTGAGTAGAGATTACAGCAAAATAGTCAGAGAATGGAATACCTCTATATGAAACTGGTAGTTCATGTACTGCAGACTGTGCAGCAGAGTCTGCCTGCTCAATGCCCTGAACATCAACATGACCAGGGGCCCAAAAGAAAATATTTTTTTTTATTTTTTGCTAGTAATGTGGCACAACCAATATTGTATATGAAGAATTAGATGAGGTAAATCAAATTTTTTAATAGCTTGCAAAGCACTAAAGGAGTCTGAGACAATTACAAACTTTGAAGTAGACATGGATGCAATATGGATAACTGCAATGAGAATGGCATACAATTCAGCTGTAAAATGCTTGAAAAATACACCAAACCCATATGGTTCACACAGCATTGTTGAGAGTAGCTCATGAGGGAAAATTGCATTAATTTAATTAATTTATTTTCCATTATTTTATGTTAAGCTCAGAGGATCATTGCCCTTGTAGCTAAGTCTTTGGTCAGGCTCCTAAACTGGAAAGGAAATACAGTACAATATTACAATAAAATGAATTATTTAGAAGCATACATTATATTCTATCAGCTAATAATGTCAGGAGTCTTATGCTTTCAGTTACCACTCCTAAATCTACAGGCAACTTAGAGTAGTACTTACACAGTCAAGAGGTTCTGCCACATGGCTTCCCAATGTCTTGCCAGGTCATCTGATACTCCACGATCATCCAGTTTTCATTGGGTGGAATGAGTCAATCATACCAACACTACTGACAGCTGCTACTTTAGAACAGGGATGATAGTGATTCCTTTTCCTGTTGTTTACTAGCCTGACTTCATACAAAAGAAAATACCCCTACTAATGAGGGCTCAAGGAGAGAGAGAGAGAGAGAGAGAGAGTTGGACTTATTTTGTTATGTGAGGAAGGAGAGAAGAGGTCCAATTCCTTGAATCAAGATCCCCTTCCTTAATGGGGAGAAATGATACAATAATGCTTATATGTACTGAAAGTTTACAGTCATAAGTATTCACAAGACAAAGAAAACACCATCAGTCCTGCCAGTGCAAAACATTTAACAGGAATAAGTTTTACACTTGTATTGCAGAATATTATCATCAAAATTAAGAGCTAAACCCACAAGGGTCATACAGCATACATTATTATAATCAAAATCAAGCGCTAGACCCACAAGGGTCATACAGCATACAGAATGGTAGAACTTCTTTGGATGATTTCTGTCTACCAACCTACTATACAGTATTAGCATTTTATGTAAATAATACAGATTGACCATCACTAATCCGGCATCAGCGGGACCTGTAGGGTGCCAGATTAGTGATTTTGGCAGATTACAGAGTGGTTAGGTTAGAATACACTTAACCCAACAGTGATATTTAAGCATCGGCAATTTCACCTACTTTATGCCCTATTTTTGGCCCATTCCATTGTTCTGGTCTACCAAACTCAGCTATTTCACTAGTATTCCTTCTATTCTGTCAACTGTACAAGAAACTGCCCATGGCCAATTTCACACAAATTTCAAGAGATGCCAATTGCAAAATAGGATGATGAATAAACAATGCAGACATTTCTGACACTAAAACAACATTTTCTCTGTTCATTAGTCACATCTCCAGGCCCCCCTTACATTGCTCTTGCTTTCCATTTTTAATTTTTCACACAAAAAAATACAGTGGACCCTCATTTTTCATAATTAATCCATTTCAGAGAGTGTGACTAATGGCGAAATTGACGATTTGCGAAACCATTTTCCCCATAAAAATAATGTAAATCCAATTAATCCGTTTCAGACCAAAAGTATTATTTTTATTATTATCACACTGGCCGATTCCCACCAAGGCAGGGTGGCCCGAAAAAGAAAAACTTTCACCATCATTCAGTCCATCACTGTCTTGCCAGAAGGGTGCTTTACACTACAGTTTTTAAACTGCAACATTAACACCCCTCCTTCAGAGTGCAGGCACTGTACTTCCCATCTCCAGGACTCAAGTCCGGCCTGCCGGTTTCCCTGAACCCCTTCATAAATGTTACTTTGCTCACACTCCAACAGCACGTCAAGTATTAAAAACCATTTGTCTCCATTCACTCCTATCAAACACGCTCACGCATGCCTGCTAGAAGTCCAAGCCTCTCGCACACAAAACCTCCTTTACCCCCTCTCTCCAACCTTTCCTAGGCCGACCCCTACCCCGCCTTCCTTCCACTACAGACTGATACACTCTTGAAGTCATTCTGTCACAGACCCTGAGCTGCTTGGGGATTAGCGTGGACGGTTACAAAGCATGGCTTGCTTCTACAGTGTTTTAAAAGCTGAGGTTGGAGAGTTGAAGGAGGAGGTCTTGCTTCTCCAGGAGGAGATTAGGAGGCTGAAGGGCCACCTCAATGGGCCTGGGAGAGAGTGTGAGGTGGTTGGAGATGTGGGGAATGAGGCTTCTAGCAGTGAGGTGCAGTCTGTCTCTCACTGTGAGGAGGCTGTAGGTGGGGTGGTAGCAACGGCTACCAGCAGTGAGGTGCAGCCCAGCACCTGCTACAAGTGGCGAGTTGTTCACAGTAATGGGAGGCGCATCAGAGTAAGGAAAGTTAAGAGTGCAGATCTGAAGGTAGGAAATCGCTTCTCTGTTCTCCAGGATGAATGTACTTCAGTGGCCAGTGAAGGTAAGGGTACTACTGCCCCTGCTAATGAAGGTAAGCGCATTCTTGTGGTTGGTGACTCTCAGGTAAGATATGTTGATCGTGCTTTTTGTAATAGGAATAAGAAGATGAGAGATAGAGTGTGCTCCCTGGAGCTGGTGTTGGGGACATTGTCAACAGACTGGATAATATCATGTCAGGTAATGGGAACAAGCCCATTATCTGTCTCAGTGCTGGTGGAAATGATATTGGGAAGGGTAGGAGAGAAGAGCTGCTAGATAAGTACAGGTCAGCTATAGATTTCATTAAGTCTAAGGGAGGGATCCCAATCATATGTAGCATCTTGCCTAGAAGGGGAGTAGGAAATGAATGGTTGTCTAGGGCATTTGGTGTAAATTGCTGGCTAGACAGATACTGCAAGGAACATGCAATCCCATTCATTGACAACTGGAACAACTTTTATGGCAAACATGATATGTATGCAAGGGATGGGGTTCATCTCTCTGGGGCAGGGGTGGTAGCACTTGCAGACTCGATTGAGAAGGCCATTGGTGAAATGCCTATGATTTTAAACTGATGGTAGATAGAGGTATGGGTGTGTGTGGGAAACAAGCAGGTTGCAACACTAGGGTTGGAAACAGTAAATGTATAAAAGGCATTCGGCATGAAGTTATAAATAAAGACAATAGAACAGGTCAGCAAACAAAGGGGGACAGCAGAGGGCAGCAAGGGACTAGCTCCTTAAGGTTTACTATACTAATAGCAGGAGTGTTAGAAATAAGATAGATGAGCTAAGATTAATTGCAAGTGCAGGAAACATAGATATTATTGCTATAACAGAGACCTGGCTCAATCTGAAAGATAGAGAGATGCCCTCTGAATGTCACATACAAGGCTATAAATTATTCCACACTGACAGGGTCAACAGGAAAGGTGGTGGAGTAGCGATGTATGTCAGAGACAATTTAAATTGTTGTGTTAGACAAGATATTAAATTAGAAGCGTCAGCCACTGAATCTGTTTGGTTACAGCTTCTCGAGGGCCGAGAAAAACTAATTTTGGGTGTGATTTACAGGGCCCCAAATCTTGATAGGGAGTGCAGTAAACTTCTATGGGACGAAATTCGTAAGGCATCTACATAGAAAATGTTGTGCTAATGGGAGATTTCAACTATAGACAGATTGACTGGAGCAATTTGACAGGAAATTTAGAGTCGGGTGACTTTCTTGATACGATCCAGGATTGTTTTTTAAAACAGTTTGTGACAGAGCCAACTAGGGAAATAACCTCCTTGACTTGGTTCTTGCCAGTAGGGAAACACTAATTAATAATCTTGAGGTTAATGATGAGCTTGGGGAGAGTGATCACAAATCACTCAGTTTTAACATATCATGGAATTCCCCTAATAATGGCAATCAAGTCTCCGTCCCTGACTTTCGCTTGGCTGATTTCATAGGACTGAAAAATTACTTAGGTGGGCTGAACTGGAATGACCTGACTAGGGGTCAGGTAGGTGGTGATGGTTGCCGATATGATGCTTTCCAGGGCATAGTTCTAGCTGCTCAGTCAAATTATGTTCCAAATAGGGAAATCAGATCAAACAAAAATGATCCTAAATGGATGAACAATAGATTAAAATATCTGATTGGTCAAAAGAGAGGCATATATAGGCAAATCAAAAGAGGAGAGGGGCAATTAAGAAATCGATATATTCAGTTAAAGAGAGAAATAAAAAAGGGAATTAGAAAAGCAAAAAGAGATTATGAGGTTAAAGTTGCAAGAGAATCGAAGACTAACCCAAAAGGATTCTTTCAGGTATACAGAAGTAAGATCAGGGACAAGATAGGCCCACTCAAAAGTTCCTCGGGTCAGCTCACTGACAGTGATAAGGAAATGTGTAGAATTTTTAACACATACTTCCTCTCAGTTTTTACACAGGAGGATACCAGCGATATTCCAGTAATGATAAATTATGTAGAACAGGACGATAATAAACTGTGCACTATTAGGGTCACAAGTGACATGGTCCTTAGGCAAATAGATAAATTAAAACCTAACAAATCCCCAGGCCCTGATGAACTGTATGCAAGGGTTCTAAAGGAATGTAAAGAGGAGCTTAGCACACCTTTGGCTAATCTTTTCAACATATCACTACAAACTGGCATGGTGCCAGATAAGTGGAAAATGGCAAATGTGATACCTATTTTCAAAACAGGTGACAGGTCCTTAGCTTCGAACTATAGACCAATAAGCCTAACCTCCATAGTGGGAAAATTTATGGAATCAATAATTGCCGAGGCAGTTCGTAGCCACCTTGAAAAGCATAAATTAATCAACGAATCTCAGCATGGTTTTACAAAGGGGCGTTCCTGCCTTACGAATTTATTAACTTTTTTCACTAAGGTATTTGAGGAGGTAGATCATGGTAATGAATATGATATTGTGTATATGGACTTCAGTAAGGCTTTTGACAGGGTCCCACATCAGAGACTATTGAGGAAAATTAAAGCACATGGAATAGGAGGAGAAATTTTTTCCTGGATAGAGGCATGGTTGACAAATAGGCAGCAGAGAGTTTGCATAAATGGGGAGAAGTCAGAGTGGGGAGGCGTCACGAGCGGTGTTCCACAGGGGTCAGTGTTGGGCCCCCTGCTGTTCACAATCTACATAAACGACATAGATGAGGGCATAAAGAGCGACATCGGCAAGTTTGCCGATGACACCAAAATAGGCCGTCGAATTCATTCTGACGAGGACATTCGAGCACTCCAGGAGGATTTGAATAGACTGATGCAGTGGTCGGAGAAGTGGCAGATGCAGTTTAATATAGACAAATGCAAAGTTCTAAATGTTGGACAGGACAATAACCATGCCACATATAAACTAAATAATGTAGATCTTAATATTACGGATTGCGAAAAAGATTTAGGAGTTCTGGTTAGCAGTAATCTGAAACCAAGACAACAGTGCATAAGTGTTCGCAATAAAGCTAATAGAATCCTTGGCTTCATATCAAGAAGCATAAATAATAGGAGTCCTCAGGTTGTTCTTCAACTCTATACATCCTTGGTTAGGCCTCATTTAGATTATGCTGCACAGTTTTGGTCACCGTATTACAGAATGGATATAAATTCTCTGGAAAATGTACAAAGGAGGATGACAAAGATGATCCCATGTATCAGAAACCTTCCCTATGAGGATAGACTAAGGGCCCTGAAACTGCACTCTCTAGAAAGACGTAGAATTAGGGGGGATATGATTGAGGTTTATAAGTGGAAGACAGGAATAAATAAAGGGGATGTAAATAGTGTGCTGAAAATATCTAGCCTAGACAGGACTCGCAGCAATGGTTTTAAGTTGGAAAAATTCAGATTCAGGAGGGATATAGGAAAGTACTGGTTTGGTAATAGAGTTGTGGATGAGTGGAACAAACTCCCAAGTACCGTTATAGAGGCCAGAACGTTGTGTAGCTTTAAAAATAGGTTGGATAAATACATGAGTAGATGTGGGTGGGTGTGAGTTAGGACCTGACAGCTTGTGCTAACAGGTCGGTTGCCGTGTTCCTCCCTTAAGTCAATGTGACCTGACCTGACTAGGTTGGGTGCATTGGCTTAAGCCGGTAGGGACTTGGACCTGCCTCGTATGGGCCAGTAGGCCTTCTGCAGTGTTCCTTCGTTCTTATGTTCTTATGTTCTTATGTTTCGCTCCATTCTCTCTACATGTCCGAACCACCTCAACAACCCTTCCTCAGCCCTCTGGACAACAGTTTTGGTAATCCCGCACCTCCTCCTAACTTCCAAACTACGAATTCTCTGCATTATATTCACACCACACATTGCCCTCAGACATGACATCTCCACTGCCTCCAGCCTTCTCCTCGCTGCAACATTCATCACCCATGCTTCACACCCATATAAGAGCGTTGGTAAAACTATACTCTCATACATTCCCCTCTTTGCCTCCAAGGACAAAGTTCTTTGTCTCCACAGACTCCTAAGTATTAACAAAAAAAAGTATTAACAAAAAAATATTTTTTTTACATGATATATAGATTTACATACACAGAAAACAATGAGACATGAATAAAACAATAACACAACCACATTTACCTTTATTAAAGACTCTTGTTGGTGTATGAATAAAATACGTCATTACGTATGTTAGGAATTGTGGTGGCAGCTGGGGAGTGTGTTTGGAGGCAGGACAAGACAATCCTTCAATGTGACACTAATATCAATTCTATGGCTTATTTATCTATCACAGTTCATCTAATATGACATAATAAATAATATTAATAACATAGAAACATGACAAATACTCTAGAATGAGTAAAAAACGTCATTACATATGAGAGCATAGGCCATACATAGTGGAGGTGGCGGTGTTATCAGTAGCCTTATATAACTCCAACAACATTGGAGGAGTTTGGTTCATGCTGTCCTTTTTCTGTTGATTAATCACTTAACTTACTTGCTACACTGTTAATGCTACACTTTATTGCTGGCTGGCGCTATAGCCTTTATTAACTCATGCTGCTTAGTATCATGCATATCGTAGAATCACTGAAGAAGGTACATTCTCCCCTCTCTCTTCCGCCTCCACTTTGGTACTTTGCTATGAGTTCTTTCTTGAATTCTATCATGTTTCTCACCTTCTTTACCAAAGGCCTGGCACTAGGAGCTTTCTTTGGGGCCATGGTGGGTTATTTAGCGGTTGCAAGCACTAAAACGAATGGAATATTACGAAATGTGTGGTATGAACTTATGGGATCATCCTCACTTGCTGATAGACAATGGCAAACTGGCTGTGAATGGAGTGTGGGGCCACTTGTCCCAGATGCACAAGCGTCTGGGATGAACAACAATTTGTGAGTCAATATTTTGGCGAAAAAACATTACAATTTTAAAAAATTACGACTTCCGATGCTTATGAAAAACGAGGGTCCACTGTAGAAGATTTACTGTTATGCAGACTATTGCATTATTGTAATAACTGTATAAATAATGTCAGCCCATTCAAGACTTCATATTAGACTGGCCAGTTGGGCATGTATTGGACGGTGACGTCACCTGTTTACTCTTGAACATCGGAAAAAATCAAACATTTCCATTACTTTGAGCTCACAAGTACTTTTCGTCATGAAACCAATTAAAATCATATCTATTTCTATAATATATCTTCCATTCTATCAAATGAGAGAAAAAAAAACTAAAAACCATACGAAAATACACTGCAAAGTCGCCGTTTTACACCAAAAACAGTTGCAGTTTTTTTTCTCATTATGCACTGCGTGCTGCAGGATTTTTTTTTATATACAGTGGACCCCCGACATTCGATACTAATCCGTTCCTGAGAGCTCATCGAATGCCAAAAATATCAAAAGTCGAATTAATTTTCCCCATAAGAAATAATGGAAATCAAATTAATCCGTGCAAGACACCCAAAAGATGAAAAAAAAAATTTACCACATGAAATATTAAGCTTAATGCAATAGAATAATTACAATAACAACAATAACAATAGATTAATAACAATAGAATATTTGACACTTACCTTTAATGAAGATCTGGTGATGATTGATGGGATGGGAGGAGGGGAGAGTGTGGATGGTGTTAGTGTTTAGAAGGGGAATCCCCTTCCATTAGGACTTGAACTGGCAGCCTCACCATGCCTTACCACACTGTGTATGCCACTATGATTCTTAAATCTTTCAAACCAACCTTTGCTGGCCTTAAATTCACTCACATCACCACTAGTTGCTGGCAATTTCTTTACCAAATCATCATGCACTCCGACACACGCACTCCACTTTCATACTTTGCAATTATCTCTTTCTTCATTTCAATAGTCATTAGCACCTTTTTTCTCGAAGGGTTGGCACTAGAAGCTTTCTTGGGGCCCATGGTTACTTATTTTGCAGAAACAAGCACCAAAAACAGTGATAATATGGAATGTACCGAATGTATCCTTAGATGCATGCACACTGGGTGGCTTGTAAACACTGGCACACACGGGGCAGTTCAGGCCACACGTGGACACGTCTTGTACGAATCGTATCAAATGTCGGGTTTTCCAACGAATGTCGAGGTGAAATTTTTGTGTTAAAATGCTTCGAATGTCAGATTTATCGAATGTCGATGCCATCGAATGTCGGGGGTCCACTGTATATATAGTGCACTTACAACATCGACCTATTCTCTCATATGTAGGCCCAAATTTACCAGTCACAGCTTATCTGAGTGAGCAGAGGTCATGGCAACTGACAGTGGCTTCAAAGCCATCTGATATTTTATGAACAATGTACGGTGTATGTGCTTTACACAACAAGAAGCATTTCTTTTATTCGTTGGAACCATGGCTAGGGCTAAAAGTAAGCAGGTTATAACAATAAATGGAGAAAAAGAAGTTGGAATGACTTATGCAGCAAGTAGTGAGACCAAACAGTAGCGGCAGGTTGGAGTTTCGACCCCAGAAATTAGAAATTATGCTAGCCGAAATTAGTGATGGCAAACCTGTACCAATTAACCCTTTGAGGGTCCGTCCCTTAGATCTACGGCTTTACGTTCAGGGTCCAAACCGTAGATCTACGTCATGAGCTCAGCTCACTCTGATAAACTGTGAGTGGTACATTTGGGCCTAGATATGAGAGAATACATCTATGTGGTATGTGTGCACCACATAAAACAGATCCTGCAGCACACTGTGTATAATGAGAGAAAAAAACTGAAATCATGATTTTTCTATTAAAACAGCGACTTTGCAGTATTTTTTCGTATGTTTTTTATAGTTCTATTTGCGATTTCTTGGTCTCATTTGATAGAATGGAAGACATATTACAGAAATAGAGATGATTTTGATTGGTTTTAGCACTGGAAATGGCTTGAAACTGAGCTCAAAGTAGCAGAAATGTTAAATTTTTGCCGATATTCAAGAATAAACAAACAACCTCACACGTCTAATACACGCCAGCTGGTGGGTCTAATATGCATTCACAAATATGGTGATGATATTTATACAATTATTACAGTATTGCATAACAGTAAATCTTCTATTTTTTGGTGTGAATAAAAATTCATTATGTGAATAAAAAATAAAAATGGAATTTATTTGTAAAGCCTCAAAACGTAACTAATGAACAGAGGAAATGTTAGTTTAGTTCCAGGAATACCTACATTGTTTATTCTGGATCCTATTTTGAAATTGGAATATTTTGAACTTTGTGTTAAATTGGCCAAATTAACAATTTCTGATCACTTTAATTTGTACTTGAAACAGTTGACTTGGCGATTTCTTGTGCTCAATCGATAGAATAGAAGTAATACTAGCAAAATAGCTAAGAATTTGGTTGACTGGAATAATGTAATTGGCCTAAAATGGGAGTCAAAGTCGGCAAAATCGCCGATTCATAAATATCGCTGACACATCAAAATTCACGAGAGCATAATTTTGTCAATTTTCCATCAAATTTTGTACTTTTTGTTTTATTACCTTCACAAAAAGATTCTCTACCATTTCATAAGAAAAAATAACAAATTTTTTTTTTTTAAATTCTTGGACACTGGGGCACCACTTCAGATTTGGGCCTTGGACCCTGAAGGGGTTAAATACTACTATATTATCCATGGAGGCAAAGAAAGGAATGTATGAGAGTACAGTGGTACCAACACTCTCACATGGATGTGGGGCATGGGTTGTGAATGCTGCAGCAAGGAGGCGGCTGGAGGCAGTGGAGATGAAATGTTTAACCCTTTGACTGTCACAGGCCCCTTTCTGAAACTGTCATTCTATGTCGCAAAATTTTTGAAAAAAAAAAAAAAAAAAAAAAAATTATTGTTTCTTATGAAATGATAGAGAATCTTTTCCCAATGGTAATGACACCAAAAGTTCGAAATTTGGTCGAAAACTCACGGAATTACGCTGCCGTGAAGTTAGCGGTCTCGGCGCCATACAGTATATGTATCGGCGATTTCGCCGAATTTGAGCCCTGTTTTTAGCCAATTCTGTTGTTCCAGTTGACCAAACTCATAGCTATTTCTTTAGAACTCCATTTTATCTATCAGTTGAGTACAAGAAACCACCTCATTTACCAATTTGAACTACCCAATAAGGGGTCGTTCATAGGTCGGAGGGCGGAGAGAAAAAAAACTCGAAAAAATATGAAAATTGAGTTATTGTTACCAAAAAATAGCTGAACTTTCTGGCAACACTCTGGTATAATTATTATCCTTGTACGATGTTTCTAAAAGGAATTACAGCCATTTATAACAGGCATGGTGACAGCGCTGATGCGTCATATTGCGTAACAAGTGCTGACACAGCATTGTTTACATTTTTTCCCCGTGTTATTTTTATCCTTTTCTTATATCTTTGTCTAATATAATACAAATTCACCATCTGAGATCATGCCAGAGTGGGCGGAGATAATATGATCAAGGAACCAATCAGGTACCCTGGGTATATTGCATAAAATGGCCGACACCTCCAGCCAACAAAATATTCCATACCCACGCTAATATCAATTATAAGGCTTATTTATCTATCACAATTGATCTATTATGACATAATGCAATATAATAATAGCATATAAACATAAAAAGTACACCTTAAAAAATAATATATAGCATAATATGATGCCCCGAGGAAAAAATTTCTATCGATATTTCCCCTGAAGGTGAAGAAAGGGTCCGACCTCTCTCATCAGTGATGAGAGAAAACGGATTTACAATGGTTAACTGTAGTAAACACTTGTAGGTCGCGGAAAAAGTGTAAAATAAGGCGAATTTTTCGTGGAAAAAAATATTTCCCGGGCACCTGGGGTGCCGCGCGCTTTGGCCTATATCTCGAAAGTAAGTTATTTACCTATTTAGGGGGACTGCATCCTTATTTATGAATGAATTGACTTGATTTTCACAACAAACATAGAAGAATTATTGCTTTACAAGTTTTGTGATACCTTTCTGAAGTATCCCAAATATTTTCAGATTTGTGTGGGCAACAAGACCGACATCTTCCAAAATGTCAAAAAAGTTATGAAACTTTATTTTTTTTAGCATGAAGATAAGATTTATTATATAACTGGTACCTGAAAAATGATGGAATTAGAAGTGTTCTATCAGCAGCAAGTGTCAAAACCACTTTTCCAAGTACCACTGACTCCAGGTCCCCTGCCAAATGTAATTTTTCGTAAATTTTGCATATTTCATTTCCTTTTTGGCCGATATTTTTGAAACTTCAGCACAGGATACTCGATATAAGCTTCTAATAGTACACCAAAAATTAATGTAATCGGTTCATAAATAAAGACGTCGAATATTTTTGAGCAAACGACCCCTAAAGTGGTCAGAAATTGGCAATTTGGCCAATTTCACGCAAATCAAAAAAGATGCCAATTTCAAAATAGGGTCCAGAATAAACAAGGTAGACATTCTTGGCACTAAAATAACATATCCTCTGTTCATTAGTCACATCTCTAGGCCTCTCTCATATTACTATTGCTTTCTATTTTGATTTGTTATTCATACAAAAAAATACAAAATTTACTGGTATGCAGACTACTGCATTATTTTAAAAATGGTATAAATAATATCAGTGCACTAGTGAAAGAATATTAGACTCCCCAGTTGACGTGTATTGGACGTGTGGTGTGATTTGCTTACTCCTGAACATTGGTAAAAATCGAACATTTCCGCTATATTGAGCTCAGTTTCAAGGCCGTTTTCATTGTGAAAGTAATGAAAATCATCTCTATTTCTGTAATATGTTTTCCATTTTATCACCTAAGACCATGAAAACAAGAATACAATGATAAATACTATACGAAAATACACCTCAAAGTCGGCGTTTTAATAAAAAAACGGTCAGTTTTTTTTCTCATTACGCACTGTGTGCTGCAGGATTTTTTTTATGTGGTGCACACTGACCACACAGACCCATTCTCTCACATGTGGGCCTACCATGTTTCTCCTGCTTGATTTGAAGCCGCTAGAATTTATGAGTATATAAACGTCAAAAACAGTGGCGCGTAAGATGTATTTATACGGTGTAAACAGTCAAAGGGTTAAAAATATTATGCAGAGAATTCATAGTGTGGAAATTAGGAGGAGGTGTAAAGTTACTAAAAGTATTATTCAGAGGGCTGAAGAGGGGTTATTGAGATGGTTTGGTCATTTAGAGAGGAGAGATCAAAATAGAATGACTTGGAGAGTGTGTAAATCTGTAATGGAGGGGAAGGGTCATCCTGGGAAAGGATAGAGGGAGGAGGCAAAAGACGTTTTGTATGCAAAGGGCCTGGACATGCAGCAGGCATGTGTGAGCGTGTCAGAAATGAATGGAGACAAATGGTTTTTGGGACCTGACGAGCTGCTGGAGTGTGAGCAGGTTTATATTTTGTGAAGGGATTCAGGAAAACCGGTATGCCGGACTAGAGTTCTGGAGGTGGGAAATACAATGCCTGCACTTTAAAGGAGGGGTTTGGCATATTGGGTGTTTGGAGTGACATCTAAACCATCGTATCTTGGCACCTCTGCAAAGATATTGATTATGTGTGAATTATTATAATCTAAAAGAAGCACTAAACCTACAAGGGTCATACAGTGCAGCAGGGCAGGGAAGGGTGCAGGGGTATTGGGTAGTAAGAGGGAGAGGGATTATTATTAGGTCATGGAGTGCAGTGGGGCAGTGGATAGTGCAGGGGTAGAGGGTAGCAAGAGAATGAGGTAGAAAGAGCTGTGAGGACTGCTAGAGGCATCATCATCAGAGTTTGTGCAGTAAATCAGTTGCTGTCAAAAAGTCAATGAGAGAGTCTGGATTAAAGGAGGGTCCATCAGCAAGAAGGGAAAGTTAAGTAAGAGCAGTAGAGCAATGACAACAGAGGTAAAAATCTGCGTGCTTGTTGATAGAATGGGCAGTCCAACAAAATATGGCTAACAGAAACTGGAACCTGACAATTCTCACAAAGTTGTAGAGCGCACCTCGCCATGAGATATCCGTGAGTAAGACGAGTATGGCCAATGAGAAGAAGGGAGAGAGGGTAGTCTCCCAACCTCAACACTGATGACAAGAAGATGGCCAGAAAAAGAAGGGAGAGAGGGTAGTCTCCCAACCTCAACACTGATGACAAGAAGATGGCCAGAAAAAGAAGGGAGAGAGGGTAGTCTCCCAACCTCAACACTGATGACAAGAAGATGGCCAGAAACCTATACAGGTGCACATCCCTGTACTGTTGCGAATTTCAGACTTTTTCAAATTTCAGAATGATCCTCAATACTGCCATGTAACGGTGTGACCCAGCACAGAGATGACTGGCACTCCACGAAAAAATTTCATTTTTCAGAACTTTTCGTACTTCAGAATTTCGGATAAAGGGATGTGAACCTGTACTTGATTTAATGGAATGGAATTTGTTATATAGCAGATCAGACCAATGTTGCTGCAAATGGGTGTGAAGGTGGGCAGTAATTACAGAAAAATAGTTTGTTAATGGAACATAGTGTTACTAACATGTCGTTCCCCCAATGCATCACTGGTCTCCGATTTTTTTTCCTACTGCGCACACTGTCCACGCAGATCCATTCTCTCACATCTAGGCCACCACCCTCTTTCCCGCTTGAATTGAAGGCGCTGTATTTATGTGTACTAGTACGTTCCTGAAGGGTTAACTGAGTTAAATTGCCATAATCTCTTGCTCATGATAAATACACGTTGTTCAAGGCATGCAATTAATTGATCACACATTTTCATCATATGCTATGGGGACTTTTTCACCTGTGTTTCACAATGTATTCATCACCATCATACTATTCTCATTTCTTTTGTATTTAACACTTATTTCGGCAATTTCCTATCCACTCAAGGTATGCACAACAAGTGCATCATTGTCAATGTTAAGCATTTCTTTAATGTCTGCTTCCTGTAACTTATTTACACTTTTGTCCAATAAATTTTTTGGTGTTAGTTATGTGGACTGATTTCATCTTTCTCATCAGTGACACGAAAGCCTTCAAAGTCTTTCATCTGGTAGGTGCTTTTACATATAAAGCGTTTTTTATGCCAAAGTCTGTGCCAAGCATTTTGTTTGGTTGACTATCAACATCCTTCCAAGATTAACAATTGCATTAACAACACGTGGTAGTTCACAACCATATTTCTTCAGTAAGATGCCCCACTGAAACACACGATCAAGCTTCTGCAGTAATCTATTTTGCGTTATTGTAATGTCAGATGCTTTCCTTCTTGTTCCTCACTGTTACCAATTGGGGGTATCTGCTGGTTCTTTTTGGATTTTCACAGTGAAAATTAACCTTTGACTGTTTCGCGTATATATACGGGGTCTTACGAAGCCAGTGTTTCGGACGTTACAGGGGACCCCCGCATAAACGATTGCATCACTATGCGATTTATCGCCAATACGCTTGCTTTAATGCAAAAATTTTGACGCGAAACCGCTTAAAATACCCGCTCACCGATTTTCGTCGTGACGCGTCAAATGTGCGCCCTCTGCCAGCCTCTCTGGTGGCGCCCGGACATTGTTTTACAGCCATAGCTTCCGCGAGGTACATCAAGCATACAATCGAGAATATTTGTTATTATTACAGTGTTTTCGGTGCTGTTTCTGGAAAATAAGTGACCAGGGCCCCAGAATGCTTCTAGTGCCAACCGTTTACACCAATACGAGTGAGAATTCCAATAGAATGAAGGAAAGAGATCAGTGATAAGTATGAAGTGGAGGTGCGTATCGCGACCTGGTCAGGTTGTACAAGAAAACCCCAATCAACCTATTGCTACTATTGTGCGGCACCCAGAAAGGCAATCAAGGAAGCTGTCTGCCAAAGGTTTAACTGTGTTTCGAAACAAAGATCGCAGTGATGGAAATGTTGAGAGACTCTTATTGGTGTGGGATAATGAAAAACAGCTAGCGGAAGATAGGTCTCTCAAGCGATATATTGTGAAAAGGCTAGGAAGTTGCAGAGGATTTTAATTAAAAAAAATGCTGCAACTATGTGATGATGTGAGTGATTTAAGGCAGCAAAGTTGTCTGAGAGATTTATGAAAGCGTTGTGGCATACATTGTGCTGATAGGCATGGTGAGGTGCCAGTCGGACACAAAGGGCTCTGAAAATATGTGCATGAATTCAAGGAGTACATAGACAGGAAGGATGAAACTGAACAAGTGTTTAATTGTGATGAAACAGGGCCTGTTTTGGAAGAAAATGCCAAAGCAAGAACTACATTAATCAGGAGGAAAGGCTACTCCAGGGCATATGCCTATGAAAAAAAAAGGGAAAACAGGTTACTTTGTTGAGTGTGCACATGTAGTGGTGTGATTGCAAAGTTAAGCCTTTATTAGTGTTTATCACTCTGAAACTCCCAGAGCGTTCAGGCAAAAGAATGTCCTCAAGGATAATTTGTGTTGTGCTGTGGGAGGGCAAACATAAGGCATGGGTCTATAGGGACTTGTTCTATAACTGGGATTACCACAATGCATTTGCACCAATGTGAAAGATTACCTAACTGAAAGAAATTAGACTTAAGTGCCTCCTGAATCCCCCCCCCTGTTGTTAGACAATGCCCTGGTCATCCTAAGACGTGGCAGAGCGACTTTATGGGACAGAGCTTCCTTAAGGTGAAGTTTTTGACCTCCTATACCACTCCTCTCCTTGCAGCCCATGGTACCAGCAGGTTATGCAATACTTCAAAAAATACTGTACACAAAAAAGCTCTGTTTGGAAAGGTGACTTTGTAGTGACCTCAGAAACTCAACTGACTCTAAGAGAGTTTTGGAGAGAGACTTTAATATCTCAATTGTGTAAACCTTATAGGTAAAGGCTTGGGTGGGAGTGACTACGAAGAACCTTGACTCTGCTTGGAAGAAATATGTGGCCAGAATGTGTAGCAAAGGGATTTGAAGGGTTTGAGGCTTAACACTGAGAGGATTATGCTCACTTGAGGAATCCATTGTGGCATTGGAAAAGGCCCTTGGGGTTTGGAGGTTATGTGGGGAGGATGTGGAAGGGTGGTGGAGGAGGGACAATGGAAGAACTAACCTCTGATGAGTGATATATCAACTTCAAGAGCAAGAGGCCAGCCTGAGGAAAACTGGTTGTTCAGAGGAGGGGACAGGAGAGAGAAAATTGAAGAAGATTGCCTACTAACAAAGTTAAAAGAAATCTGTGCAACAGTGGCTTGAAGGTGCAAAACCTTCATGGATCGTGAAAAACACCCTCACACAGCTAATGCAAGCCGTTGTTGGCAACCTGTACACTGGACAATGTTGTGAAACTCTTTAGGAAGTAATAAAGGAACGAGAGGTAAGGGCCATATGGACAGTTTGTTGTGCGAAAGGAAAGTCCAGTGACTTTGAAGCTCGGTTTCCTAGTGCATTAAAAGAAGAAGGAAAGTAACCCAGAAAAAAGGACTCGACACCTCAAGTTTAATGGAAGGGGAATTCCCCTTCTAAACACTAACACTCTCTCTCCCCTCTCCCATCCCATCAATCATCACCAGATCTTCAATAAAAGTAAGTGTATGTAAGTGTGCATGGGCCTTTTCAGTTATGTGTGTATTTAAAGTAAACATTTCATGTTTTTTTTTATGGTTAAAAATTTTTTTTTTCATACTTTGGGAGTTTGCACGGATATTATTTTATTTCCATTATTTCTTATGGGGAAAATTCATTCACATACCGATTATTTGCATAACAATTACCCCTCTTGCCACGGATTAAAATCGTTATTGACGGGGTCCACTCGTCTATATACTCAATAATTATGCGGTCTTCAAATCAAGCAGCGGAGAAAGTGGTAGGCCAACATGTGAGAGAATGGGTCTGTGTGTGTCAGTGTGCACTGTAATAAAGAAATTCCTGCAGCACGCAAATGCAGTAAGAGAAAAAAAACTCCCCGAACGTGTTTTTGGATTAAAACGCCGACTTTGGGTGTTTTGCGTTTAATATTTTATGGTCATTTCTCATTTCATGGGTCTAATTTGTAGAATGGAAAAACGTATTACAGATAATTGAGGATGATTTTGATTAGTTTCACAATGAATAAACCTTGAAATGAGCTCAAAGTAGCATGAAATGTTCGATTTTTACAATGTTCAAGAGTAAAGCAAATCACACCACACGTACAAACACATTTCAAACTGGAGTCTAATATTCTTTCACTAGTGCACTGATATTATTTATACCATTTTTACTATAATGCAGTTGTCTGCCTAACAGTAAATCTTCTGTTTTTTTTGTGTGAATAAAAAATCAAAATAGAAGCAAGAGTAATAAAAAGAGGGCCTGGAGATGTGACTAATGAACAGGGATATGTTATTTTAGTGACTAGAATGTCTGCATTGTTTATTCTGGACCCTACTTTGAAATTGGATCCTTTTAATTTGCGTGGAATTTGGCCAAATTGCCATTTCTGACCACTTTATTGGGTAGTTGAAATCAGAAAATGGGCAGTTTCTTGTGCTCAAATTGATAGAAAGATGGGATCAAAGGAAATTAGCTTGAGTTTTGGTTCACCGAAACAATAGTATTTAGCCGACAATAAGGGCTCAAGTCGGAGAAATCACCGATGGTAATAAATCGCCAAAGATCGCTTAACTTCGCTGGAGTGTAATTCCGTTAGTGTTCGATTCAAATTTTGTACTTTTTGGTGCCATTAGCTCGTGGGAAAGATTCTCTATCATTTCATAAGAAAAATATAATTTTTTAGCCAGCCTTAAACGGAAATGGGACTTGCAAACAGTCAAAGGGTTAAACACAGTCACAAAATAAAAAGCAAAAACAAAATATCAGCAAACAGCACGATGCACGGTGTGAAGATTACAAGCGCTGAGACACAACTGACGCATGCACTTTGGCTGCCGGTGCCGGGTCACATCGCCACGTGGCAGGCATCATTGGGAGTTTATGTAGGGGAAGGACTGACTGGCTCCACACTCCACGAAAAACTTAAGTTTTTGGAAACTTTTCAAATTTCAGAATTTCAGATTAAAAGGGAATGTGGACCTGTACCACTACATTAGCAAATCTCTAGACAGTATTTTAGCCATTCCAATTTAAATTCAGAGATAACTGGATGAATTTTATCAGTTCATGCTGGGTGTAATTGCTGCAACATGAAATGTTTTATTTTAGGAACTTGTTTAAGCCATTCTTTGGCTTAATGCCTTAACATTTGTCAAAACTGCTGAACTGTCAAACTCTTGCAACATATTCAGAAGACAAGAATATCTATGCCCAATTTTAGACATTATGGCAATCTAGACATTGTGTTTTTAAACTAAAGCATCATGATACTATCACTGAACCATATATGGTTGAGAATGACCCAGAATGAATGCCAGGAGTTGCATACATTGAGTTGCCACTCCTGTATTAACAGGCAACCTCTACTAGTATTTCTGACAAAATTATTTAATTTGTATTGGGTAGCATGACAGCCATCATGGCATTGTCACTGGTGTTTATGCTAAGAACCATATCATCTCTTATCCCTCCAGAGAAAAATTTTGACTGGGGAAAATATTTCTAAAAAAATTCTTGGCTCTTAACCCGTAAACGGTCCAAACGTATATATACATTTTTTCAACATTTAAAAGTATGTAAAAAAAAGTAGATCTTCGTTTTTATTTTTTACATTTGAAAATGTGTAAAAACTTTGATCTACCTTTTTTTGTTCATTTGAAAATATGTTAAAAAAAACGTAATTACTTTTGTAGCACTACACATGTGAAACGTAGATCTGCTTTGGTCCGTTATGGGTTAATCCCAGATTGGCATGTGGAAGAGAAGTTCTCATTTGCAATCCTCACACCCCATCCTTCCCACATGAAATGTAATGTAGCATCTGGGGTTAAAAAAAGCCTCTAAATATGGTGCAATCATCCCTTCCCTTATGAACTGTTGTGAGAGAATGGTTTTATATAAACTGTGCTGCAGCAGTAAAAGACAGAGCATAATGGAAAAATGGGTCAATTATCAAGCCATCAAAAACCAATTTTCAGGTGTTCCACACTTTCAATTGAGCCATTCTTCATTTAGTTTGTTGCTTTACACTGACAGCCATTATCGCCATTTTCGTACATCAGTTGATAAGGGAAGGACGACCAGACCAATTTAGAGCTGTATAAACAGAGCCCTCCTGTAAACCAAATGGGACACTGCAACAAGATCCAACAGGGCTTTACTGTTTACAGTCAAGAATTTTCTAGTCTTACAGGTGCAGTAAACCCAGCAAAAATTACAGGGCAACCTCAGTACTCGAACAGCTTCCATATTGGGAACAGCTCCAATACTCGAACAATTTGGTATTTGCAACACTTTAATTGAGCGTGTTTGGTAAACAAGTTGACTCGGTAGGTAAACTGTTTGCTTGACACTCAACAAACACAACCTGCAGAGCGTCATAAAACTATTTTCGTGTTTCTTTGCATTTTTTATATTTATATAAACAGTCACCATGGGATTAATAGTTGGTAGTGTAACAGCCACCAATAAGAAATTGTGGGAAAAATTCGATTTTGTACTCGAGCAGATGCACTTTGAACAGACTTCTGGAACAAATTAAGTTCTAGTAATGAAGGTTCATGTAAAATCAGCAGTACTGTATTTAGTAAATGAAGCACAAAAAACTAACAATATCCAAAAACCCATCCTTTAAAGTGCAGGAATTGTACTTCCCATTTCGGATCACTGTTCTGGCTATCAGTTTCCCCAAAGAATCCTCTCAGACAAAATATATCCTTGCTCAAACTCCTCAGCTCATTCAGGTCCCCAAAAACCATTCATCTCTAATCACATCCAATCTAATATGCTCTCAACACATTGCTGGAAGTCCAATGACCCTCGCCACTAACTTCTTTACCCCCCACCCCTCCACCTTTTCAAGGACGACCCCTACCCCGCCTTTCTTCCCTAATGATTTATATGCTCTCCAAGTCATTCTTTCATTGTTCCAGTCTTCTAAAGGACCAAACCACCATATGGTCCTTAATTTTTTGCCCTGCAGGGTATACAATTTAGTGTACGTCACCGGTTGCCGCTCCCAACATCCATGGACAATCTTGTCATTAAACAAGTGCTTGTTGTTGTTGATTGATCGAGCATATATGCTTTTGTTCCGGGGGGAATCCACTAACCATCAATCTGTGGATCTGTAAAGAGCAATATTTAGGTGAATACAAATAGGAAGTAAATCTATCTTGCATTCACACAGTAATGTGTGGGTGTGGCTTATTTTTCAATGTACATTATGCATTCTCAAGAAAAAATGTAATAGTAAAGACAAATGATTTTATTTTTGTAAATAAAAACTATGGAAGCCACATAAATAAAGCTTCATAAAGTACAATATTATATGGACAAATATATTTGTCAAGGTTTTTAACACCCATGGTAAAAGGAGTCTTACTCAGGAAACTCTCAAGTGATTTTCAGCACTGTATGATCCTGGTGGGCTTAGCACTTAGTGTGGCTTTTAATAATAATATAAGTGATTTCATAGAAAACAGTTTGTACAATGGTCCTGAGGGCACATAAATGTTGAAGGCATGCATTAATGGCACCTGGAGTTTACCTATAGAGAGTTCTGGGGGTCAACGCCCCCGTGGCCCGGTTTGTGACCAGGCGTCATGGTGGATCAAGGCCTGATCAACCAGGCTGTTACTGCTGGCTGCACGCAATCCAACGTATGAACCACAGCGACTGGTCAGGTACCAACTTCAGGTGCTTGTACTGTACTGTACATTAACCCTTTCAGGGTCCAAGGCCCAAATCTGGAATCACGCACCAGTGTCCAAGAATTTAAAAAAAAAAAATTTGTTATTTTTTCTTATGAAATGGTAGAGAATCTTTTTGTGAGGTAATAAAAACAAAAAGTACGAAAATTTGGTGAAAATTGACGGAATATTATACTCTCGGCAAATTTTGATGTCATCGAGAATTACGAATCGGCGTTTTGGCCGACTTTGACTCCCATTTTAGTGCCCATTACATTATTCCAATCAACCAATCTTAAGCCTATTTCACTAGTATTACTTCTATTCTATCGATTGAGCACAAAGAATCGCCAAGTCAACTGTGTTTTCAACTACAAAATAAAAGTGATCGGAAATTGTTAATTTGGCCAAATTCTAACACAAAGTTCAAATATTCCAATTTCAAAAATAGGGTCCAGAATCAAAACATGTAGAGCATTCCGGCACTAAACTAAAACATTTCCTTGTTCATTAGTTATGGTTTTGAGGTTTAAAATTAATTTCATTTGATTTTTTATTACATAATGAATTTTATTCACACAAAAACATAGAAGATTTACTGTTATGCAATACTGTAATAATGTATAATATTCATACCATAATTGAGAATGTATATTAGGACCCACAGCTGTTGTGAATTAGGACGTGAGAGGTCGTATGATTATTTGAATATTTTTAAAAATTAAATTCCCCCTGAAAATATACACCCCCCACTTTTTTTTTTTTCTTCTGGCAAAAATTAACATTTCCGCTACTTTGAGCTCATTTTCAAGACATTTCAGTTGCTAAAACCAATCAAATATCTCTATTTCTGTAATATGTTTCATTCTTTCAAAGGAGACCAAAAAATCGCCAATAACATTTATAAAAAAAAACATCGATAAAAACACTGCAAGTTGCTGTTGTAATCGAAAAATCAATGATTTCAGTTTTTTTCTCTCATTATACACAGTGTGCTGCAGGATCTGTTTTATGTGGTGCACACATACCACATAGATGTATTCTCTCATATCTAGGCCCAAATGTACCACTCACAGTTTATCAGAGTGAGCTGAGCTCATGGCGTAGATCTACGGTTTGGACACTCACCGTAAAAGCCGTTAGATCTATGGGATGGACCTAAAGGGTTAAGCAGATTTTCACTTAGGTTAATACAATACTGTAGGGTCAGTGTAATTTATTTCTACTGGGATTCTTAACCCTTAAACTGTCCAAACGTAGATCTACATTCTCTCGTGCAGCGCTCCAAATATTTTGAAAAAAAAAAAAATAATTAAAGAGGGCAATTTTCTGTGTGTTATAAGACCCCCCCCAAAAAAAATAGAACCAGTACTTACCAAGATATAAGACCGCGAAGTTGGTGCTGGATGCTAACCTGACAGCAACATGGAGTCCTGCCGCTTGCGATACTCAAAGGCAGTTCAAGTACTGCTCCATTTGAGTATCAAACAAGTTCTTCCAAACCAATTTTCTGTTTAGTTGGCTGTTATCACTAATCTTCGTAGGACCCATGGTGACTTATTTATACAAATACATATCATAAAAAATGCAAATAAACATGAAATAGCTTACAGCGAAGTTCTGGCAGGTTGTATTTGTTTGATTGAGTGCTGAGCTTTGTCGAGTAGGGAGTTGGTGTATACCGCAGGTTCCACTGTACTGAAGGGCCCTGCTTTACGGCGTTCCTTTAATATGGAATTCAAATTATGACCAAAACTCGCTTTACGGCTCCCCAACCCACTTGAACTTTCTAATATGCGTCACCGCGCCCCACGGTATGTTTACATTCTCCATGAGCTCCGTAACTCCAAGTCTCTCTATTATGTCTGGAAACTCCAAAATTTCAAGTGTTTTTAAAAGTTAATTTTCATATTTTATATGTTACTCTTGATATTATAACTTTACACAAATAACCGTACATAAAAGCTGAGAAGCTTACGGCACGTTTCGGTCCGACTTGGACCATTTACAAAGTCGCACTAAACAGAAGTGGAGCAGGACGGCTATATATAGGCAGAAGAGGGGTGGTAGTAGTAGTAGTTAGTACAAGAATGGTAATAATACCAACAAGATGATTAAGACATGTACATAAAATAAACTTACACAATGTTTGGCATGCAGGTACACACTAAAAATCAGTAAAGTGTCATATGCCTCAAAATGTCATATTTAGTAATGATAATAAGTGGACACCGCCATAACGATATTAATCCTTCCTGAGAGCTCAATGTTTTTGCGAAATTATCGTTATGCAATTAATTTTCCCATAAGAATAATGGTAATCAAATTAATCGTCCTGACACCCAAAAGTACGAAAAAAATTTTTTTAACCACAATGGAATATTAATTTTAATACACAACAAACTGAAGAAGACTTGCACAGTTACATTGGACACTTACCTTTATTGAAGATCTGGTGATGATTGATGGGATGGGGAGGAGTAGAGATGGTCTTAGTGTTAGAAGGGGAATCCCCTTCATTAAGACGTGTGTCAAGTTCCTTTCGGGGTTACTCCCTTCTTCTTTTATGCACTAGGACCAGCTTCGAGTCGCTGGACTTCTGTCGCACAACATTCTGTTCCCAGAGGTCTATACCTCTTTAATTCTTTTGACTTTCATAAAGTGGTTCACAAACATGGTCAGGTAATAGTCACCAGCACGGCTTGCAACAGCTGTCTGAGGTGCTTTTCATCCATGAAGGTTTGACTTTAAGCCATTGCACAGCATTTTCCGTTAATCTTAGAAGCAGGCAACTTGTTCAATTTCTCTCTCCCCTCCTACCCGAAGCAGTTTCCTCAGGTGTGGCCTCGTGCTGATGAAGATCGATCTAGCAGCTCATCAGTGGTTAGTTCGTCATTTTCCTCCTCCACAAACTCTTCCAATCCTCCACACTAAGCTCCAACCCAAGGGGACTTTCCAATGCCACAATGGATTCTCAATGGCATTAGGATTCCCAGGGTTAGCCTTCAAACCCTTAAAATCCTTTGGTCTACACTTTGGCTCACAGTTTTTCCAGCAGAGTTCGAGGTCCTCTTAGTCACTCCCTCCCAAGCCTTACCTATAGTTTGCACAATTGAGGATATTAAAGTGCTCTCTCCAAAAACTCTCTTAGAGTCAATTGAGTTTCTGAGGTCACTACAACACCTTTCGAACCAGAGCTTTTGTGTACAGTTGTTGAAGTTCTGCAATTAACTGCTGGTCCATGGGCTGCAGGAGAGGAGTGGTATTAAGAGGCATAACTTGACCTTATTGAAGCTCATGTCCCACAAAGTTCGCTTCTGCCAAGTCTGTAGGATGACCAGGGGCCATTGCTAACACAGGAGGCACTTAAGGTCTAATTTCTTTTCAGTCTAGATAATTTTTCACAATGGGGGCAAATGCTTGGTGTAACCAGTTCATTAGAAAAGTCCCTAGTGACCATGCCTTACTGTTTGCCCTTACAGAACACACAAATTGCCTTGAGGTATAGTCTTTTGCCTGAACGCTCTGGGAGTGTTTCTGAGTGATACACTATAAACGCTTCACTTTGCAATCACCAATAGCATTGCCACATGAGAAGAGTAGGCTGTCTTTCCTAGGCTTATGTCCTGGGAGTGCCTTTTCCGCACTGAGTAATGTAGGTACTGCTTGGCATTTCTTCAACAAAAAGGCCTTGTTTCGTCACATTAAAACACTTGGCAGGTTTTTTTGTTTTTCCAGTCCTTCACGTCTATGTACTCCTTGAAATTCCTGCACATCATTTTCAGCTGCTCTGTGGTCCGAACTGGCAGACCTCACCATGCAGTATCACACTATGTATGCCACTAACGCTTCTTAAATCTCTAATCCAACCTTTGATGGCCTTAAATTCACTACATCATCAATAGTTGCATGCTTTTTTAATTAAATTCCTCATGCTTCTCTCCTTGCCTTTCATTTTTGATCGTTGAGTGATGCTATCTCCTGCTATCTGTTTTTTCGTTTATCCACACCAAATAAGAGTTCTCATAATCTTTATCACTTGCGATCTATGTTTCGAAACAACACACTTGAACCTTTGCAAGAACGCTTCTGATTGTGTTTTCTTGGGACACAATAGTAGCGATGTTGATTGGGGTTTTATATACAACCGGCCGTCGGAGCACAACGTACTCCATTTCATACTTAGCAATGATCTCTTTCGTCATCTCTATAGTAAATCTCACCCTTATTCTGTAGGGTTGGCACTAGAAGCTTTCTGGGGCCCAATGGTCACTTATTTGCAGATAATAAATCACCAAAACGCAGTACTAATACAAAAATGTTCCAATTGTATGCTTGGATGTTACGCGGAGGCTGGCTGGGAAACTATGCCACTGCCAGAGCATGTGAGGAGGGTCAGGGCCGCACTTTAGATGCATCTCAGACGGAATAGCGTTGAGCGGGCTTTTAGCGGTCATGCTAGGGAAAATATTGCGATAAATTGTATGGTATGCGGATTTAACGTTATGTGATTGGCCAAGGTATGTGGGGGTTCCACTGTACTCTTAGATAGTAAATGTGGGTATTTAAAACAGTTTGTTTTGGTAAATAGAAAGTAATGGTTTATTTAATGATGTCAAATATGTTAAGAGTAAATTGTATTGATAGTAAAATGGCCAATTATGAATTTTAGTAAGTTATATCAATTGATAGGTATTTATAAAAATATGAGGTAGTAATTTGGACAGAGAAAGTATCAATTCAGCTAATATTTAAGCTAAACAATAGCAAATAAGAAAATTAGATAAGGTGTCCTTATGCTTACTCTAGTAAATCACAAAATTGAGGTAGTTGATTATTTAATTATAAGAGATTGTACTATGAAATTTGAAAAATAATGAAGCAAAACAGTACAATATGTACGTAGGCTTTTCGGTTGGAATTAGGTTGTATCTGTAGATTAGTATCCTGAGAAATTCGTGATAGATCATTCTCATTCGTGTTTGTGTAGTTGTCCTACATTTGTTTCCTAACTAGAATTTTCCCATCCCGTGGGGGAAGCTTTGGTTTTGTTGTGTCATTATCTCCCGCTTAAGTTTTCCTGACTCTATACAGGAGGTTATGACGTTTTTTTTGGTAAGGACATCGTTTATGTATACCTCTTTCTTTACTTTATAGATGCTGAATTAAGTCGTTTTGCCTGTATTGTGAGTGGAATCTAAGCCTAAACTTTTTTACCATGGGTCCTAGTAACTGGTTCTTTCATTTCTGATTGGTACAATAACACTGTTTGGTCCTTTATGATCTTGCAGAGTTAATTGCTTTACTGTTGTTGGGTTCATATCACTGGGAAAAAGTGGACTGTTAATATTATGGTCCGATAGTTTATCTTGTCAGTTTTATCTTCTTGGAGAGCAAAGTAGTCACTGAACGGGTTTTAAGTTGTTCTTCATTTCTTTTACTGTTCTTCACCTTTGTATTAAGAGAGATATTATTTGTTGAGTATGAACTATCTATGGACTGTTTGGATGGGTCTTGCCACAGTTAGTCATTCTTGTGTTGTAACTTTTGTTCAAGATGAGGATTTTGTTTCTAGCGTGTGTCATCTGCTGCCTTCACTCAGAGGCATCTTTCTTTCTAAAAATGGTGTTACATGAAGAGGACGTGTTCTCTATTTTATTTACATATCGAACAGATATACTTGTACAAAACAGACGTGTTCGCTGGTTTGTTTACAAAACGCATACACTGGTTTATTTACAAACTCTGCGAGTGTCCTACTCTCTGTATCATTTCTCTTCTCTCTCATTTATTCGTTTTTATCTTGTTTACTCCACTTGACTACATTAGTCTTCAAAATATTTTAAGGTAAGTAATGAAGTTGAAGTACGTGGGACTCACGATCACGATGCATCGATTAACGATTGAAATCGGACTAGGCGATAACTAGTTTAAACGCACAATTTTTGCCTCGGACTTAGCGGCTAGAAAAACTAGCCAACACTATTCGTTACGTCTGAGACGCGTCCACTTTGGCAGGGTTACAAGCCAGCCGCACTGCGGTCGCTTCCAAGCATACAATCGGAAAATGGATATTGACTGGTGGTTGTGGCTGTGGAGGTTGTGGTTGTGGAAGTTGTGGTTTGTGGAGGTTGGTTTGGTGGGGTGGGTGGGGGGATGGTGGCCTTTGCTGTAGTTCAGCTGAGTCAGCGGCGTGGGTAGCAGCATGGCCCACTGCTGGCGCCTCACGACTGTCACCACCACTACCACCACCACCAGATGCATGCACATTTTTCATTCTAATTGCAATAATATCATCTTCATTTCCACTATCTGTTCCTGTTGTACAGCCACAGGATGTACTCCGAGATGTATTTCTTCCCCTTGGAATAGCATATGGCACACTACGAAGCGCATATACAGTGGACCACCGCATAACGATATTAATCCGTTCCTGAGAGCTCATTGTTATGCAAAATTATCGTTATGAGAATGAATTTTCCCCATAAGAAATAATGGAAATCAAATTAATCCGTGCAAGACACCCCAAAGTATGAAAAAAAAAAATTTACCACATGAAATATTAATTTTAATACACACAAACTGAAAAAGATGCACATTATACATGATTTACCTTTCTTGAAGATTGGTGATGATGAGGGGATGGGAGGAGGAGAGGATTCTTAGTGTATAGAAAGGGGAATCCCTTCCATTAAGACTTGAGGTTGTCAGTCCTTTTTTCTGGGGTTACTTCCCTTCTTCTTTTAATGCCACTAGGGCCAGCTTCAGAGCCACTGGACTTCTGTCGCACAACTTACTCTGTCATAGTGGCCCCTGTACCTATCGTACCTTTTTGACTTCCCTAATGTGTTTCACAACATTGTCAATCCTGTAATAGTCACAGCAAGGCTTGCACATAGCTGTGTGAGGGTGATTTCCATCCATGTAAGTTAGTTTGCACTTTCAGCCACATTGCACAGATTTCCTTAATTTTGTTTAGTAGGCAAAACTTCTTCAATTTCTCTCTCCCCTCCTCTGAACCAGTTTCCTAGGTCTGGCCTCTTGCTGTTGAAGTTGATTAGACGAGCTCAATCAGGGTTAGTCTTCATTGTCCTCCTCCAACCAAATCTTCCACATCATCCCCATAACCTCCAAACCCAAGGACTTTCCAAGCCACAATGGATTCCTTCAACTGCATACTCCTCTCAGGGTTAGCCCTGAAACCCTGCAAAAATCCCCTTTTGGTCTACACATTCAGGCCCAGATTCTTCCAGCAGAGTTTCACGGTCTCTTAGTCACTCCCTCCCAAGCCTTTACTATAATGTTTACACAATTGAGGATATTAAAGTGCTCTCTCAAAACTCTATTAGAGTCAGTTGAGTTTCTTGAGGTCACACAAAGCACTTGCAATGAGCTTTGGTGTAAAGTTTTTTTGAAGTGTGCAAATAACCTGCTGGTCCATGGGCTGCAGGAGAGGGAGAGTGGTATTAGGAGGCAATACTTCACCTTAATGAAGCTCATGTCACCATAAGTCGCTCTCTCTGCCACTTCTGTAGGAGACAGGGGCATTGTCTAACACAGGAGGCACTTAAGGTCTAATTTCTTTACAGTTAAGGTAATCTTTTACATTGGGGGCAAATGCATGGTGTAACAGTCTTAGAAAAAGTTACTAGTGACCCATGCCTTACTGTTTGCCCTCCACAGCACACACAAATTAGCCTTGAGGATTATTCTTTTGCCTGAACGGTTATGGAGTTCTGTGTGATACACTAATTAGGCTTCACTTTGCGATCACTCTAGCCATTGGAACACCATCAAACAGAGTTAGCCTGTCGTTCATTAGGCTTATGTCCTGGGAGTGGCCTTTTCTCCTGAGGTAATGTAGGTCTTGCTTGGCATTTTCTTCAAACAGGCCTGTTTCATCACAATTAAACACTTGTTCAGGTTTCAGTCATTCACTGTCTATTTACTTCTTTTGAATTCCTCACTTTTTTATCAGCTGCTTTGTGGTCCAAACTGGCAGCCTCACCATGCCTTTGCACACTATGTTGCCACTACACTTCTTAAAATTCTCAAAACCAAACTTTTGCTGGCCTTAAATTTCAACCTCACATCAACACTAGTTGCAGGCATTTTTTTTAATTAAATCCTGATGAACTTCCTGCCTTTAACTTTGATCATTTGAGAGATGCTATCTCTGCTAGCTGTTTTTCATTTATCCATACCCAAATAAAGAGTCTCTCAACATCTTCATCACTTGCGATCTCTGTTTCGAAAACAACAGTTGAACCTTTGCAAGACAGCTTCCTTGATGCCGTTTTGTTGCCACAATTGTAGCGATGGTTGGATTGGGGTTTATTATACACCTGGCCAGCTTGGAGACATGCACTCACTTTCATACTTATCAATGGGGGGGGAATTTTCTCTGTCTTCATCTCATATAGTAATTCTCACCCTTATTGCTTGTAGGGTTGGCAATAGAAGCTTTTTTGAGGGCCCTGGTCACTTATTTTGCAGATAAAATCACCAAAACTCTGTAATAATTGAAATGTTAGGTGACCCGAATTGTTCTTAGCTATGTGGGATGTTACGCGGAGGCTGGTGGTAAACAATGACACGGCTGAACTTTGTGAGGCTGGCTCAGGCCGACATAGGACGCGTCTCGGGACGAACAGCGTTGAGCGGGTTTTTTTAGCGGTATTGCGAGGCAAAATCTTAGCAGATTAAAATGTGATCCGGTATGCGGATTTATACGTTACGTAAGGCCGACGGTATGCGTGGTGGTCCACTGTAGGTGTTGTATTTACTGATGCTGAACATGGGAATATTCACTTTCACTCTATACTACTGGAACTGTTTTTAAGAGTTGGAGTCTAATACTATCATCACCATTGCTAACATCTGAGTCCTGGATATGGGAAAATATTAGTTTCCTCTTTTGCTCTGGTACAACTGAACGTGAACAAGACGGCCCAGCACCAGAGGTGGAAGGTTAAGAGTCATTTGGATTTTCCTCACTATTACCGATATTATGGTCATTAGTTTCAGTCACAACCTCATCAAAACCTTGAAAGTCATCTTCACTGGTACCTCCATCTGTATTAGAACTGTCACTGGGGAACAAAAGTGTTCCAATTCACCAAGGAGTGAGGTGTTTCTTACCGCGAGGCATGGCGAACAAAGTGTACTAAAATGTCGTTCCCACAATGCATCACTGGGTCTCCGATTTTTTTCCTACTGCGCACAATGACCACGCAGATCCATTCTCTCACATCTAGGCCTACCACCCTTTTCCCGCTTGATCTGAAGGCGCTAGAATTTATGTGTACTAGTACGTCCCTGAAAGGGTTAACTGAGTAAATTGCCATAATCTCTTGCTCACTGATAAATACACGTTGTTCAAGGCCAGCAATTAATAGATCACACATTTTCACCATATGGCCTATGGGGACTTTTTCACCTGTGTTCACAATGTCATCATCACCATCACTACTATTCTCATTTTCATTTGTATTTAACACTATTTCAGCAATTTCACTATCACTCAAGGAATGCACAACAAGTGCATCATTGTCAATGTTCAGCATTTCTTTAATGTCAGCTTCCTGTAACTTATTTACACTTTCGTCCAATAAATTTTTGGTGTAAGTTATGAGGACTGATATCATCTTCTCATCAGTGACACGAAAGCCTTCAAAGTCTTTCATCTGGTAGGTGCTTTTACATATAAAGCGTTTTTTATGCCAAAGTCTGTGCCAAGCATTTTGTTTGGTTGACTATCAACATCCTTCCAAGATTAACAATTGCATTAACAACACGTGGTAGTTCACAACCATATTTCTTCAGTAAGATGCCCCACTGAAACACACGATCAAGCTTCTGCAGTAATCTATTTTGCGTTATTGTAATGTCAGATGCTTTCCTTCTTGTTCCTCACTGTTACCAATTGGGGGTATCTGCTGGTTCTTTTTGGATTTTCACAGTGAAAATTAACCTTTGACTGTTTCGCGTATATATACGGGGTCTTACGAAGCCAGTGTTTCGGACGTTACAGGGGACCCCCGCATAAACGATTGCATCACTATGCGATTTATCGCCAATACGCTTGCTTTAATGCAAAAATTTTGACGCGAAACCGCTTAAAATACCCGCTCACCGATTTTCGTCGTGACGCGTCAAATGTGCGCCCTCTGCCAGCCTCTCTGGTGGCGCCCGGACATTGTTTTACAGCCATAGCTTCCGCGAGGTACATCAAGCATACAATCGAGAATATTTGTTATTATTACAGTGTTTTCGGTGCTGTTTCTGGAAAATAAGTGACCAGGGCCCCAGAATGCTTCTAGTGCCAACCGTTTACACCAATACGAGTGAGAATTCCAATAGAATGAAGGAAAGAGATCAGTGATAAGTATGAAGTGGAGGTGCGTATCGCGACCTGGTCAGGTTGTACAAGAAAACCCCAATCAACCTATTGCTACTATTGTGCGGCACCCAGAAAGGCAATCAAGGAAGCTGTCTGCCAAAGGTTTAACTGTGTTTCGAAACAAAGATCGCAGTGATGGAAATGTTGAGAGACTCTTATTGGTGTGGGATAATGAAAAACAGCTAGCGGAAGATAGGTCTCTCAAGCGATATATTGTGAAAAGGCTAGGAAGTTGCAGAGGATTTTAATTAAAAAAAATGCTGCAACTATGTGATGATGTGAGTGATTTAAGGCAGCAAAGTTGTCTGAGAGATTTATGAAAGCGTTGTGGCATACATTGTGCTGATAGGCATGGTGAGGTGCCAGTCGGACACAAAGGGCTCTGAAAATATGTGCATGAATTCAAGGAGTACATAGACAGGAAGGATGAAACTGAACAAGTGTTTAATTGTGATGAAACAGGGCCTGTTTTGGAAGAAAATGCCAAAGCAAGAACTACATTAATCAGGAGGAAAGGCTACTCCAGGGCATATGCCTATGAAAAAAAAAGGGAAAACAGGTTACTTTGTTGAGTGTGCACATGTAGTGGTGTGATTGCAAAGTTAAGCCTTTATTAGTGTTTATCACTCTGAAACTCCCAGAGCGTTCAGGCAAAAGAATGTCCTCAAGGATAATTTGTGTTGTGCTGTGGGAGGGCAAACATAAGGCATGGGTCTATAGGGACTTGTTCTATAACTGGGATTACCACAATGCATTTGCACCAATGTGAAAGATTACCTAACTGAAAGAAATTAGACTTAAGTGCCTCCTGAATCCCCCCCCCTGTTGTTAGACAATGCCCTGGTCATCCTAAGACGTGGCAGAGCGACTTTATGGGACAGAGCTTCCTTAAGGTGAAGTTTTTGACCTCCTATACCACTCCTCTCCTTGCAGCCCATGGTACCAGCAGGTTATGCAATACTTCAAAAAATACTGTACACAAAAAAGCTCTGTTTGGAAAGGTGACTTTGTAGTGACCTCAGAAACTCAACTGACTCTAAGAGAGTTTTGGAGAGAGACTTTAATATCTCAATTGTGTAAACCTTATAGGTAAAGGCTTGGGTGGGAGTGACTACGAAGAACCTTGACTCTGCTTGGAAGAAATATGTGGCCAGAATGTGTAGCAAAGGGATTTGAAGGGTTTGAGGCTTAACACTGAGAGGATTATGCTCACTTGAGGAATCCATTGTGGCATTGGAAAAGGCCCTTGGGGTTTGGAGGTTATGTGGGGAGGATGTGGAAGGGTGGTGGAGGAGGGACAATGGAAGAACTAACCTCTGATGAGTGATATATCAACTTCAAGAGCAAGAGGCCAGCCTGAGGAAAACTGGTTGTTCAGAGGAGGGGACAGGAGAGAGAAAATTGAAGAAGATTGCCTACTAACAAAGTTAAAAGAAATCTGTGCAACAGTGGCTTGAAGGTGCAAAACCTTCATGGATCGTGAAAAACACCCTCACACAGCTAATGCAAGCCGTTGTTGGCAACCTGTACACTGGACAATGTTGTGAAACTCTTTAGGAAGTAATAAAGGAACGAGAGGTAAGGGCCATATGGACAGTTTGTTGTGCGAAAGGAAAGTCCAGTGACTTTGAAGCTCGGTTTCCTAGTGCATTAAAAGAAGAAGGAAAGTAACCCAGAAAAAAGGACTCGACACCTCAAGTTTAATGGAAGGGGAATTCCCCTTCTAAACACTAACACTCTCTCTCCCCTCTCCCATCCCATCAATCATCACCAGATCTTCAATAAAAGTAAGTGTATGTAAGTGTGCATGGGCCTTTTCAGTTATGTGTGTATTTAAAGTAAACATTTCATGTTTTTTTTTATGGTTAAAAATTTTTTTTTTCATACTTTGGGAGTTTGCACGGATATTATTTTATTTCCATTATTTCTTATGGGGAAAATTCATTCACATACCGATTATTTGCATAACAATTACCCCTCTTGCCACGGATTAAAATCGTTATTGACGGGGTCCACTCGTCTATATACTCAATAATTATGCGGTCTTCAAATCAAGCAGCGGAGAAAGTGGTAGGCCAACATGTGAGAGAATGGGTCTGTGTGTGTCAGTGTGCACTGTAATAAAGAAATTCCTGCAGCACGCAAATGCAGTAAGAGAAAAAAAACTCCCCGAACGTGTTTTTGGATTAAAACGCCGACTTTGGGTGTTTTGCGTTTAATATTTTATGGTCATTTCTCATTTCATGGGTCTAATTTGTAGAATGGAAAAACGTATTACAGATAATTGAGGATGATTTTGATTAGTTTCACAATGAATAAACCTTGAAATGAGCTCAAAGTAGCATGAAATGTTCGATTTTTACAATGTTCAAGAGTAAAGCAAATCACACCACACGTACAAACACATTTCAAACTGGAGTCTAATATTCTTTCACTAGTGCACTGATATTATTTATACCATTTTTACTATAATGCAGTTGTCTGCCTAACAGTAAATCTTCTGTTTTTTTTGTGTGAATAAAAAATCAAAATAGAAGCAAGAGTAATAAAAAGAGGGCCTGGAGATGTGACTAATGAACAGGGATATGTTATTTTAGTGACTAGAATGTCTGCATTGTTTATTCTGGACCCTACTTTGAAATTGGATCCTTTTAATTTGCGTGGAATTTGGCCAAATTGCCATTTCTGACCACTTTATTGGGTAGTTGAAATCAGAAAATGGGCAGTTTCTTGTGCTCAAATTGATAGAAAGATGGGATCAAAGGAAATTAGCTTGAGTTTTGGTTCACCGAAACAATAGTATTTAGCCGACAATAAGGGCTCAAGTCGGAGAAATCACCGATGGTAATAAATCGCCAAAGATCGCTTAACTTCGCTGGAGTGTAATTCCGTTAGTGTTCGATTCAAATTTTGTACTTTTTGGTGCCATTAGCTCGTGGGAAAGATTCTCTATCATTTCATAAGAAAAATATAATTTTTTAGCCAGCCTTAAACGG
Organism: Cherax quadricarinatus; assembly: GCF_026875155.1. Lineage (NCBI taxonomy): Eukaryota > Metazoa > Arthropoda > Malacostraca > Decapoda > Parastacidae > Cherax > Cherax quadricarinatus. Next base: position 2,890,110 of record NC_069454.1, on the reverse strand, counting down.
AAATGGGACTTGCAAACAGTCAAAGGGTTAAACACAGTCACAAAATAAAAAGCAAAAACAAAATATCAGCAAACAGCACGATGCACGGTGTGAAGATTACAAGCGCTGAGACACAACTGACGCATGCACTTTGGCTGCCGGTGCCGGGTCACATCGCCACGTGGCAGGCATCATTGGGAGTTTATGTAGGGGAAGGACTGACTGGCTCCACACTCCACGAAAAACTTAAGTTTTTGGAAACTTTTCAAATTTCAGAATTTCAGATTAAAAGGGAATGTGGACCTGTACCACTACATTAGCAAATCTCTAGACAGTATTTTAGCCATTCCAATTTAAATTCAGAGATAACTGGATGAATTTTATCAGTTCATGCTGGGTGTAATTGCTGCAACATGAAATGTTTTATTTTAGGAACTTGTTTAGCCATTCTTTGGCTTAATGCCTTAACATTTGTCAAAACTGCTGAACTGTCAAACTCTTGCAACATAGTCAGAAGACAAGAATATCTGCCAATTTTAGACATTATGGCAATCTAGACATTTTGTTTAAACTGAAAGCATCACTGATACTATCACTGAACCATATATGGTTGAGAATGACCCAGAATGAATGCCAGGAGTTGCATACATTGAGTTGCCACTCCTGTATTAACAGGCAACCTCTACTAGTATTTCTGACAAAATTATTTAATTTGTATTGGGTAGCATGACAGCCATCATGGCATTGTCACTGGTGTTTATGCTAAGAACCATATCATCTCTTATCCCTCCAGAGAAAAATTTTGACTGGGGAAAATATTTCTAAAAAAATTCTTGGCTCTTAACCCGTAAACGGTCCAAACGTATATATACATTTTTTCAACATTTAAAAGTATGTAAAAAAAAGTAGATCTTCTTTTTTATTTTTTACATTTGAAAATGTGTAAAAAAACTTTGATCTACTTTTTTTTTGTTCATTTGAAAATATGTTAAAAAAAACGTAATTACTTTTGTAGCACTACACATGTGAAACGTAGATCTGCTTTGGTCCGTTATGGGTTAATCCCAGATTGGCATGTGGAAGAGAAGTTCTCATTTGCAATCCTCACACCCCATCCTTCCCACATGAAATGTAATGTAGCATCTGGGGTTAAAAAAAGCCTCTAAATATGGTGCAATCATCCCTTCCCTTATGAACTGTTGTGAGAGAATGGTTTTATATAAACTGTGCTGCAGCAGTAAAAGACAGAGCATAATGGAAAAATGGGTCAATTATCAAGCCATCAAAAACCAATTTTCAGGTGTTCCACACTTTCAATTGAGCCATTCTTCATTTAGTTTGTTGCTTTACACTGACAGCCATTATCGCCATTTTCGTACATCAGTTGATAAGGGAAGGACGACCAGACCAATTTAGAGCTGTATAAACAGAGCCCTCCTGTAAACCAAATGGGACACTGCAACAAGATCCAACAGGGCTTTACTGTTTACAGTCAAGAATTTTCTAGTCTTACAGGTGCAGTAAACCCAGCAAAAATTACAGGGCAACCTCAGTACTCGAACAGCTTCCATATTGGGAACAGCTCCAATACTCGAACAATTTGGTATTTGCAACACTTTAATTGAGCGTGTTTGGTAAACAAGTTGACTCGGTAGGTAAACTGTTTGCTTGACACTCAACAAACACAACCTGCAGAGCGTCATAAAACTATTTTCGTGTTTCTTTGCATTTTTTATATTTATATAAACAGTCACCATGGGATTAATAGTTGGTAGTGTAACAGCCACCAATAAGAAATTGTGGGAAAAATTCGATTTTGTACTCGAGCAGATGCACTTTGAACAGACTTCTGGAACAAATTAAGTTCTAGTAATGAAGGTTCATGTAAAATCAGCAGTACTGTATTTAGTAAATGAAGCACAAAAAACTAACAATATCCAAAAACCCATCCTTTAAAGTGCAGGAATTGTACTTCCCATTTCGGATCACTGTTCTGGCTATCAGTTTCCCCAAAGAATCCTCTCAGACAAAATATATCCTTGCTCAAACTCCTCAGCTCATTCAGGTCCCCAAAAACCATTCATCTCTAATCACATCCAATCTAATATGCTCTCAACACATTGCTGGAAGTCCAATGACCCTCGCCACTAACTTCTTTACCCCCCACCCCTCCACCTTTTCAAGGACGACCCCTACCCCGCCTTTCTTCCCTAATGATTTATATGCTCTCCAAGTCATTCTTTCATTGTTCCAGTCTTCTAAAGGACCAAACCACCATATGGTCCTTAATTTTTTGCCCTGCAGGGTATACAATTTAGTGTACGTCACCGGTTGCCGCTCCCAACATCCATGGACAATCTTGTCATTAAACAAGTGCTTGTTGTTGTTGATTGATCGAGCATATATGCTTTTGTTCCGGGGGGAATCCACTAACCATCAATCTGTGGATCTGTAAAGAGCAATATTTAGGTGAATACAAATAGGAAGTAAATCTATCTTGCATTCACACAGTAATGTGTGGGTGTGGCTTATTTTTCAATGTACATTATGCATTCTCAAGAAAAAATGTAATAGTAAAGACAAATGATTTTATTTTTGTAAATAAAAACTATGGAAGCCACATAAATAAAGCTTCATAAAGTACAATATTATATGGACAAATATATTTGTCAAGGTTTTTAACACCCATGGTAAAAGGAGTCTTACTCAGGAAACTCTCAAGTGATTTTCAGCACTGTATGATCCTGGTGGGCTTAGCACTTAGTGTGGCTTTTAATAATAATATAAGTGATTTCATAGAAACAGTTTGTACAATGGTCCTGAGGGCACATAAATGTTGAAGGCATGCATTAATGGCACCTGGAGTTTACCTATAGAGAGTTATGGGGGTCAACGCCCCCTTGGCCCGGTTTGTGACCAGGCGTCATGGTGGATCAAGCCTGTTCAACAGGCTGTTAATGCTGCTGCACGCAATCCAACGTATGAACCACAGCGACTGGTTCAGGTACCAACTTCAGGTGCTTGTACTGTACTGTACATTAACCCTTTCAGGGTCAAGGCCCAAATCTGGAATCACGCACCAGTGTCAAGAATTTAAAAAAAATAATATTTGTTATTTTTTCTTATGAAAAGGTAGAGAATCTTTTTGTGAGGTAATAAAAACAAAAAGTACGAAAATTTGGTGAAAATTGACGGAATATTATACTCTCGGCAAATTTTGATGTCATCGAGAATTACGAATCGGCGTTTTGGCCGACTTTGACTCCCATTTTAGTGCCCATTACATTATTCCAATCAACCAATCTTAAGCCTATTTCACTAGTATTACTTCTATTCTATCGATTGAGCACAAAGAATCGCCAAGTCAACTGTGTTTTCAACTACAAAATAAAAGTGATCGGAAATTGTTAATTTGGCCAAATTCTAACACAAAGTTCAAATATTCCAATTTCAAAAATAGGGTCCAGAATCAAAACATGTAGAGCATTCCGGCACTAAACTAAAACATTTCCTTGTTCATTAGTTATGGTTTTGAGGTTTAAAATTAATTTCATTTGATTTTTTATTACATAATGAATTTTATTCACACAAAAACATAGAAGATTTACTGTTATGCAATACTGTAATAATGTATAATATTCATACCATAATTGAGAATGTATATTAGGACCCACAGCTGTTGTGAATTAGGACGTGAGAGGTCGTATGATTATTTGAATATTTTTAAAAATTAAATTCCCCCTGAAAATATACACCCCCCACTTTTTTTTTTTTCTTCTGGCAAAAATTAACATTTCCGCTACTTTGAGCTCATTTTCAAGACATTTCAGTTGCTAAAACCAATCAAATATCTCTATTTCTGTAATATGTTTCATTCTTTCAAAGGAGACCAAAAAATCGCCAATAACATTTATAAAAAAAAACATCGATAAAAACACTGCAAGTTGCTGTTGTAATCGAAAAATCATGATTTCAGTTTTTTTCTCTCATTATACACAGTGTGCTGCAGGATCTGTTTTATGTGGTGCACACATACCACATAGATGTATTCTTCATATTCTAGGCCCAAATGTACCACTCAACAGTTAATCAGAGTGGAGTGAGCTCATGGCGTAGATCTACGGTTTGGACACTCACCGTAAAGCCGTAGATCTATGGGATGGACCCTGAAAGGGTTAAGCAGATTTTCACTTAGGTTAATACAATACTGTAGGGTCAGTGTAATTTATTTCTACTGGGATTCTTAACCCTTAATCTGTCCAAACGTAGATCTACATCTTCGCTGCAGAGCTCCAAATATTTTGAAAAAAAAAAAAATAATTAAAGAGGGCAATTTTCTGTGTGTTATAAGACCCCCCCCAAAAAAAATAGAACCAGTACTTACCAAGATATAAGACCGCGAAGTTGGTGCTGGATGCTAACCTGACAGCAACATGGAGTCCTGCCGCTTGCGATACTCAAAGGCAGTTCAAGTACTGCTCCATTTGAGTATCAAACAAGTTCTTCCCAACCAATTTTCTGTTTAGTTGGCTGTTATCACTAATCATTGTTTGACCCATGGTGACTTATTTATACAATTACATATCATAAAAAATGCAAATTAATAATGAATAGCTTACAGCGATGTTCTGGCAGGTTGTATTTGTTTGATGAGTGCTGAGCTTTGTCGAGTAGGGAGTTGGTGTATACCGCAGGTTCCACTGTACTGAAGGGCCCTGCTTTACGGCGTTCCTTTAATATGGAATTCAAATTATGACCAAAACTCGCTTTACGGCTCCCCAACCCACTTGAACTTTCTAATATGCGTCACCGCGCCCCACGGTATGTTTACATTCTCCATGAGCTCCGTAACTCCAAGTCTCTCTATTATGTCTGGAAACTCCAAAATTTCAAGTGTTTTTAAAAGTTAATTTTCATATTTTATATGTTACTCTTGATATTATAACTTTACACAAATAACCGTACATAAAAGCTGAGAAGCTTACGGCACGTTTCGGTCCGACTTGGACCATTTACAAAGTCGCACTAAACAGAAGTGGAGCAGGACGGCTATATATAGGCAGAAGAGGGGTGGTAGTAGTAGTAGTTAGTACAAGAATGGTAATAATACCAACAAGATGATTAAGACATGTACATAAAATAAACTTACACAATGTTTGGCATGCAGGTACACACTAAAAATCAGTAAAGTGTCATATGCCTCAAAATGTCATATTTAGTAATGATAATAAGTGGACACCGCCATAACGATATTAATCCTTCCTGAGAGCTCAATGTTTTTGCGAAATTATCGTTATGCAATTAATTTTCCCATAAGAATAATGGTAATCAAATTAATCGTCCTGACACCCAAAAGTACGAAAAAAATTTTTTTAACCACAATGGAATATTAATTTTAATACACAACAAACTGAAGAAGACTTGCACAGTTACATTGGACACTTACCTTTATTGAAGATCTGGTGATGATTGATGGGATGGGGAGGAGTAGAGATGGTCTTAGTGTTAGAAGGGGAATCCCCTTCATTAAGACGTGTGTCAAGTTCCTTTCGGGGTTACTCCCTTCTTCTTTTATGCACTAGGACCAGCTTCGAGTCGCTGGACTTCTGTCGCACAACATTCTGTTCCCAGAGGTCTATACCTCTTTAATTCTTTTGACTTTCATAAAGTGGTTCACAAACATGGTCAGGTAATAGTCACCAGCACGGCTTGCAACAGCTGTCTGAGGTGCTTTTCATCCATGAAGGTTTGACTTTAAGCCATTGCACAGCATTTTCCGTTAATCTTAGAAGCAGGCAACTTGTTCAATTTCTCTCTCCCCTCCTACCCGAAGCAGTTTCCTCAGGTGTGGCCTCGTGCTGATGAAGATCGATCTAGCAGCTCATCAGTGGTTAGTTCGTCATTTTCCTCCTCCACAAACTCTTCCAATCCTCCACACTAAGCTCCAACCCAAGGGGACTTTCCAATGCCACAATGGATTCTCAATGGCATTAGGATTCCCAGGGTTAGCCTTCAAACCCTTAAAATCCTTTGGTCTACACTTTGGCTCACAGTTTTTCCAGCAGAGTTCGAGGTCCTCTTAGTCACTCCCTCCCAAGCCTTACCTATAGTTTGCACAATTGAGGATATTAAAGTGCTCTCTCCAAAAACTCTCTTAGAGTCAATTGAGTTTCTGAGGTCACTACAACACCTTTCGAACCAGAGCTTTTGTGTACAGTTGTTGAAGTTCTGCAATTAACTGCTGGTCCATGGGCTGCAGGAGAGGAGTGGTATTAAGAGGCATAACTTGACCTTATTGAAGCTCATGTCCCACAAAGTTCGCTTCTGCCAAGTCTGTAGGATGACCAGGGGCCATTGCTAACACAGGAGGCACTTAAGGTCTAATTTCTTTTCAGTCTAGATAATTTTTCACAATGGGGGCAAATGCTTGGTGTAACCAGTTCATTAGAAAAGTCCCTAGTGACCATGCCTTACTGTTTGCCCTTACAGAACACACAAATTGCCTTGAGGTATAGTCTTTTGCCTGAACGCTCTGGGAGTGTTTCTGAGTGATACACTATAAACGCTTCACTTTGCAATCACCAATAGCATTGCCACATGAGAAGAGTAGGCTGTCTTTCCTAGGCTTATGTCCTGGGAGTGCCTTTTCCGCACTGAGTAATGTAGGTACTGCTTGGCATTTCTTCAACAAAAAGGCCTTGTTTCGTCACATTAAAACACTTGGCAGGTTTTTTTGTTTTTCCAGTCCTTCACGTCTATGTACTCCTTGAAATTCCTGCACATCATTTTCAGCTGCTCTGTGGTCCGAACTGGCAGACCTCACCATGCAGTATCACACTATGTATGCCACTAACGCTTCTTAAATCTCTAATCCAACCTTTGATGGCCTTAAATTCACTACATCATCAATAGTTGCATGCTTTTTTAATTAAATTCCTCATGCTTCTCTCCTTGCCTTTCATTTTTGATCGTTGAGTGATGCTATCTCCTGCTATCTGTTTTTTCGTTTATCCACACCAAATAAGAGTTCTCATAATCTTTATCACTTGCGATCTATGTTTCGAAACAACACACTTGAACCTTTGCAAGAACGCTTCTGATTGTGTTTTCTTGGGACACAATAGTAGCGATGTTGATTGGGGTTTTATATACAACCGGCCGTCGGAGCACAACGTACTCCATTTCATACTTAGCAATGATCTCTTTCGTCATCTCTATAGTAAATCTCACCCTTATTCTGTAGGGTTGGCACTAGAAGCTTTCTGGGGCCCAATGGTCACTTATTTGCAGATAATAAATCACCAAAACGCAGTACTAATACAAAAATGTTCCAATTGTATGCTTGGATGTTACGCGGAGGCTGGCTGGGAAACTATGCCACTGCCAGAGCATGTGAGGAGGGTCAGGGCCGCACTTTAGATGCATCTCAGACGGAATAGCGTTGAGCGGGCTTTTAGCGGTCATGCTAGGGAAAATATTGCGATAAATTGTATGGTATGCGGATTTAACGTTATGTGATTGGCCAAGGTATGTGGGGGTTCCACTGTACTCTTAGATAGTAAATGTGGGTATTTAAAACAGTTTGTTTTGGTAAATAGAAAGTAATGGTTTATTTAATGATGTCAAATATGTTAAGAGTAAATTGTATTGATAGTAAAATGGCCAATTATGAATTTTAGTAAGTTATATCAATTGATAGGTATTTATAAAAATATGAGGTAGTAATTTGGACAGAGAAAGTATCAATTCAGCTAATATTTAAGCTAAACAATAGCAAATAAGAAAATTAGATAAGGTGTCCTTATGCTTACTCTAGTAAATCACAAAATTGAGGTAGTTGATTATTTAATTATAAGAGATTGTACTATGAAATTTGAAAAATAATGAAGCAAAACAGTACAATATGTACGTAGGCTTTTCGGTTGGAATTAGGTTGTATCTGTAGATTAGTATCCTGAGAAATTCGTGATAGATCATTCTCATTCGTGTTTGTGTAGTTGTCCTACATTTGTTTCCTAACTAGAATTTTCCCATCCCGTGGGGGAAGCTTTGGTTTTGTTGTGTCATTATCTCCCGCTTAAGTTTTCCTGACTCTATACAGGAGGTTATGACGTTTTTTTTGGTAAGGACATCGTTTATGTATACCTCTTTCTTTACTTTAATAGATTGCATAATTTAAGTCTTTTTTCCCTGTATGTGAGTGAATCTAAGCATAACTCTTTTTCTACCATTGGGATCCTAGTAACCTGGTTCTTATCATTTCTGACTCTGGTACAATAAACCTTGTTTGGTCCTTTCACCCCCCCCCCACCCCCCCGATCTGCAGAGTAATTTCTCTACTGTTCGTTTGGTTCATATCACTGGGAAAAAGTGGACTGTTAACTATTACTGCGTCCGATAGTTTATCTTGCCTCAGTTTTTCTTCTTGGAGAGCTAAGTAGTCACTGACTGTGTTATCTAAGTTGTTCTTCCATTCTTTTACTGCTTCTTCAACCTTTGTATTAAGAGATATTATTTGTTGAGTATGACTATCTATGACTGTTTGGATGGTCTTGCCACAGTTAGTCATTCCTGGTGTTGATAACTTTTGTTCAAGACTGAGGATTTTGTTCTAGAGTTGTGTCATCCTGCTGCCTTCACTCAGAGCATCATTTCTTCTAAAAATGGTGTTACACGAAAATAGGAGTGTTCCTCTTTATTTATTCTACCATATCGACACAGAGATAACTTGTACACAAACCAGACGTGTTCGCCTGGTTTGTTTACAAAACCCGCATACACCTGGTTTATTTACATAACTCTGCGAGTGTCCTCTCTCATGTACTCATTCTCTCTCTCTCTCAATTTTATTCGTTTTTTCTTGTTTACTCACCTCTGACCCTACATTAAGAATACAAATATTTTAAGGTAAGTAATGAGTGAACTGTACAGTGGACTCTCGATCAACGATGGCATCGATTAACGATAAATCCGACTAGCGATACATTTTAACGCAAAATTTTTGCCTCGACTAGCGCTAAAAAACTTGCCAACACTATTCGTTCGTCTGAGACGGTCCACTTCTGGCCAGTGTTTACAAGCCAGCCAGCCACTGCGGTCGCTTCCAAGCATACAATCGGAACATTTCATATTATCACAGCCTTTTTAGTGATTGCACTGCAAAATAAGTCATCATGGGGGGGGCCCCCAGGAAAGCTTCTAGTGCCAACCTACAGCAAAAAGGCGTGAGAATTTATATGGGCTATGAAGCAAGAGATCATTGCTAGTTATGAAAAGTGGATTGTGCGTGTCTCCGAGTGGCCAGGTTTTACACAAACCCCAATCAACCATCGCTACTATTGTGGCCAAGAAAATGCCAATCAAGGAAGCGGTTCTGCCAAAGGTTGCAACTTGTTTTTCGAAAACTGATGAATCGCAAGTACTCAATAGATGTTGAGAGACTGTTATTTGGTGTGGTATAACGAAAAGCAGTAGCAGGAGATAGATCTCTCAAGCGATCATATGTGAAAAGGCTCTAGGAAGTTGCTGACGATTTAATTAAAAAATGCCAAGCAACTGTGGTGGATGTGAAGTGAATTTAACCCCTTCAGGGTCTTCCAAGGCCCAAAATCTGAAGTGGTGCCCAGTGTCCAAGATTTTTCCCCCAAAAAATTTGTTATTTTTTTCTATGAAAATGTATAGAGAATCGTTTTGTGATGTACATAAACAAAAAGTACGAAATTGATGGAAAATTGACGATATTATGCTCTCGCGGATTTGATGTGTCAGCGATGTTTACGACATCGGCGATTTTGCCTGACTTTGACTCCCATTTTAGGCCAATTACATCATTCCAGTCCGACCAAATTCTTAGCTATTTCACTTGTATTACTTTTCTATCGATGAGCTCAAGAAATCGCCAAAAAGTCAACTGTTTCAACTACAAAATAAAGTGATCGGAAATTGGTTAATTTGGCCAATTTAAACAAAGTTCAAAATATTCCAATTTTCAAAATAGCGTCCGGAAATTAACAATGTAGGCATTCCTGGCACTAAACTAACATTTCCTCGGTTCATTAGTTACGTTTTGAGGCTTCACAAATAAATCCCATTTTGGATTTTTTATTCACATATGAATTTTATTCACACCAAAAAATAGAAGATTTTACTTGTTTATGCAATATTGTAATAATTGTATAAAATATCATCAACTCATTTGTGAATGTTATTAGACCCACAGCTGGCGTGTATTAGACGTTTTGAGCAGGTCGTTTGATTACTCTTGAACATCGGCAAAAAATTTAATATTTCCCTATTTTGAGCTCAGTTTCAAGACCATTTCCAGTGCTAAAACCAATCAAAATCATCTCTGTTTCGATAATATGTTTCATTCTATCAATGAGACCAAGAAATCGCAAATACAACTATTAAAAAAACATTACGAAAAAAACACTGCAAAATTTGCTGTTTTAATCGAAAATCGTGCGGTGTCAGTTTTTTTCTCTCATTATACACAGTGTGCTGCGGATTTTGTTTTTTATGTGGTGCACACATTACCACATAGATGGTATTCTCTCTGTATCTAGGCCCAACGTGTACCACTCACAGTTTTTCAGAGTGAGCTGAGCTCATGGACGTAGATCTACGGTTTGGACCCTGAACGTAAAGCCGTAGATCTACGGGATGGACCCTGAAAGGGTTAAGGCCAGCAAAGGTTGGTTTGAGAGATTTAAAGGGAAGGGAAGTAACCCCGGAAAAGGACTTGCCACCTCAAGTCCTAGTGGTAAGGGGGATTTCCCTTCTAAACACTAAGACCATCAACACTCGCCCTCTCCCATCCCATCAATCATCACCAGATCTTCAATAAAGGTAAGTGTCATGTAACTGCGCATGTCTTCTTCAGTTTGTGTGTATTAAAATTAGTATTGCATGTGGTAAAAACAATTTTTTTTTCATACTTTGGGGTGTCCTACATGGATTAATTTGATTTCCATTATTTCTTATGGGGAAAATTGACTTGACCAACGATAATTTTGACTAACGATGAGCTCTCAGGAACGGATTAATAGCGTTAGTCGAGGGTCCACTGTATATGCATTTTATCGCTCTGGAATGCTTAAATGTCATAGAATATTGTGTGGGGGTGGGTTGGCCTGATATGGTAGCCTGGCTGGCTCCCATACATACCACACTTGATTTCTTACAATAAATTCAGATTCAGATTCATTTATTTCTTTGCAAGTTAGTAAAATGAGATTTTATTTTTACAATGGATGGGTTTGCAGTGCAAAAGAAGTGCCCTCTATTATGCCTTGGCGCATTATGGGCTGTCTTAGAATTTCAATGGAGGGCTTACTGACTACTTATTACTAAAGAAATTATCTTAGTTGTATAGTAGTTTATTAATAATAATGGAATTTCTAAATTTACAAACAAAAGGATATACAGTGGACCCTCGTTTTTCTTTTTTTTTGTGAACCAATGATGGCCTTGTCTACACGCGTGGGAGATAGTTGATTCGAACTCCTAACGATACTTGTTAAGCTAATATGTTGCCTCGACTAACGATAAAAAAACTCGACTAATGATATTCGTTCTTGGGTACCAATTAATATCGTTAGTCGAGGGTCCACTGTATTCACGAATTCAAAAATGCTTTTTATGAAACATGATTCAGGAGTAGTTTTCAGTAGTTTACAGTATGAGACTGTTACAATTTGGTGAAGGGTAATACTGGTTTTGGTAGGTATGTATACTTCTATGTGGTAGTTTGTCAATAGATGAGCTTGTTTGTCTTGTCATGAAGTTTTAAGATTTAGGTAATTGGTAGATCTATTGGTAGTGTTAGATAATCTAGGGTGATTAGGTGGCTTTTGAGAAGAGTCTTAAATTGATTTTCAGACTGAGTTACTCTGGTATTTTCTGGTAATGAATTCCAAATTTTGGGACCCTTTATGTGCATAGAGTTTTTACACAGTGTGATATGGACATGGGGTACATAAAAAAGAGATCTGTGTCTTGTGTTATGGTCGTATGTCCTGTTAAGATTAGAAGGGAAAAGTTTCAGTGGGGGGTTCATGTTTGCATGCACTGTTCTATGTATGTAGTAGGCACATGAATAAGTATGGATGTTCTTAATGGTGAGCAGATTTAGACTTGAATATTGATGGAGTATGCTGTCGGGCGTGGGAATTTGTTATCATTCTGACTGCTGCCTTTTGCTGGGTTATTAATGGTCTTAGGTGATTTAATGTTGTTGATCCCCATGCACAAATTCCATATGTGAGATAAGGGTAGATGAGTGAATGATACAATGCAAGGAGAGCTGATTGTGGAACATAGTATCATATCTTTGATAGTATGCCTACAGTCTTGGTTATTTGTTGTATATGTGTCTGGAACCTGAGGCGACTGTCAAGGTGGATTCCTAGGAATTTTCCCTCCGTGAGTCTTGTGACAGGTGATCCGTTTAGCATTATGTTTGAGTGGAACATTTGCAGCTTTGGTTCCAAACTGAATGAAGTAGGTTTTGTCAGTATTCAGTGTAAGTTTATTAGTCATCATCCAGGCAGATATTTTCTGTAATTCGGCATTGACGGGCATTGGCAAGCATGACTGGGTTTTGGTGAGAGAAAACATATGTAGTGTCATCTGCAAATAATATGGGTTTGAGAAGCTGTGATGCATTCGGTAGGTCGTTGATGTAGATGAGAAAGAGGAGTGGTCCAAGGACGCTTCCTTGTGGGACTCCAACTGTGATTGGTTGTGTGGAAGAGTTTGCACCATTTGTGTGTACTACTCACCCTAGATTAAGACTACAGATATTTTAACCCCTTGACTGTCACAACCCCAAATCCCAAATTATATTTTCTTATGAAATGACAGAGAATCTTTTCCCGATGGTAATGACACCAAAAGTATGAAATTTGATAAAAAACTTACGGAATTACACTCTCGCGAAGTTAGCGATCTCAGCAATATTAATGAATCGGCCATTTCCCCAAATTTGAGCCCTATTTTCGACTAATTCCATTGTTCCAGTTGACCAAACTCATAACTATTTCTTTAGAACTCCATTTGTTCTATCGACTGAGTTCAAGAAACCGCCCATTTACCGATTTCAACTACCCAATGAACACTGCAGACTTCCTGCTCTAAAATAACATTTTCTTTGCTCTTCAGTCATGCTCCCAGGGCCCTTGATATTACTTTGCTTTCAATTTTTATTTTTTTATTTCAAACAAAAATATGAAGATTTTACTATTATGCAGGAGTACTGCCAATATTGTAATTAATTGTAATGATATATATGTCCATTCATGACTGCATATTAGAATGGTTAGTTGGACATTTATTGGACAATGACATCATTTGTTTACATTTGAACACTGGCAAAAATCAGACATTTCCCCTACTTTGAGCTCCATTTCCAGGTTCTTTTCAGAGTAAAACCAATCAAAATCACCTCTATTTCTATATGTTTTCCATTCTATCAAATGAGACCAAGAAAACGAGAATACAACCATAAATACTATACAAAAATACAAAACAAAGTCAGTGTTTTAATTAAAAAAAAAAACGGTCGGAGTTTTTTGTTTCTCATTATGCACTGCGTGCTGCAGGATTGTTTTTTATATGGTGCACACTGACCACACAGACCCATTTTCTCACATGTGGGCCTCCCAGCTTACTCCTGCTTGGTTTGAAGCCGCTAGAACTTATGAGTATATATACGTCAAACACGGTGGCTCGTAAGACGTATACTTACGACTGAAACAGTCAAAGGGTTAAGGTAAGTAATGAGTGTACTATATGTGTATTTTACTTTTTTATTGTTTTTTAATGCCTAGTTCTATTGCTAACTTAATATATGTTAGTGTTAACTTGTTATCTAGTATTTCTATGCATTCATAAGTGGAAAAAAAGGGTTTTCCACTTTACGGTGGCAGCCTGGAACCTGACCTGACGTATAAGTGGGCTCTACTGTATAATTTTTATGTTCTAATAATTACAATTTGTAATAGTTCTTGAAGGAAATGTCCCTAGGTACACTGCAGGGAGGAGTTCTCAGTCCCATGCTATTTAATATTCTGATTAATTCTCTCCTAAATGTTCTACTGGCCTCGCCTAAACATATAATTATAAGCTATGCTGATGACATCATGATCCATACAACTGGGCATAAGAAGATGAGTACCATTCTTAATGAAGTTCAACCAATATGTAATCGACTAGGCCTCATAATATCTTCCTCTAAAACAAACATATTAACCCTTTCAGGGTCCAAGGCCCAAATCTGGAGTCACGCACCAGTGTCCAAGATATTTAAAAAAAAAAATTTGTTATTTTTTCTTATGAAATCGTAGAGAATCTTTTTGTGAAGGTAATAAAACAAAAAGTACGAAAATTGGTGGAAAATTGACGAAATTATGCTCTCGCGAATTTTGATGTGTCAGCGATATTTACGAAACAGCGATTTTGCCGACTTTGACTCCCATTTTAGGCCAATTACATTATTCCAATCGACCAAATTCTTAGCTATTTCACTAGTATTACTTCTATTTTTATCGATTGAGCACAAGAAATCGCCAAGTCAAGTGTTTCAACTACAAAATAAAGTGATCGGAAATTGTTAATTTGGCCAATTTAACACAAGTTCAAAAAATTCCAATTTTAAAATAGGGTCCAGAATGAACAATGTAGGCATTCCTCCCACTAAACTAACATTTCCTCTGTTTATTAGTTATGTTTTGAGGCTTACAAATAAATTTCCATTTTGATTTTTATTCACATAATGAATTTTTTATCAAAACCAAAAATAAAGAATTTACTGTTAGCAATACTGTAATAATTGTATAAATATCATCACCATATTTGTGAATGTATATTAGACCCACCAGCTGATGTGTATTAGACGTGTGAGGTCGTTTGTTTACTCTTGAATATCGGAAAAAATTTAACTTTTCCGCTAATTTGAGCTCGTTTCAAGCATTCCAGTGCTAAAACCAATCAAAAATCATCTCTGTTTCGAAATTTGTTTCCATTCTATCAATGGACCAAAAATGCAAAATAAAACTATAAAAAACTACAAAAAAAACACTCAAAGTTGTTTTTTAAAATCGAAATCTAATTTCTTTTTTTTCTCTATTATGCCAGTGTGTGCAGGTTTCTGTTTTATGGGGTCACACATACCAAAGATGTATTTCTATTCAGGCCCAAATGCCCACTCACGTTTATCAGAGGAGCTGGGTCGGGCAGATCTTCGGTTTGGCCCCTGAACGTGTTTTAACAGGCAAATGAACCCCCCCCTCTACTTGCGGGTGAAAACATTACAGTTAAAATTACAGATATTTGGCGTAGAGGCCCTTTAAAACAAACCCACTATACCACAATAACTCGAAATCAAAGTGGGATAAATCTCAAAAAAGCTGTTCTGGCTCAACCCCAATATGGGCTAATTGAGAATCATGAGAAGATGTACATAGCCTAGTTAAGTTTTTAATTGTTAGCTGCCCCCATGTTAACATTGCTAGAAAAAGTTCTATCCACCCTTTGGGATTTAAATGAAAAATGACCTCTCGAAATATTTTGGGTTGCCCAAAATTACAAGGTTGGGAGAAATTTTCTCCAGGGGGGGGGTATCGCCCCCTTCAGTCCTTTCACCCCTGAGGGGCCCACCCCTTCCAAAGGGGCAAGCGTCTTGTTTAGCTACAGTGAGTAATTGATCCCAATGCAGTACCAGTATGTGACGTGGGTCAAGGACCCGCTTCTGCAAGACCCCAGTGTTGCAAAGTGTTTTTTAAATAAAAAAAGCCCATCCTCCCTTGGGCAGAACAATTAAGGAAAACCCTGCCCATTTTATTACCATGGTAAAGATAGGGGAAAATTGTTGTCTAGCTTAAGACAGAAAGAATCAAACATCTGCTTTGCTTCATGGAGGAAGTGGAGGGAAGCAAAAGTAAAGGTCACTTTTTTTATGTGCTGGGGGCAGTGAGGACGTGGGAGGCTGTGGCTCTTCTAAATTCTTTTGACCTACTGAGAGTGACACTGATGCCAGGAAAACCCAACAATAAACGTCTGGGTTAGTGGAAAAAAAGTGTCTCACAAAAACAATAAACACTTACGGAAAAGTGTGATCAGCTTTTTCATTGATAAGATTGTGAAAAAATAAAAAAAATCTTGTGGAACTATTTGTCCAGTGTGCATTTCCTGACTATGAAAGAGTGGACATCCAAGGGGCATTTCAGCTTTTCAAGTCACCGAAATCTGTCGAAGGTGTGAAAAAACCCCATAGCCACGTACAGAAAAAAGGTGGTTCGAATTTTTTTGTAGTGGGGGGGACTGCGCAGTTTTAGTCGCAAGGATTTTGTAATAAACCTATATCGGCATGGGGTGCGGAGCATTGGGTCCACAAAGTGTAATTTGTCAGAAACAGTGAATGAAAATACAAATAACACCCCTGGGGAAATTTATAATCTTAAAAATTTAAATCATTTCAGCCGTTGAGGAATGATTCGCAGCTTTCAGACCTGTTGGGGGGGCTGTGCAGGCGAGAGTGTCTCTCTAAGTTGTTTTCCTTTTTAAAAACCCCTTTGGGGGGTTTTCGTCTTTACTAGACGTTTTGCGAGGGGTTTTTTGACGTATAGTACTCATAAATTTCTAGGGGCCCCTAAAATCTTTTGGGAGAAAGCGGGTACCCCTTTCATATGAAAGAATGGGCTATGTGGTAGTGTGCACATCTAAAAAAAATCCTGCCCCCCACAGTGCATAATGAGAAAAAAAAATTTTCCCCATTTTTTTTAAATAATCACGACTTGCAGTGTATTTTTTTTATGGTTTTTTTTGTTGAAATTCTGTTTTTTGGGTCTAAATTTATAAAAGGGAAGCATATTACAGAAATTGAGAGATTTTGAGGGTTTTTTTACAAAGAAAGTCCCTTTGAAATTGGCAAAAAGTGCAAATGTTCTTTTTTTTTACCAAACTTCAAAGTAAACAAATGTGCCAAGGTGCAATACACGTCAACTGGGGATCTAATATTTTTCCCAAAAAAAACCAAAATATTTATACCGTTTCTTACACAATGCAATAGTTGCTAACATAATCTTTTTTTTTTGTGAGAATAAAAAATTTAAAGTGGAAAGCAAAAAATAAGAGGGCCCTTTAGACTGATAAAGACCAGAGGAAAAGCTTTTAGTGCCCGGAAAGTCTTTCTTTTTTTTTTTCTGGACCCTTTTCGGAAATTGGCACTTTTGAAAATTTTTGTGAAATTGGCAAAATTGCTAAAAAATGACCATGTAGGATGTTTAATTTCTAAATGAGTGGTTTCGGCACCATTTTATAGAAAAAAAGGAGTTCTAGCGAAATATTATGTTTTGTGTCGACTGTCATGAAATTTTCCCAAAATGGGGGTCAAAGTGGGGAAAATCGCCGATGGTAAACATCGCCGAGACCCCTAACTTTGCGAAGCATAAATTTCCCTAAGTTTTCTATCAAATTTTAAATTTTTGGTGTCTTTTGATCGGGGAAAAAATTCTTTATTTTAAAGGAAAATAATTTTTTTTTTTTTTTTAAATTTGGCCCACCCTGGAACGGTTTGGGGAGGGCCCGTCGACCCCCAAAGGGTTAAAAATTTTTCTTAGCGGGAAACCCTTTCTCAAAATTTTGGTCTGCTCGACGGATAAAGGCCCCATGTGGTCCAAATAGTTGTACACAGTGTCAAAAACCTACGAGCCAAGGCCTTCGAAAAAGCTGTAAAACTAGTGTTTTACAAAATAAATCAGTATAAAAAAGTCCCTCCAGATCAATCCAGGAAAGGGCAGCCAAAAGAAAAGGGACCCAACAGGTTCACCCAAAGAAAACGGGGGGCTGGGGACTCACCCCCAAAAAAAAACAGGGGATTTTTCACCAGTCATCTACTGCTCCAAGCTCGAGAAGCTCTGACGACAACAACAAGCCAACTGTGTTTTTTGTCGAGTGTAATAAAATAGTGTTTATAATGTTATAGACGAGATTAAGGACAAGATTGTGTTAAATTTTTTTCTTATAGTATACTACCGTTAATTAAGATAACTATATATAAAAATTTAAACTATGTATATTAACAGTGACTTTATATAGGTAAGTAAAATTCATGTGTGATTTAGTTAAACAGGACATTTATAGTGTTTAGTGAATGAAGGTATAACTCGTTTTTTTACGATTAAACATCGTGGTCGGTGAACAGCAAATCAAACCCTAAACCCAGCATTGTACTCTTTTTCCCCTTTATGGTCATTGATTTAAAATTTAAATCATTTCAGCCCCTTGAGGAAAAGACTTCGACAGCTTTCAAGCCCCCGTTGCAGGGGCGGTGTGCGGCGATGAGCTGTCCTTAAGTTGTTTTCCCTAATTTTTTTAAAAATTTATCTTTGTGTAAACCTTTCTCAACATTTTGGTCGTGCTCGAACCGGATAAAGGCCACATGTGGTCCCAAAAATTTTGTCTACAGTGACAAATAACCCACGAGCCAAGGGCCTTCGAAAAAAAACTGTAAAACTAGTGTTTTACAATATAAATCAGTTAAAAGAGTCCCCCCAGACTTCAATCACAGAGAATGGGCAGCCAAAAGGGAAAAAGGCACCACCAGGTTCAACCCCAAAAAAAACGGGGTGGGGGGACTCACCCAACAAAAAAACAGGGGTGGCACCAGCATCTACTGCTCCAAGTCGAGAACTCTGACGACAAAACAAACCCAAATGAGTTTGTTTTTCTGGTGTTTATACAATAGTTTTTAATGTTTATAGACAGAGTTAAGAGACAAGATTGTGTTAAAGTTTGTTTTTATAGATTACTATGTTTATTAAAGATTTAACTATAATAAAAATTTAAACTAGTATATTAACAGTGACTTTTTAAAATGGTAAGAATATTCATGTGTGATTTAGTTATACAGTGACATTTATAGTGTATAGTGAATGAAGTGTATAACATCGTTATTTAGATTAATTCATCGTGGCAGGCTGGACACAGCAAACTCAAGCCATAAACACCAGCCATATGTCTCTGTACCTTCATGGTCATTGACCCTGAGGTTAAGCTTAGTAGGTCAGTAGGTTGACTGTTATTTCTGACTTAAACTAACAAAACTCAGCTGTTTTTGCAGTACAGTGCTTTAACAAATCTAGTGTGGTCTTTTTAAAAATTTTAGTATACCATTAAAAAGATTGTTTGAAAACTCAGTTTCAGTTTTACAGACTAGATTACACAAATTTGAAAATCAATTTCAGTCTGTATAGGATTAACTCAAGATACAAACATAGATTTTGATGATCTTGAGGTCAAATTTGAATTACTTACACAACGTCTGGAAATAATTCAGACTATACACATTATGAAAAGAATTTTCTTGAATCAGATCCATCTGAGGATGAAATTAAAAATGTTTTGGATACTTTTAGTAATGAACAATTAAGGTGGACAGGAGTACAGGCAATTTGCCGCAAAACTCTGTCACAGAGACCTACTGTAACTAGTGGTCAAACACCTGTTACACCTGTAATAACAACAAGTGTACCATTACCAAGTTTACCTACCTTGTCATTACCTATTTTCCAAGGTCATAATTACGAAGAATTCATTAGTGGTTTTCAATCCATAGTAAATTCACAAACTGACATAGATGAGATTGCTAAGTTCAATTATCTTAAATGTCTTGTGAAGGGAGAACCCTATGAATTGATTAAGTCATTTCCGGTGGTTCAAGACAATTATCAAATAGCCTTACGTGTCTTAGCAGACAATTACTTTGATGATGACAAGGCTAGAGTTAGACATGCAGTCTTAATATCAAGCTTGAAGCCACCCAAACATTGTTTTTCAGACTTACAGGCATTTAGAATCACATTAGACAATAGTCTCAGATCTCTAGGTGCTAAATATGACCTAAGGCAATGTGATTGGTTTTTCAGTGGTATTGTACAAGATAAGTTGTCACCACAAATTACTGAACGATTAAATATTATGTTCAATAAACGCTATTTCACTTGTGAAGAAATTAGCAATGGTTTACAAACAATAGTTTCATGCATGCAAGCAACGAGACAAGATGAAAAATCCAAAAATCTGGTGGATAACAAATCTTCAACTCAGTATAAAAAGAGTACAGGTCTCCCTCAACATTCACGTTTTCAACTTTCACGGGCTTCACACATTCGCGAATTCCCAACTGCCAAATTTCCAGCCGCCAAATCATATTTAAGTTTCCCGCCACCTGCGAGTCCCTACTACCCTCCCTCCGACCCCTGCAACTGGCAGCCAGCCCTCCCACCACTCAGTGTGGTGAGTGTTTTGTTTGTTCATTATTTGATATTAAACTACAGAATAAATAATGTAAACTCATTCATGACTGCATATTGGAATGGCTATTCGGACAGGTATTAGATGGTGACATCATGTGTTTACTCTTGAACACAGCAAAGAATTAAACATTTCTGCTACAGCTAATAACAACAATAATAACAATAGTAATAATAATAATAATAATAATAATAATAATAATAATAAATATGATATAATTGAAGAAGGAAATTGTACAAAAATACGAGGGAGTGGTTGACACATCGTCAGTGTGACTTTGTTTATGCTGGAGTGAGCATTAGTCTCCCTGCTCTTCCAAACATTTCACAATAATTCATTGTGTTTGGTGCTTGTAGATTGAGTGTGACTGGAGTGGTAGAGGCAGCGATTGAGGCAGCGGTTGAGGCAGTGATTGAGGCAGTGATTGAGGCAGTGATTTAGGCAGTGGTTGAGGCAGCTGTTGAGGCAGCAATTGAGGCAGTGATTGAGGCAGCAGTTGAGGCAGTTGTTGAGGCAGCGATTGAGGCAGCGATTGAGGCAGTGGTTGAGGCAGCTGTTGAGGCAGCGATTGAGGCAGCGGTTGAGGCAGTTGTTGAGGCAGCGGTTGAGGCAGCTGTTGAGGCAGCGATTGAGGCAGCGATTGAGGCAGTGGTTGAGGCAGCTGTTGAGGCAGCGATTGAGGCAGCGATTGAGGCAGCTGTTGAGGCAGCGATTGAGGCAGCGATTGAGGCAGTGGTTGAGGCAGCTGTTGAGGCAGCGATTGAGGCAGCGGTTGAGGCAGCTCTTGAGGCAGCGATTGAGGAAGCGATTGAGGCAGTGATTGAGGCAGCGATTGAGGCAGTGGTTGAGGCAGCTGTTGAGGCAGTGATTGAGGCAATGGTATTTAATAACATACATGTTAATAATAATACATGTTATTAATAATATGTACTATTATTATTTATAACATATATGTTATTAAATACATACATGTTAATAATAATACATGTTATTAATAATAACATGTACTATTATTATTTATAACATATATGTTATTAACCCTTCCAGGGTCCGTCCCATGGATCTATGGCTTTACGTTCAGGGTCCAAACCGTAGATCTACGTCATGAGCTCAGCTCACTCTCTCTGATAAACTGTGAGTGGTACATTTGGGCCTAGATATGAGAGAATACATCTATGTGGTATGTGTGCACCACATAAAACAAATCCTGCAGCACACTGTGTATAATGAGAGAAAAAAACTGAAATCATAATTTTTCGATTAAAACAGCGACTTTGCAGTGTTTTTTCGTAGTTTTTTATAGTTGTATTTGCAATTTCTTGGTCTCATTTGATAGAATGGAAGACATAT
Organism: Cherax quadricarinatus; assembly: GCF_026875155.1. NCBI lineage: Eukaryota > Metazoa > Arthropoda > Malacostraca > Decapoda > Parastacidae > Cherax > Cherax quadricarinatus. The sequence continues at coordinate 2,868,468 of NC_069454.1, read as the reverse complement.
TACAGAAATAGAGATGATTTTGATTGGTTTTAGCACTGGAAATGGCTTGAAACTGAGCTCAAAGTAGCAGAAATGTTAAATTTTTGCTTATATTCAAGAGTAAACAAACGACCTCACACGTCTAATACACGCCAGCTGGTGGGTCTAATATACATTCACAAATATGGTGATGATATTTATACAATTATTACAGTATTGCATAACAGTAAATCTTCTATTTTTTGGTGTGAATAAAAATTCATTATGTGAATAAAAAATCAAAATGGAATTTATTTGTAAAGCCTCAAAACGTAACTAATGAACAGAGGAAATGTTAGTTTAGTTCCAGGAATACCTACATTGTTTATTCTGGACCCTATTTTGAAATTGGAATATTTTGAACTTTGTGTTAAATTGGCCAAATTAACACTTTCCGATCACTTTATTTTGTAGTTGAAACAGTTGACTTGGCGATTTCTTGTGCTCAATCGATAGAATAGAAGTAATACTAGTGAAATAGCTAAGAATTTGGTTGACTGGAATAATGTAATTGGCCTAAAATGGGAGTCAAAGTCGGTAAAATCGCCGATTCGTAAATATCGCTGACACATCAAAATTCGCAAGAGCATAATTTTGTCAATTTTCCATCAAATTTCGCACTTTTTGTTTTATTACCTTCACAAAAAGATTCTCTACCATCTCATAAAAAATAACAAATTTTTTTTTTTTTAAATTCTTGGACACTGGGGCACCACTTCAGATTTGGGCCTTGGACCCTGAAAGGATTAACCCTTTCAGGGTCCGTCCCGTAGATCTACGGCTTTACGTTCAGGGTCCAAACCGTAGATCTACGCCATGAGCTCAGCTCACTCTGATAAACTGTGAGCGGTACATTTGGGCCTAGATATGAGAGAATACATCTATATGGTATGTGTGCACCACATAAAACAGATCCTGCAGCACACTGTGTATAATGAGAGAAAAAAAATGAAATCATGATTTTTCGATTAAAACAGCAACTTTGCAGTGTTTTTTCGTATGTTTTTTATAGTTGTATTTGCGATTTCTTGGTCTCATTTGATAGAATGGAAGACATATTACAGAAATAGAGATGATTTTGATTGGTTTTAGCACTGGAAATGGCTTGAAACTGAGCTCAAAGTAGCAGAAATGTTAAATTTTTGCCGATATTGAAGAGTAAACAAACGACCTCACACATCTAATACACGTCAGCTGGTGGGTCTAATATACATTCACAAATATGGTGATGATATTTATACAATTATTACAATATTGCATAACAGTAAATCTTCTATTTTTTGGTGTGAATAAAAATTCATTATGTGAATAAAAAATCAAAATGGAATTTATTTGTAAAGCCTCAAAACATAACTAATGAACAGAGGAAATGTTAGTTTAGTGCCAGGAATGCCTACATTGTTCATTCTAGACCCTATTTTGAAATTGGAATATTTTGAACTTTGTGTTAAATTGGCCAAATTAACAATTTCCGATCACTTTATTTTGTAGTTGAAACAGTTGACTTGGCGATTTCTTGTGCTTAATCGATAGAATAGAAGTAATACTAGTGAAATAACTAAGAATTTGGTTGATTGGAATAATGTAATTGGCCTAAAATGGGAGTCAAAGTCGGCAAAATCGCCGATTTGTAAATATCGCTGACACATCAAAATTCGCGAGAGCATAATTTCGTCAATTTTCCACCAAATTTCGTACTTTTTGTTTTATTACCTTCACAAAAAGATTCTCTATGATTTCATAAGAAAAAATAACAAATTTTTTTTTTTTAAATTCTTGGACACTGGTGCGCGACTCCAGATTTGGGCCTTGGACCCTGAAAGGGTTAAATACCTCTGCCTCAACCTCTGAATTATTGTGAAATGTTTGGAAGAGCACGGAGACTAATGTTCACTCCAGCATAAACAGTCACACTGATGATGTGTCAACCACTCCCTCATATTTTTGTACAATTTCCTTCTTCAATTATATCGTATTTATTATTATTATTATTATTATTATTATTATTATTATTATTATTACTATTGTTATTATTAGCAATAGCAGAAATGTTCAATTCTTTGCTGTGTTCAAGAGTAAACACATGATGTCACCGTCTAATACCTTTCCTAATAGCCATTCCAATATGCAGTCATGAATGGGTTTACATTATTTATTCTGTAGTTTAATAGCAAATAATGAACAAACAAAACACTCACCACACTGAGTGGTGGGAGGGCTGGCTGCCAGTTGCAGGGGTCGGAGGGAGGGTAGTAGGGACTCGCAGTGGTGGAGGCATTGGTGGAGGCAGTGGTATTTAATAACATACATGTTATTAAATAACATATGTTATTAAAGCATAACATGTATATATTTAGTACAATTTACGACGTTTTCATGTATTTTATGATTATTCATGGTTCAACAAGTTAAGGAAGCAGTATTGTAATATATTTCCCTACAATATATTGGGGCACCAAACATTCACGGTTTTTCAACATTCACGAGGCTCTTGATCCCCTAACCCTCACGAATGTTGAGGGAGACCTGTATACCTACTACTACTAAACCACAGAATGGGAAATCCCATATAGGCATTTATCAAGCTGTGAATACAACAGACAGTAAACAAACTGTCACACATAAAAGTACTCCAAAATGTGTACTTTGTGATGGAACACATTGGGCACCGTATTGTAGTCAATACACATCAATAGAGGCACGTAAACGTGTTCATCAGCTGAAAAGGTGCATCAAGTGTTTAGGTGAACACAAGGGAGGAAAATGCTCACTGAAGAAGTGTTTTAAATGCAAGGGTATGCATCATACAGCATTATGCCCAAATACTTTTGCTGAACAGCAGAAGACTTCCACAGAATCAGGAAGCCAACAAGCAACAGCATTAAACGTGAGAGATAAGTTTAAAGCAACAGCTCTCCCGATAGCTCGAGTTGAGTTATCTAATAAATCACACAAAACCAATGTGCTAACACTATTTGATCAAGGCTCACAAAGGTCCTTCATAAGAAGATCAGTGTTGCAGAAACTGAATAAACAACCCTATGCCAAAGTACAGTTAGATATAGCTGGGTTTTCCACAATTCTGGTAAACAGACATATGACCTAGCCAGAATCACTGTTGGTCTAGGAAACAGGAAAAAGACAGTAGAAGCTGTGGTAGTAGATGATTTGCCTAAGTCTGTGCAGATCCAGGGATTAAAAGAAACAGTTGCAGCACTGAAAGCAGCTGAGGTCAAGTTAGCCTGTCCTGACATACAGACAGACACAATCAGTCCAATTGATTTAATCATTGGAAGTGATTATTATCACTGTTTTGTGCAAAATATAGTAAGTAAACATGATGTTCACTTGCTGAAAACAGCAGGAGGCCACATGATATGTGGTCCCATTCCCTCTCAAAGTGGGAAAGAAGCTGATATTGATTCAGTGGAAAATGTACTAGTTACGAGAATAACCGCTGATCATGTACCACAGCAAAAATTATCATTACTGGAAGAAATGAATGAACCAGTTGATAAGTTGTGGGATTTAGATGCGATAGGTACTGATGTAAATAAGCCAAGCCCACAAGAGTCTCAGACTTATAACCAATATTTGGACACTGTCAAATATAAAGATGGACAGTATTGGGTTAGGTTACCATGGAAATTAAATCCACCACATCTGCTTAGCAATTATCGCATGACTTTCGGACAAATGAAAGCACAAATACATGAGCTCAGGAAGAATCCAGAGCTACTTACTGTCTATGATAATATCATACAAGAACAGTTGGACAATAAATTCATTGAGGAAATAGTCGAAGATAAGTTGAAGACAGAAGCTCATTATCTCCTGCACCATGGAGTCAAAAAAGATTCTGAAACCACTCCACTACGTGTTGTATATATTGCAGCGTACGTGCAAATAAAGATGAAGCAAGTCTTAATGACTGTCTGATGACCGGGTCCTCACTAACTGAGAAGCTTGGAGATGTGCTTATGAAATTTCTCACAAACCCATGTGCCTACACGGCTGATATTTCCAAAGCTTTCTTAAGAGTAGGACTACAAGAAATAGATAGAGATTATACTCGATTCTTGTGGCCTGAAAATCCACATGATCCTCAAAGTCCTGTGAAAACTTATCGTTTCAAATCAGTATTGTTTGGTGCAACATCCTCTCCATTCTTACTAGAAGTTACTCTAAATACACATTTGAGGAAATCTGAAAGTCCTTTCAAAGAAATCTTAAAGAAAAGTTTCTATGTGGACAATCTTCAAGGTACTGTGAATAAAGAGGAGGATTTGAAATCCTTATACAGAGAAGCTAACAAGGAGATGAAAGAAGCAAATATACCTCTAAGGATGTGGAATACAAATTCAATGCAATTAAGGGAACTTATCAAAGAAGATTTCCCTGAAACTGAAATTCCTGATTGCAACAATATGCTGGGACTTAATTGGAACACACAGGAAGATACTTTGAGTCTCAAAAAGATAAACAATAAATCATGCAGTACACTCACTAAACGTAGTTTACTGTCAGAGGTATCACAATCTTTTGATCCTCTAGGACTCGTCTCACCAATTACCATAAAAGGTAAAATACTTATGCAAGATGCATGGAAGCTCAAAATTGGATGAGATGAGAACTTGCCTCTAGAAATGAGTCAAGCATGGGATGAAATATCAAGGGAGTTTAAGCAACTTCATTAAATTAAATTTCCCAGACAAATAGGTCAAGAGGGAAACAAGTACACATTACATGTGTTCTGTGATGCGTCAACCAGAGGTTATGGCGCTGTAGCTTACATGAGTAATACTAAAGGAAGTACACTAATTACTTCAAAGGCCAGGGTAGCACCCTTGAAGGTCAGAACAGTACCACAATTGGAACTGACAGCACTCTATGTAGGTACAAAATTAGCTGTCTATCTCAACAAAGTACTTGATCATCTCACTATTGAAAAAACTGTGATCTGGAGTGATAATGAAGCAGTTCTCCAGTGGTTAAGAAATAATAAGAGTAAGCTGGTCTATGTACAGAACAGAGCAGCAGAAATAAAAGAGGTGCAGAGAGATTATCTCTTTCTCCACGTCTCTACCCAAGAGAATCCAGCTGACATGTTGTTACGTGAATCATAGAATTGATGAGGGGAAAAGGGTGAGTGGTGCACTTAGGAGTCTGTGGAGACAAAGAACTTTGTCCTTGGAGGCAAAGAGGGGAATGTATGAGAGTATAGTTTTACCAACGCTCTTATATGGGTGTGAAGCATGGGTGATGAATGTTGCAGCGAGGAGAAGGCTGGAGGCAGTGGAGATGTCATGTCTGAGGGCAATGTGTGGTGTGAATATAATGCAGAGAATTCGTAGTTTGGAAGTTAGGAGGAGGTGCGGGATTGCCAAAACTGTTGTCCAGAGGGCTGAGGAAGGGTTGTTGAGGTGGTTCGGACATGTAGAGAGAATGGAGCGAAACAGAATGACTTCAAGAGTGTATCAGTCTGTAGTGGAAGAAGGCGGGTAGGGGTCGGCCTAGGAAAGGTTGGAGGGAGAGGGTAAAGGAGGTTTTGTGTGCGAGGGGCTTGGACTTCCAGCAGGCATGCGTGAGCGTGTTTGATAGGAGTGAATGGAGACAAATGGTTTTTAATACTTGACGTGCTGTTGGAGTGTGAGCAAAGTAACATTTATGAAGGGGTTCAGGGAAACCGGCAGGCCGGACTTGAGTCCTGGAGATGGGAAGTACAGTGCCTGCACTCTGAAGGAGGGGTGTTAATGTTGCAGTTTAAAAACTGTAGTGTAAAGCACCCTTCTGGCACGACAGTGATGGAGTGAATGATGGTGAAAGTTTTTCTTTTTCGGGCCACCCTGCCTTGGTGGGAATCGGCCAGTGTGATAATAAAAAAAAAAAAAAAAAAATGTTGTTATGTGGTGTCCCACTCAAGAAATTTGTGGATAATAAATTATGGCTCCACGGACCGAACTGGCTCTCTAATGAAAATAACTGGCCTCAGCAAAAAGCTCACATTATGCCAGAAGAAACAGTCTGCTTGAACACAGCAGAAATAAGTTGTGTAAATACTGCAGACACAACAGAAAGAGTCACTGATGGATCTAAATACTCTTGAGAGTTACAGTTCTTGTCTTTAAATTCATTAAAGGAATAAAACCTGATTATGAATGTCTCGAATCCATTAAATACTGGGTGAAACTAATACAGAAAGATGTTTTCTCTACAGAATATAAATTTCTGGAAACACAAGATAAATCCCCAAAGAAACCTGTTATGATTAATTCTTTAGGACTTTATCTCGACTCAGAAAAGATTATAAGATGTCGAGGAAGAATTCATAATCCTTCACTACCTAAGGAAGCCATACATCCAATATTGATCCCCAAGAATCATTGGCTAACAAAACTGATTGTGCAAAACGCCCACAGTAACGTGTTACATGTTGGGGTAGCTGACACACTTTGTCATATACGACAATCCTACTGGATACCTCAAGGCAGACAAAGTGTGAAAAAACAAATAAAGGACTGTATTACTTGTCATCACTACAATATGCGAGTATGTCAGTATCCAGGTCCACCTCCATATCCCTCTGAAAGAGTTTGTCATATCACTCCATTTGAGGTGACAGGTGTAGATTACACTGAACCAATAATTTTAACCAAAACAGTTGACAAAGTTCCCATCAAGGTGTACACCTGTTTGTTCACTTGTGCTACAACTAGAGCAGTACATCTAGAAGTAGCCACTGACATGTCTGCTGAAACCTTTATCAAATTATTCAGAAGGTTTGCAGCCGGGAGGGCATGTCCCAGACTGATGATTTCAGATAATGCAACGAACTTTGTTGCTGGTGCTGCTTATATAAGCAAGATCTTTGATCAACCAGAAGTACAACAGATGCTGAATCAACGCAGATGTCGTTGGAGATACATTCCTCCTAAATCTTCATGGCACGGCGGATTTTATGAAGGAATGATCAGCATTGTAAAACGTTGTTTAAGGAAGACTCTTCATCGTCAAAGAATCGACTTATAAGAATTCCGTACAGTTGTGACTGAAATAGAAAACAGAGTCAACAACAGACCTCTAACTTATGTTACCGATGATCTGGACAATTTAGAAGTGTTAAGTCCATCTCATTTACTCCATGGTAGAAGGCTCGAACCTGTTCCTCCCATGAATGATAAAGAAATCATAGAGGATCCTACTTATTTCGAACCTGAGCAACTCAGACGTAAATTCAAACACCTTAATAAAGTGACTGAACGTTGGGAGAAAATTTGGCGAGAAGACTATCTCACCTCATTGAGAGAACACTCCTATGGAGCTGGTGTTCCTGAAAATCATAAGTCCTTAAGACCTGGTGACATAGTGATTATTGACAATGATGGTCCGAGGTCCCAATGGCCACTTGGAAAAATTGTGACCATATATCCTGATGCAAATGGAATCATCAGGACAGTTGATGTTTTAAGCAAAGGTGTAGTGAATAAGCGGACAATAAACAAACCAGTGCCGTTAGAATTACACAGTGTTGAAAACAAAATTAGTGATTCTCCAGAAACCACGCAGACTAAAGCTGTTCAGAAAAGACAAGCAGCAGTGGTGGCGAGTGAGAAAATCAAATTAATGTTAAGTGATGAATAGTTCACCTGCAGCGAACCTCCACCGCCCCCCAGTGTGGAGAAATTTTCTCCAGGAGGGGGGTATCAGCCCCCTTCAGCCCCTTTCAGCCCTTTCAGCCCTGAGGGGCCCAGCCCTCTCAGAAGAGGCAAGCGTCTTGTTTACTGCTACAGCGAGTAATTGATCCCAGATGCAGTACCAGTATGTGACGTGTGGTCAAGCGACCGCCACTCCATGCAAGACTCCAGTGTTGCAAAGTGTATTTTAATAAAAGACAGTCCATCTCTTACCTTAGCAGAACAATTAAGGAAAATCCTGCTCCCACTTTATTACCATGGTAAAGATAGTGGACATTGTTGTCTATGCTTAAGACAGCAAGAATCAAACATTCTGCTTTGCTTCATGGAGGAAGTGGCAGGGAAGCAAAAGTACTAGGTCAGCTTTTCCTTTATGTGCTGGGGGCAGTGAGGACGTAGGAGGCTGTGGCGTCTTCTGATTACTTTTGACTCTACTGAGAGTGACACTAATGCCAGGATAACCAACAAAGAACGATCTGTGCGTTAGTGTGAACAAAGTGTCTCACAAAACACAATAAACACTTACAGAGAAGTGTGATCAGCTTCTTCAGTGATAAGATTGTGAACAATAAAGACAAATCTTGTGGAACATAGTGTACCAGTGTGCGTATTCCTAGACTATGGAAGACGTGGACATCCAAGGGCACTTCAGCTTCTATCAAGTCACCGATATCTGTCGAAGGTGTGAAGAACACCATAGCTCACGCTACTAGAGCAAGGTAGGTTGCGAATTTCTTGTAGTACGGGGGACTGCGCAGTTCTTGAGTTGCAAGGAGTTTGTAATCAACCTATAGTCGGCAGTGAGGTGCGGACCTTTGAGTCCACACAAGTACGTAATTTGTCAGCAATCAGTGAATGAAATATGCTGACATAACACCCCCTAGGGGTAATTTATAATCTTACAAATTATAAATCATTTCAGCCCGTTGAGGAATGACTTCGACAGCTTCTCAAGACCTCGTCTGCAGGGGCGGCTGTGCAGGCGATGAGCTGTCTTTCTAAGTTAAGTTTTCCCTATATTTAAAATTGTCTTAGCTGGTAAACCATTTTCAACAAAGGTTCTTAATATGAGGAAGGAGCTTGGTATTTCTAGTACAGTGGACCCCCGCTTAACGATCACCTCCAAATGCTGCCAATTATGTAAGTGTATTTATGTAAGTGCGTTTGTACGTGTATGTTTGGGGGTCTGAAATGGACTAATCTACTTCACAATATTCCTTATGGGAAAAAATTCGGTCAGTACTGGCACCTGAACATACTACTGGAATGAAAAAAGTTCGTTAACCGGGGGTCCACTGTATCAGTGATAGGATTGTTGAGATTAACACTGTACTTGGTATTAGAATGTTAAGAAATGAACCAGACACTGTCACTATGAATCTTTCTAAGTGTCTAGAAGTAAATACACACAGATCTGAATGGATTGTGAAAATGTGCAATTGCATTAAGTTTGATAACCTGAATGAACTGTAACACTGTAGGCAAGAGCATTTCACCCCTCCATGGGAGATGTGTTCATTTAATATCACATACCTACAAGTCCCTCCCAAGAAGCTCATTACTAGTAATCCCTTCCTTAAATCACTTGTTAAAGCAACTGTTCAAGAAGAAATTTCTCACTTAGCTGTTAGCAATAAGTTATCACAAGTTATATACACTGATGGATCTAAATAGGAGTCTTCTGGCAGGGCTGCATCTGCTCTTTTTGCACCTCCCTAGTTAAGAATGATAATAAACTTGTTGACCTAGGCATAAGAATTAACAACTGGGCATCTAGACTGCAAACTGAATTGTTTGCAATCCTAATGGTGCCAAAGCTAACTTATGACACTGAGCTTGACTCGATCATCATTATTGATTCCATGTCATCACTGAAGGCTCTTGATTCATATAATGACTCCAACAACATGCTCATTGGAGAAGCCAGGTATAGATACTCAAAAATCCGGGACAAAGGAATTAATGTACAATTGCTATGGATCCCATCACACATTGGATTACTCCTTCATGATAAAGTTGATATGTTAGCCAAGAAGAGTACTCAGCAGGAGAATGGAAAATATAACTTTGGTATATCTGTGTCTAGCATTAGGAATATTAGGAGGGAAATAATGAAAATGATTGTTATAGAAATGCAGTTAAAAGCCTGAGTAGATCTATAGCCCACTATGAGGAAGTGGAAAAGAATCTTTCCTCCGTAAGCCATGCGTGTCGTATGAGGCGACTAAAATGCCAGGAGCAATGGGCTAGTAACCCCTTCTCCTGTAGACATTTACTAAAAAAGAGAAGAAGAAAAACTCTATAAAACTGGGATGCTTGAATGTGCGTGGATGTAGTGCGGATGAAAAGAAACAGACGATTGCTGATGTTATGAATGAAAAGAAGTTGGATGTCCTGGCCCTAAGCGAAACAAAGCTGAAGGGGGGCGGGGTAGGGGTCGGCCTAGGAAAGGCTGGAGGGAGGGGGTAAAGGAGGTTTTGTGTGCGAGGGGCTTGGACTTCCAGCAGGCGTGCGTGAGCGTGTTTGATATGAGTGAATGGAGACGAATGCTTTTTAATACTTGACGTGCTGTTGGAGTGTGAGCAAAGTAACATTTATGAAGGGGTTCAGGGAAACCGGCAGGCCGGACTTGAGTCCTGGAGATGGGAAGTACAGTGCCTGCACTCTGAAGGAGGGGTGTTAATGTTGCAGTTTAAAGACTGTAGTGTAAAGCACCCTTCTGGCAAGACAGTGATGGAGTGAATGATGGTGAAAGTTTTTCTTTTTCGGGCCACCCTGCCTTGGTGGGAATCGGCCAGTGTGATAATAAAAAAAATAAAAATAAAATAGATAAGCATGTTTATGGAGCAACGTGCAATGTGAACAGATTGACTGATGTTGTGATGGACAGGCTTGGGCTTAGTTACAAGTACTTCTGGCAGTTTGGGAGACACACAGATGATGATCAAACTAAATGTAAATTATGTGATCAGGTATATGGTCACTGTCTTGAACACTATGTGCTTAATTATCCACTTACTGAGGAATACAGAGATAGACAGTATAATAACCTATGTGACATGTCAAGATATCTTATTAATAAAAATAAGATGCCAGATATACTGAGCAAATTTCCTAAATTTGCTTGTAACAGATAAATGAACTGTAGATAAAAATCCATATGTACATCTGTTAACCCTTTTGGGGCCTAGTTCCTAGGCCTTTTGTGTATCCATATGCTCTTGCGCTACCGTCCACTGGATGGATATGGGGTGCACAATAAACTAGCCATTTCGGTGGAAAAATCTAATCTTGTGATTTCAAAGCCAATCTTTGTTCTGACACTAATATTAGGTACTGAAATAGTACTCAAACAGTCACAATCACACTGACAGGTGAATATTTTCACCTGCCTTGGACATTTACTATTGTCTAGAAATATATACAAAGTATTTATAGGTCTCAGCAATGTTTTAGACATGCTGGAGTATATATGAAACTTCTTGAAGCATGGTGTTTATGACTAGTGTAGCTAAACTGCTGACAGGGTAAGCAATGGTATGACACTTGATGATAAAGCACTGCTGCATGGAACCCTGGCTTCATTTCTTTTCACTGTTAAACACAAACATGTATGTCTATCTATTTATCTGTGTCTGTATCTCTGTCTATCTGTCAAACTCTGCTTAACTGTCTTTCTGTCTGCCTGTGTGTCTCGGTCTTTCTGTCTATCTGTCTGCCTGTGTGTCTCGGTCTTTCTGTCTATCTGTCTGCCTGTGTGTGTGTCTTTCCGTCTGCTTGTCTCTCAGTCTCAGAGAGCGGCTCGTAAACCAACAGGTACTACACATGATGCAGAAGTGACAAGGTGTATTACTTGCCAATCATGTTTATTACATCTAATATCTATAAGTACTGTATGTATAGCACTTTGCCTGAAGTTTTGGTGTTATCCTAGATAATTTACACTATGTATAATAACTGTACTTATGTGTATGTGTGAGAGAGAGACAGAGATATAAACAGATATATAGACAGACTGACAGAGACAGAGATATAGACAGACAGATACAGACAGAGAGACAGCCAATAGAAAGCCAGCCGGCCAGTCTGCTGAATACGTATTATACATGTTCCAGAATTGTTTCTCTTTACTTAGGGCATAGGTTATAAGACATTCTGGCAGGATGACACTACCAATGGTATCAAAAATGAAAGGATGTTGCACAAATGTTACACATGGGTTATTATCGAGGTTTTTTATATTTCCTCAACCACTTGTAAAGTAAAGTAAAGTTTATTTCTTTGTAAAGGTTACAATGTGTAATTACAATTTTGATTTGCTAAGTACAAAGATAGCCACTATCATGCCCAGGAATTTTGGGTAAACTAATCCTAATACATAGTAACTAATTAAAACTAAATAAGATAATAGTACATAGTAACTATACTTAAAACTAGACAAGTAATAGTGGTTAGCTGTTTAACAATCTTATTTAAACTTAATTCAATCTTATTTAAATTTAGAACGAGTAGGGTTTGGTAAAATAAGCTTGAAATTGCACACAAAATCTACCTTACAAGTAATGGTGCAGGTGGTAACACATGTACTTTATGGAATGGCAGAATTAAAAGCCAGGAGGTCACATGATAAGACTAATTAGCAGATGTTTTGGTAGATTTGGTTAATATTGAGAAATAAGATGATTTTATGGATTGGCAGAAATAAGAGCCTAGTTAGCAGATGTTTGGTTGATTTGGTTAATATTGTGAGATAAGACAATTTTTTAGCAATGTCCTAAATTTATAAGCTGTCAGGGGATCCCTGACCTGTTCCATTAGTGAGTTCCAGATCTTCGGGCCTTTTATGTGCATAGCGTTCTTGCATAGTGAGTCTGACTCGAGGGATGTTGAAAAGTGCCTTATGCCTTGTATTATGCCTGTGCATTCTGTTGTAACTGTCAGGGAGTAGTTTTAGGGGAGGGTTTACAGTGGAGTTTAATGTTCTGTATGTGTAGTAGGCACAGTAATAAGAGTGTATGTCTTGTATATTTAGCAAGTTGAGTCTTTTGAAAAGTGGTGGGGTGTGCTGTCTAGCACAGGAGCTGGTTATCACCCGCACAGCAGCTTTTTGTTGGATTATTAAGGGTCTAAGGTGGTTGGCAGTGGTTGAGCCCCAGGCACAGATACCATAGGTGAGGTAAGGATATATTAGAGAGTAGTACAGGGTAAGGAGAGTCATTTGTGGTACATAGTATCATATCTTGGAAAGGATTCCTACTGATTTGGAAATTTTCTTGGCTATGTGATGGGTATGGGACTGAAATTTAAGATTACAGTCAAGGAGAAGACCTAGAAATTTGCCCTCCGTGTGTCTTGATATATGACATGACATCAGTGAATCCCTGGTGTATGCCACACTATTTGCTCTAGCTGGCACTCAATTGAACAGGTGCTCCCACAAGGTACTAAGTGGTCCCAGATTTTTTTAATACTGCACACACCGAGTGTTAAGACCCATTCTATACAGACCAGGTATCTCAGGCCAATCATGCCAAATTTGAAGGCAGCAAAAATAAAATGTAGATCTACGTTCGGAGCTCTACGTGAGTGAACATAGATCTACGTTTGGACAGTTTAAGGTAGCCACTCAAGCTGCATGTCAATAATGGCAACAAGTCATTAAATAAAGCTTATCTTATCTTATCCTGCAACATTTGTCTCCACATTACTAACCTCCACATCTTCGTAACTGGTAAAGTACTCCTCTTGGAAGTCCTCAGCCACTTGTAATGGAATTTCTGCATCAGTCCCTCTCTCATTGTCTACAACCTCTGGTGCCATCCTTGTGCCACAATACACTATGTCAACCATAGAGTTAATCTGAAGAAAAATTTTAATGCATATAATTTCTCTGACTTCAAGTACTTTATTATATACAGGAAGCAGCTATATAAAGTTGCTAAACAGCAATGAAGAACAAAATTTTGGGGGGATTTATCTAATCAGTCTCTCTTTATTTCTCTCTGATAAATTTTCAGAGAATATGGATATTGTTGCAACCCCTGAATGATTGCAATGATTATTATGTATATATATAATTATTACCTTTTCATTTAATTTTATATTGCTTATATTTGCGATAATAGCTAAATCGTAAATGTATTGCTTTATATTGTTATTTGACGTAGTTTCCTTTGTTAGGTAGGATGTAACATATTATGTGCTCAGTTCAAGTCTTGATTGTCTAACTACTGTAATTATCGCTTGTGGCTCGTTAGACTGCCGGCTTCTGAGCTGCAGTTGTCCACGGAGCTATCACGTGATCGAGGGGGGGGGTTTCCTCACCTCGCCTAAAGTATTCAGTCTGCTCTAGACTCGCTTGGTGGTTGGACAGATTGTCTGTCTCATTATTCTTGTTAGTTCTGTAGAACTCTGTTCACAGAACCTTGTATAGACTTAGTGATTTTCGACGTTGTACTGAGGTTGTGTGTCTCATAGACACTCTGAGCATCTCAGGTCCTGAGCTGTAGCTTCTCACCTAATTTGTACTGGTATCTGTGTATTATCACAGTCGGGGATTTTCTTATGCTGAACTTAGATTCAGTATTATGGGAGTTTGGTGACTTTCGTGGAGGATCTGCTGATGGTCTCTACTTAGTGTCGTTATATTATCTCCTTGTTCCTGATTCTGTGTCGCAGTTGCTTGTTGTATTGCTATTGGGCTTTAGCATTCTTTTTGTTGTTCAAGCAGACTGTTCTGGTTGCCAGTCGGTCAAGAAGTTAGTTTATTAGAGGACTTTGTCAGTCACTTGTTTAAGTCTAGTCGAGTCGTGAGACATAGCGAACTACTTAGAGCACTTACACACATACACAAACTTACTTGTACATATTTGTAATATCTTATTAAATGTTAATGTACCAGACGGTACTTAAGAATTATAAATGTGATATGTGCTTTCAGCACAATAATACAGTGGACCCCCGGTTAACGATTTTAATCCGTGCAAGAGGGCTCATCGTTATGCGAAATAATCGTTATGCGAATTAATTTTCCCCATAAGAAATAATGGAAATAAAATTAATCCGTGCAAGACGCCCAAAAGTATGAAAAAAAATTTTTTTTACCACATGAAATGTTAATTTTAATACACACAAACTGAAAAAGGCATGCACAATTACATGACACTTACTTTTATTGAAGATCTGGTGATGATTGATGGGATGGGAGGAGGGGAGAGCATTATCTTCTTACTGTTTAGAAGGGGAATCCCCTTCCATTAGGACTTGAGGTAGCAAGTCCTTTTCTGGGGTTACTTCCCTTCTTCTTTTAATGCCACTAGGACCAGCTTCAGAGTCACTGGACCTCTGTCGCACAACAAATCTGTCCATAGAGCTCTGTACCTCCCGTTTCTTCAAGACTTTCCTAAAATGGGCCATAACATTGTCATTGAAATAGTCACCAGCACGGCTTGCAACAGCTGTGTCAGGGTGATTTTCATCTATAAAGGTTTGCAGTTCAAACCACTCTGCACACATTTCCTTAATCTTTGAAGTAGGCACAATGGATTCCACAACTGGCATAGGCTTCTCAGGGTTAGCCCCAAACCCTTCAAAATCTTTCTTAATTTCCATACTAATTCTCACCCTTTTTACCACAGGGTTGGCACTAGAAGCTTTCTTGGGGCCCATGGTCACTTATTTTCCAGAAACACCACCGAAAACACTGTAATAATACGAAATATTCCGAGTGTATGCTTGGATGTTACCGCGGAGGCTGGCTGGTAAACAATGGGACGGCCGGCACATGTGAGGGCACATTGGACGCGTCTCGGACGAAAATCGGTATGCGGGGCAAAAATTTTGCGATAAAAGTAATCGTTATGCGGAAAAATCGCTATGCGATGCCATCGTTATGCGGGGGTCCACTGTATTGAACTCGAGAGATGTGATATTATTTTGATTATTGTGATTAATTTAATTTAATTTAATTTGATAATATACCTCTAGACTTAATAAATTTATTAAATTTTAATTTCTCTAGTTAGTAGCCTACCAGTTGTAATCCTGAAGCACTATTGAATCATACTGAATTCTAATGGATAATTGGACAAGGATACTGACTAATTGTTACGAAAACCCAGTAACAGGCTGGATGCTAGAAGGGCAGTCCTTTCTAGTATTCACTGGAGATCTCTAAGCTTTTAGAATCGCGTTTTTTGTAACATATACTCGAGAGAAAGGAATCACCCAGTCAAATTGATTTTCAAGACAGAAATGGTGCAGAAGAAGATCTTGTAGCTGAAACTATGGCTAACAGCAAAATACCAAAGGATGTACCTAGATTGTGACAGAATGAGAACAGAACAAAAGAAAATGAGAGAAAGGATACAAAGATGCAATGGGCAAGAGAGATGAGGCTAGAGTCAGGAGAGGCCAATCAGAGTTGGAAGGAACAAGTGCAACAACCACCCACAGAACCACTCACGAAACCCTGTAACCAAATATAGTTCCGATTTTTAAGAGAGGAGAGAGAGAGACACAGCATTAAATTACAGACCAAAGTCACTGACATGCAAAGTTTGAAAAATCATGAAGATAATCAGGAGAAGAGTGGTGGAGCAGCTAGAAAGATTATACACAACAACCAGCATGGTTTAAGAGAAAGGAAATCTTGTGTCACAAACCTACTGGAGTTTTATGACAAGGTGATGGAAGTAAGACAAGAGGAGAGGAGAGGGTTGACTGCATTTTCTTGGAGTGCAAGAAGGCTTTCGACACAGTTCCGCACAAGAGATTAGTGCAAAAGCTGGAGGATCAGGCAGGTATGAGCCTTGTATGGCTCATATAAAATAAATAACTTTTAATAAATAAATTTTAACAAGTCACTTTGACTGGATTTTTTTGGGGTTATTTTAGGTACAGGAGGGTCCTGCTTATATGGCAGGTTAGGTTCCAGGCTACTGATGTAAAGTGAAAAATCACTGTAAAGTGAATCATAGCTTATTTTCACTTTCAAGTACTACATATAAAAGCCTGATAACATGTTTACACTATAATATATTAAGTGTGCAATAGAGCTAGGTCTAAAAGAAATACATACAGTACACACATTACTTACCTCAAAATGTTTTCCTCCATAGCGTAAAGTGAGTGGTGAATATATTTACTGCAGAAGTCTAAATAAATGAAGAATGGGTATAATTGAAAACCAGTGTATTAGTGAAACACTGTAAAACAAGGCCTGCCTGTAATTTACACTATGTATGATAATTGGACATATGTGTACCTGAACCTAAATAAACTTAATGACTTGGAAGTTAAGTCATTTTGTGTGACTTTCTTTTTTTAAGGTTATTTTAAGTAATTTACAAGTTACATTATGCATGATGAAAAACAGTCCAGTGATACTGACAAGATGTGGAAAAAGACAATTAGTATATACAATTTAGGACATTCATTAAAGGAAACGTTTCAGCCTTTAATAAATGCCCTGAACTGTATAGAAGTCTCTTTCCACACTATGCATGATAATTATACTTATGTGTACCCACTTACACTTACACTAGCTCAGTTTCTAGCACACTCAGCTCACACACTGAGGTCTGGGGTTCGATCTCTAGCAAGGGTAGAAACATTGGGCATGTTTCTTCACAGGGGTGTCACTAGCACGTTAAGAGACCATACAATAAGTGTCAGGGGCCCGAGACTGTTCAACTGCCTCCCAGCACACATAAGGGGGATTACCAACAGACCCCTGGCAGTCTTCAAGCTGGCACTGGACAAGCACCTAAAGTCAGTTCCGGATCAGCCGGGCTGTGGCTCGTACGTTGGTTTGCGTGCAGCCAGCAGCAACAGCCTGGTTGATCAGGCTCTGATCCACCAGGAGGCCTGGTCACAGACCGGGCCGTGGGGGCGTTGACCCCCGGAACTTTCTCCAGGTAAACTCCAGGTAAACACCTGTTGTCCATGTTCACCTGGCATTAAAATATATACCAGGTTGTTAGTCGACTGGTGTGAGTCGCATCCTGGGACAAAATTAACCTAATTTACCTGCAATACTCTGCATGACGAGGGGGTTTCTATATGCTATGTCACTGATGTCACCTACGTCTGTATAAGCTGTATGATGTACTTGTAGAATTTTTTTTTTCAACAAACCGGCCGTATCTCACCGAGGCGGGGTGACCCAAAAAGAAAAACAAAAGTTTCTCTTTTTAAATTTAGTAATTTATACAGAAAGGGTTACTAGCCCCTTGCTCCCGGCATTTTAGTTGCCTCTTACAACACGCATGGCTTACGGAGGAAGAATTCTGTTCCACTTCCCCATGGAGATAAGAGGAAATAAACAAGAATAAGAACTAGAAAGAAAATAGAAGAAAACCCAGATGGGTGTGTATGTATATGTTTGTACATGTATGTGTAGTGTAACCTAAGTGTAAGTAGAAGTAGCAAGACATACCTGAAATTTTGCATGTTTATGAGACAGAAAAAAGGACACCAGCAATCCTACCATTATGTTAAACAATTACAGGATGGTAGTACCTCCCTGGGTGGTTGCTGTCTACCAACCTACTACCTAAAACTTGTAGAAGTATATTATTATAATCAAAACTAACCACTGAACCCATAAAAGTCATTGAGCGCTTGTAGAAATATAAATTATTACTTTCTTAGTTACTAATGGAAATAAAAAAAACGACTTTTTTGGTGTTAAGAGACGATATTTTGTTGGGATTTTTAACCCCGGAGGGTTAGCTACCGAAGATAACCCAAGAAAGTCAGTGCATCATCGAGCGACTGTCCATCTTATTTCCACTGTGGTCCTCAATCTTGTTCCCCAGGATGCCACCCACACCAGTTGACTAACACCCAGGTACCTACTTGCTTGCTAGGTGAACATGGACAATATGTATAAGGAAACAAGCCCAGTGTTTCCACTCTTGCCGGGGATTGAACCATAGACACTGAACGTAAGAAGCGTGAACGTTGCCTACCAGACCACGGGCCAATGGTAATTTACACACATTACAATATATAATAATTTGTGTAACTATTTATGTATATCTGTACCTTACTTTATCCCTTACTTACTCTATAAATAAGTTTATTCACGTACAGGTACACAAATACAATTACATAAATTATCATTCATAGCAGCTTATGTGTAGATTATCCAGGATAACCCAAAAAAAGTCAAAGTGACTTACTAACTTGTTGTTAAGTTGTTCCATCACATGGCCGACCACCAGATGTTGTTGTTGTTATTAAGGGTCACCAGAGTTCACACATTCTTCAGTCTTGTAGTTAAGTTTATTTGGGTACAGGTAAGTAAGTAAGTAAGTAAGTTTATTCAGGTATACACAAATACAGTTACATAGAATTATCATACATAGCAGCATATGTGTAGAGAATCTAGGATAGCCCAAAAAAGTCAGACAGTGACTTATTTCCATTGGGGTCCTTTGGGGTCCAGTTCCTGGACCTATTATGTACCTCTGTAATCTTTTGACTACCGTCCACAGGATGGGTATGGGCTGCATAATAAAGATATTAAACTTAAAAGTACACATAAATACAATGATCATACACTGTGTCAATTACCTACGACAATCCCCCCCAAAACCAATAAAGCCAAAAGTAAGGAAAGTTTCCCCTCAATGACTGGACACCATTCACAATATCTTACAGAAAAATAATATGCTGAGAATAAGAAATGAAGCCTATGAAAAATTGATTGCTGACACAGAGTGCTCCCTACTATCCCAAAATTACAAGTATCAGAGACCTAGAGCGCCGTCAAATAACTCAAAAGGTAAAATTGTGCAGAACTGTATTTCCACCTTTCTCACTGCACACACCTCTACTAGTTTTACCACATTTCTTGATCTAAAATCTGCATTTGATATCGCGAACAGAACCGTTATACTACATGAACTAGCCAAAATGAATATTGGTGGTAGCCTACTTTGCTGGATAATAGGATACCTGTCAAATAGAGTATCCTCTATCCACTACCAAGGCTTTAGAAGCGAGTCTAAGTAAGTAAGTAAGTAAGTAAGTTTATTCAGGTATACACAAATACAGTTACATAGAATTATCATACATAGCAGCATATGTGTAGAGAACCTAGGATAACCCAAAAAAGTCAGACAGAGTGACTTATTTCTCTAGGTATTTCTCTAGGTATTTCTCTTATGTCTCTAGGTACACCGCAGGGAGGAGTTCTCAGTCCCATGCTATTTAATATTCTGATTGTGGAAAATTGCATCTATCTGAATGTAACTCATTATGTACATAACAGTAAATGATAACAAAGATAATTATTATTTATCAGAGTTACATAGACTAGTAGGAATTTGGGACACCTAGGTCACAAAAAATGTCCCCCTTCGATACCTACCACTGTCATATCCACAAGTTGTTCTGGACCTATTAATTATAAATGAAATATACATACACCAGGAATACTGGTAAATATATAAATTTGTGGACTGTATATTAAAAATAATAAATGGTTTTATATATTTTTTTTTTTATTTTTTATTATCACACCGGCCGATTCCCACCAAGGCAGGGTGGCCCGAAAAAGAAAAACTTTCACCATCATTCACTCCATCACTGTCTTGCCAGAAGGGTGCTTTACACTACAGTTTTTAAACTGCAACATTAACACCCCTCCTTCAGAGTGCAGGCACTGTACTTCCCATCTCCAGGACTCAAGTCCGGCCTGCCGGTTTCCCTGAATCCCTTCATAAATGTTACTTTGCTCACACTCCAACAGCACGTCAAGTATTAAAAACCATTTGTCTCCATTCACTCCTATCAAAACACGCTCACGCATGCCTGTGGAAGTCCAAGCCCCTCGCACACAAAACCTCTTTTACCCCTCCCTCCAACCCTTCCTGGCCGACCCCTCCCCCGCTTCCTTCCACTACAGAATGATACACTCTTGAAGTCATTCTGTTCGCTCCATTCTCTCTACATGTCCGAACCACCTCAACAACCCTTCCTCAGCCCTCTGGACAACGTTTTGGTAATCCCGCACCTCCCCCTTTAACTTCCAAACTACGAATTCTCTGCATTATTTCACACCACACATTGCCTCAGACATGACATCTCCACTGCCTCCGCCTTCTCCTCGCTGCAACATTCATCCCCCACGCTTCACACCATATAAGAGCGTTGGGTTTAAAACTATACTCTCATACATTCCCCTCTTTGCCTCCAAGGAAAAATTTCTTTGTCTCCACGGGACTCCTAAGTGCACCACTCACTCTTTTTTTCCTCATCAATTTCTATGATTCACCTCATCTTTCTTTGACCCACCCGCTGACACGTCCACCCCCAAATATTCTGAATACGTTCACTCCTCCTTCTCTCCCTCCAATCTGATTATTCAATCTTTAATCACCTAATCTTTTTGTTATCCTCATAACCTTACTCTTTCCTGTATTCCCCTTAATTTTCTTCTTTTGCACACCCTACCAAATTCATCCACCAATCTCTGCAACTTCTCTTCAGAATCTCCCAAGAGCACAGTGTCATCAGCAAAGAGCAGCTGTGACAACTCCCACTTTGTGTGTGATTCTTTATCTTTTAACTCCACGCCTCTTGCCAAGACCCTCGCATTTACTTCTCTTACAACCCCATCTATAAATATATTAAACAACCACGGTGACATCACACATCCTTGTCTAAGGCCTACTTTTACTGGGAAAAAATTTCTCAGTATATATATACAATTATATAACAATTATATATACAATTATATAACAGAAGGAAAATATATCTTAATATCACTCACCAATTTGACTGGAGATTAATGTGTCATGTACAGGATTCCCCCTTTTGCCTACATTTATGAAAAATTTACTGGCCAGAATTTAAATATAAATTAGACAGCTTATCTGAGGTTCCTGGAGTTGTCCTGTCCTGTCGCCTGATACTCAAGCTATGCAGGAATGCACATCCAACAATTTCGCCTCCTATTTGAGAGGTGTCAACCCAATTTTAACCTCTAGAGCACGAAAAATTCTTCCCATTACACTAACGTTCTGTTCAATTCAAACAGGAATGGCGACTGACCTGCCCAGCCGCAGGTTTCCCATTTTCGATAACATACTTCTTTTAAAAATACAACATAGGGCATCTATTTACCTATAAATTACCGTATTTCCGGAAAATATATACAGTATTTTCCACACTGATTAATGCACTCTCTCAATTCTTTACCGGCCTCACCTAAACATATAGCTATCGTGGAAAATATTTTTCCAAAATTATATTGTATAATTTTTTATAATGTAAATGTACATGATTAACGCATTACTGTTGGTCTGTGGTATATTTGAAAGTGGAGAACCAACAAAGAAGCTCTGTGCATGCGCCGGGTGGGCACGCATTAGCAGTCTCGTGGAATATAGGCCTATGGCGTGGGTGTCCTAGTCAACATGGAACATGGAACCTGGTTGATCTGACCCTGATCCACCATGAGGCCTGGTCTCAGACCGGGCCGCGGGGGCGTTGACCCCCGAAACCCTCTCCAGGTAAACTCCAGGAGAAGGGTGTAACACAAATCATTTGTTATTAATAAGGTGTCATGTAACCCTGTACAAAAGGTGGTGTCTTGTGACACAGAGAATGAGTATCATGACACAGGGAACAGGGTGTCGAGTGACACAGAAAGCGTGTTATGGTACAGAGAACAGGGTGTTAAGTGATACGGAGAGAAGGCTTGTCGTGTGGCACAGAGAAAAGGGTGTCTTGTGACACGGAGAGGAGTGTCGTAACACAGAGACAAGGGTGTCTTGTGACACGGAGTAGTAGGAATGTCATGACACTTAGGGAAATGTAGTGTCAAGTGACACGAGATAGGTAGGGTCATGACTAATTGTTATTGTAATGTGATAATAATACCAAAAAAAAATATATTCTTATTTTATGTTTCTTTGCAAATCAAAGACTGTACTCTTTTATGTTAAACAATAATTTTACTAGTAAAGATTAAAAAGTATTGTATGTGTTTTGTATTCCAGACTATATTGCATATTGCAGGTTTGGTAATGGGCGAGTTTATTAATTATACTATAGTCCTATTAGTTTAGCTTCCCCTAGAAGCTTCATTGCCAAATTTGTAATATTGTAATAGCAACATAATGTACAACTGTCATCACCATGCAAATACATGACACGCCAGTATAATTAAACAGACATCAACTATCTCCCGTCATACACGCATTCAAGTATAACTTTACACACACAGAACAAGTATCAAGCACTTGCACTTACCACAATTTTTTTTTAAAGGAGTACTGAAGACAGAACACAGCTCAAGGCCCACAAAACAACACACACCACATAGATAGTACATGAATGTACCCACACCATTACACATAAAAGACAGCATTATTATACCCCGATACACCAGGTATACCATACAAAACATTGTCGAATAAAAGAAAAAACACATCCTTCAACTATACGCAACACACATAACTATAAAGTATTACAGCATTAAACATCCTAAACACCAAGAACATATCACAAAGGTTCAGTGTCTGAATCCTTATAGACACGCACACCACTCACAAAATGCCGTGCCCATATGACAACAGGAAAATGCAAACTCCCTTCCTGTAAGCTTTTTCACCCTGAAATGTGTCCCTCTTCAGTACAGGAGAGACTGTGCTATAACTTAAATTGCCAGACACACCATCTAAAGGGGACAAAAAGATACAAAACATCCAGGCCATGGGAAAACCTGGGTAGCCACAGCCACTCAAGGGGGAAAGGTTTTTTAGTGCCAGGAAGGAAAAAAAACTGGCAGGAAATGGCGGAAATCGTACACCGAATCCAGTCATTCCTGGAGTGCAACCACAGTCGATGGCCTCCACTCCAAACCAACAGATACAGATACTAATGCGAAAAAAAAGTCCCCCCTCCAGTACCAACAATACCACCAGTCCGATGGCATTCTTCTTTGCAAATATACAGGATCTAAAGCCAGCAACGAACAACAAAATACCTTTCATCCGTGGACTGCTTGCAAAGGCAAATGCAATGTTTGCGGCTTTCACAGAGACCCACATAAAGGATCACTTGGACAACGAAATATGGATCCAGGTTACAACCTATACAGATGCGACAGAGTGAACAGGCAAAAAAAAAAAAAGGGGGGGGGGGTGTTGGCCTGTACATCGCAGTCACTTGTTTGCACAGAACTGCTTAATGCCTCAAATGATGTAGTGGAAGTTTTAGCAGTAAAGATCGAGAACAAAAACCTAGTCATTTTGGTGGGTCTACAAACCTCCGGATGCAAGTCCCAGCAAATCCGGGAAAGCTGTTAAAAAAATTGACCACTGTCTGGAAAAGTCTGCCAGCTCCTGCCCCCAACATCTTGCTCCTGGGGATTTCAACTTAAGGCACCTAAAATGGGGGAAAATTTTAGCAAATAATTTGTTGCAGTGATAACACCAGGAGGCAGCTCTGATGAAAACTCACACACACACGGCTTTTAAATCTCTGCACAAAATTCAACTTAAACCAGCAATAATAGACCCTACTGGGACTGGAGAATACACTAGACCTCATCTACACTAACAATGATGATCTGATACGAAATGCCCACCATATCAAAAACAATATACTCAGATCACAACATAATCGAGGTTCAGACATGTATGCGTGGAGCCCAGACCGACATAATGAGATTAGTCACGAGGGAGCATTCACCAAATTCAACTTCAATAACAAGAACATAAAGTGGGACCAAGTAAATCAAGTCCTAAACGATATAAGCTGGGAAGATAGACTAAGCAACACAGACCGCAACTTATGCCTAGAACAGATTAACTCGGTGGCACTCAATGTATGCTCAAGGCATATTCCTTTAAGAAAAATGAGGAGTAGATGTAAAATAGAAAGAGATAGGCGCTCCCTTTACAGGCGACGGAAAAGAATAACAGAGCGGCTAAAAGAGGCCAATATATCTGAAATGCGTAGGGATTCACTGGTCATAGAAATAGCAAACATCGAACTTACGCTAAAGGAATCTTATAAGAGTCAGGAATCGCGGGAAGAACTAAAAGCCATAAATGAAATCGAAAGAAACCCAAAGTATTTCTTTGCTTATGCCAAATCAAAGTCGAAAACAACATCCAGTATTGGGCCACTACTTAAACAAGATGGGTCCTACACAGATGACAGCAAGGAAATGAGTGAGCTACTCAAGTCCCAATATGACTCAGTTTTTAGCAAGCCGTTAACCAGAATGAGAGTCGAAGATCAAAATTATTTTTTTATGAGAGAGCCACAGAATTTGGTTAACACAAGCCTATCTGATATTATCCTGATCTCACCTTCAAGGACCATAAAATTGTATCAATCGCATCTGCTAGAAAAATGACAGGATGGATAATGAGAACCTTCAAAACTAGGGATTCCAAGCCCATGATGACACTCTTCAGGTCGCTTGTTCTATCTAGGCTGGAATATTGCTGCACACTAACAGCACCTTTCAAGGCAGGTGAAATTGCTGACCTAGAAAATGTACAGAGAACCTTCACGACACGCATAACGGAGATAAAACACCTCAATTACTGGGAGCGCTTGAGGTTCCTGAACCTGTATTCCCTGGAATGCAGGCAGGAGAGATACATGATTATATGCACCTGGAAAATCCTAGAGGGACTAGGACCGAACTTGCACACGAAAACCACTCATTAGTTTCTTTTTCTTGAAATACGAGACGTTACTGTGAATTTCATATAACCTGTAGTTACCAGCGGTCGCAATATACACAACGAGAAGCAATTATTACTACAGAAAAAGCGTCCTTCCTCCAAAATTTGCACCAGTCAACTATAGTGATAATATAGCATTTATTGTGGTGGAGACGGAAAAACAAAAATAGAAAAGCCAGATACAGCGATTGATAAACAAAGAGGTCGACCGTACGTCATTGTAGGAGCTGCCAGATATCACCAGCTCTTCAACACGCAAGTTATATTTTGTATCAGTCAAATCACTTATTACTCGGGTAGATAATTTCCAGTAGATCCTTTATGTGTTAGCTAAATCACCGACCAGTATGTTTTAAAATAAGTGACCCCCTGATCAGAGCAGATCGGGTGGTCCGAACCCTTGATGGTCCGAACCCTGATGGTCCGAACCCGGGACTGGTTTCAAAACAGTTTCGTTGGACAATAAAGCAGACTGTAACGGATGGGTTTGTAGGCGCCCTTATTAAACACAAACATTAAAAATCAGGAACGTGACGGTAAGCTGTCCAATATACAAAAAAAAGTTAGAAACAGAAAATACAAATAGCTAGAGCTTCATTTAAGGTTATTAAAATAATATTCAAAAAGGTTGCTAGTTGAATTGCAGTAAAATTTAACCATTCAAATCATTATGAAGCTGTGTGTAGTCTGTGGTCAGTCAAACAAACGGGCTTCCACATGGATAAATTGTCATTTTTGTGGAAATTGGTGTCACGTCCCTTTTGCAGATATCCCCGAACTAGCTACAAGCAGTATTAAAACAGAGAAGTGTTTTTGGGTATGCCCAAATGAGGAAATCTGTGGACTAAAATCACAAGGGTTTAAAGAGGGGTAACATCAAAGCTGCTTTCATAGAATAAACCTGGAAGCTTTCTACAAAAAGATGGGAACATAAAAGTCTGGGCTGAATGGTACTGCCCTTGATACTGGCCATGTAGTCACAAACTGTAAAGGTGGAGGTGATGTCCTGGTAGTCAGTAAATGTGGGCTGATAGTGCTGTCCTGGGAGACAGTAATGGTGAAGCTGGAGGTGCTGTCCTGGGAGACAGAAATGGTGAAAACTGGAGATACTGTCCTGGGAGACAGTAATGGTGAAGTGGAGATTTTGTCCAAGGGAGTCGGGAATTATACGCAGGAAGGAATAAATATAAATGACCTCATAGGGGACAGGAGCCATAGTAGGGAAACAAGTGTAGTCAAAGATAAAATAAAACCAATATTGCCAAAAATAGAAATACCGCAGGAAATAGCAAACAAGAGGACTCCAATAGCAATAGTGAGGATAAATTACCAAAAACAATGGTGGGAGCTCATTGTTGGTGCTGGGGAGGTAGGAATAAGACAGGGAAACATGCACCAACAGGGAATACAGTCACAGAAACCAGGCAACGGAAAAACCAAACCTGTGCACATACTATGCACTTTTGGTATCTGCTGGCATGGGAAATCTGGAAAAAACAGATGGGACATGCAACTATGCCCCCCTAGAAAATGCCATGCCCATATGACAACAGGAAAATGCAAACTCCCTTCCTGTAAGCTTTTTCACCCCGAAATGTGTACCTCTTCAGTACAGGAAAGACTGTGCTATAACTTAAATTGCCAGGCAACCCCTCTAAAGGGGACAAAAAGTACAAAACATCCAGGCCATGGGAAAAAACCCGGGTAGCCACAGCCACTCAAGAGGGAGAGGTTTTTTTAGTGCCAGGAAGGAAAAAAAAACTGGCAGGAAAGGCAGAAATCGTACACCAAAATCCCGTCATTCCTGGAGTGGAACCACAGTCGATGGCCTCCTCTCCAAACCAACAGATACAGATACTAATGCCGGAAAAAAAATCCCCCCCCGTACCACAATACCACCCGTCCGATTTAAAATTCTTCTTTGCAAATATACAGGGTCTAAAGCCCAGCAACAAACAACAAATACCTTTCATCCGTGGACTGCTTGCAGAGGCAAAGGCAATGTTCGCGGCTTTCACTGAGGACCCACATAAAGGATCACTTGGACAACGAATATAGATCCCAGGTTACAACCTATACAGATGTGACAGGGTTGAACAGGCAAAAAGGGGGGGTTGGCCTGTACATTGCAGAGTCACTTGTTTGCACAGAACTGCTTAATGCCTCAAATGACGTAGTGGAAGTTTTAGCTGTAAAGGTCGAGAACCAAACCTAGTCTTGTGGTAGTCTACAAGCCTCCGGATGCAACATCCCAGCAATTCCAGGAACAGCTGTTAAAAATTGACCCTGTCTGGAAAATCTTCCAGCTCCTGCACCAACATCTTGCTCCTGGGGGATTTCAACTTAAGGCACCTAAAATGGAGGAATATAGCAAATTAAAATTGTTGCAGTAATAAACCAGGAGGCAGCTCTGATGAAAACTCACCTCACACGAGCTTTTAAATCTCTGCACAAATTCAATTTAAACCAGCAAATAATAGAGCCTACTAGATGGAGAATACACTAGACCTCATCTTCCTAACAATGTGATCTGATATGAAATGTCACCATATCAAAAACGATATCAGATCACAACATAATTGAGGTTCAGACATGTATGCGTGGAGCCCCAGACCGACAAAATGAGACTAGTCACGAGGGAGCATTCACCAAATTCAACTTCAATAACAAAAACATAAAGTGGGACCAAGTAAACCAAGTCCTAACCCATATAAGCTGGGAAGATTTTCTAAGCAACACAGACCCAAAATTATGCCTAGAACAGATTAACTCGGTGGCACTCGATGTATGCACAAGGCTTATTCCTCTAAGAAAAAGGAGGAGTAGATGTAAAATAGAAAGAGACAGGCGCTCCCCTTTACAGGCGACGGAAAAAAGAATAAACAGAGCGGCTAAAAGAGGTCAATATATCTGAAATGCGCAGGGAGACACTGGTCAGAGAAATGCAAGCATCGAATTAAGCTAAAAGAATTTCCCTTTTGGAGTCAGGAATCGCGGGAAGAACTAAAAGCCATAAATGAAATCGAAAAAAAACCCAAGTATTTCTTCTTTCCCAGCCAAATCAAAATCGAGAACAACGTCCAGTATTGGGCCCCCTACTTAAACAAGATGGGTCCCACACAGATGACAGTAAGGAAATGAGTAAGCTACTCAAGTCCCAATATGACTCAGGTTTTTTAGCAAGCGCTAACCAGACTGGAGTCGAGGGTCAAAATGAATTTTTTTTTGAGGGGAGCCACAAAATTTGTTAACACAAGCCTATCCGATGTTTCCTGACGCCAAATGGGCTTCGAACAGGCGATAAATGACATGCCCATGCACTCTGCCCAGGGCCCGGGCTCCCTGGAACTCTGTGTTCATCAAGAACTGCAAGAAGCCCTATCACGAGCCTTTTCCATCCTATGGAGAGGGAGCATGGACACGGGGGTCGTCCCTCAGTTACTAAAAAAACAGACATAGCCCCCCTCCACAAAGGGGGCAGTTAAAACAACAGCAAAGAACTACAGACCCAAAAGCAATAACATCCCATATTTATAAAAATCTTTGAAAGGGTCCTAAGAAGCAAGATCACCACCCCTCTAGAAACCCATCGTTACACAACCCAGGGCAAACATGGGTTTAGAAAAAGGTCGCTTCCTGTCTGTCTCAACTACTGGATCACTACGACAAGGTCCTAAATGCACTAGAAGACAAAAAGAATGCAGATGTAATATATACAGACTTTGCAAAAGCCTTCGACAAGTGTGACCATGGCGTAATAGCGCCAAAATGCGCGCTAAAGGAATAACAGGAAAAGTCGGTCGATGGGATCTATAATTTCCTCAAATAACAGAACACAGAGAGTAGTCGTCAACAGAGTAAAGTCCCAGGCAGCTACGGTGAAAAGCTCTGTTCCACAAGGCACAGTACTCGCTCCCCTCTTGTTTTCCTCATCCTCATATCGACATAAGACAAAGGGTGTCGCCACAGCACCGTGTCTTCCTTTGCAGATGACACCCGAATCTGCATGACAGTGTCTTCCATTGCAGACACTGAAGGCTCCAGGCGGGGCATCAACCAAATCTTTCAGTGGGCTGCAGGAAAACAATATGAAGTTCAAAAGATGAGAAATTTCAATTACTCAGATATGGTAAACATGAGGAAATTAAATCTTCATCAGAGTTACAAAAAAATTCTGGCCACAAAATAGAGCGAAACACCAACGTCAAAGACCTGGGAGTGATTTTTGTCGGAGGATTCACCTTCAAAGACCATAACATTGTATCAATCGCATCTGCTAGAAAATGACAGGATGGATAATGAGAACCTTCAAAAACTAGGGAGGCCAAGCCCCTGATGACACTCTTCAGGTCACTTGTTCTATCTAGGCTGGAAAATTTTCTGCACTCTAAAAAGCACCTTTCAGGCAGGTGAAATTGCCGACCTAGAAAAAAGTACAGAGAACTTTCACGGCGCGCATAACGGAGATAAAACACCTCAATTACTGGGAGCGCTTGAGGTTTCTAAACCTGTATTCCCTGGAACGCAGGAGGGGGATACATGATTATATAACCTGGGAAAAATCCTTTGAGGGACTAGTACCGAACTTGCACACGAAAATCCTCACTACGAAAGCAAAAGAACTTGGCAGACGATGCACTATCCCCCCAATGAAAAGCAGGGGTGTCACTAGCACGTTAAGAGACCATTTCAATAAGTGTCGGGGCCCGAGACTGTTCAACTGCCTCCCAGCAACATAAGGGGATTCCAACAGACCCCTGGCAGTCTTCAAGCTGGCACTGGACAAGCACCTAAAGTCAGTTCCTGATCAGCCGGGCTGTGGCTCGTACGTTGGTTTGCGTGCAGCCAGCAGCAATAGCCTGGTTGATCAGGCGCTGATCCACCAGGAGGCCTGGTCACAGACCGGGCCGCGGGGGCGTTGACCCCCGAAACTCTCTCCAGGTAAACTCCAGGTAAACAACGAAAGTAAAAGACTTGGCAGACGATGCACCATCACCCCAATGAAAAGCAGGGGTGTCACTAGCACGTTAAGAGACCATACAATAAGTGCCAGGGGCCCGAGACTGTTCAACTGCCTCCCAGCATACATAAGGGGGATTACCAACAGACCCCTGGCAGCCTTCAAGCTGGCACTGGACAAGCACCTAAAGTCGGTTCCTGACCAGCCGGGCTGTGGCTTGTACGTTGGATTGCGTGCAGCCAGCAGTAACAGCCTGGTTGATCAGGCTCTGATCCACCAGGAGGCCTGGTCACGGACCGGGCCCCCGGTCTGTGACTCTCTCCAGGTAAGTTCCAGGTAAACATAAAGGACCCCAAAATTTGGAATTCATTACCAGAAAATACCAGAGTAACTCAGTCTGAAAATCAATTTAAGACTCTTCTCAAAAGCCACCTAATCACCCTAGATTATCTAACACTACCAATAAATCTACCAATTACCTAAATCTTAAAACTTCATGACAAGACAAACAAGCTCATCTATTGACAAACTACCACATAGAAGTATACATACCTACCAAAACCAGTATTACCCTTCACCAAATTGTAACAGTCTCATACTGTAAACTGTAAACTTTTGACTACCGCCCACAGGATGGGTGTGTGGTGTATAATAAAGATATTAAACTAACTCATACTGTAAACTACTGTAAACTACTCCTGAATTATGTTTCATAAAAAGCATTTTGAAGATTGAGACACTTATGCAGCATATGGGAATCTTTATTCAGGAAACGTTTCGCCACACAGTGGCTTCATCAGTCCAATACAAAGAGGAAGGCGTAAGGAGAGGAGGACAATGAGGTAATCAGTCCCTCAGCCTGGAGTCGATGTGTTCAGTCCATCAATCTTGTTCAGTCGATGTGTTCAGTCCATCAATCATTCTACAAGATTGATGGACTGAACACATCGACTCCAGGCTGAGGGACTGATCACCTCATTCTCCTCCTCTCCTTACGCCTTCCTCTTTGTTTTGGACTGATGAAGCCACTGTGTGGCGAAACGTTTCCTGAATAAAGATTCCCATATGCTGCATAAGTGTCTCAATATTCAACTTGTCGGTTTTTCAAACCATTCATCACAAAAGCATTTTGGTTGGTATAAATTAGATTCACTTATAATTAATAGAACTACTGTACAACTATGATAATTTCTTTAGTGATCAGTAGCCAGTAAGCCATTGAATTAAGACAGCCCATAATGCCAAGGCATAATAGAGGCTCTCTTTGCACTGCAACCTATTATTATAAAAATATAATCTCAGTGTACTACTTGCAAAGAAATAAATGAATTTGAATTTGAATTTTGAATCTGACTCTTCATTGATTCTTCTACAAGAAATTTAAAGGTTGTACTTCTCTACAGTGGCAGGCAACACAGCTGCATCTCTGCCAGTTGTACTTCTCTACAGTGGCAACACAGCTGCATCTCTGCCAGTTGTACTTCTCTACAGCGGCAACACAGCTGCATCTCTGCCAGTTGTACTTCTCTACAGTGGCAACACAGCTGCATCTCTGCCAGTTGTACTTCTCTACAGTGGCAACACAGCTGCATCTCTGCCAGTTGTACTTCTCTACAGTGGCAGGCAACACAGCTGCATCTCTGCCAGTTGTACTTCTCTACAGTGGCAACACAGCTGCATCTCTGCCAGTTGTACTTCTCTACAGTGGCAACACAGCTGCATCTCTGCCAGTTGTACTTCTCTACAGTGGCAACACAGCTGCATCTCTGCCAGTTGTACTTCTCTACAGTGGCAACACAGCTGCATCTCTGCCAGTTGTACTTCTCTACAGTGGCAACACAGCTGCATCTCTGCCAGTTGTACTTCTCTACAGTGGCAACACAGCTGCATCTCTGCCAGTTGTATTTCTCTACAGTGGCAACACAGCTGCATCTCTGCCAGTTGTACTTCTCTACAGTGGCAACACAGCTGCATCTCTGCCAGTTGTACTTCTCTACAGCGGCAACACAGCTGCATCTCTGCCAGTTGTACTTCTCTACAGTGGCAACACAGCTGCATCTCTGCCAGTTGTACTTCTCTACAGTGGCAGGCAACACAGCTGCATCTCTGCCAGTTGTACTTCTCTACAGTGACAGGCAACACAGCTGCATCTCTGCCAGTTGTACTTCTCTACAGTGACAGGCAACACAGCTGCATCTCTGCCAGTTGTACTTCTCTACAGTGGCAGGCAACACAGCTGCATCTCTGCCAGTTGTACTTCTCTACAGTGGCAACACAGCTGCATCTCTGCCAGTTGTACTTCTCTACAGCGGCAACACAGCTGCATCTCTGCCAGTTGTACTTCTCTACAGTGGCAACACAGCTGCATCTCTGCCAGTTGTACTTCTCTACAGTGGCAACACAGCTGCATCTCTGCCAGTTGTACTTCTCTACAGTGGCAACACAGCTGCATCTCTGCCAGTTGTACTTCTCTACAGTGACAACACAGCTGCATCTCTGCCAGTTGTACTTCTCTACAGTGGCAACACAGCTGCATCTCTGCCAGTTGTACTTCTCTACAGTGGCAGGCAACACAGCTGCATCTCTGCCAGTTGTACTTCTCTACAGTGGCAACACAGCTGCATCTCTGCCAGTTGTACTTCTCTACAGTGACAACACAGCTGCATCTCTGCCAGTTGTACTTCTCTACAGTGGCAACACAACTGCATCTCTGCCAGTTGTACTTCTCTACAGTGGCAGGCAACACAGCTGCATCTCTGCCAGTTGTACTTCTCTACAGTGACAACACAGCTGCATCTCTGCCAGTTGTACTTCTCTACAATGGCAACACAGCTGCATCTCTGCCAGTTGTACTTCTCTACAGTGGCAGGCAACACAGCTGCATCTCTGCCAGTTGTACTTCTCTACAGTGGCAATACAGCTGCATCTCTGCCAGTTGTACTTCTCTACAGTGGCACACAGATGCATCTCTGCCAGTTGTACTTCTCTACAATGGCAACACAACTGCATCTCTGCCAGTTGTACTTCTCTACAGTGGCAACACAACTGCATCTCTGCCAGTTGTACTTCTCTACAGTGGCAACACAACTGCATCTCTGCCAGTTGTACTTCTCTACAGTGGCAACACAGCTGCATCTCTGCCAGTTGTACTTCTCTACAGTGACAACACAGCTGCATCTCTGCCAGTTGTACTTCTCTACAGTGGCACACAGCTGCATCTCTGCCAGTTGTACTTCTCTACAGTGGCAACACAGCTGCATCTCTGCCAGTTGTACTTCTCTACAGTGGCAGGCAACACAGCTGCATCTCTGCCAGTTGTACTTCTCTACAGTGGCAGGCAACACAGCTGCATCTCTGCCAGTTGTACTTCTCTACAGTGACAACACAGCTGCATCTCTGCCAGTTGTACTTCTCTACAGTGGCAGGCAACACAGCTGCATCTCTGCCAGTTGTACTTCTCTACAGTGGCAACACAGCTGCATCTCTGCCAGTTGTATTTCTCTACAGTGGCAACACAGCTGCATCTCTGCCAGTTGTATTTCTCTACAGTGGCAACACAGCTGCATCTCTGCCAGTTGTACTTCTCTACAGTGGCAACACAGCTGCATCTCTGCCAGTTGTATTTCTCTACAGTGGCAACACAGCTGCATCTCTGCCAGTTGTATTTCTCTACAGTGGCAACACAGCTGCATCTCTGCCAGTTGTATTTCTCTACAGTGGCAACACAGCTGCATCTCTAGCAGTTGTACTTCTCTACAGTGGCAACACAGCTGCATCTCTAGCAGTTGTACTTCTCTACAGTGGCAACACAGCTACATCTCTGCCAGTTGTACTTCTCTACAGTGGCAACACAGCTGTATCTCTAGCAGTTGTACTTCTCTACAGTGGCAACACAGCTGAATCTCTGCCAGTTGTACTTCTCTACAGTGGCAACACAGCTGCATCTCTGCCAGTTGTACTTCTCTACAGTGGTAACACAGCTGCATCTCTGCCAGTTGTACTTCTCTACAGTGGCAACACAGCTGCATCTTTGCCAGTTGTACTTCTCTACAGTGGCAACACAGCTGCATCTCTAGCAGTTGTACTTCTCTACAGTGGCAACACAGCTGCATCTCTGCCAGTTGTACTTCTCTACAGTGGCAACACAGCTGCATCTCTGCCAGTTGTACTTCTCTACAGTGGCAGGCAACACAGCTGCATCTCTGCCAGTTGTACTTCTCTACAGTGGCAGGCAACACAGCTGCATCTCTGCCAGTTGTACTTCCCTACAGTGGCAACACAGCTGCATCTCTGCCAGTTGTACTTCTCTACAGTGGCAGGCAACACAGCTGCATCTTTGCCAGTTGTACTTCTCTACAGTGGCAGGCAACACAGCTGCATCTCTGCCAGTTGTACTTCTCTACAGTGGCAACACAGCTGCATCTCTGCCAGTTGTACTTCTCTACAGTGGCAACACAGCTGCATCTCTGCCAGTTGTACTTCTCTACAGTGGCAACACAGCTGCATCTCTGCCAGTTGTACTTCTCTACAGTGGCAACACAGCTGCATCTCTGCCAGTTGTACTTCTCTACAGTGGCAACACAGCTGCATCTCTAGCAGTTGTACTTCTCTACAGTGGCAACACAGCTGCATCTCTGCCAGTTGTACTTCTCTACAGTGGCAACACAGCTGCCTCTCTGCCAGTTGTACTTCTCTACAGTGGCAACACAGCTGCATCTCTGCCAGTTGTACTTCTCTACAGTGGCAACACAGCTGCATCTCTGCCAGTTGTACTTCTCTACAGTGGCAGGCAACACAGCTGCATCTCTGCCAGTTGTATTTCTCTACAGTGGCAGGCAACACAGCTGCATCTCTGCCAGTTGTACTTCTCTACAGTGGCAACACAGCTGCATCTCTGCCAGTTGTACTTCTCTACAGTGGCAACACAGCTGCATCTCTGCCAGTTGTACTTCTCTACAGTGGCAACACAGCTGCATCTCTGCCAGTTGTACTTCTCTACAGTGGCAACACAGCTGCATCTCTGCCAGTTGTACTTCTCTACAGTGGCAACACAGCTGCATCTCTGCCAGTTGTACTTCTCTACAGTGGCAACAAAGCTGCATCTCTGCCAGTTGTACTTCTCTACAGTGGCAGGCAACACAGCTGCATCTCTGCCAGTTGTACTTCTCTACAGTGGCAGGTAACACAGCTGCATCTCTGCCAGTTGTACTTCTCTACAGTGGCATGCAACACAGCTGCATCTCTGCCAGTTGTACTTCTCTACAGTGGCAACACAGCTGCATCTCTGCCAGTTGTACTTCTCTACAGTGGCAACACAGCTGCATCTCTGCCAGTTGTACTTCTCTACAGTGGCAATACAGCTGCATCTCTGCCAGTTGTACTTCTCTACAGTGGCAACACAGCTGCATCTCTGCCAGTTGTACTTCTCTACAGTGGCAACACAGCTGCATCTCTGCCAGTTGTACTTCTCTACAGCGGCAACACAGCTGCATCTCTGCCAGTTGTACTTCTCTACAGTGGCACACAGCTGCATCTCTAGCAGTTGTACTTCTCTACAGTGGCAACACAGCTGCATCTATGCCAGTTGTACTTCTCTACAGTGGCAACACAGCTGCATCTCTGCCAGTTGTACTTCTCTACAGCGGCAACACAGCTGCATCTCTGCCAGTTGTACTTCTCTACAGTGGCAACACAGCTGCATCTCTTCCAGTTGTACTTCTCTACAGTGGCACACAGCTGCATCTCTGCCAGTTGTACTTCTCTACAGTGGCAACACAGCTGCATCTCTGCCAGTTGTATTTCTCTACAGTGGCAACACAGCTGCATCTCTGCCAGTTGTACTTCTCTACAGTGGCAACACAGCTGCATCTCTGCCAGTTGTACTTCTCTACAGTGGCAACACAGCTGCATCTCTGCCAGTTGTATTTCTCTACAGTGGCAACACAGCTGCATCTCTGCCAGTTGTACTTCTCTACAGTGGCAACACAGCTGCATCTCTGCCAGTTGTATTTCTCTACAGTGGCAACACAGCTGCATCTCTGCCAGTTGTATTTCTCTACAGTGGCAACACAGCTGCATCTCTGCCAGTTGTACTTCTCTACAGTGGCACACAGCTGCATCTCTGCCAGTTGTACTTCTCTACAGTGGCAACACAGCTGCATCTCTGCCAGTTGTACTTCTCTACAGTGGCAACACAGCTGCATCTCTGCCAGTTGTACTTCTCTACAGTGGCAACACAGCTGCATCTCTGCCAGTTGTACTTCTCTACAGTGGCAGGCAATACAGCTGCATCTCTGCCAGTTGTACTTCTCTACAGTGGCAACACAGCTGCATCTCTGCCAGTTGTACTTCTCTACAGTGGCAACACAGCTGCATCTCTGCCAGTTGTACTTCTCTACAGTGGCAACACAGCTGCATCTCTGCCAGTTGTACTTCTCTACAGTGGCAACACAGCTGCATCTCTGCCAGTTGTATTTCTCTACAGTGGCAACACAGCTGCATCTCTGCCAGTTGTACTTCTCTACAGTGGCAACACAGCTGCATCTCTGCCAGTTGTACTTCTCTACAGTGGCAACACAGCTGCATCTCTGCCAGTTGTATTTCTCTACAGTGGCAACACAGCTGCATCTCTGCCAGTTGTATTTCTCTACAGTGGCAACACAGCTGCATCTCTGCCAGTTGTATTTCTCTACAGTGGCAACACAGCTGCATCTCTGCCAGTTGTACTTCTCTACAGTGACACACAGCTGCTTCTCTGCCAGTTGTACTTCTCTACAGTGGCAACACAGCTGCATCTCTGCCAGTTGTACTTCTCTACAGTGGCAGGCAACACAGCTGCATCTCTGCCAGTTGTACTTCTCTACAGTGGCAGGCAACACAGCTGCATCTCTGCCAGTTGTACTTCTCTACAGTGGCAGGCAACACAGCTGCATCTCTGCCAGTTGTACTTCTCAACAGTGGCAACACAGCTGCATCTCTGCCAGTTGTACTTCTCTACAGTGGCAACACATCTGCATCTCTGCAGTTGTACTTCTCTACAGTGGCAACACAGCTGCATCTCTGCCAGTTGTACTTCTCTACAGTGGCACACAGCTGTATCTCTGCCAGTTGTACTTCTCTACAGCGGCAACACAGCTGCATCTCTGCCAGTTGTACTTCTCTACAGGGGCAACACAGCTGCATCTCTGCCAGTTGTACTTCTCTACAGTGGCAACACAGCTGCATCTCTGCCAGTTGTACTTCTCTACAGTGGCAACACAGCTGCATCTCTGCCAGTTGTACTTCTCTACAGTGGCACACAGCTGCATCTCTGCCAGTTGTACTTCTCTACAGTGGCAACACAGCTGCATCTCTGCCAGTTGTACTTCTCTACAGTGGCAACACAGCTGCATCTCTGCCAGTTGTACTTCTCTACAGTGGCAGGCAACACAGCTGCATCTCTGCCAGTTGTACTTCTCTACAGTGGCAACACAGCTGCATCTCTGCCAGTTGTACTTCTCTACAGTGGCAGGCAACACAGCTGCATCTCTGCCAGTTGTACTTCTCTACAGTGGCAGGCAACACAGCTGCATCTCTGCCAGTTGTACTTCTCTACAGTGGCAACACAGCTGCATCTCTGCCAGTTGTACTTCTCTACAGCGGCAACACAGCTGCATCTCTGCCAGTTGTACTTCTCTACAGTGGCAACACAACTGCATCTCTGCCAGTTGTACTTCTCTACAGTGGCAACACAGCTGCATCTCTGCCAGTTGTACTTCTCTACAGTGACAACACAGCTGCATCTCTGCCAGTTGTATTTCTCTACAGTGGCAACACAGCTGCATCTCTGCCAGTTGTACTTCTCTACAGTGGCAACACAGCTGCATCTCTGCCAGTTGTACTTCTCTACAGTGGCAACACAGCTGCATCTCTGCCAACTGGCCAGAAACTTACGCACACATGAACACACTAATGTCTACAATCAAGTACCAGAATCACAATTTTCTTATTTGTGGTGATTTAAAAGTTATTGCTCTCCTATTAGGTCTTCAAGGCGGATACACCAATTATCTGGTTTTCTGTGTCTTTGGGATAGTAGGGCAGACAACAAGCACTATAAGCAAAAACTAAACACCAAGAACCAGCTTCTTACTCGGAAATCACAACGTGAAAACTGTGCCACTAGGTGACTCGCAAAAAATTCTACTGCCACCACACTACGTCAAATTAGGGCTTATGAAAATTTTTGTGAAGGTTACACAAATAACCCGCACATAAAAGAGAGAAGTGGGTTATTTGTGTATCGTTCCAGTCACGGTATTGTGCCTTTTTTGTTATTTTTGTGAAGGCCTTGAATAAGTACCTGGAGTCAAACTTTCCTCGTATAACTGAAGGCAAGTATTAATAAATACCCTTTATTAATAGGTATTAATAAAGGGGATTTAGGTATTAATAAAGGGGATTTAGGTATTAATAAAGGGGATTTAGGTATTAATAAAGGGGATTTAGGTATTAATAAAGGAGATTTAGGTATTAATAAAGGGGATTTAGGTATTAATAAAGGGGATTTAGGTATTAATAAAGGGGATTTAGGTATTAATAAAGGAGATTTAGGTATTAATAAATGGGATTTAGGTATTAATAAAGGAGATTTAGGTATTAATAAAGGGGATTTAGGTATTAATAAAGGAGATTTAGGTATTAATAAAGGAGATTTAGGTATTAATAAAGGGGATTTAGGTATTAATAAAGGGGATTTAGGTATTAATAAAGGGGATATTAATAAGGTCTTGAGGATGTCTCTCCAAGAGAGAACCCGCAGTAATGGATTTGAACATTAAAATGGTATAAAATACCGACAGGTTGTTAGGTAAGACACATATGCAACAGTTAGGTATCTTTATGACTTAAGAAATCGTAATGACACGATTGCAAATAAACCATACCCCCGGCCGGGATTGAACCCGCGGTCATAGAGTCTCAAAACTCCAGCCCGTCGCGCTAGCCACTAGACCAGCTAGCCACAATAAGATTCATCCAACTAGGTATATTTCTACACCATAGGAAAGTTAGCACAGGCACCTCTGTGACCACAGATGCAAGTTTTTACAGACGAATCTCCAGCTAGCGTGGCCGTGACGAACTCTAGCTCAAGTCCCTTCACTGCCGTCAACATGACTTAAGAAATCGTAATGACACGGGTTCAATCCCGGCCGGGGGTATGGTTTATTTGCAATCGTGTCATTACGATTTCTTAAGTCATGTTGACGGCAGTGAAGGGACTTGAGCTAGAGTTCGTCACGGCCACGCTAGCTGGAGATTCGTCTGTAAAAAACTTGCATTTGTGGTCACAGAGGTGCCTGTGCTAACTTTCCTATGGTGTAGAAATATACCTAGTTGGATGAATTTTATTGTGGCTAGCTGGTCTAGTGGCTAGCGCGACGGGCTGGAGTTTTGAGACTCTATGACCGCGGGTTCAATCCCGGCCGGGGGTATGGTTTATTTGCAATCGTGTCATTACGATTTCTTAAGTCATGTTGACGGCAGTGAAGGGACTTGAGCTAGAGTTCGTCACGGCCACGCTAGCTGGAGATTCGTCTGTAAAAACTTGCATTTGTGGTCACAGAGGTGCCTGTGCTAACTTTCCTATGGTGTAGAAATATACCTAGTTGGATGAATCTTATTGTGGCTAGCTGGTCTAGTGGCTAGCGCGACGGGCTGGAGTTTTGAGACTCTATGACCGCGGGTTCAATCCCGGCCGGGGGTATGGGTTAGGTATCTTTATTATGAAACGTTTCGCCTACACAGTAGGCTTCTTCAGTCAAGTACAGAAAAGTTGATAGAAGCAGAAGATACTTGAAGACGATGTAATCAGTCCATCACCCTTAAAGTTTTGAGGTGGTCAGTCCCTCAGTCTGGAGAAGAGCATTGTTCCATAGTATGAAACAATATTGTTTCATACTATGGAACAATGCTCTTCTCCAGACTGAGGGAAACAATATTGTTTCATACTATGGAACAATGCTCTTCTCCAGACTGAGGGACTGACCACCTCAAAACTTTAAGGGTGATGGACTGATTACATCGTCTTCAAGTATCTTCTGCTTCTATCAACTTTTCTGTACTTGACTGAAGAAGCCTACTGTGTAGGCGAAACGTTTCATAATAAAGATACCTAACTGTTGCATATGTGTCTTACCTAACAACCTGTCGGTATTTTATACCATTTTAATGTTCAGATTCGGGTGTCATCTGCAAAGGAAGACACGGTGCTGTGGCTGACATCCTTGTCTATGTCTGATATGAGGATGAGGAACAAGATGGGGGTGAGTACTGTGCCTTGTGGAACAGAGCTTTTCACCGTAGCCGCCTCAGACTTTACTCTGTTGACTACTGCTCTTTGTGTTCTATTTGTCGGGAAATTTTAGATCCACCTACCAACTTTTTTTTTCCTGTTATTCTTTTAGCATGCATTTTGTGCGCTATTATGCCATGGTCACACTTGTCGAAGGCTTTTGCACAGTCTGTGTATATTACATCTGCATTCTTTTTGTCTTCTAGTGTATCCCGGGCCTTGTCGTTGTGATCCAGTAGTTGGGACAGACAAATTCGAGTTGCAGCCCAGACACCGTGGAGAGAAGACGTCGTCGTTCCCGCTCTTCAGCTGAGCAACTCTGAACACTGTTGCTCGAGAATTTACTTGGGTTATCCTGAGTAGTTCTTCACCAGAGCTGAGAGGAGACTTGCTTGCAGTCACTTCGAGCCCCATCCCATCAAGAGGGTAAGGCGGTGACTTGCTTGCTTGTTCACCCCTCTCATCCCCATCCCCCCATCCTTCCCCATCCTCCCCTCACCCATACATCAACACTGGCCCACACACTTAACACACTACATACATTGCTATCCTTCTGACTGTCCTATCTTCTTATTTTTCGGCAACTTCGCTTTGGCGAGTTAACACAAGGCATTTTGACCATCTGGTAGCCCGTGTGGTTTTTTAAAATCCAGCCGATCTTTGCCTTGGGCCCTTTCCCCTCACTACTCGAGGGTAGGCTATCTTAGGGGCTGACCTTCATAAGTCAGCTGAAATAGGATGTTAGGCTAACATTAAGGAAAGATACCTTTTGTTAAGCAACTCCTCTGCCAGATGCACCTTCCCAGGCATCATGGCGAGGATTCGTGTAAGATTACGTATTGATGGAAATCAAATGTCCATGAAAGACATTCTCAAATGTATTTGCTCTAATTCAACTGTTGCTCCAGTGGATGTTTTTCAAACCCACGCTGGAGCAGTACTTCTCCTCTCTTCGGAAGAAGAGTTACTTCAACTCCTAAAGCATGATGTCTTGGATAAACTGAGGACTTCTGGTGTTATCCCAATTGCACCTGACAGCTATCAAGCTCAGAGGACTGTGTTTGTGGCCAGAATCAACAGTTTTATGAAACACAGCACTGTTAATGAAATTGTTGATAACATTAATGCCGAGAATTCTGACCTTAGGGCTGTAGAAGCACAAATTCTCGAATCACAACAACAATAAGGTAACTTTAAAATTAATACTCGAGACACCAGGAGGCCAAACTTGTGTGTCAAAATGGCTTCAAATGTTTCAGTACCAGATGCACATCTGACCAAATTTCTATGGAACGTTTTGTCAGTGTGACACAATGTTTCAAGTGTTATGCCTTTGGGTCATAACAACAACAAATGCAGTACACAAGGGCAAATTTGTAGCATTTGCTCTGGCCAACATTCCTATCGTGATTGTACCAATAAAAATACACCTAAATGTGTCCTCTGTAATGGAAAACATCATGCTGTTTCTGCTATTTGTCCAGAAAGAAAAAAGGAAATGCAGAAAATTCTTGACGCCAAGAAACTATCCACTTCTAAGAAGACCACTCCCCAGGCACCGCCAACCATGTCCCAAACTTCCTTCCCAGCTCTGCCTGGATCAAATGGGACTCCTCAGGTCTCTACCAATGGTTCCAATGTTTGGAATTCTGCCCCTCTTGGAGCGCCCCAATCTAACCCTCACTTACAACAGACACAACAACAAGGTTCAGTCGCATCTCATGTGTCTCAGGTATCCACAGACGGGATATAACGAGAGCACAACTAATGTACTTGTGGCCAAAGACACAGCAGGTGGTGACTATTCAACTCTGCTCTCAGTTTTAAATGATCTGTTAATGGCTAATGGGATCACCCCCATCATTATCCATGAATATGTGAAGGCCATTATGACCCAGCCTTCTCATAACAACAAGTTATGTCCCATACTTACATCTAAAAATAAGCCTAAGTCATCCCAGGCCAGTACTCCTCCTCGCCAAACTCGGGTTTGGGTCAATCCTCTCAACCCGATATCAACACTGAACATAACAATGCCCCAGAAAGTGGTGCCTACACTCTCGCTATCGTAGTTTGATCCTGTTGAACAGTAAACTTTCCCAAGGTAACTCCCCTTTGCCTAATCTAATATTCACTTGGAGCCTACACAGTCTCCCATAACTCTCAGGGCCTCTGCTTCCTGAAACTGAGAATAGCATCCCCTCAGTTTAAAGATGGACTCTAACTCTAACGATTCTAATGAGTCTGTTAATATTAACTGCCTCTAGTGAAATGATGGCATGTTTAATACACAAGCATCCACGCAAAAGTTCCCACCCCCCCTTAAACGAGTCCAGAGGTATAGTGTAGAAACAACACATGACATTACTTGCAGTGTGTGTGTGATTGTGTGTGTGTGTGTGTGGGGGTGTTGTGAGGGTGTGTGTGCGTTGTGTGATGATGTTGTGTGTGTGTGTGCTGTGTTGTGTGTGCGTGCGTGCGTGCGTGTGGGTTTGTTATGTGAGTCGGGTGTGGTGCGGTGTGTGTGAGGGTGTGTGTGTGGTGTGAGCGTGTGTTTGTGGTGGTGTGCGTGTGCGGGTGTGTGTGGTGGGTGTGTTGTAAGGGTGTGTGTGTGTGTGTGTGTGTGTGTGTGTGTGTGTGTGTGTGTGTGTGTGTGTGTGTGTGTGCGTGCGTGCGTGTGTGTGGTGTGTGTGAGGGTGTGTGTGCGGGTGTTACCTAGTTGAGGTTGCGGGGTCGAGCCCGAGTCGGCCCCGGTGTGTGTGAGGGTGTGTGTGTGTGTGTGCTGTTGTGTGTGTGCGTGTGTGGGTGTGTGTGTGCGTGTGTGGGTGTGTGTGCGTGGGTGGGTGTGTGTGCGTGTGTGGGTGTGTGTGTGTGTGTGTGGGTGTGTGTGTGTGGGTGTGTGTGAGGGTGTGTGTGGGTGTGTGTGAGGGTGTGTGTGTGTGGGTGTTGGTGTGTGTGTGTGTGGGTGTGTGTGTGTGGGTGTGCGTCCTTGTGTGTATGCATATATTTGTACGCTCGTGTGCACATGTCCGTGCGTGCGCCTCGTGTGTGTATGTGCGC
The DNA here is from genome assembly GCF_026875155.1 of Cherax quadricarinatus. Lineage (NCBI taxonomy): Eukaryota > Metazoa > Arthropoda > Malacostraca > Decapoda > Parastacidae > Cherax > Cherax quadricarinatus. The sequence continues at coordinate 2,824,683 of NC_069454.1, read as the reverse complement.
GCCGCGCACTAGTGTGGGTGTATGATCCACTTAATATTTGTATTTATAACTCATTACAATTGTGACCAGGTGTGGACGTATCAGTGGTTCATTACTTTGTAATTTGTTCATGACTGTAACCATGTATAGGAGTGAAGCTGATTCATTACCTCTGTAACTTGCCATGATTAGTGACCAGATCTACCTGGAGTTCATTACCTTGTAACTAGTTCAGCTATCATAACTTTGGGGTCCAGTCACTGGACCCATTATGTACCTTTGTAATCTTTTGACTACCGCCCACAGGATGGGTATGGGTGCATAAAGATATTAAACTAAAGTGTGTGTGGTGTGTGTGTGTGTGTGTGTGTGTGTGTGTGTGTGTGTGTGTGTGTGTGTGTGTGTGTGTGTGTGTGTGTGTGTGTGGTGGGGTGTGACTCAACAATCAATATTTGCACCAATAACTCATTACAATTGTGACCAGGTGTGGAAGTGTGAATTGCTCATTACTCTATAATTTGTTCATGATTGTAGCCAAAGTATAAACGTAAGTAACCATTCTACAGAATTCATTACCTTTGTAACTTGTGAGCTCATTACCTTGTACCTAGTTCAGCTATCAAAACTTTGGGGGCCCAGTCCCTGGACCCATTACGTACCTCTGTAATCTGTAAATACCTTTGTAACTTGTCATGATTGTGACCAGACTTACCTGGAGTTCATTACCTTTGTAAATTGTGAGTTCATTACCTTTGTAAATTGTGAGTTCATTACCTTTGTAAATTGTGAGTTCATTACCTCTGTAACTTGCTCAGCTATCAAAACTTTGGAGTCCAGTCCCTGGACCAATTATGTACCTCTGTAATCTTTTGACTACCGCCCACAGGATGGGTATGGGGTGCATAATAAACATATTAAACTAACTAAACTTGCAGGCGTTCAGAACGCAGTGTACGATCGAAGAATAAGAAATAATGGGGATTACAATCTTCCAACTTAATGTTAAACATTTCTTTAATAACCGTTACCTTCTTGAGGTTGAACTACATAACTATAATCCCGATGTTATGCTTTTGAATGAGACAGCTGCAAGAGTTGATCAACATATTAAATTACGTTGATACTGTACTGTTGAGAAATCGAGAGGACCCTTTAGTGGTGTAGCCATCTTGGTTAAATTAGGATATACATTTAAAAATATTCATGTTGATGAAGATAACATTCTTGCAATAGAACTAACAACGTCTCATGGACAACTAGTAATAGGAACTGGATATTTTCCCCCGAGACAGCCATATATAGAGTCAATTCCTCTACATAGGATATTAAGCAGAAATATTCCAACAATTCTAGCTGGAGATTTTAATGCTCATCACCCTGCCCTCTTCAACTGTGGAGCTGGTATTCCACTGGGTGACTTAAAAGGAAAACAACTCTTTAATATCATGACAGCTAGAAACTTGTCATTTCAAGGCCCATTCTTCAAATCGTACATTGGACCTCATCCAGGGACACCAGATATAGTACTGACAAACAGAGACTGTGACATCTTTCACTGTCGTATATCTCCTGGTGGAAATGTAGGATCTGACCATATCCCTGTTATAATACAACTACAAACTTCTCCATTTAGAATACCTGTACCTCCTAAACCCAATCTTAACACCCTAGGATTTGACCCCTTCAGGGCATATCTGGGTGACGATGAAATTGTCTTTGGAAAATCTACCTTCCAGTGCAATTGATGATGCAATCAGGTCCCTGCACAATCGAATAATTGAAGCTACCAATGCAACTTGCCAATTAGCTTCCACAAAGATATACCAACAATATAAACCTACTAGAGAAATTAGAGACACTTTAAGAAATTATCAAGCAGAATGTCGAAGGCATCTTCAAACGCGACAACCACCAGTAGCTACACTGCACCGATTAAGGCAAGAATTAATTAACATGATTAGTCAACACAAACGAGACATATGGAAATTTCTAGTTCTTCAAGCTAATCAGTATAAACGTGAACCAGCAAAATTTTGGAGTAAGATCCGACAACTTTTAGGGGGAAAGCACAAGGCTCCTAACTACCTAGTTCATACCTTCACTGATGAGGATGATGAAGATGTTGAAATTAAACTTGACGATCCACAGGACCAGGCTAATTTGATGGGTGATGTATGGGAGAAAATTCTCTCTCACAATAACAGTCGTCAATTTAATAATAATCATTATCAGTTAGTAAATGAATGGAGAGATGAGAACTTGGATGATCTACAACCACTACCTACCATCGATACTTCAACTCTTGAAGATACCCACCCGCTTACTAGACCTATTACATTACTAGAGATAAGTCAGGTTATTGGAAGAATGAGAAATAGAGCCCCTGGCCTCTCTGGAATAACAATGAAACAAATAAAGTACCTACCTAGAAATTGCAAACAGTCCTTGGTAAATATCTTTAATGCCATCTTGGCCTCAGGACATTTTCCAGTTGTTTTTAAGACTGCTAGAATGATCTTTCTTGCTAAGCCCAATAAAGATATCCACCAACCTGGGAACTATAGACCTATATCTTTACTTGAAGTCACTGGAAAAGTTCTTGAGAAAGTCATTTCCAACAGATTGAATTACTATATGGAGTTTAATCACTTGTTTACTGAAAAACAATTTGGCTTTAGAACACATAGAGGTACCAATCATGCAATAAATGTTATTTTTGACACTGTAGCAAGTCTAAAACAGCAGGGCAATCTTGCCTTAATTGCCACCAGAGATGTTCATAAAGCTTTTGATAGCTTATGGCATGATGGCCTTATATACAAACTCATTGACCTACCAGACCATAAAATGGACTTTTCTCAGAGTAATTTATAATTCTTAACTCAAAGAAAAATCATTCCCACCTTTCATGGCAAGTCGACAGAACCTTTATACCGACGGCTGGTGTCCCACAAGGTTCTTGTCTCAGTCCACTTCTGTTTAACATTTATGTGAATGACCTTCCTCAACCAGAGTTTAATGACACAATTGTGACACAGTTTGCAGATGATGTTATTCATGTCGTCTCATCAACTCCAGTAACAGGAAAATACAAGTATGAGAGTCATAGAAAAAATGAATATTGAACTTCGTCGAACATCTAATTGGGAGAAGAAATGGAGAATTACGACTAATCCTGACAAGGTCCTTGTTAGCACGATAGGATGTTTTGCATCAACCATCGAAGATAAAGGGGGTATCTCCATCAGAGGTACACCTGTAGCCATTAAAAACCCTAACAAGATCTTGGGATATGAAATAGACAGGCTGCTCCACTCAACATCTCATGTAACTAAAAAGATCAACACAGCCAAAGCCGGTCTTAGGAGACTCTTTCGATTCAATCAAGCCCCTCAACATGTCAAAAAACATTTGTATAAAATGATAATAAGACCTATACTTGAATACTCTTGTGTCCCAATGTCATTAACAACAAAGACCAACATGCTACGGTTACAAAGGGTCCAGAATAGAGCTCTTCGCTTTATTACCGATACCAGGAGGAGAGACAGAGTTAAAATGGCAGATTTACACACACAGCAAGACATTACTGCCATAAATGTACGCCTTGACACCCTAAAAAAGAAACAACTTTATACAATGCAAGAACTATACATGCCAGATAGAGAACATCCTATACAAGTGGTAAATACCACCGATTACACCATCAATACTCCGCCTCACAGGACTCAAAGAATGACTCTCCCACAGAGGGTCCGTCGTTTTATTCATAAAGATGATTACCCTCGACCCATGATTTTGAGCAACTTACCTGATGAAGAAGATTGGATACCACCAGAACCCTTCTATGTATACTGAGAAAATCATCGCCCCCAATTAGGGAGACATCTTAAAGAACTTTCTAATGTAAAATTATGCTATCGACTATTGTTGGACACCACCATTAAGAAGCTATTGTCACGAATTTATAAACTGGCCAGAAAATTATTGCCTTTCTTGTCGTATAAATATCCGTTGTGCAATCGCGAAAAAAAAAAAAAAAAAAAAAAAAAAAAAAAAAAAAAAAAAAGCAATTGCACCTTGTATAACTACTACCAATTCAGAGTCATGTAGTTATATACCTATTATATCTATGTGACTCTGATGGGTTAGTATTATACCTCTTAAAGAATATCTTATTAATTCACATACACTTTTTAATTTGCACCAAAGTGGTTGGGCCACTTACCTTTTATATCCTACCTCTCCCCCCCCTCCCACCCTTTTCCAATATTTCCATCCTTACCCATCCTTCTTCCTTACCCATCTTACCAAAGCTCTGGTCATCAGAAGAAGAAGAAGAAGTTGGGACAGGCAGGAGGGACCTGCTCTAAACCCATGCTGCCCTAAGTTGTGTAACTGATGGGTATCTAGATGGGTGGTGATCTTGCTTCTTAGGACCCTTTCAAATATTTTTATGATATGGGACGTTAGCGCTATCGGTCTGTAGTTCTTTGCTGTTGCTTTACTGCCCCTTTGTGGAGTGGGGCTATGTCTGTTGTTTTTAGTAACTGTGGGACGACCCCCGTGTCTATGCTCCCTCTCCATAGGATGTTAAAAGCACGTGATAGGGGCTTCTTGCAGTTCTTGATGAACACGGAGTTCCACGAGTCTGGCCCTGGGGCAGAGTGCATGGGCATGTCATTTATCGCTTGTTCGAAGTCATTTGGCGTCAGGATAATGTCAGATAGGCTTGTGTTTACCAAATTCTGTGGCTCATAAAAAATCATTTAGATCTTCGACTCTCAGTCTGGTTAGCAGTGGTTCCTTTATGGTGAAGGTCTGGAAATCTTTTTCTAAGTGATGCAGTAGTCCAACTTAAAATAGAAAGTTTATACGAGTTCTGATCCATTATAGAAGTCCTGGGATCTTGCTTAGTTTCTCAGCATAATGAAAAAAAAATCATATAAATAATATACCTTATCAATGTCAACAGTGTTACCCTGGTCCATGAGTTTTATAAGTGCACTTCCAGTTGTAAGACCTCGTGGGAGTCTTTGTTTACACAGAGCACGACGCTGTTCATATGTAAATGTATGATAGGTGGTATCACATTTTCTCCTGCACTAGCATTACACGCATCACTATAACTGTCATCACTAACATCACTACCAACACTGTGTTCATTACATATATCAACAGTATTATATTCAACATTGTTCAACGTGTACTTAGCTCAGTGGTGACGTGTACTGAGCTTGAGTGGTGACGTGTACTTAGCTCAGTGGTGACGTGTACTTAGCTCAGTGGTGACGTGTACTTAGCAGTGGTGATGTGTACTTAGCTCTGTGAAGACTTATTCGTGTACTCTCTGTGAATCTGAACCAGGATGCCCTCTCTTGAGCAACTCTACCGGCAGCTAAAAGAGGAGCTTAGGGTTGCTAAGCTGGAGATACAGCGACTAATGGAGGAGACCAAGAGGATTTGTAGTAATCCTGTTGTGAGTCCTCACGTTAACAGAGGAACCTGGTCAGTGGCTGCACAACATTGAACCAAGCTGAGGATCAAGAAGACTGATGGAGAGGCAGAAACAACGAAGAACCAGAAGACTACTGTGGAAACTTCCAGCCCATTTTCGGTGCTACCTGACGAATGTGGGTTGTCTGCTGGGAACGTCACAACGAGCACCAAGGAAGCATTGGCAGACGTGAGCTAAACATCCCTAGAAACCTCAACGAAGACCATCGAGAACGTCACGGCGAATTCCACAAGTGAAGGTAAGAACATTGTTTTAGCTGGAAACAGTCAGGTTAAGTTTATGGATAGGGCATTCTGTCTTAGGGACAGGAAGAGGAGGCAGAGGGTATGTTTTCCTGAGGCTGGGATGGGAGATATTGTTAGCCATCTGGACGACATCATGAAAGGCAATGGGAGCAATCCTATTATCTGTCTCAGTGCGGGAGGCAACAATGTTGGCAGATATAGGAGTGAGAACCTGATTAGCAGGTATAGGTCAGCAGTAGAAATAATTAGGAAGAAGGGCAGAAACCCTGTCATATGTGGTATTTTGCCAAGGAGAGAAGTTGGAAACGAATGGTTGTCCAGGGCAATTGGTCTCAATTGCTGGCTGGACAAATACTGTGAGGAAAATGCGGTAACATTCATTGACAACTGGGACCTCTTCTATGGCAGAAATGACATGTATGCCAGGGATGGGGTACACTTATCTAGGTTTGGGGTGGGGGCACTGGCAACTGCAGTGGAGGGAGCTGTTAGGACTTTAAACTAGGAATAGTTAGTGGTATGGGTTTTGGCGGGAAAACAGTGAAGTCCCAGTGTAGTAATATTATGAGTTCTAGGGGAACTAGTAATAAGCAGAACGAGGTAGGTATTGGAAAACCAGTGGCACTAGGTGACAAGAACAGTAATAGGTTTAGTAGAAAAACAGAAATGAGCAGGAAGGGTAAACAAATTATAAATAAATAAATAAATAAATAAATAAATAAATGTATATTATGCTAATAGCCGTAGTGCTAGGAATAAGATGGACGAGTTGAGATTAGTTGCTAGTGCAGGTAACATTGATGTATTTGCCATAACTGAAACGTGGTTTAATTCAGAAGGTCGGGACATGCCTGCAGAATGTCACAATCAGGGTTTTAAATTGTTCCAAATAGATAGAAGTATCGGGAAGGGGGGTGGGGTGGCATTGTTTGTCCGAGATCGCTTGAACTGTTTCATAAAAACGGGTATTAAGTCTGAAGTAACACATACAGAATCTGTTCGGATAGAATTTTCAGAGGGGCATGAAAAATTGATTTTAGGAGTGATATACCGTCCCCCAAACTTAGATAGGGACCAAGGGAGACTACTATGGGAGGAAATTGTTAAGGCCACAAGGCACGATAAGGTAGTAATTCTAGGAGATTTTAGCCTTAGTCATATTGATTGGAATTTCTTGACTGGGAATTTAGAATCTAACGGCTTCTTAGTAGTTCAGGATTTTTTTTTTTTTTGAGGCAGTTTGTGACAGAGCCTACAAGGGGAAATAACCTGCTCGACTTGGTTTTGGCAAACAAGGAAACCCTTGTTTGCCAGAACCAGCATTGAATGGAAGTACGACAGTAGGGATAATTCAGTAATGGTCCCAGATTTTCGCTTAGCAGATTACAATGGACTTAGAGAACACTTATCATCCGTGGGCTGGAGTAACGAAGAGAGCTATCAGTATGACAGCTTTATTAACACAATACATGCTGCCCAAAGGACAATTATCCCATATAAGGATATTAGATCGAATAGGAATGACCCGAAATGGATGAATAATAGGCTCAAATATCTTTTAGGACAGAAAAAAGAAATTTATAGGCGTATCAAAAGAGGTGAGGGTCATCTTATGAATCAGCATATTGACATTAAGAGGGACGTTAAAAAGGGGATAAGAAAAGCTAAACGGGACTATGAAACTAAAGTTGCTAGGGATTTGAAAACTAACCCAAAAAGTTTTTTCCAGGTTTATAGAACAAAAGTTAGAGATAAGATAGGTCCCCTTAAAAATAACTCTGAGCATCTCACTGACAAGGAGAATGAAATGTGCTCTATTCTTAATAATTATTTTCTCTCTGTTTTCGCTCAGGAAGACACTAACAATATCCCAGTAATTAATTTTTATAGTGGGCCTGAAGATGATAAATTATGCAATATCATAGTCAGTAGCGAAATGGTGATCAAACAGATAGACCGATTAAAGAAAAATAAATCCCCGGACCCTGATGAACTTTTCTCAAGGGTTCTTAAAGAGTGTAAAATGGAACTTTCTGAACCAATGACTAATATTTTTAATATTTCAAATCCTGCCTTACTAATAGGTATCAGTATGTCACCATTAAAGACACAGCATCATCAACACGGCCACTTGATACTGGAGTTCCACAGGGAAGTGTCCTTCGTCCCCTGCTCTTCCTCATTTACATCAATGATCTTCCAAACGTATCCCAACACCTGACACCCATTCTCTTTGCTGACGACACGACTTGTGTCATCTCTCACCCTAATCTTGCCACCCTCAACACCATTGTTAACGAGGAGCTGATCAAAATATCGACTTGGATGACAGCCAATAAGCTTACACTTAACACATGACAAAATCTACTATATTATGTTTAGTAGAAGAGCAGGAGATGCACAAATTAACATTAAGATCGACAACACTCTAATTGCCAGACATAATGAGGGCAAATTCCTAGGTCTATACCTCGACAACAACCTGAATTTCAGCACCCATATCAGCAGAAGTTTGTGGTTACAGGAAAGTGGGTGCGGGAGGGAAGAGGAGCGATTGGTGGAATGATGATGTAAAGAGAGTAGTAAGGGAGAAAAAGTTAGCATATGAGAAGTTTTTACAAAGTAGAAGCGATGCAAGGAGGGAAGAGTATATGGAGAAAAAGAGAGAGGTTAAGCGAGTGGTGAAGCAATGTAAAAAGAGAGCGAATGAGTGGGTGAGATGTTATCAACAAATTTTGCTGAAAATAAGAAAACGTTTTGGAGTGAGATTAACAAGTTAAGGAAGCCTAGAGAGTTGTTAGTTTAATATGTTTATTATGCACCCCATACCCATCCTGTGGGCGGTAGTCAAAAGATTACAGAGGTACATAATTGGTCCAGGGACTGGACTCCAAAGTTTTGACAGCTGAGCAAGTTACAGAGGTAATGAACTCACAATTTACAAAGGTAATGAACTCACAATTTACAAAGGTAATGAACTCACAATTTACAAAGGTAATGAACTCCAGGTAAGTCTGGTCACAATCATGACAAGTTACAAAGGTATTTACAGATTACAGAGGTACGTAATGGGTCCAGGGACTGGGCCCCCAAAGTTTTGATAGCTGAACTAGGTACAAAGGTAATGAGCTCACAAGTTACAAAGGTAGTGAATTCTGTAGAATGGTTACTTACGTTTATACTTTGGCTACAATCATGAACAAATTATAGAGTAATGAGCAATTCACACTTCCACACCCGGTCACAACTGTAATGAGTTATTGGTGCAAATATTGATTGTTGAGTCACACACACCACACACACACACACACACACACACACACACACACACACACACACACACACACACACACACACACACACACACACACACACACACACACACACTTTAGTTTAATATCTTTATGCACCCCATACCCATTAAGGAAGCCTAGAGAACAAATGGATTTGTCAGTTAAAAATAGGAGAGGAAAGTTATTAAATGGAGAGTTAGAGGTATTGGGAAGATGGAGGGAATATTTTGAGGAATTGTTAAATGTTGATGAAGATAGGGAAGCTGTGATTTCGTGTATAGGGCAAGGAGGAATAACATCTTGTAGGAGTGAGGAAGAGCCAGTTGTGAGTGTGGGGGAAGTTCGTGAGGCAGTAGGTAAAATGAAAGGGGGGTAAGGCAGCCGGGATTGATGGGATAAAGATAGAAATGTTAAAAGCAGGTGGGGATACAGTTTTGGAGTGGTTGGTGCAATTATTTAATAAATGTATGGAAGAGGGTAAGGTACCTAGGGATTGACAGAGAGCATACCTGGAGTTTACCTGGAGAGAGTTCCGGGGGTCAACGCCCCCGCGGCCCGGTCTGAGACCAGGCCTCCTGGTGGATCGGAGCCTGATCAACCAGGCTGTTGCTGCTGGCTGCACGCAAACCAACGTACGAGCCACAGCCCGGCTGATCCGGAACTGACTTTAGGTGCTTGTCCAGTGCCAGCTTGAAGACTGCCAGGGGTCTGTTGGTAATCCCCCTTATGTGTGCTGGGAGGCAGTTGAACAGTCTCGGGCCCCTGACACTTATTGTATGGTCTCTTAACGTGCTAGTGACACCCCTGCTTTTCACTGGGGGATGGTGCATCGTCTGCCAAGTCTTTTGCTTTCGTAGTGAGTGATTTTCGTGTGCAAGTTCGGTACTAGTCCCTCTAGGATTTTCCAGGTGTATATAATCATGTATCTCTCCCTCCTGCGTTCCAGAGAATACAGGTTTAGGAACCTCAAGCGCTCCCAATAATTGAGGTGTTTTATCTCCGTTATGCGCGCCGTGAAAGTTCTCTGTACATTTTCTAGGTCGGCAATTTCACCTGCCTTGAAAGGTGCTGTTAGTGTGCAGCAATATTCCAGCCTAGATAGAACAAGTGACCTGAAGAGTGTCATCATGGGCTTGGCCTCCCTAGTTTTGAAGGTTCTCATTATCCATCCTGTCATTTTTCTAGCAGATGCGATTGATACAATGTTATGGTCCTTGAAGGTGAGATCCTCCGACATGATCACTCCCAGGTCTTTGACGTTGGTGTTTCGCTCTATTTTGTGGCCAGAATTTGTTTTGTACTCTGATGAAGATTTAATTTCCTCATGTTTACCATATCTGAGTAATTGAAATTTCTCATCGTTGAACTTCATATTGTTTTCTGCAGCCCACTGAAAGATTTGGTTGATGTCTGCCTGGAGCTTTGCAGTGTCTGCAATGGAAGACACTGTCATGCAGATTCGGGTGTCATCTGCAAAGGAAGACACGGTGCTGTGGCTGACATCCTTGTCTATGTCGGATATAAGGATGAGGAACAAGATGGGAGTGAGTACTGTGCCTTGTGGAACAGAGCTTTTCACCGTAGCTGCCTCGGACTTTACTCTGTTGACGACTACTCTCTGTGTTCTGTTAGTGAAGAAATTATAGATCCATCGACCGACTTTTCCTGTTATTCCTTTAGCACGCATTTTGTGCGCTATTACGCCATGGTCACACTTGTCGAAGGCTTTTGCAAGTCTGTATATATTACATCTGCATTCTTTTTGTCTTCTAGTGCATTTAGGACCTTGTCGTAGTGGTCCAATAGTTGAGACAGACAGGAGCGACCTGTTCTAAACCCATGTTGCCCTGGGTTGTGTAACTGATGGGTTTCTAGATGCGTGGTGATCTTGCTTCTTAGGACCCTTTCAAAGATTTTTATGATATGGGATGTTAGTGCTATTGGTCTGTAGTTCTTTGCTGTTGCTTTACTGCCCCCTTTGTGGAGTGGGGCTATGTCTGTTGTTTTTAGTAACTGTGGGACGACCCCCGTTGTCCATGCTCCCTCTCCATAGGATGGAAAAGGCTCGTGATAGGGGCTTCTTGCAGTTCTTGATGAACACAGAGTTCCATGAGTCTGGCCCTGGGGCAGAGTGCATGGGCATGTCATTTATCGCCTGTTCGAAGTCATTTGGCGTCAGGATAACATCGGATAGGCTTGTGTTAATCAAATTTTGTGGCTTTCTCATAAAAAATTCATTTTGATCTTCGACTCTCAGTCTGGTTAGCGGCTTGCTAAAAACTGAGTCATATTGGGACTTGAGTAGCTCACTCATTTCCTTGCTGTCATCTGTGTAGGACCCATCTTGTTTAAGTAGGGGCCCAATACTGGACGTTGTTCTCGATTTTGATTTGGCATAGGGTGGTCATAGTTGCACGTCCCATCTGTTTTTCCAGATTTCCCATGCCAGCAGATACCAAGTGCATAGTATGTGCACAGGCTTGGTTTCCGTTTGCCTTGGGTTTCTGTGACTGTATTCCCTGTTGGTGCATGTTTCCCTGTCTTACTTCTATCCTCCCTAGCACCAACAATGGAGCTCCCACCAGTTGTTTTTGGTAATATATCCTCACTATTGCTAGTGGAGTCCTCTTGTTTGCTATTTCCTGCGGTATTTCTAGTTTGCAATATTGGTTTTATCTTATCTTTGACTACACTTGTTTCCCTACTATGGCTCCTGTCCCCTATGAGGTCATTTATATGTATTCCTTCCTGCGTATAATTCCCGACTACCTGGACAAAATCTCCAGCTTCACCATTACTGTCTCCCAGGACAGTATCTCCAGCTTCACCATTACTGTCTCCCAGGACAGCACCTCCAGCTTCACCATTACTGTCTCCCAGGACAGCACCTCCAGCTTCACCATTACTGTCTCCCAGGACAGTATCTCCAGCTTCACCATTACTGTCTCCCTGGACAGTATCTCCAGCTTCACCATTACTGTCTCCCAGGACAGCACCTCCAGCTTCACCATTACTGTCTCCCAGGACAGCACCTCCAGCTTCACCATTACTGTCTCCCAGGACAGCACCTCCAGCTTCCCCATTACTGTCTCCCAGGACAGCACTATCAGCCCCACATTTACTGACTACCAGGACATCACCTCCAGCCTTACAGTTTCTGACTACATGGCCAGTATCAAGGGCAGTACCATTCAGCCCGGACTTTTTATGTTCCCATCTGTTGTAGAAAGCTTCCAGGTTTTCTATGAAAGCAGCTTTGATGTTGACCTCTTTTAATACCCTTGTGATTTTAGTCCACAGATTTATCTCGTTTGGGCATACCCAAAAACACTTCCCTGTTTTAATACTGCTTGTAGCTAGTTCTTGGATATCTGCACAAGGGGCGTGACACCAATTTCCACAGAAATGACAATTTATGCATGTGGAAGCCCGTTTGTTTGACTGACCACAGACTACACACAGCTTCATAATGATTTGAATGGTTGATTTACTGCAATTCTACTAGCAACCTCTTGAATATTCTTTTAATAACCTGCTAGGTGGTGCACAACGAAACCGTTTGAAACCAGTCCAGGGTTCGGACCAGTCAAGGGTTCGGACCAGTCAAGGGTTTGGACCAGTCAAGGGTTCGGACCAGTCTATCTGATCTGATCAGTGGGTCACTTATTTAAACCATACTGGTCGGTGATTTGAGCTAACACATGAAGGATCTACTGGAAATTATCTACCTGAGTAATATGTGATTTGATTGATACAAAAGTATAACTTGCGTGTTGAAGAGCCGGTGACTGCTGGCACTCCTACAATGACGAACGGTCGACCTCCACCCTTGTTTATCAATCGCTGTATCTAGCTTCTCTATTTTTTTTCCGTCTCCACCACAATAAATGCTATATTATCACTATAGTTGACAAAAGAGACAAAAGAGAGTGCAAAAATTGTAGGGGGATAAGTCTGTTGAGTATACCTGGTAAAGTGTATGGTAGAGTTATTATTGAAAGAATTAAGAGTAAGACGGAGAATAGGATAGCAGATGAACAAGGAGGCTTTAGGAAAGGTAGGGGGTGTGTGGACCAGGTGTTTACAGTGAAACATATAAGTGAACAGTATTTAGATAAGGCTAAAGAGATCTTTGTGGCATTTATGGATTTGGAAAAGGCGTATGACAGGGTGGATAGGGGGGCAATGTGGCAGATGTTGCAGGTGTATGGTGTAGGAGGTAGGTTACTGAAAGCAGTGAAGAGTTTTTATGAGGATAGTGAGGCTCAAGTTAGAGTATGTAGGAAAGAGGGAAATTATTTCCCAGTAAAAGTAGGCCTTAGACAAGGATGTGTGATGTCACCGTGGTTGTTTAATATATTTATAGATGGGGTTGTAAGAGGAGTAAATGCGAGGGTCTTGGCAAGAGGCGTGGAGTTAAAAGATAAAGAATCACACATAAAGTGGGAGTTGTCACAGCTGCTCTTTGCTGATGACACTGTGCTCTTGGTAGATTCTGAAGAGAAGTTGCAGAGATTGGTGGATGAATTTGGTAGCGTGTGCAAAAGAAGAAAATTAAAAGTGAATACAGGAAAGAGTAAGGTTATGAGGATAACAAAAAGATTAGGTGATGAAAGATTGGATATCAGATTGGAGGGAGAGAGTATGGAGGAGGTGAATGTATTCAGATATTTGGGAGTGGACGTGTCAGCGGATGGGTCTATGAAAGATGAGGTGAATCATAGAATTGGTGAGGGGAAAAGGGTGAGTGGTGCACTTAGGAGTCTGTGGAGACAAAGAACTTTGTCCTTGGAGGCAAAGAGGGGAATGTATAAGAGTATAGTTTTACCAACGCTCTTATATGGGTGTGAAACATGGGTGATGAATGTTGCAGCGAGGAGAAGGCTGGAGGCAGTGGAGATGTCATGTCTGAGGGCAATGTGTGGTGTGAATATAATGCAGAGAATTCGTAGTTTGGAAGTTAGGAGGATGTGCGGGATTACAAAAACTGTTGTCCAGAGGGCTGAGGAAGGGTTGTTGAGGTGGCTCGGACATGTAAAGAGAATGGAGCGAAACAGAGTGACTTCAAGAGTGTATCAGTCTGTAGTGGAAGGAAGGCGGGGTAGGGGTCGGCCTAGGAAAGGTTGGAGGGAGGGGGTAAAGGAGGTTTTGTGTGCGAGGGGCTTGGACTTCCAGCAGGCATGCGTGAGCGTGTTTGATAGGAGTGAATGGAGACAAATGGTTTTTAATACTTGACGTGCTGTTGGAGTGTGAGCCAAGTAACATTTATGAAGGGGTTCAGGGAAACCGGCAGGCTGGACTTGAGTCCTGGAGATGGGAAGTACAGTGTCTGCACTCTGAAGGAGGGGTGTTAATGTTGCAGTTTAAAAACTGTAGTGTAAAGCACCCTTCTGGCAAGACAGTGATGGAGTGAATGATGGTGAAAGTTTTTCTTTTTCGGGCCACCCTGCCTTGGTGGAAATCGGCCAGTGTGATAATAATAATAATAATAATAATATCCAACACATAACAAAAAAAAGTACCCAAAACAGTTGGGATCCTCTCCAAGATATGATACTACGTGCCGCAAAATGTCCTTCTCACACTATACCATTCACTCATTTATCCATACCTCACCTATGCTATTTGTGCTTGGGGATCAACTGCAGCAACGCACCTAAAGCCAATAATAGCCCAACAAAAAGCTGCAGTATGAATAATCACTAAATCCCATCCCTGGCAACACCCCCCCCCCCACTCTTCATAGATCTAAACTTACTCCCTGTTCAGAACATCCACACTTACTACTGTGCAATCTACATCTACAGGACCTTAAATTCCAATATTAACCTTGACCTAAAACGCTTTCTAGATAGTTGTGACAGAACCCACAGGCATAACACCAGACACAAACATCTCTACGACATCCCCCGTGTCCGACTAAACCTTTGCAAAAATTCAATGTATGTCAAAGGGCCTAAAATCCGGAACACCCTACATGAAAGCTCTAGAACTGCAGACACATTCATCACTTTCAAAACTACCGTTATAAAACATCTTATCTCCCTGATACACCCCGTCAACTAACTACCTGGTGGTTCACACTTACACTCACTCACTCACCCATTTGACTATAAGCACAGAAATACGAATCTTAATCTTAAAATAATGAATCCTAACTAGTCATAAGTTTGCCTGTGATACTTCAATATAGAAACTATGTATTGTGCAAAACAAAAGCATTCACATTGCTAAACTCACAAACTAGCATTTAGTCACTTTGTATTTAGTCAACTTATTCCATAATTTGTAATAATTTAGGGTTAAGAATTAATCTAAGTCTGCACGAAATGCCTAGCCATGCTAGGTGTCCTAGTGGCCCCCTCTGTAATTAGTATTTTATTACATGTAAACCAAACAATAACTAAAATCTGTAAACCCCACATTGTAATCCTTATAGAGAATAAATTTGATTGATTGATTGATTGAGATGTGGAAGATGGCTAATTTAGTTAGTTTAATGTGTTTATTATACAGCCCATATCCATCTTGTGGGCGGTAGTCAAAAGATTACAAAGGTACATAATGGGTCCAGTGACTGGACCCCAAAGTTATGATAGCTGAACTAGTTACAAAGGTAATGAACTCCAGGTAGATCTGGTCACAATCATGGCAAGTTACAAAGGTAATGAATCAGCCTCACTCCTATACATGGTTACAGTCATGAACAAATTACAAAGTAATGAGCCACTGATACGTCCACACCTGGTCACAATTGTAATGAGTTATAAATACAAATATTAAGTGGGTCATACACCCACACGAGCAAGCGCGCGCACACAGACACACACGAGGGCGCACGCAGACACAGGCACACGAGCGTACAAATATATGCATACATACAAGCACGCACACCCACACAAGCACGCACACACACACACACCACACACACACACACACACACAAAACACACACAAAACATACAAAACAAACGCACACACACACAAAACACACATACACGTAAACCACACACATACAGACCACACACACAGACACAACGGGCCTGCAACTAAAATTAGGTGAGTAAAACACAGACAAGAGAGAATACGACAGAAACACACACACACACACACCAACACAACACACAAACAAAACACAACAAAACCCGTACTTGATAAGCACGTCAAGAAACTAGAGAAAAGTACAAAGATTTGCGACAAGGTTAGTTCCAGAGCTAAGGGAATGTCTATGAAGAGATTAAAGGAAATCGGCGTGACGACATGGAGGACAGGAGGGCAGGGGGGGGACATGATACGACATATAAAATACTGCGTGGAATGACAAGGTGGACAAAGACAGGATGTTCCAGGGAGGGACACAGAAAACAAAGGCCACAATTGGAAGTGAAGACCCCAAATGAGTCAAGAGATAGTATGAGTATTTTTTCCCGTCATAGGGGTTTAAGGCAGTGGAAACCCTAGAAAATGACGTAGTGGAGGCAGGAACCATACCAGTTTGTAAGAACGAGGTGGATAAGCTCTGGATCGGGAAAGAGAGAGGGCCACATAGCAACCGAGAAAGGCGGGCCAGGGCTAAGACTCGACCCCTGCAACCACAATTAGGTGAGTACAAATGGTGAGATACACACGCACACGTTACACGCACACACACGCACACGCACACCACTCACACAGCATACACTTATGTAAAACAGGCCAAGTGTCTATCCGACATTGCCTAGGACAGAATGGTAATAACTGGTTTTGCATTATTTCAGCTAGCAAAGTCAGGGTATTTTCCAGATGTCTTAAATATTCCACTGTGGAAAAAATACTTTGCCATTCTTGAACATTTTGAGTGAGTTGTCCTATTTTCATTAATTTTATCGCCTCAGTACATATGACGCGAGGTGTGAATAGCCCCATCTGCAAAGTTACATTTCGTTTGGTCTACATCTGTGGCGTGATTAACCTGCCAAGTCCCTGTAACCCAGCAGGAGCCGGGCGTAGTGACATCCAAGGTCTCCCTTAAATTTGTTGGAGCCCTAGACGTGGCTCCTCCGCATGATAGAATGGTGATAGATGGACTGATTTGTGCCAATCTCCCAAATCTTAAGTCAATAAAGTTAAATGAAATTCTTTTCGCTTATTGTTCTCAAACTGCTACTGAAAACCCCAAGTTGTATCTACACCTCTTTGAAAGCAACAGCTTACCCATTATCGTTCTATCATGCATCTGAAGACCAATGTGAGATGGAATCCACAGCATGTGCACTCTGACTCCACTGTCCACAATCTTACCATACCTATGTCTGGCTTCTGACACAAGCATGCCACAATTTATACTTAATGAGTTAAAAGCATTTATGGATGACAGAGAATCAGTTACAATTAAAGTGTTAACCTTAGATACATGGACGCATCTGAGTGCAAGAAGTATGGCAAACAGTTCTGTTTGAAGGGTAGAGGCCTCTCGAGGAGGACGCCTGTTGAGTATCTTTGTTTTATCCCCTGAGATTATCAACCCGAGGTCCTGACACGAGGCTAGTACATGATTAAGAATGTTTTGGGTGTTGGAGAATCCGGTGGTGTGAATCATTATATCATCAGCAAAACTAATCATGGGCTGGATAGCCATAGCATTAAGTAAAGCATTAATCAGAATATTGAAAAGGGTGGGACTAAGCACACCTCCCTGTGGGGTTCCTAATTCAAAATCTTTAGTTACACTTCCATGTCCCTGGGACAACACAGACGACTTTCTGTTGGACAGGTAGCCTTTAATCCAGCGGAGAAGCCATCCTCCAACATCCATTCTGGCAAGTTCACTAATGATTACATGTCGATTGGCTACATCAAAAGCGGATTTAAGGTCAAGGAAAGTAGTGTATGAGCTGTCAGTGTGCAGAGTGAGAAAGGTGGCTATGCAATGATGAACGCTTCTTCCATGCATGAAGCCATGCAACCGGGGAGACAAGAATTGCTTAATTCTGTGCATAAGACGATTAAGAATCATTCTTTCGAATGTTTTACACAAGCAGCTAGTAAGGAATATTGGGCGAAATGAGTTTTGTTGATTGGGCTTCGGAGGTGATATAAAAAAGACCTGGAAAACCCTATCAGAAATTCTAGGAACAAAAAAGATATCACGAAATAGCGAAACTGAATTAACAAAACCAGATGAACCCAAACTCCCACCAACTGAAACAGCAAACAGACTCAATAATTTCTTCTCCACTATAGGAAAAAACCTTGCCAATAAAATCCCAAGCTCAGATACCCCACCCAATGACTACCTCACTGGCAACTACCCGAACACACTGTTCCTAGCTCCAACTAACCCTACTGAAGTCTCCCTTATTATCAACACACTAAAAAACAAGGCAGGAGATTTAAACACCTTACCACCCTTTATATACAAAAAAGCGTCACAAGTACTATCACCAATCATTGCAACACTCTTTAACAAATCCATTGAATCCTCCACCTTCCCTACAGTACTCAAAATAGCAAGGGTCACCCCGACCACAAAGGAGGAGACCAAACAGAGTTTGATACAGTTGACCTTGACTTGCTCCACGTAAAATTGTCACACTATGGTATAAGAGGGCACTCCCTCAACTACCTCAAGTCTTACCTCAGCAACAGAAGCCAATATGTGTACGCAAATGGGGCAAACTCTTCTGCGCAACCAATTACATTTGGTGTCCCACAGGGAAGTGTCCTTGGCCCTCTTCTCTTTCTCCTATACATAAATGACCTTCCAAATGCTTCGCAATTACTCAAACCCACACTATTTGCAGATGACACTACATACGTCTTCTCCCACCCGAGCCCAGTCACGCTAGCCAATACTGTAAATACCGAATTACAGAAAATATCTACCTGGATGAGGACTAACAAACTTACACTAAACATTGACAAAACCTACTTCATTCAGTTTGGTAACAGAGCTACAGATGTCCCTCTTAAAAATAATGATAACGGATCACCTATCACAAGCTAACAGAGGGAAAATTCTTAGGAATCCACCTTATAATAGACTCAAATTTCAAACACTATACAACAAATTTCTAAGAAAATTTCCAAGACTGTAGGCATACTTCGAAATACGGTACTATGTTCCACAGTCAGCCCTCCTGGGCCCTATATCACTCTCTTTATTTACCCCTATCTCACCTATGGAATTTGTGCATGGGGCTCAACAACAATTAAACCATCTCAGACCATAATTACCCAACAAAAGGCTGCAGTTAGAATGATAACAAATTCTCACTACAGGCAGCACACTCCACCAATATTTCAATACCACTAACCCCATCACCATACAAAAAAATCCATACTTATTACTGCACCTATTACATACATAGAACACTTAACTCTGATATTAACCCTCCCCTCAAACATCTCCTTGCCAACCTCAACAGAACACATGACCATAACACAAGGCACAGATCACTCTTTGATGTTCCTCGTGTCCATCTCACGCTATGCAAAAACTCAATGCACATAAAAGGCCCTAAAAATCTGGGAATTCATTACCTGTGAATATAAAAGAAACACTATCTGTTTATAAATTCAAGTCTCTTCTCAAAAATCACTTACCCAGAAGTAAATAAATACTGAATAATTGTATCTCATAAATTGTATCTCATAAATGTTTCTCATTACTGTATCTCATAAATGTCTAACCTGTGACCCAATCAATCTTTTTTTTAATTACATTACCTAACAGAATGCTCCATTCTACTGAATGCTCAGCAGCACAGTAAATGACCATATGACCTGTCTTTGTAATACTCATTTGTGCTAAATTGTTATCTGTTTTACAATAATGTTTTTACCACTGAATATATCATTGCTTAGTTAATCTTAAGTTAATTTTAAGTCTGCCCATAATGCTCTGCATACAAGGGGCTTTGGCATACTGCACTGTAATAACTGTATTCCTTTGTACTTCACTGTATCATGTTCAAATAAATAAATAAATGGGAATAATGAAGCTGTTGGTCCAAGATTGAGGGAGCTCCCCAGTTACATAGCTCATGTTATATAATTCAAGTAAAGGATTACCTGGCACTCGACACAGCAATCTGAGTATGTTGTAAGTAATACCATCCTCACCAGGCGACGTGGAGTTGCCCTTAGATAAGATAAGATAAGATTTTGTTCGGATTTTTAACCCCGGAGGGTTAGCCACCCAGGATAACCCAAGAAAGTCAGGGCGTCATCGAGGACTGTCTAACTTATTTCCATTGGGGTCCTTAATCTTGTCCCCCAGGATGCGACCCACACCAGTCGACTAACACCCAGGTACCTATTTGCTGCTAGGTGAACAGGACAATAGGTGTAAGGAAACGTGTCGGAATTTCCACCCGCCGGGAATCGAACCCGGGCCCTCCGTGTGTGAAGCGGGAGCTTTAGCCACCAGATCACCGGGTAGTGCTGCATCAAGTTCATAATTAGTGAAAGGAGTGTTGCAGTCATCTGCCTTGCTGAGCATAAAGCAAACAAGTCTCTCCCTTGCATCATATTTGTCCATTAATTTCGCCTGTGTGGTACTGGGAAGACTGTCATAGCTAGATGTAGCAGCCCAAGCACTGACTAACTCATTCGCCCTATGCAAGGGATGAGGGTGCGCGATCTGCCCAGTTCTGTTACCCTTAATTCTATTTATGTCCCTCCATGCCCGGCTAAGTGGGGTGTGAGCATTGATGTCATTTGACCATAAACAGAAATATCAGTCTCAATCTCAAAATAATGAATCTTAACTAGTCATAAGTTGGCCTGTGATACTCCAATACTGAAACTATGTACTGTGTCAAAACAAAAGCATTCACATTGCTAAACTCACAAACTAGTATTTAGTCACTTAGCCATAATACCAACTTACCTCATAATTTGTAATATTTTACAATTAAGAATTAATCTAAGTCTGCCCGAAATGCCTAGCCATGCTAGGTGCTCTAGTGTTACACTGTAATTATTATTTTACTACATGTAAACCACACAATAACCAAATTCTGTAAACTCAGCATTGTAATCCTTATAGAGAATAAACTTTGAATTTGAATTTGAATTTGATATGAGCAAATTCGCCGATGACACAAACATAGGTAGAATAATTGATTCAAACGAAGATGTCAGGGAACTTCAGGAGGATTTAGACAAACTCAGTTTGTGGTCAGAAAAGTGGCAGATGCAGTTCAATGTAGATAAATGCAAGGTTCTGAAGCTCGGGAGTGCCCATAACCCTAGCACTTATAAGTTAAATAATGTAGAACTTAGCCATACAGATTGTGAAAAGGACTTGGGGGTTATGGTAAGCAGCAACCTTAAACCAAGACAGCAATGCCTAAGCGTACGTAATAAGGCAAATAGATTACTGGGATTTATATCAAGAAGTGTAAGCAACAGAAGTCCAGAGGTCATACTGCAGCTTTATACATCATTAGTAAGGCCTCACCTAGATTATGCAGCTCAGTTCTGGTCTCCATATTACAGAATGGACATAAATTCGTTAGAAAACATTCAGCGTAGGATGACTAAATTAATACATAGCATTAGAAATCTTCCTTATGAAGAAAGATTGAAGACTCTTAAGTTACATTCACTTGTTAGACGAAGAATGAGGGGAGACCTGATCGAAGTGTATAAGTGGAAGGCAGGTATTAATAAAGGGGATATTAATAAGGTCTTGAGGATATCTCTCCAAGAAAGAACCCGCAATAATGGATTAAATTTGAATAAGTTTAGATTTCGAAAGGATATAGGAAAGTATTGGTTTGGAAATAGGGTAGTTGATGAGTGGAACAGTCTACCTAGTAGGGTTATTGAAGCTAAAACGTTGGGTAGTTCCAAATTTAGGTTAGATAAATACATGAGTGAGAGGGGTTGGATTTGAGTGAGACTTGCATAGCATTGAAAATTGTGTTGGGCAAATATTTTGTTAGTGGGAAGAATTGTAAAGGACCTGCCTAGTATGGGTCAATAGGCCTGCTGCAGTGTTCCTCACTCAAATCCAACCCCTCTCACCCATGTTTCATAAGAACATAAGAAAGGAGGAGCACTGCAGCAGGTCTGTTGGCCCATAGTAGGCAAGCCCTTTACAATCCTTCCCACTAACAAAATATTTGCCCAACACAATTTTCAATGCTATGCAAGTCTCACTCAAATCCAACCCCTCTCACTCATGTATTTATCTAACCTAAACTTTGGGGGCGTTGACCCCCGAAACCCTCTTCAGGTCTGAGACCAGGTTTCATGGTGGAGAGCGAAACGTTGCCACAATAAATGTCACATTAGTTGCACTTGTGTCCTTTTACTTTACATATTGTCGGTAATTCTACCAACTTTATTACAGGTTGTTACTGCCGGCCTCACGCAAACTGACGTACGAGTCACAGCCCGGTTGGTCAAGTACTGACTTTAGGTGCCTGTCCAATGCCTTCTTGAAGACAGCCAGGGGTTTATTGATAATCCCTCTTATGTATGCTGGGAGGAAGTTGAACAGTCTTGGGCCCCTCACACTTATTGTGTTGTCTCTCAATGTACTCGTAGCACCCCTGCTTTTCATCAGGGAAATGTTGCATATCCTGCCGAGTCTTTTGCTTTCATGAGGAGTGATAAGTGAGTCAGATAAGAATCTCCTTCCCCAAGGAATTGCAAACCTTGAGTATAAGGGGAGCCTCTACATTAGTTAAAATCATCAGGATGCATTAAACCCTTAAGGTCATAAGTGCCTGAGGAATGAGGAGTGATCAGGTTTGAGTCCAGGAAACTGTGGGCAGCTCTAGTTCCTTAAATCATAAGTCTTTCTGCAGCATCAATGACCTCACCTTCATTATTATAATCAAAAAGAAACGCTAAACCCACTAGGGTCATACAGTGCTGTACCCTCACCTTGAAAGGCCCAAATCATTGTCATCTGTGAGGTACAATGCTACATGACCCTTAAGGGTTTAACACTTCATTATCATTATAATAATAGTAATAATAATAATGTGAGGCACAATGTCCCAGTTTAAGGTATTTTTACACATCAATTTCTTTAGTATTAAGTAATCTGTAAGTCATTAAATTAAGTGTGCCCATAATGCCTAGGCATGATAGTGGCTCTTTTTGCACTCCAACTCATTATTTTAATTTCATAATCTCAATGTAATCTTGCAAAGAAATAAATTGTGTTTGTTTATGGTGTAATGGTTTCCAGAAACCTTTACTGTCAACTATTGTAAGTAAGTCTTTTGTCTGTCTCATAAATATGCAAGATTACAGGCATGTCTTGCTACTTCTACTTACACTTAGGTCACACTACACATACATGTACACATTTATTTATACACACTCATCTGAGTTTTCTTTGATTTTATCTTAATAGTTCTTGGTCTTATTAATTTTCCTTTTATATCCATGGGGAAGTGGAATAAGAATCTTTCCTCCGTAAGCCATGCGTGTTGTAAAAGTCAACTAAAATGCCGGGAACAATGGGCTAGTAACCCCTTTTCCTGTAAAGATTACTAAAAAGAATAAGAAGAAGAAAATTGTCAAAGTGGGAAGTCTGAATGTGCGTGGATGTTGTGCAGATGATAAGAACATAAGAACATAAGAACGAAGGAACACTGCAGAAGGCCTACTGGCCCATGCGAGGCAGGTCCAAGTCCCTACCGGCTTAAGCCATGCACCCAACCTAGTCAGGTCAGGTCACATTGACTTAAGGGAGGAACACGGCAACCGACCTGTTAGCACAAGCTATCAGGTCCAACTCACACCCACCCACATCTACTCATGTATTTATCCAACTATTTTTAAAGCTACACAACGTTCTGGCCTCTATAACGGTACTTGGAGTTTGTTCCACTCATCCACAACTCTATTACCAAACCAGTACTTTCTATATCCCTCCTGAATTGAATTTTTCCAACTTAAACCATTGCTGCGAGTCCTGTCTAGGCTAGATATTTTCAGCACCACTATTTACATCCCCTTTATTTATTCCTGTCTTCCACTTATAAACCTCAATCATATCCCCCCTAATTTACGTCTTTCTAGAGAGTGCAGTTTCAGGGCCCTTAGTCTATCCTCATAGGGAGGTTTCTGATACATGGGATCATCTTTGTCATCCTCCTTTGTACATTTTCCAGAGAATTTATATCCATTCTGTAATACGGTGACCAAAACTGTGCAGCATAATCTAAATGAGGCATAACCAAGGATGTATAGAGTTGAAGAACAACCTGAGGACTCCTATTATTTATGCTTCTTGATATGAAGCCAAGGATTCTATTAGCTTATTGCGAACACTTATGCACTGTTGTCTTGGTTTCAGATTACTGCTAACCAGAACTCCTAAATCTTTTTCGCAATCCGTAATATTAAGATCTACAATTATTTAGTTTATATGTGGCATGGTTATTGTCCTGTCCAACATTTAGAACTTTGCATTTGTCTATATTAAACTGCATCTGCCACTTCTCCGACCACTGCATCAGTCTATTCAAATCCTCCTGGAGTGCTCGAATGTCCTCGTCAGAATGAATTCGACGGCCTATTTTGGTGTCATCGGCAAACTTGCCGATGTCGCTCTTTATGCCATCATCTATGTCGTTTATGTAGATTGTGAACAGCAGGGGCCCAACACTGACCCCTGTGGTACACCGTCGTGACGCTTCCCCACTCTGATTTCTCCCCATTTATGCAAACTCTCTGCTGCCTATTTGTCAACCATGCCTCTATCCAGGAAAAAATTTCTCCTCCTATTCCATGTGCTTTAATTTTCCTCCATAGTCTCTGATGTGGGACCCTGTCAAAAGCCTTACTGAAGTCCATATACACAATATCAATATTCATTACCATGATCTACCTCCTCAAATACCTTAGTGAAAAAAGTTAATAAATTCGTAAGGCAGGAACGCCCCTTTGTAAAACCATGCTGAGATTCGTTGATTAATTTATGCTTTTCAAGTGGCTACGAACTGCCTCGGCAATTATTGATTCCATAAATTTTCACCACTATGGAGGTTAGGCTTATTGGTCTATAGTTCGAAGCTAAGGACCTGTCACCTGTTTTGAAAATAGGTATCACATTTGCCATTTTCCACTTATCTGGCACCATGCCAGTTTGTAGTGATATGTTGAAAAGATTAGCCAAAGGTGTGCTAAGCTCCTCTTTACATTCCTTTAGAACCCTTGCATACAGTTCATCAGGGCCTGGGGATTTGTTAGGTTTTAATTTATCTATTTGCCTAAGAGATGATTGTGGATGTTATGAATGAGAAGAAGCTGGATGTCCTGGCTTTAAGTGAAACAAAGCTGAAGGGGGTGGGAGAGTTTCAGTGGAGAGGAATAAATGGGATTAGGTCAGGGGTTTCAAATAGAGTTAGAGCTAAAGAAGGAGTAGCAATAATGTTGAAGGATAAGCTATGGCAGGAAAAGAGGGACTATAAATTTTATTAATTCAAGGATTATGTGGAGTAAAATAAAGATTGGATGTGAAAAGTGGGTTATAATAAGCGTGTATGCACCCGGAGAAGAGAGAAGTGTAGAGGAGAGAGAGATTTTGGGAAATGTTGAGTGAATGCGTGGGGAGTTTTGAATCAAGTGTGAGAGTAATGGTAGTTGGGGATTCAATGCTAAAGTGGGTAAAAATGTTATGGAAAGGAGTAGTAGGTAAATTTGGGGTGCCAGGGGTTAAATGTAAATGGGGAGCCTTTAATTGAGCTATGTTAGAAAGAAATTTGGTAATAAGTAATACATATTTTATGAAAAAGAGGATAAATAAAAAATTTCAAGGTATGATGTAGCACGTAAAGAAAGTAGTTTTATTAGATTATGTATTGGTGGATAAAAAGGGTTTATGGGTAGGCTCCAGGGTGGTACATGTTTATAGAGGGGCAAACTGATATATCGGATCATTATTAGTTGTAGCTACAGTTAGAGTAAGAGGTAGATGGGAAAAGAGGAAGGTGGCAAAAAACAAGTAAGAGGGAGGTGAAAGTGTATAAACTAAGGGAGGGGGAAGTTCGGGTGAGATATAAGCGACTATTGGCAGAAATGTGGGGTAGTGCAAAGATGAGTAGTGGGGGGTTGAAGGGGGGTTGGAATAGTTTTAAAAATGTAGTATTAGAATGTGGGGCAGAAATTTGTGGTTATAGGAGGGTGGGGGCAGGAGGAAAGAGGGTGATTGGTGGAATGATGAAGTTTAAAAGGGGGTGATAAAAGAGAAAAAGGTAGCTTAAGAGGTTTTTACAAAGCAGAAGTGTTATAAGAAGAGCAGAGTATAGGGAGAGTAAAAGAAAGGTAAAGAGAGGGGTGAGAGAGTGCAAAAGGAGAGCAGATTTTAGAGTGGGAGAGGCACTGTCAAGAAATTTTAATGAAAATAAAGAAAAAAATTTGGAGTGAGTAAACAATTAAGAAAGCCTAGGGAAAAATGGATTTTTCAGTTAAAAACAGAGTAGGGGAGTTAGTAATGGGGAGATGGAGGTAATTGGGTAGATGGCGAGAAATTTTGAGGAACTTTTAAATGTTAAGGAAGAAACAGAGGCAAATAATTTCATGCACTGGTCAGGGAGGGATGCCATCTTTTAGGATGAAGAAGAGCAGAATGTAAGTGTGGGGGAGGGAGGTGAGGCATTACGTAAAATGAAAGGGGGAAAGCCAGCTGGAACTGATGGGATCATGACAGAAATGTTGAAAGCAGGGGGGATATAGTGTTGGAGTGGTTGGTACTTTTGTTTAATAAATTATGAAAGAGGGGAAGGTACCTAGGATTGGCAGAGAGCATGTTTAGTCCCCTTTTTATAAAGGGAAAGGGGGCAAAAGAGAATGTAAAAATTATAGAGGAATAAGCTTACTGAGTAACCAGGAAAAATGTACGGTTTGGTTGGCAATATAAACACAAATGCAGTATAATGTGATCCTTTATTAAATACGTTTCGCCCACACAGTGGGGCTTTTTTAAAGTACAAACAGAACCCCTTGGGGGAAAGGGAACGGATATTTTAGCCCGGCGAGGCGGGTGAAGAATGCTGCATAGATGAGTCCCCGAGTTGGGTTTAGAGCTAAAAAATTTGGGGTATTTGGGAAGGGGGGCTGGAAAAAATTTTGAGCAGCCCTTTTCTACAGTGTTCTTATGGGGGATAGCGATGAAGAAGTTTTTGGCAAGGGGTTCGCTATGTTATAGAAGCCACTTTTTGGTTGAAGTTGTGGGAAAAAGAAAAAATGATGATTCCAGGATTTTTTTCGGAGGGGGGTGTTGTCTTCTGGGCGATGTCTTGATTTCTTAGTTTTCAAGTGGTTGTTGAATTCGGTGTTGTACGCATGCTTTCCTTTGCGTAGACCTGTTTGGTATTGGTGTTCTAAAAATCGTGTTTGGAGGCCCCTTGAGTTTCCCCCCGTAAACTTGTTGCGTCATTAAAAGGGGATTATGTTACCCTGCAGGGGATTGAGGTTGCCCCTCCCTTACAAAGGTGTTTCCCTTAAATGGTGGGGGTTTGTGGGTAGATACTTGGAATATGTTTTGGCAAAGATGTTGGAAACATGTTTGGCAAGGGGATTTGGTGGGAAAGGACTATGTATCTCTTCTCGGCAGTGCTTTCGGGTGGTTAAGATGTTTTAATGCTCGCGCTGCAGTCTCGATGAAGTGACGAGGATATGGATTTGGAAAATACCTTTTCAATTTATGTGCTTTCTTCCTAAGAAATCTTTGCTGCAGTTTTCTGAGTGCACGCAGGAAGAAGCCTATAATTACACCACTTTTTTGGTTTGGTGTGTGGTGGGGTAGAAGTGGGAAATCGTTTTGGTTGGTGGGTTTTCGATAGATTTTTAAAACAAATTCGGGTCATTTTTGCAGAGTAGAACTAAAGGAAAAGGAAGAGTGTTTTCGCCCTCTTCTTCAGTGTGAATGGATTAAAGGGTCGACCGGTTGAGCTTGTTTTTGGAAGCTTGAACTTAAAGGTTTGGGGTTTTATGAGGAGAATGTCCAACATAAGGGAGCAGGTGACAGACGAAGGAATAATGGGGAGAAACTTTTTGGTTTTAAAATGTTCCATGTATGGGGTTCGCTGGGGACTGCACTGAGTGGCAAACCCCATGGGTACCAAAAGTCTGCTGAAAGAGGTGTTTTCAAAAAGAGAAAACACGAAAAGCCAACACATAGTTCCCCAGGTCGATGAAGTCGCTGGCGGGAAGGGGAAGATCAGTGAATCGTCTTTTTCTTGCGCAGGTGATTTCCAATCGCATTCGAACATCAACATCAGGAAAGAAATTTCCCCACCTGATGCTTCCTATTCACAAAAGACCTACAAAAACCCCCGTCTCTTCGCAAGAAAATTGCGATTCACTTGATTTTCCCCATTCCAGCCAGCGATTCATCGACCTGGTTAACTATGTTTGGCCTTTACGTTTTTCCCCTTTTAAAATCACCTCTTTCGCAACTTTTGATCCCAGGGGTTCGCCACTCAGTGCAGCCCCTAGGAACCTAACGGGAACACTAGAACCAAGTTTTCCACCATTTTCCCGCGCCCCCGGGCTCCGTTATGTTTCGACTTCTCCCAAACCCTAAACCTTCAACGTTAAAATCTGCAAGACAAGCTAAACCCAGGCGACCCTTCAATAGTTACACTTGAAAAGAGGCAAACACTTTTCCTTTCCTTGATGTTCACTCTAAAAAAACTGACCCCGAACTTTTGTTTTAAATCTATCGAAAAAACCCCCAACCAAAAAGATCTTTCCCCCCTTCTATCTCACCACGACACCAAAACCAAACTGGTGTAATTTGGGTTTTCCGCGTGCATCGAACTGCAGCAAAGAGTTCCTTGAGGGAAGAATGCACATAATTTAACAGGATTTCCCCCAAAAAACCCCCTATCCCCGACTTCTCAGAGGGTGCAGACGACGACCATTAAACATCTTTTAACACACCCAGAAAGACCTGCCGAGAAAAGATACTAGTCCTTCCCACCCCTCCCTTAAACGTTTCCAAATTTTGCCCAAAAAATATTCCCAATATTACCTCCAAAACCCACACCATCAAGGGAAACACCCGTATAGGCAGGACAAGCCTCAACCTCTGCAGGGGGATACATAAACCTTTTTAATGACTGGCAAACAAGTTTAGTTTGGGGAAACATCAAAGGGGCCCCCAAAAAGTATTAGAACACCCAAAACGCAAGCAGGTCTGACGACACAAAGGGAATGCAATCGTAAAAACCGTAATTCACACAACCCCTTGATAAAACTACGAAATCAAGACTTATCGCCACAGAAGACAACACCCCTACCGAAGAATCCCGAATCATCACTTATTTCTGTATCCGACAACTTCAACCAAAAATCTTCTAAACAAGTGAACCACTTGCCCAAAAAACTTCTTCATGTATCCCACATAAGAACACGTAGAAGGGTTTCTCACAAACTTGTCCGTTCCCCTTCCCAACTACCCAAGTTTTTAGATCTACAACCCAACCGGTACTCAAAATGCAGCATTTTATGACCTCAGCCCGGCTATAAATACCGGTTCCTTCCCCCCCAGGTAGTTTGTTTTTTTGACTGAAAAAGCCCACTTGTGGGGGAAACGTACAATAAAGGTACATTATACTGCATTTGTGTTTTAATTTTCCATTGTGTCGGTATTTTATACCATTTATTTTCCCCCGTACGTGGGTTAAATTGAAAGAAATTAAAAGGTAAAAACAGAATGTAGGATTGCGGATGAGCAAGGAGGTTTCAGAGTGGGGAGGGGATTTTAGATCAGGGGTTTACATTTAAGATATATGTCCGTTTTAGAAAAGATAGGGAAAGTTTTTTTTTGCTTTATGGATTTAAAAAGGATATGATAGAGTGGATAGAGGAGCAATGTGGCAGATGTTGAAATATAGGAATAGGTGGGAAATTTTAAATGCTGTAAAGATTTTTTTTGAGGAAGTGAGGCTCAGGTTTTGGGTGGTAGAAGAAGGGGGAAAAATTTCCCCGGGAAATAGGTTTAGCGGGTGTGTAAAAGTCACCATGGTTTTTTTAATATATTTTAGATGGGGTTGTAAAGGAGTAAAAAGTAGGGGGTTTGGGGGGGGGTGGGGGTTAAAATTTTGGGGGAAACAAATTCAAATGGGAATTGACACACATACTTTTGCTGATATACTGTGCTTATGGGAGATTCTAAAAAAAAATTGCAAAGGTTAGTGGATGAGTTTTGGGGAAAGTGGAAAGGTAGAAAGTTGAAAAGGAACTAGAAAAGAGTAAGGTTTGAGGGTTTAAAAAGATTTAATAAAGAAAAATTGGATATCAAAAATTGGGGGGGAGGGGTATGGGAAAAGTGAAAGTTTCAATACTGTACTTGGAGTGACGTGCGGCGGATGGATTTTTTGAAGGGGTGAGGTTTAAACAAAGAATTGATAAGGGAAAAAAGGGGTGGTGCTTTAGGGATATTGGAGTCAAAAAACGTTATCTATGGAGGGAAAAAAAGGGAATGTATGAAAGTTAGTATACCAACACTCTTATATGGGGGGTGAAAACTTGGGTGGAAATGCAGCGCGAGGAGACGGTTGGAGGGGGGAGATGTCCTGTTTAAGGGGAATGTGTGGGGGTAAAATTATGCAGAAAATTCGGGGGTGGAAATTGGGAAAAGGGGTGGGGATGTAAAATTTTTAGTCAGGGGCAGAAGAGGGGGTTTTTTGGTGGTTTGGTCATTTAGAGGATGGATCAAAATAGAATGTGGAAAACAAAAAAATTTTATAGGGGAAGGAAGGGGGTAGGGGGCGTCCCGAAAGGTTGGAGAGAGGGGGGAAAGGAGGTTTTTTGGAAGGGGCTTGGACTTCCCCAAGCGGCGTGAGGTGTTAGATAGGGGTGAAAGGAGACGATGGTACTTGGACCTACGATCTGTTGGAGTGTGGCAGGTAATATTTAGTAAGGGTTCAGGGAAAAGGTTTTTTACATAGTCGGGCTTTAGTCCCGGAAATGGGAAGGGACAATGCCCCGCACTTTAAAGGAGGGTTTTTTGGGTATTTGGGAGTTTTGGGGGGATATGTTGGTATCTTTATATGTGTATGCTTTAGACTTTGTATTCTGAGCACCTCTGCAAAAACATGATAATGTGCAGTGTGGGAAAGTTGTTGAATGTGAGAAAGATTTTCTTTTTGGGGATTTTCTTTCTTTTTTGGGGGCACCCTGCCTCGGGGGAGACGGCCGACTTGTTGAAAAAAAAAAAAAAAAAACATGTATACTACATTGTATACATTTTTAAGGACACATTTTTCCCACAAATGAAATCTTCAAATTTTGTCTGACTCGATATATCTACATGATAGTTTTGTGTAGGATAATAAAATAAAAGAGTTATTCAAAGATTTATTGCCAATTATACATGAAGGCATTTCCTGGTACCATTGCAGAACAAAAATAAAAGCTAGAATATTACATCAAATGGCATGTAAAAAAAAAATAGAGTAAGTAGTTTGACAATATTGACTCTGAGCTGCTTCAAACAAGCCGTAATTACAGTGTCAGAATTATGTGTAAATGTATGTCTTCACCAACTCATGTTCTCACACTTGCATACAACACATCAGCAAAATAAATTTTATAATTGAGTACAATGCCATGTTGCTGATAAATACAATACTATAAGTGAGTTTATTTATTTAGGTACAGGTACACATAAGTACAATTATACATAATAACATATTACGAGGATCTCAGTGGAAATAAGCCACTTTGTCTGACTTTTTTGGTTATCCTAGTTAATTTAGACCATATGTGATAATTGTACTTATGTATACCTGTGCCTAAATAAACTTACTTACTCTGTGTGTAAATTACCTAGGATAATTCTTTTAATCATTACAGCAACACAGATGTTAGCATATCCTCCATTTTTTTAAATACAGAATACTTAAGTTGCTTTATGTATTTTACTTTTATAACTTTCCTTATATTATTCACAAGTCTGAAAATACCAGACATAAATTATAGAAATGATGACTGGCTCATAAGGGTTTAGAGTTCTTTTTGTGAATAACGTAATTATTAGTTACATCATACTATTATTGCAAACAAAACAATCACATCACATTTGGACATGGTATAATAGGAAGTCTGTACTCATTACTTTCCATTTGCAAATGGCTTTAATTATATATCCAGATCAAATTTACATATAGGAGTGTGAACATTTTAATGATGAAAAAAGTTGAGAACATTGCTGGTACTAAGAAATGAATAGAAATTTGTGAACAGTGATAGGGAGTTGCACAATGCCTCCACTACCTCTCACATCTCTCTTTACACAATACTAACGACCATGTAAGTTTATTTAGGTACACATAAATACAGTTACACAAATTATCATACATAGTAACATACATATGTATAAATTGCCTAGGATAACCCCAAAAAAGTCAGACAAAGTGACTTATTTCCATACTTATACAGAATATTGATACTGATATTCATAACATGGCAAAGTTCACCCTAATATGTAACATTAGATGCATAATACACAAAAACAAATACAGTACCATATTTGTTATGGCACCTGAAATTTATGAATAGGTTAAATTTTTGCTTGTGTGACTCAAGATATATTGTACTGAAATTATATAAACATTTATGATAATTTTGCCTTCATCGTAACTAAGTACCTGTCAAGAAGTGTTTCCTGCACAGGATTACTTTCAACAAGTTCCAAAAGACAAACTATTTTCCAAAGTGTTCATTAAAAAAGGAAAAGGCCATTAATCTGTATTTTTAGTTGTTTGGATTAAATTGTAATACAGTATCATGAATCTTAATAAATGGCACAGCTACCACTGAATGAATCATGGAAACAGCATATTTTAAGAACAAGATCCCTAAAGAATATGAGAATGCAATTGAGCTAGGAAGAATAAAGAAATGTGTAAAGATCTTTATCAGGAACAAGGCCTCGGAAGAAAGATTACTATTCCTGTGCTTACGTGTTAATACATGTATTAACATAAATACTATATTATCAAGCAGGATAACTGCATGAAGCATAAGAAAATTCTCTTCAGGAATGGTAGGAGGCATATGGAGGGCAGACATGCATAAGAAAACATGTAAGGGAAGGAGTCGGCTGTGTCTGGAGACATCCGCTTGCATCCAGTCAGAAGCAGACAGCACAGTTAGGAGCATCTGCCAAAATATCTATTTAAGCTAGACACTAATATCAATGTAAACCAAATTTGCACACCTGAATATAAAAGAACACATAGATATATGTATTTTGTTCAATCAACAGTTTATTTTCAGTTAGGTAAGAGTAAAGTGCAAGGCCAATCTTCCTCTGTTTAAAACGTACATACAAAATGCACAAATGCACTTAACAAATTAGAGATAATACAGTAACTTGATATAATTCGATCACATTAGAGAAAGTGAGGGAAATATCTATAATCTCAGTCACAGTAGTGTACATTATCCTATATAGTACCTCACAATTTTTTTTATAAATATATGTACCCTGTAGATTGGAGGGAGTGTGGAAGCAAATGTGTTCAGATATTTGAAAATGGACTTGTCAGTAGATAGTTCTGTGAGACATAACAAAGAAAAATAAGGTGGGTGGTGCATTGAGCAACTGTGAAGACAAAGAACTTTATCCATGGAGGCAAAAAAGGGAAATGTGCCCGAGTATAGTGGTACCAACACTATTGTATGGGTGTGAAGCATGGGTTTTAAATGTAGCAAAGAGGCTAAGGCAATGGAGTTATCATGGTTGAGGGCAATGTGTGGCATAAATATTATACTGAGAGTTTGAAGTTTGGAGATGAGGAGGATGTATTGAGTTTCCAAAAGAATTATTCAGAGGGCTGAGGGGCTGGTGATGTGGTTTGGACATTTAGAAGGGGTGGAGAAAAATAGGATGACCAGGGTGTATAAATCTGGGGTAGAAATCTGTGACACAATTTCAGCAGGAATTTCATTCTGAGAAGATACATAAGTGAAGAAATATTCTCAAAATGACAGTCAGAAATAAAGTGACATAAGAAAAGAGAAAATATCATGTACTGTTCTCGTGTCCTTACCAGATACCTAACTGTGCAATGTGTGTCATATAATAAAAGCTAACAAGCACCCAACTTTCTCTGTCAACAGCAACAAAGAAAATTAGGTAGAGGAGAGAGATAATGAAAAAAAGGGAAAGGTTAAAAATAGCTTTTCCTAGTGGGGTTACCCCAAGACACAGCCCTCATTCCCAGGCAATTTGGAAGGACTGCATTAAGGTTGGCAAACTGACACTTACATCTATTGGAACTATTTTTGGCATTGTTAGTAAGAGTGTCTAACATTAAGGCAGCTCTATGAAGGGAGTTTATCATTTACAGCAATTGTATTCGTGCATTTATACCCAGCAATTATTTCAAAGTACTGTATTACTGGTGTACTCAAGCTTCCATACAACTACTTTACAACTCAGGTCCTTAAAATGGAATGGTTTAAACAATGGCCACACACTACCTATATTCCAAGTTCTCTAACACATAATATAAAGTCGTTAATAAAGATACCGTATTGAAAACCGGTTGTGGTGCTAATTCTATTACTGTATCTACATGGCATTAACACCCCATAACTAACAGAGTAGTGCCTATTTCACGTCATAATAGTAAAACATTAATCAATATCTTTGTTAATTTTGTATTAGTTAAGTCAGGTAATGGAATACATAACACTTGTGAACGATAGTAACTTTGCCATTACAATATAGAACTTATATAACACCTTACCAAAATCTTTAAACTTTTTGTACAGATGCTGAATTTTTTTTTTACTTGCTTGAAATCTCCAATAAAAATACAGTGGACCCCTGACTTACGATCAGCTCCCAACTCGAGGAGTTATGTAAGTGCATTTTTGTAAGTGCTTTTGTAAGTGTATTTTTGGCGGTCTGAAACGGACTAATCTAATTTACAATATTCCTTATGGGAGCAAATTCGTTCGATAACGGCACCTGAACAGCCTTCTGGAACGAATTAATATCGTAAGTTGGGGGTCCACTGTAATTCACAAATGCTAAATGCTCAAGTGTTTATTTTGCTAGTCAAAGAAAAGGTCAAAGAGTCAGCATTTTGAAGCCTTGCTTGCTTATATACGATACACTATAAAATGTTAGCATTGTAACTGTTGATGCTAAGGAGGCTGAAGAATGCAAGTTAATAAGGGCTGGTTTAAAAAGTTCTTTGAGAATTATGTACATAGCTCAAAGTCGATAAAGACTGCTTTAGGACTCTTAGTGTAACAGTACACATTAGTTCATCACTACTGAAGCAGCATACCTTACCTTTGATATAACTTTGATGAGTTTCAGGAGTTTTACTACTTTCTGAGCCCAGCCATGGGCCAGGTTCATCTGGTGCTAGCCTGGTCAACCAGGCTGTTGCTGTTGGAGGCTTGCTGCCCCACATATCTATCACAGCCTGGTTGATCTGGCATGAAACACCACACCCAACAAGGTCACAGTTCAGCAGCCACCGTTGAGACTCGCTAAGCCTTCATTACAGTCTCCGCTGAATTACCACGTACATGTATTATCTATGGAGAAATCGCTAAATATTTTTATCTACTGGACAAGGTGAAAATGATAACTTTAATAGGCTTGCAGTGATGAATGACCTAAACAGGTTAAGGTCTTTCTGTGTATATAGTATAATAATAATAATAATAATAATAATAATAATAATAATTACCTGAAGTTTACCTGGAGAGAGTTCCGGGGGTCAACGCCCCCGCGGCCCGGTCTGTGACCAGGCCTCCTGGTGGATCAGAGCCTGATCAACCAGGCTGTTGCTGCTGGCTGCACGCAAACCAACGTATGAGCCACAGCCCGGCTGATCAGGAACTGACTTTAGGTGCTTGTCCAGTGCCAGCTGGCACATATGGCACATATGAGCTAAACCAGTATCCACCTAGTTCCATTACATTTGCATTTTCATTTTCATTGTAAAAATGGTAACTTGAGCAGTGATGTTACATTATTCCCAAATGAACCAGTAATGTACAGTACACCATCTTAGCCTTAAAGGACTATGAAGCATCAAAGCTTTGTGATGAATACATGTTAACTTTTAGTCTTCTAGCGAGTGAAGGGAATAAAATCTCACAGTAAAGAGGTTAAGATAAAATCTTTAAAATGTTTTTAATACATTTAGATTGGGTTTAGATGTAAACTTGTTAAAATCACAGATTAACTTGTGTTATGTAGCAAGTATGCATAAACACTCATCTATCTGCAAGGAAATAAACACACACACACACAAACACATATCTATTATATATTAGCTTATCTATTGTTTTGAGGTATCTCTCAATTAAGTACGATTAGGTAGTGTGTGTATCTTGCACTCACAGGACAGAGGATCAAGCCTTCACCATTCTGTGTGTCGAATGACTATACATAAATTTGCCGCTTCACTTGGGGTACAATATTTAAAGCATTTCCTGTAAATAATAGAACCAGTCTGCCCCAAATGCTCAGGATGCTAGTGTATTTCTTTGTGCTTAGTATCTTATAAATCTCACATTGTATACTATGCAAAGGAATAAATATTTGTATTTGTATTGGTAGTTATGACAAAGATATTGACCACATGTTTTTACCCATTTTCTTCACTAACTCAATGCTATCTGCAGTTGTACCAGTACTTAACAATTGCAAGCCTTTAATACTGTACAGCACCTTACATATAAATAGCGACTGTACATTATATTGTATGATTACACACAAAGATACATAACAACTCCTTGTTAAGTTCAGTTTGTGAAGTACACGTCAACCATCACTAATCCAGCATCATTGGGATCTATAGTGTGCCGGATTAGTGAGTTTGTCGGATGAGTGAGCGGTTAGGTTAGAATACACTTAATTAACCTATCAATAGAGACTCTGCTACATCTTCCTCATTTTCATCACTGCTTTCTCTTCCACTGGCTTGCTGCTGTGGATTTACAACCATCTGCACAATTTCCGAGTCAGTATAATGATGAAATTTGAGCAAGTACAATGATTTGAGCCAATATAATGATGAAATATGAAATTATGCTAACCAAAATTAGTGCCGGTTTACTGATGGAACCGGATAACTGATTGCCGGATTAGTGATGGCCGACCTGTACAGTATAAAGTTGTAATTATATTTTTGTTGTGATGCTTAAATAAAGTTTGTTTTATATTATAATTATTATTATTATTATAATATTAATAAGAAGACACTAAACCCGTGGGGGTCATACAGTGCCTGAGGAAATAGCCGGTAATCAAGGTTGATCCAAGGAAGGGAAGGACAATTCCTTGCATCAAGAGCCCCCTCACTTACATTAAGGTACTTCCCTTAAGGGGCATCAGTTGTAGAGTATAGTATCACTAGAGAAATATTTCCATATAGTAATCCTAGAGGCCAGTGCAAATGAACTTTTAGTCTGGGGGCTTAAAAAAATAATGCAGTACATTGCAAGTTACAGGTAATTTTTTGTGGAAATTACACGTTTTAATTGAAACTTATCAACTTGACAAGCTGCACCTGTAGAAAAATTCACTGTTCTTGTGCAGTGAGTAACCATTCCACTGAAAGATAATACAGTAGAACCTCTGTATCCATTGATTCGGTAACCATGGTTTCAGTTATCCACGGTTTACTGTGGCCCAAAAATTCCTCTTAATTTTGCATAATAATGGCCCGAAAGTGCAAAAGTAGAGAAGCTGGCAGTTCTTCAAAGACTCACGAAATCATAATGAGATGAATGCAAACAAACCATACCACAGGTGGGAATAGAACCCGCGGTCAGTGGTTAACGCGTCAGTCTGGAGTTTTATGACTCTGACCGAGGGTTCTATCCCTGCCTGTAGTATGGTTAGTTCTTCAAAGCCTAACAGAAGCCATGAAATGCTTCCCATCAGCGAAAAAGTGATTATCCACTTATTGTGCATAATTTATCAATTAAACTTTATAGTAGGTATGTAAAGGACTTATATAGTACAGTATAAGGTTTGCTACTATCCATGGCTTTGGTATCCATAGCAGGTCCTTGGAATATATCCCCCATGGATATGGGGTCCTACTGTAGTCTGTTTTTTAATAGGCTGAATCAGTAATTTAAAGACATTTCAACAAGGCTGGGTCACCATCTGGAAAAGACCCAGGCTGGGAGAGTACCAATGAATCAAGAAAAAGAAGAAAAAGATGAACAAGGAAAAAGCTTTATTTTATGACAATTAACCCACAGAGGAGCATTTATTAAGTACTACTTGATAAAATTATTTTTTTAGCCTTACCCACAGTGGGGGATTTATCAAGTACTACTTGATAAAAGCCCCACTGTGGGTAAGGCATAAAATAAAGTGTTTCCCTGCTTAGCATCTTCAAATTATCACTCGTTGGTTTATGCCAGATTAATGTACCTCATAAATGAGTGAGAAATGCATCAGTGTGGAGCAAATATCTCCAGTGCTTCCTTCCACAGCATTAAAACAATTTCTAGAGCATTCATCAGGATGAATTTTTTTTTTAATGACAGCTTCATTTTTTCTGGAAACACAAATAACCCGCCTTTTTGTTATTTATTTTCTGGAAAGTTTAGCAAAAAATCTAACACAATAAAAATTTCAGTTTCCAAATTATATTTAATGCAGTAGCAAGCATTTTCTTCACTATGGAAAGCACCTTTGAATTTCTCACTAGTAAATAATTTTGATAGATTACTGATAAGACAAATTATATGTATTTATGTACGTAATTAAATAAATATAAAATTACATCCTAATACTATATAAACTACTGTATATAGTGTAATACTATAGAAAATTCTCATTTTTTTTATTACAAATCATGTAAAATTATTTGTTTAGCCAATTATAAAATGAAAATTGATAGCTCTTAAGTTCTCTTAGCATCGCACATACAGTACAGTATTATACTGCATTTTGAGCTGTTAAACAACTCCCATTCGGCACAGAGCATGTTATTATAAACAAACAGCTGATAAAACAAGGTAAGTTCAGTACATTATCATTAATATCCAAAATTATCACCAATACTGTTCCTTTATGGGGAACCTTGATGCTCATGAAGGTTGTTTTATTTGGGGAAGAGGAGTTACTCATCCCTTCCTTCAGTTAAACCAGATTTTTCCCATTCCAAGGCAGTATATGACTTTTAAATATAATATAATGAATATAATATAATACTGTATAATACTGAATATAATACTTTAATAATACCAATGCTGAACATGTATCAAAGAAGGGATGTTCAACAAATAATGGAAATGTTCATATGTGGTTACCATCCTCCTATTTGGTGCATATTTAAATATGGGGCCAAGATACACAGTACATGTACACTGTTATATGTAATTTGTTAATACAGTATTACCTATTTAAAATTAAAGATGTCATGTACATATCACTTTAAGTAACCACAATTTTAAAGTTTCCTAATTATTATAATCAGAGGGAATTTGTATATGCACAGGGGTCAAACATGCCTAGGAAATGGGAGATAATCAGGTTTGAGCCTAGTTAGGTAAAACAAGCTCCATTTACTTTTATCATGGATAAAAATTTCCAGGGGTTGTAGTACAAGTGCTGCCTCTACTTGAAGTACATTATGCTATCTGCACTTTTAATTTTAATCTTAAATTATGGGCTTGTTGAACTCTGTTGCTATTATTATTATAATCAAAAAGAAGCGCTAAGCCACAAGGGCTATACAGCAACTCTGTTGCTAGTTCTTAAAAATCCTCCCTGATACCTATTGATTTTTTGTGGTTATCATTGTCTCTTCTGTCTTCCAGTGAAGTTACTTTCAAAGTTTGCAGCATGTCTTTCCAGTTCACAACACTGAAATACATTTTATTGTACGTACATGTACTTTTTTTTTTTTTTTTTTTTTACTTTTACATTTTGTCCGTGTTTCTTTACATGCACCATAATATTGTTGCATATTCAGCTTAGATTTAAAAATATTAACTTGGATGTTCATGAACAAGCCAATGTGAACACATATACAAGACCCACTGTATAATACTATTTGGAAAGAAAATTAACCACATAAATATCAACATGAATAAAACTCAAAGGACGAAGGTGAATCACAGGGCCTACATCTAGATAACCTTTATCAGGTTAAATATACACATGTTTCTACAGACAGATTTTTTTTTTTTAGTTTTAATAAAGGTTGCATTAATCACAAGCTTATTAGAGACATACAGTGTTGAAAATTTTAAATTTAACCTAGAATAACCTAAAAAAATTTTAAATAATGTAGTAAGATTTATTTACAGTGCATACCCAAAAAAAGTATAAAAACACTTGGCATTTTATGAAGCTTTTTAACAATGTATGCCAAGCTACACTACAGGTATTCCTTGACTTATGATATTTTGATCATGATGGTGCAAAAGCAATTTGGAGATGAAACTTAAGATAATTATGCAACATGAAGGCAGGAAGTCCATAATTTGTATTCATTTATTTACTCTTCATTACTGGTATTAAGTTAGGTACAGTAATTAGTCTACAATGGACCCTCAGTTTTCAAGCATTCTTGAAGTCAAGAGCACTTTTTTTCAGCGAAATTTCATCCCAGATTTCGAGTATCTGCTCAGAAATCAAGTGTTTGAAATGCGTCCACCCCATCGGCGACGCCACTTCCTCACACTTATCACACTCAGTCTGCGTCTGTTTCTCATTGAGTAAGGAATACTCTGCATGTTCATCCATTCATCCGTTCATTTTGGTGCTCGTTTATTGATTGTGACTGTGAAATAAGCCACCATGGGGCCAAAGAAAGTTCAGAATTGTGCAAGAAAGGTATAAAATACTGACAATATGAAAGTTTAGACATATGTGCAACATCTGGATATCTTTATTGTAGACGTTTCGCCATCCAGTGGCTTTATCAATACAAATTCTAGGACATAACTTGAAGACAGTAGAACTATATACAAAAGATGAGGTAATCAGTCCCTCAGCCTTGGAGTTAGTGTTCACAGCATTGTGGTGGAGGAGAATCTGGAGCAAAGGCAAGAAGACTGGCAACATCATGGAATCTTGGTTCAGAGGACATCTACAAGACCTTCTTCACGGCTGCTACAACTAACCCATTCCTTTGGGTAGGACCTACTTCCACTGGGGAATCCCGCCTGCCAGTGACTATGCCCTCGTCTGCTACACGTCCTTATCCACTGACACCTATATAGACGCCAGTCTTCTTGCCTTTGCTCCAGATTCTCCTCCACCACGATGCTGTGAACACTAACTCCAAGGCTGAGGGACTGATTACCTCATCTTTTGTATATAGTTCTACTGTCTTCCTATTATGTCCTAGAATCTGTATTGATAAAGCCACTGGATGGCAAAACATCTACAATAAAGAAATCCAGATGTTGCACATGTGTCTAAACTTTCAAAGTTCAGAGTGCCAGCCCTTCGGTAAAGAAAGTGAGGAACACGAGGGGGATTCACCTTCTAAACAATAAATCCTTCCTCTCTCCTCCTCCCAGTCTTCCATATGCCAGCAAGTCTTCAATACAGGTATGTAATGTTTATACTATTTATAATTGTTTTGTGTAAAACTATTGTTAATCTTTAAAAAATGAATTTTTTGTGAATATTTTTGGGTGTCTGGAATGGATTAATTGTATTTACATTATTTCTTGTGGGAAATATTAATTCAGTTTCTGAGCATTTTGGATTTGGAGCAACCTTCTGGAACAGATTAAGCTTGAAAACTGTGGGTCCACTGTATTTACTTATTTAGTGACAGTAGTTATTTATTTATGTATTTATTTAGCATATCATATTCATATTCAACTTATGATATATTTGATGGGAACATGATCCCATCGTAAGTCAAGGAGCACCCGTACTCCATTTACTGCACACGTACACAACAAGCTATCCATAATAATAAGAGCAAACTAGCTACAAAAAAAAAAAATCATAAAAGGCAACAGCAAGAATCATCTTAAGATCTAGACAACACTCCTCATCCAAAAGGAGGTGCCTAGAGGGTGAAAGGTTCATGATCTATAGAACTCAAACTTTTCTCTTCCCTTTCCTTCATTCCTCAAAATCTGAATACCTCCTATTTCCCAGATGCTGTATGGCCCTTCCTGGTTTAGTGCTTTCCCATGATTATAACATTTATCCCATACAAAAAGTAAA
This sequence comes from Cherax quadricarinatus, assembly GCF_026875155.1. Classification (NCBI taxonomy): domain Eukaryota; kingdom Metazoa; phylum Arthropoda; class Malacostraca; order Decapoda; family Parastacidae; genus Cherax; species Cherax quadricarinatus. Next base: position 2,782,489 of record NC_069454.1, on the reverse strand, counting down.
CCTTCAGAACATACAGAGCTTTCATAAATACTATTGGAAACTGTATCTGCAGAACACTAAATACAAATACTATATTAACCTATGACCCAAAGACTTCTTTGAGCTGCTACATATCACTCACTCACTCACTCACTCACTCACTCACTCACTCACTCACTCACTCACACACACACACACACACACACACACACACACACACACACACACACACACACACACATGCACTCACACTCACTCACACTCACTCACACTCTCTCTCTCTCACACATTTTTTCAGTCACAGAGTTATCAGGAAGTGAAATAGTCTGGGAAGTGATGTAGTAGAGGCAGGATCCATACGTAGCTTTTAGAATAGGTATGATAAAGCTCATGGAGCAGGAAGAGTGACTCAGAAGCAGCCAGTGAAGAGGTGGGGCCAGGAGCTGTGACTCGACCCCTGCAACCACAACTAGGTGAGCGCGCACGCTCGCGCAACGAGTCATGCTATGTGATGAGGTATCACAGTGGGCGCCTGTGACGAGCGGGGTCCCACAGGGGTCAGTCCTAGGACCAGTGCTATTTTTGGTATATGTGAATGACACGACGGAAGGGATAGACTCTGAAGTGTCCCTGTTCGCAGATAATGTGAAGTTAATGAGGAGAATTAAATCAGATGAGGATCAGTCAGGACTACAAAGACACCTGGACAGACTGGACACGTGGTCCAGCAACTGGCTTCTTGAATTCAACCCCGCCAAATGCAGTCATGAAGATTGGGGAAGGGCAAAAAAAGACCGCAAACAGAGTACGTATAGGCTAGGTGGACAAAGACTGCAAACTTCACTTAAGGAGAAAGATCTTGGGGTGACCATAACACCGAGCACGTCTCTGGAGGCACGCATCAACCAGATAACTGCTGCAGCATATGGGCGCCTGGCAAACCTGAGAATAGTGTTCCGATACCTTTGTAAGGAATTGTTCAAGACACTCTACACTGTGTATGTCAGGCCCATACTGGAGTATGCAGCACCAGTTTGGTACCCACACCTGGTCAAGCACGTCAAGAAATTAAAGTACAAAGGTTTGCAACAAGGCTAGTTCCGGAGCTCAGGGGAATGTCCTATGAAGAAAGGTTGAGGGAAATTGGCCTGAGGACAGAAGGGTCAGTGGAGACATGATAACGACATACAAAATACTGTGTGAAATAGATAAGGTAGACAGAGACAGGATGTTCCAGAGTGGGGACACCGAAACAAGTGGTCACAATTGGAAGCTGAAGACTCGGACAAGTCACAGGGATGTTAGGAAGTGTTTCTTTTATCATAAAGTCATCAGGAAGTGGAATAGTCTAGCAAGTGATGTAGTGGAGGTAGGAACCATACATAGTTTTAAGACGAGGTATGACAAAGCTCAGGGAGCAGAGAGAAGACCTAGTAGCGATCAGTGAAGAGGCGGGGCCAGGAGCTGAGTGTCGACCCCTGCAACCACAATTAGGCGAGTACATACCTCGAGAAATAAACACATCCTTGATGTTGAACGTATATGACAATTTATGAAATATCATACAAATCAAAGGTAAAAATATAAATGACTGCTGAAATACATATTCTAAAAATTGTGCAGTAAATTAACTTACTAGAAATATCATACTATGCTGAATGTAATGTACATTTTCACGAGATCACAAAATATTAGTATTATTGATACTACAACTTAACCATTTGGTCTTGATGTACGGTACATTACTATTGATGTCACATTTATATGTGGGCAGACCAGTAGGATCCTGATAATCTTTCCCACAACCCATGTACCACTTTCAGAGTTTTAAGACCTTCATGGGAGAAAGAAATTGCTTTTTAAAATTACAAGAGCAGAGCTATGCTCACTGTGTCCCTATTTCAACATTTTTTTCATGAGAGAATTTGGAAGCACTAGTGTGATTTAAAATGATGAAAGGAGAATGAGCAAGAGTCCAAATCAGAGAAGTGAAGCTTTGGTAACAGGAAGGAAGAAGACAAACTTGAACTATTGGGACTTTTCAAGGTAAGCAGGGACAGGAAGAACAAAAAGACAAGGTAAATCAATGGATGTCACAAAAGCCTGGAGGGGACATAATAGAAAAGGGTGATAGTTGATACTTTTTATTGGGTCAACATTTTTAAAAATTCTGAAAGTCTTAGGGACACATTTCATAACGAGCCTATATACAAGCAAAGACACTGCAGGAAAATGCAATCCCAATGAATTTTGATGCTTATTCCACAAAGATATGCGGCTGAAGAGGAATAAGCCTGGTTCCTATGGTTCAATTTAGATAAGATGAAGCCCAGGTGAAGACAAAGAAGTATAGAAGTAGATTGCAGCCAACAAGCAAAAAAAGACAGACAGTTTTGGGGATATTCTATCAAGTACTAAAACAAGTATTAATAATATGATACAGCAGCATATATTCACAAACAATACTAAGTCTGGGTGGGTCATTTAGTATTGCATGAGAAATGGGTGCTGAAGATAGAGCAGAAATGTGGAGGGCTAGCTAAACATAACACAGTAAATCAGTCTCACTTAAGACAAGAGGGAATCTGGATTTGAGGCACTTTAACAGGTTAAGACAGTATAAGCATAGCAAGGTTTTAAAGGAGAGGTCAGAAATGACATTGACAAACTTTCTGGTGAATGGGACAAATATCATGAATTGTGGACTTGGCACAGTCTGATTTTTTCTTCACTAGGGGTTGTTGGAGCTGTCAGTTTTACTATTGTATATCCAATAGCAATTTGACTTCTGCACAGCAACACTCGTGGGTTTAATGCATTTTTAGGAATACAGTGGAACCTCGTTTTTCGGCCGATTCGTTTTTAGGCTGATTTTTTGGTGGAAATTTTGCTCCGTATTTCAGCCGTTGCCTCATATATTGGCCATATTAGACATGCTAGCCCACCTCTCCCACCGGGCTTTGGCGAGTCAGTCTCCCTTTGTCTAACGGCGCTGGGCTTTGGCGAGTCAGTCTCCCTTTGTCTAACGGCGAGTGAGCATATACTCTGCGCATTCATCCAAACATTTCCTTAAAATCCTTTGTTTTTTGTGGTTTTTATTAAGTGCAACTGTGAAATAAGTCACCATGGGGCCCCAAGAAAGTTCCTAGTAAAGTTCCTTTGGTAAAGAAAGTGAGAAACATGATGGAATTTAAGAAGGAAGTAGTAATAGAAAAATATGAGTGGTGTACAGGTGCTGGAACTTGCCAGGATATATGGCAAAAACAAATCAACAATCACTTCTATCCTGGCAAAGAAAGAACAAATCAAGGAAGCTGATGTGGCAAAAGGGGTAAACCTGTTAACGAAACAGAGATCACAAACTAACGAAGATGTGTTGTTGTTGTGGATCAGGGAAAAACAGTTAGCAGGAGATAGAGATAGTATTTCAGAGACAATCATTTGTGAAAAGGCAAGGCAGCTGCATGCGGATCTCGTGGTTAAGGACATTTGTGCAAAGTGGAATGAGGTGCAAAATTTTGTGGAGAAATATCACCCTGACCAAGCTGAAACAAGCTATATCTGCAACATGTTCAGTGACAAAACCTCGTCCCATTTTAGGGAAATCTTAAAGATACGCCAGAAACAGAAAACACTGCACAGTTATTTTGTGTGACAGGGGTTCATTGACTCTCAAGCTGGTCCAAGTGGCATTAAAAGACAAAGAAGGGAAATAACCCCAGAGAGGGACTTGTTACCTAAATTCCTTATAGAGGGGGATTCCCCTTCCAAACAATAATCTGCCCTCCCTCACTCCTCCTCCGTCTTCCATAAGCCAACAACAGTCTTCAATAAAGGTATGTAATAGTGGTTTAAATGTTCTTTATTTTATTTAGTTCTCATTGTTTTGTGTATGTAAAACTATAATTAATCTTGAGAAAAATGTATTTTTTGTGAATATTTTTGGGTGTCTGGAACAGATTAATTGTATTTACATTAATTCTTATGTGAAACATTGCTTTGAATTTTGGCCGTTTTGAATTTAGGCCGACCTTCTGAAACGGATTATGGGCGAAAAACGAGGTTCCACTGTATGGTAATTCTCGACTACTTTGTTTATTATAATGGGATTAATTTCAGTTGATTTGTAGAGTTTAGATTCATTTTTTTTTTTTTAACTTTTTTGTATACACTTTGGAATTACTATACCTATTTAGCATCTTGCAAATTTTCTTTTAGTAATTTTGTCATTCATTGTATATTTTTCTTCCACATTTAGTTTAGTTTATTTTTATATAGCCAGACTTGAGTACTGGAAATGGGAAGTACAGTGCCTGCACTTTAGAGGAGGGGTTTGGGATACTGGCAGTTTGGAGGGATATTATGTACATCTTTATACTTATATGCTTCTAAACTGGTGTGTTCTGGGCACCTCTGTAAAAACAGTGATTATGTATGAGTGAGGTGAAAGTGTTGAATCATGATGAAAATATTTTCTTTTGGGGATTTTCTTTCTTTTTGGGTCACCCTGCCTTGGTGGGAGATGGCCAACTGGTTAAAAAAAAAAAAATTAGTTTGCTTTTCTGCAAACTTGAAAAGATTTAGTTATTTGCTTTTATCTACAAACAGGGGCGGATCTATTATGAAACTAACAGAGCTTAAGCTTCAGGGCCCCTAATCCCGGAGGGGCCCCAGAAGCGACTTTAGCCCACATTGCTTAAGAGTTTTTAGTGTACTGTATGATTTTTTTTTAAATAGTAATAATAATATAGTGTAATTCAGTATAAAATAATCGTTAAAATAAATATTAAAAGGTTATTAAAGTATCATGTAGGCTAGCCATTGCTGGTTGCAAAGGCCCTCCCTCCCCATAACAGTTCAAGCTTCAAGGCCTTGAAAATGTAGGTCTGCCACTGTCTACAAATGCTTTTTAAAGCTTGGGTTTTGTCTGTCTTCTTACATCTGAATATTCATCATATTTTGTTTAACTCATTGTCAAGCATTTTGATTTAGAAATTTTTGTATGGGTTCCATGATTTTTCTTTCTTTTTCCTGGCTTTCTTTCAGATTCATGGTATCCAAATCTGAGAATTTGTTATGGATCTTCCACACATAGTTTCTAAAAAAAATTATACTTATTTTCTTTTGTATGTGTAAAAGTAAGAAGTGCCACACAGTCTTACTACAAACCTCCATCCTCTCCATAGACTTACAGTATCATAAATCAACGTTATGACTGCTAGTAATAATGGTAGAATTACTGGCAAAATATTAGGTAAAAGAACATAAATGCAACTAATGTGACATTGTATTGTGGCAACATTTTGCTCGGCAGAATCTTTATCAAGCTCCTGGATAGCAAAATGTTGCCACAAAGTGTCACATTAGTTGCATCTGTGTCCTTTTACCTAATATCACTGCTACCTACTGTTCAATAAATCATGACACACCTTAAACTATTGATCAAACAACTTCACACTGCAGATTATTATTATAATCAAAAAGAAGCGCTAAGCCACAAGGGCTATACAGCGCTGCAGGGTAGGGAAGGAAGCAAGGGAATTGGATGGCAGAAGGGAGGGGGGATGATCAGCAGGTTACAGAAAACAGCGGGGCGGGGGATAGTACGGGGGTAGAGGGTAGCAAGAGATACAAGTAGAAAGGGCTGAAAGTATCAGAATTTGTGAAGTAAGTCAGTCGTTGTCAAAAAGTCAATGAGAGAGTCCGGATGAAAGGTGGGTCCATCAGCGAGAAGGGAAGGTAAAGAGAGAGCAGCGGGGCGAAGACGACGACAGAGGTAAATTCTGCGTGCTCGTTGATAAAGTGGGCAGTCCAACAGAATGTGGCTGACTGATAATGGAGCTTGGCAATTCTCACAGAGAGGAGCAAGACGCCTCTCCATGAGATATCCATGAGTAAGACGAGTATGGCCAATGGGGAAGACGGGAGAGAGTAGTCTCCCAACCTCGACACTGGTGATAAGAAGACGGCCAGTAACCTATACTCGGTTTAATAGACTGAAGTTTGTTGCCGAGCATAGTAGACCAACGTTGTTGCCAACGGGTGTGAAGGTGGGAAGATATTACAGCAAAATAGTCCGTACATGGAATACCTCTATAAGAAACTGGTAGGTCATGTACTGCTGACCGCGCAGCAGTGTCTGCCTGTTCATTGCCTGTACGTCAACATGACCAGGGACCCAACAAAAAACAATATCTTTATGCTTAGTAAAGATGCGGCGTAGCCAAAGTTGGATACGGAGGATAAGGGGTGAGGTGTATCAAATTTTGTATAGCCTGTAAAGCACTAAGGGAGTCTGAGACAACCACAAATGATGACACAGGCATAGATGCAATACGGATAAGTGCTGTAAGGATGGCATATAATTCAGCAGTAAAAATACTAGCTGAAGATAGTAAATGCCCTTGTACGACGCTGTCCGGAAACACTGCTGCGAATCCTACGCCGTCAGAAGACTTAGAGCCATCTGTGTACACAGCAATGGCATGAGAATGAGAGTGAAAGTGGTCAAGAAAAAGAGAGCGGGAAGCGACCGTAGACAGTTGGGCTTTCGAGCAAGGGAGGGAGAAAGAACAGACTCGAACAGCTGGAACTTCCCAGGGGGGTAGGGAAAAGTGAGATGCTACATGTACATAGAAAGGTGGTAGTTGAAGAGAAGACAAGAGCGAATGAAGGTGAAGAGAGAAGGGACGGAGTAAGCAGGGGCGGCGAACAAATAAAGAATGTCTACTAATATCAGTGACCATTCATAAATGGAAGGATTGCGGGAGTCATGAGAGCGTACATAGTAGCGCAGGCAATGGGCATCACGGCGATCGGATAAGGATGGAACGTTCGCTTCTGCATAGAGGCTTTCGACAGGGGAAGAGCGAAAAGCACCAAGGCATAAACGTAATCCTTGGTGATGAATGGGGTTAAGGCTAGAGAGAGTAGCAGGAGATGCCGCTGAATAGATCTGGTCACCATAATCAAGTTTCGATAAAATAAGGGTGGAATGTAGGTGAAGGAGGTTCGACGATCAGCTCCCACGAAAGATGAGCAAAGGTTTTAAGAAGGTTCAGCCGGCTGTGACAAGTTGCCTTCAGAGAGGTAATGTGAGGTTTCCAGGATAACCTACGATCAAAGAGGAGGCCCAGAAACTTGACTGTATCACGTTCAGGGATACGTGAGCATAGAGGTACAAAGGATGATCAGAGATGACAGAGCGTCTAGTGAAAGTGATTTGGTGGGTTTTAGTGCTGGAAAATTTAAACCCATGTGTGGTGGCCCAATTGGAAACACGGTCGACTGCATGCTGGAGAGAATCTGTAAGGAGGTGACAGTCAGCGCCTGCACAGGCAATAGCGAAGTCATCAACATAGAGTGATGACCAAATATTTGATGGAAGACTAGAGGCCAATCATTAATAGCAAGGAGAAAAATTGTTGTGCTCAGAAACACATCCCTGGGGGACACCTTCAGCTTGGACAAAGTCCGGGGAGAGCACATTATTAACCCGAACACGGAAATGCCTGTCAGTTAAAAAGTTCTTAAGGAAGGATGGTAGATTGCCTCGAAGGCCTAAGGAGTGGGCTTGGGCTAAAATATTATACTCCAAGTTGTGTCATATGCCTTCTCAAGGTCAAAAAATATGGCAATAACTGAGTGGTTATTCCCCAAAGGCATTACGAAACATACGTATCCAAGCGCAGTAAGGGTCTATGGTAGAACGTCCCTTACGAAAGCCATATTGACGAGTGGAGGAGACTGTTGTGTGTCTCTAATACCACACTAAACGTCTATTTACTAGACGTTCCATTACTTTGCAAACTGCACGGGTAAGAGCAATGGGACGATAGTGGGGGGTTTCAATGTCCCGTAGTGCCTGGTTTTGCGGAAAGGGAGAACAATGGCGGATTTCCACAGCTGTGGAAGAACTCCTTGTGACCAATAAGATTGTAAGGCGTAATAGGACTGCAAGGGCTGACTGATGTAAATGTTGTAGCTTTACGAATATGAATGTCGTCGGGGCCCAGCTGCCGATGATCGACAAGCTGAGAGTGTTGCCTCAAGTTCTTGAAGTGTAAAAGGCACATTATACTGTTCTTCTCTGAGAGAAGAAAAGTCCAAAGGTGCTAACTCTCTGGCAGACTTTGAGGAAAGAATGAGGGGCATAGATGGAGTCCCTGAGAAATACGGCCCAGATGATTGCCAATTTCATTGGCAACATCTAGTGGGTTTGCTATATCAACACCGGCAACCCGCAGAACAGGAGCCGGGTCAGGAGAATATTTACCACTCAGTTTTCGTACTTTTTTCCAGACTGCACTCATAGAGGAAGCAGAGGTGATGGTGGAGACATAATCTCGCCAGCAAGTGCGTTTAGCGTCACGGATGACACGGCGAGCGATCGCACGCTTCTGTTTAAAATCAAGGAGTCGCTCTGTGGTTCTATTGTACCGGTCCCTCCCCCATGCAGCGCGTTTCAAACGTACTGCACGAGCACAAGCAGGAGACCACCAAGGCACGCATTTCTGAGAATGCCTGCCCGAAGTTTGGGGTATAGAATGAGAAGCTGCGGTGAAAACGGAGGACGAGAAGAGGTGTAAAAGCTCATCGATGGAGGACGAAGAAGGAACCTCTTTAAAAACAGTCAGGTGTGAGTAAAGGTTCCAATTTGCCCGATTAAATTGCCAGCGTGGGGTGCGAAAAAGGTGGCGAATATGAAGGGGAAGTAAGAATGATTGGGAAATGATCACTGTCATGTAAGTCCGGGAGAACAGACCAAGTAAAGTCTAATGCGGCGGAGGAAGAGCAAACTGAGAGATCTATGCAAGAGAGAGTATGAGTCCGAGGATCAAAATGGGTGTGAGTACCTGTATTTAAAACATGGAGGGGGTGGGTGGCAAGAAAAGCCTCTAACTGAATTCCACGGGAATCACAGTGAGACCCTCCCAGAGGAAATGGTGGGCTTTAAAAAATCCCCAAGTAACAAAAATCGGTGGCGGTAATGACGAAACAAGGAAGGCAAAATCCGGAATAGATAATGCCCGAGAAGGAGAGAGATATAAAGAACAGAGCGTATACCACCTATGTAAGTGGATACGGGCTGCTGTGTAATGCAGCGAAGTATGAATAAATAGCTGATGGTACGGAATATCAGTGCGGAGAAGAAGGGCACTTTCATTAAAGGTCCCATCAGGAAAAGGATCTGAAGAATACAATAAATTATAGCCTGAGATGTGAGAAATAAAAAGCAGAGTGTAATTTTGGTTCCTGTAAGCAAACACCAACAGGGGCAAACTGGGAGAGTAACATCTGAAGCTCACCCCGATTACCCCTGAGGCCCCGTATATTCCACTGTAAAAAGGCATGATTGGCATGATAAAATACTTGAAATCCGCAGGTAAGGGTTCCTACGGACTAGAAGGTTAGAAAAGTCCACATGCGGAGGCAGTGGAAAATGTTTCAAGCAGCGAAGGAACGGTGCGCTGTGAAGAAAGGAGTTGCGCAGATGGAGCAGAGGAGAGAGAAAGAGCGGAAGGTGGATCAGTGTCCATTGATGGTTTGGTCTCTGCAATATATTCAGAGATTGCTTCAAGTGTTTCGGAATTCAAAGATGTCGTTATGGGAGACAATATTGGGAATGGTAGGGGAGGATGAGTAAAGATTGGAACTGTATTGGACTGTACCAAGGTAGGGGGGGGGCGAAAGGTGGAGGGAACTGGAGAAGCGTGGCAGGGGACAGAAGAGACAGGAACCTGGGAGGTGGCAAAAAGAGGAAGAAACTTGGGAGGGAACAGGGGAGGAAGGTACATTACGAGGAGGAGGGTGAACCTCTGCACTTGTAACTGAGCCAGTGAGAGGGGAAGAACTAGGGACAGAGACAGGGAGGGTAAAATGAGGAGGTGGAAGATGGGTAGGAGGTGTTACCGGACCTTTTTTTGACTTTTGAGAAGTAGAGGGACGATTGGGAAGAGGTGTCGTACGAGGTCTCGTCGATACTGAGGCTTGTAAGAGAGAACTCGAAGAAGCGAGATTAGACTGAGGCGTTGAAGTAGGGACGTCTGAGCCGAGGACGCAAAAAGGGTTAGATACAGGAGTGATTATGGGAGAGGTAACCACAGAGGTGGGTGTAGAAGATGGGATACCAGAGTGGGGGGACGTTTTGAAACACGGGAATAAGAAACACGTGGGAGTCTCCCTTGGAGGCGGAGATGAGAAACTGCCATGGCATAAGGGAGACCTTCTGTCTCTTTGAGGTAACGGATTTCCCGCTCGTTTAAATAGACCTGACAACGGCGAGAGTACGAAGGGTGAGCCTCATGACAGTTAAGGCAAGAGGGAGATCGATTGCAAGACGTATTAGAATGGTCATCGGCACCACAGACTGGGCATTCGGCGATAGATCTGCAATATTTCGCTGGATGGCCAAATCGCCAGCAATTTCTACACTGTTGTGGTGTAGGGATCACCTTTCGAACTTGTAACCGATGTCCTGCTATATAAACGGAGGATGGGAGTTCTCGGCTGTCAAAAGTTAAACGAGCCACATTGCTAGGGTATCGTCTCCGCCCACGGGCAGGAAGAACGTAAGTGTCTACCTTGAGGATTGGGAGATCTTGGAGTTCCAGCTGTTCTAGAATGTCGTGCCACATGTCTGGAAATTTTGTTGAACTATGGTTTTGGGGCAGAATAACGGTACCACTACAAGAATTGAGGGAATGATGTTTTTCAAGGGTGACAGGAACAGTATCTATATGGAAAGACGAGAGAGCTCACGAGCCTGGGTAGCATTCTGTACGGTAATGATGCGCGTACCGCTCTTAAGAGCATGAAAAGAAATATCTTTACCAACATGGCGTAGGAGTGCCTTGCCAATACTATGGTCAGAAAGATAGGCAGTAGAGGAAGTTGGTCGTAAAGTGAAGAATTTAGTCCACTGTTTAGTCTGAAACTGAGCGTGGAAAGGTAGTGAAGGACGTGTCGATCGTTTCTGAGAAGAACGAGAAGGTGAAGGTGGAGAAGTATCATCAGCAGGTAATTGTCGTTGACGTTTAGGCGTGGGACCAGAGTTGGTCCGACGTGGAACGGGTCGGCGATTTGAAAAATTGCCGCACCCTAGAGGGAGAGGCGGAAGCATAGTCAGAGGAGAGCGAAGGTCTGATAAATCGAAGGAGTCAGTCGAGGCCTCAGTACCTGAAGCGGGTGAGGAAACAGCACCGGCAATAGGTACAGAGGCATGAGGGAATGTCTGAAGAGTGGTCCAAAGACGAGGCGGGGTCAGAACGGGGTGCGGTATCAAGAAGGGGCCCGGGGGTACCAGGTTCAAGGACTAGGGCTGCCATGGTTAGGTTACTTCTTTCTTTTTGTTTTTAAGAAAAAAAAGAAAGAAGAAAAAGAAAATAAAAATAAAAAAAGAAAAAAAAAAGGGGGGACCGGGAGGGATAGTTCCTAGGGGGAATGAAAGGGCCAGAAATCTCCCTCCGCGCCAAGAGGACTCGACACCGCTAGTAGCGCAGATGCAGCATGGAACCCGTGCCATACCCTACCTTCATGCCAGTAAACCAGCAATCTGGGATAGCAACCTCACATCTGCCGAGCTACCTCGGTGGACAAAAGAGAGGGCGGCCGGATATCCGCCACAAAGCATACCTCCTTCAGCCACCACCCCCGGAATCCGAAAGGTGGCTTCCAGAGATACACCCGTCGCCCAAAGACACCCAAAGCTACTCCGGGATACCGGAGAGGGATCGGGACATCCCTAGGCAATCCAGATTCCACGGCAAACTACGCCACCGCCAAGAAACCTCAACGGAATGGGATGGACCCCGGTGTCCTTTCCCCCACCTAGGAACTAGCGCGCCTGTGGGAGAAATCACGAAGGCTAAAAAGAGGAAGGGCAAAAGGGAGGGGTGAGGAGGAGGAGGAGGAATGGAAAAAGGGGAGGATGGGGAGGATGGGATAGGGGAGGGGAGAATGGGGGGTAATTAGGTTCGGTCTGAGGAAGAAGACCGACAGGGCTAATTCCTCAGACCAAGAGCCTCTTCACCACGCCAAGGAGCCCCCCTTGAAGAGGTTCACACTGCAGAGAAACACCCAAGAATTACTGCAACACTCACCTTTCTTGTCAAAACAAATATATACAATGTACATGCTTGAGGCAAATTTATTTTGCATTCAAGACTACCTTGTGTATGATGTGGCAGAATGCAGGTTAAATCAAAATTACCTGCACAAAATGTTGGATTTCATAGCCAAATAATCCAGTGTTTTATCCAATTATTCATGCTTAACCATGCCAGTTTGATTTTCAGTGTACAGGAGTTATAACAGTGGTAACTACACACTGTCTCATTATTTTATAATTTTAGGATAGTTAGGACATTTAGGATAGTTAGGATATTTTAAATAACATAACAAGCATGCCATTAGTTATTTATGTAACAACTCTTAATTAATATTCATACAGTAATGTTTATTCATATTCAGATAGATAATATCTACACTAGTAATCTTAAATGATAAAATATAGAATGCATTAAGAATCTCTTCATTAAAGGGTTCACATTTAGCTCACTGTTCCAAGTTTTATTGACAATACAGTATTGACAAGAGTTGCAAAAAAAAAATGTCAAAATATTCACATGTAGGCTACTGTATTACCATAGATTTAGCACTTAAAATGATATTATTCTTCTTCTACTCTATTACCATGAGTCTCACCAGGGTCTATTAAAATAACTTTTTATTAATAATAATAATATTGCATACTAATTTCCATATATACTTATTAGATGTATAATAATTGCACAAGTAGTATATAAATCCTCATTCAGACTTTAGCCTGTTTTTGCTTTTATTTTCCTTGAACAGCATGCTCATTTGAGTTTTTAAATTATTTTCTGGAGGACAGAACATGCAAAATTTACAAATACTAAAATGAAAATGAGAAAAACTTGTAAGAATAATGAACTCTTATTTTTGTCACCAAAACCTTGTGATGTTAATGACAGTAGATAGATACCTCAGATAATATATCTTGGTACTGACAACAATTAACAATGAGTATGACAGCTCATACATAGCTATAATGAATAGTACCAAAGATTGCTTTAATAAAGCTTCAGTGTAGTGCAATCAGTATAACTAGGGAGAAAACATTTTTGTATTAAACTCATGCTCTGCATATATAGTACTATGATACAGTATTTTATTTTTTTTATTTTTTATTTCTGTTCCTTGACCCTTGGTGCCTCTATGTAACCTATTGACTACTGCACACACAACTGGGCATAGTGTGCAAGATTCAAGTGAAAATATTGTATGACAAATGTCTACATTAATCATGTGTGTTATTTTGTAAATGTTTAAGCTTTGATGAAGTATCATTATAAATAGAAACTGAAATATTTGTGACCATTATCTTTGTAAATATTTCATTACTGCCGTAACTTGCTTAGCCAACTGAAAGTTGGGCTCGGCCCCTCGGTATTAGGCGACTCCCAACCTTATAATGGGATGTATATCTATATATCTTTTCTTCTTTCAACAGGAGAAGGGGTTATTAGCCCCTTGCTTCCGGCATTTTAGTCGCCTCTTACATACATACATACGTACATATACATCAAATTAACCTAACACTATTGTGTTTACAAATATGCACTTGTGAAAATGACAATATTCACATGGCTTCACAGGCAACATTTTACAGGGTTTAGAAGCACCTTCCTTAACTTTCAACTACTACTTCAATCATTTCTTTTTTCTATTCTGAAAATTCAAACTATGCAAGAGTTATCAATAATTAGCTCTTCAGTGCTTTGTACAAAATATAGCCATTAGCTTCTACTTGAATTAATGTTCCTGATGAACATTATTTTGTGGCCCCTTTTTATTATGGTTAATGGGTATTTACCCTTTGAGGGGTGGTAGTCATGGGGCTTTGATGCTGAAAGATTCCTTGATCAAAGGGTCTGCGGGCCCCCTCTTTTTCCTTCTGATCAAACCTGATTACCCCTTATTTCCCAGGTGCTGTATGACCTTTACAAGTCTAGTGCTTCTCCATGATTATAATAATAATAATCAAAAGTATTGAAGCACAAGTAGTGTGGCAATTATACATCTTAGTATAATAATGTATGCATATCTTCCGTTGTATAACTAAAGCTTTCATGGTAATAAACAAACATATACTATACAAAGTTCTGGCAGTTTTGGCTATGACTGATTTTTTTTCAGCACATTTGTAATGTTTATAATCAATCTTACTGGTTTTCTTTAACAATTTCAAAAACTTCAGTCTTCACAACACTTGTGTAGGGATTGCATTTTATATTCTAAATCTACTTTAAAGAAGTTCATTGAAAAAATGAGCAGTTTCTTTGAAACAAGGCATCATTTATACACACAAAAGTAATGGATAGAAAACAACAAAACAAGAGAATTTAGATTGTACAGTATAATGTTTATAATCATATATAGGTACATATATATGATTGAATCTACAACAATCATTTGTACCAAGTCTAACTTTTTTCCAAGCATAGTAGCAACTAAGACATGCAAAGGAAACAACTAAACATTCACACTGGAAAACACAACTACCATTAAATATCAATTCTAAACAAAACTGATTTACAATACATAAAATTAGTGACATTCCACAGGTCTGTGGCAACAGTAGGGTAAAGACATTAATTCTTGGCATCATAAAGAATACATTACCATAAATACAATCAGTACTATAATTTAGTTAAGGAGTTTCATATTGCAATAAAGTAAGAAAAAATGAACAATGGTTCAAGTCATATGACCAGCAATAAGTATGCATTTTGTTTATTACAGCTAACCTGAGTTATCTTCACAAATAACTTTTTCCATACTTCACAGCTAAGTAATTCAGTCCTGAATTTTAGTACACAACTGTATAGCATTCAGAATATGCAAAAAATGATGCAATTTTAAAGATTAAACTTTTAACAGTGACTATTTGACCATTCAAATAATGATACTTAAATTCCAGTGTCAAGTAAACATTACAAGAGTTCAATAAACAATAACTTTTAAAGAAGAGCGG
Organism: Cherax quadricarinatus; assembly: GCF_026875155.1. Classification (NCBI taxonomy): domain Eukaryota; kingdom Metazoa; phylum Arthropoda; class Malacostraca; order Decapoda; family Parastacidae; genus Cherax; species Cherax quadricarinatus. Next base: position 2,767,452 of record NC_069454.1, on the reverse strand, counting down.
TTGAAGAGACCAAAGCAGGTGAAGGTGAGATGCTCTTGCTCAATGTACATTATAACCACAGGTAAATGGAACAAAATGTAGTCCATTTTAGTTCCAAATGAACTGAACTGTTATATAATGAATAGCAATAAATTTACTTTAGTCGCACGAGTTAACTTTATAACCAATATTGTGTAAATTTTAATTGCTTGTAAGTCATCTGTATCCATAACTAGACTGAGGGCATTTTTGCATTACAGTAAGGATAATAATGATAATGACTAGATATCAAAATAAAGAAAAATACAAGCTTACTACAATTATACAACTCTGTAAAATTTAACATATGCAAAGTCCATCATAGGTCCAAAAATTTTAATCAGAGTGCATCATCTTAGTCCACATGTGGATACTATGTTAAAGAAAAAAGTAGCTGTGCAATGCTTATTTCAGCATGGAATATTACCAATGAACAAACATACATACATACACACACACATACAAAGATTCTCCTAACCATAGACCTGAGGCCCACTATACCAATAGTAGGTGACACCAAGAAAAACTGCCATACAACCTCTACAGTCAAAAATCACAGGAGTTTACAACAGGTATATATTGTATATAAAATCAGAGATGCACTAGAACCTTACCTATTGACATGGACACTCAATAAATATAACTGACAAACACGAGAAATCATGGCTAACTAAAATACACATGAGAATAGATGAGTGTCTGGATGACAAACTGTGCTTCCATATACTGGGGAGGGAAAAAGATGTATATAGATAGAATGAGTCTGCTACCTAAAAGACTCCCATTACTACAGCAACCTTCCCCCCCCCCCAAAAAAAAAAAAAAAAAAAAAAAAAAAAAATTGAAGTTGAATGAGACTTGCTGAAGACATTACAAGTGTGATGCTGTAATCATTCACATACAAGTCCTGTGTGTGAGCCTTGATTATTATTATTATTACACTCAAAACTAAATACTAAACCCACAAGGGTTATGTGAGCCTTAAACTGTAAAATTATTTAAATATCATAAAGAAGACTGAAGATGTATGTCACATGGATAAAGTTGTAGTGCATTGCTGTCTCTAAATATTCTTCACAAATGTTGGTGCATGTGTGCACATGCACTTGTGATTATCTATTTGCATTTGTGTATCTAAGATTAAAATTTAAGTACATTACTTGGTTTATATTTCATTATACATTTTAGTGATTATATCATTTAACATTAATTAAATAAATTATATATTTTGTAATAAATAAATATTAAAATTGGATCACTGATGTTTTAATATGCAACATACACTTAATTTAAAACATCTAAATTAGAAATGATTATTAGACAATGGCACAAAGTTCCACATCATGAAGTGTGATGAGAATATTGATGTTCACCTACATTACATGGGTACTAGTTACATCTAACCTATTTTTTTATGGCTCCAGCCTAGTTTTAAAAGTGTCATACTGTACGAATTAAAATCAAAGATCACTTGGCAAGTACATAAAGGTTTGCCATCATTAGTTGAAAATCTAACAGTGGTACCTTGACTTTCAAGTTTAATCCATTCCGTGACCTAGCTCATAACTCAATCTGCTCGTATATCAAATCAATTTTCCTCATTCAAATTAACTGAAATGCCATTAATCTGTTCCAGCATAATTCCTGTTCTCAGGAGGCAAGAGAAAATACTTCAATATAATGCTAATATCAACTCTATGGCTTATTTATCTATCACAACTGATCTAACATGACATAATAAACAATCACAACTGATCTAACATGACATAATAAACAACATACAGTGGACCCCCGGTTTTCGTAATCCGTTCCAGAGGCAGTGACTAAACCCGAATCTGATAATTTCCGAATTAATTTTCCCCGTAAGAAATAATGTAAATCCAATTAATCCGTTCCAGACACTCAAAAGTATGAACAAAAATTATTTTTTATAGATTAAATACAGATTTACATACAGAAAAGAATGAGAAATCGAGTATAAAACAATAATATCACACTTACCTTTATTGAAGACTATTGTTAGTGTATGGAAGATAGGAGGAGGGGAGAGAGTTAATGTGATGTTCCTCCACAAATGTTTGCACCTCACTCCACTTTGCACAAATATCCTTAACCCTTTCAGGGTCGAGAGGCCCTCTCCTAAACTTGTTCTCAGGGTCAAAAATTTTTCAGAAAAAAAAAAAAAATTATTTTTCCTTATGAAATGATAATCTTTTCCTGATCATGACACCAAAAGTATGAAATCTGATGGAAAACTTATGGAATTATGCTCTCACGAAGTTACCAGTCTCGACGATGTTCATGCATTGGCGATTTTGCCCACTTTGAGCCCTATTTTCGGCCAATTCCTGTGTACTAGTCAATAAAAATCATAACTATTTCGCTCGAACTCCATTTTTTCTATCGAGTGAGTACAAGAAACCACCCATTTACCCATTTCAACTATCCAATAAAGTGGTCAGAGATTGGCAATTTTGAGAATTTCACACAAATTTTAAAAGATGCCAATTTCCAAATAGGGTCCAGAATAAACAAGACAGACATTCCTGGCACTAAAATAACATTTCCTCTGTTCATTAGTCACGTCCCAAAGCCCCTCTTAGATTTCTTTTGCTTTAAACTTTTTATTCTCACAAAAAATAGAAGATTTACTGTTATGCAGACTACTGCATAACAGTATAAATAATATCAGTGCACTTGTGAAAGAATATTAGACTCACCAGCCGACGTGTATTGGACACGTAGCATGATTGTTTACTTTTGAACTATGGCAAAAATCGAACATTTCTGCTACTTTGAGCTCAATTTCAAGGTACTTTTCATTGTGAAACCAATCAAAATCATCTCAATTTCTGTAATATGTCTTCCATTCTATAAAATGAGTAAAGGAAAACTAGAATACAACCATAAATACCATACGAAAATACAATGGAAAGTCGCCGTTTTAAACCAAAAACAGTCAGTTTTTTTTTTTTGTTCATTACGCACTGTGTGCTGCAGGATTTTTTTTTATACTGTGCACACTGACCACATAGACCCATTCTTTCATATGTAGGCCTACCAGCTTTCTCTTGCTAGATTTGAAAGCGCTAGAATTTACGTGTAATAATACATTAATAACCCTGGTGTGTAAAATGTACTAGTACATCAAAAACCCTGAAAGGGTTAATCTTTGAAGAAGGCACCTTCTTCCCTCTCTCTTTCTCCTCTGAAGCAATTTCCTCAGCTGGTGTACATAAGAGCATAAGAAAGCAGGAACACATGCAGCAGGCCTGTTGGCCCATACTAAGCAGGTCCTTCACAAACCATCCCACTAACAGAATCGTATTTCCCCAACCCAATTTTCAATGCTTGCTAAGCAATAAGCTTTGATAATTCTATTCACTCATGTGCAAGTCCCACTCAAATCAAATCGTGTGTGTGGGGAAGTACCCTGGCTGGTGTGTGGGGAAGTACCCTGGCTGGTGTGTGGGGAAGTACCCTGGCTGGTGTGTGGGGAAGTACCCTGGCTGGTGTGTGGGAAGTACCTGGCTGGTGATGTTTGGGAAGTACTGGCATGGTGTGTGGAAGTACCCACTGGATCTGTGTGTGGGGAAGTACCCATTTGGCATGTGTGTCGGGAAGTACCTGCTGTGACAATTTGGAGTTACCTGGCTAGGTCTGGGAAAGTACCCTGGCTGGTGTGTGGGGAAGTACCCTGGCTGGTGTGTGGGGAAGTACCCTGGCTGGTGTGTGGGGAAGTACCCTGGCCGATGTACATAAGAAAGCAAGAACACTACAGTAGACCTGTTGGCCCATACTAGGCAGTTCCTTCACAAACCATCCCACTAACAGAATCATATTTGCCCAACCCAATTTTCAATGCTTCCCAAGCAATAAGCTTTGACAATTCTATTCACTCGTGCGCAAGTCCCACTCAAATCATATCATGTGTGGGGGGAAGTACCTTGTCTGGTGTGTGCGGTACTACCCTGGCTGGTGTGCATAGGGAAGTATCCTGGCTGGTGTGCATAGGGAAGTACCCTGGCTGGTGTGCATAGGGAAGTACCCTGGCTGGTGTGCATAGGGAAGTACCCTGGCTGGTGTGTGTGTGGGAGAAGTACCCTGGCTAGTGTGTTCTTTCTTGAATTCTATCGTGTTTATCGGTTCTTTACTGAAGGTCTGGCACTAGGAGCTTTCTTTTGGCCCATAGTGGCTTATTTAGCAGTTGCAAGCACTAAAAAGAATGGAATAATACAAAATGTATCGTATGAACGTGGGGATCATCCTCACTGGCTGATAAACAATGGTACACTGGCTGTAAATAGTGTGTCAGTGCATGGACACGTTCGTGACGAATGACTATTACAGAGTTCAATGATGATCACCGAGCCAACATTTTGACGAAAAACCTTACTTATTCCGAATATTACGAAATCCGATGTCTACGTAATCCAGGGGTCCACTGTAAATAACATAGAAACATGATATATACTCTAGAATGAATAAAATATGTTGTCATTATGTGACGAGTGGTGGCAGCCACTCCCGCTCCTGCTCTGACCATATCTTCCCATTCTTCCCCTTCTGAAAATGGAGTGTTTGTGAGGCTAACTGCACTAGATCACTAGTTTCATAAGGAAAACAGTGAAACAATGTAATTATAAATAAGAAATATTGTATAAAAACATAATAAAACATAACAGAGATTTTTTTTTTTTCAACAAGTCGGCCGTCTCCCACCGAGGCAGAGTGACCCAAAAAAGAAAGAAAATCCCCCAAAAGAAAATACTTTCATCATCATTCAACACTTTCACCTCACTCACACATAATCACTGTTTTTGCAGAGGTGCTCAGAACACAACAGTTTAGAAGCATATACGTATAAAGATACACAACATATCCCTCCAAACTGCTAATATCCCGAAACCCCTCCTTTAGAGTGCAGGCACTGTACTTCCCATTTCCAGGACTCGAGTCTGGCTATATAAAAATAACAGAGAATGTAAAGAAATAAACTGGTTTTATAAAGTAGTACGTAGAAGTGCTACGTCGGTACTGCCTGGCCAAGTCCACAACCCGCACACCTCACTCGTATTTATCTATGATTTAATTTTTTAATTCAATGGACATCATCCTCTTTCTTCTCAGCACCGTCCTTTGCACTTACTTTCTTAGGACCCATGGTTAGAAAAAAGAAATTTGGCAAAAATAACTGCACAAAACGCAAGCGCAACACAAGAGAAATGCTTCCACGGTGAGGTAAACACGTGCACTGCTGAGCGGATGTTGTGGCGTTCGCTGCACCAACTACTGGCAGCATTCTGAAGCTCGCTCGTAACTTGGATTTTGGCTCGTAACTCAGAGCGAAAAATAAACCGAGTGATGGCCTGTAACTCATACGTTAGGGCACTCGTAAGTCGAGGTTCCACTGTACGTATTCACAAAAAACTTTTTTACCTTTAACACGTGAAAAACTAACATTAACCAGATATTTAAAGAAGAGTGCTACAGGAACTACTGGAATATAATGAATACCAAATATGACTGATGTTGATGGCTACTGGTCACAAAAGCAATTCAAGTTTGTTCTGATCATTAATAAGACAGTTCAGGCAAGACTTGGACCAGGCAATTCTGATATCAGGTTTATTTACTGTTTATCCAGACTATAAACAAAATGAACAATATCTATCTAGGAGACATGCTGAGTAACAGGCTGGAGTTTTCTAGTATAAGCTGCCTTGTAAAGAAGTACATTAGTGTAAATCTCTTTGTCATTAAATATGTATAGTATATTTCACTAGTGTGACTTGCATGCAGTTTGCTATAATATTTACAGCTAGCCTCAGTACTCCTTGACCAAGATCACTTTGGTCATACCACAAGCTCATCAGTTCATAACGCTGAGTAAACACACATTGTTTATCAAGTACTACCTAAATCCACGAGTTGCTTTTTGTAGCATCAACTCGCTATACAAGTGGGGATTGTTTTGTGTGGTTGTCATAAATATAAAAGCTCTTTCTAGTTGCTGGCCAGCTTGGCTACATATTTCACTCATTATACACCCTTCCTATGGCACAAACATCATACTGCAATATTAAGTTTCACCAGTAACTAGGTAAGTTTTGAGGTATTACCTACCTACCTCCAATCCCAGTAGAGTATACCTTATAATATAAATATATAAATATAAATATATAGATATCATAAATCTTCCCCACCACTTTCTTATTTTTCCTAACCCTTCCCCTCCTCCTCAGTAATAAACTATGTATTTCAAATTTTCCTATTTATTAGTGCAGAGACTAGAAGATATACTAATTTAAAAGTGTATTACTATTATATATTATTGCTATTACTATAATAGGTATGAAGAGGTTTGATTCTTGATAAAATAATAATCATAATAGAAAACAATAAGAGGATGGTAGGCAGCAACTGTCCAGGCAGGTGTAATGTTACTATCCTGTCACTTTTTTTCAACATACTGCCCATTTCTCACAAAGGCAGGATAATCCATATTCACTAGCCCTTATTTCCTAGCTGTCTTTCAATGAGTGTATGAACACAATTAAAATACTCTGAGGAACCACATCAATTCCACCCATCCTCCACAGTGTAGTCACTATACTTCCTCCAGAACTCAAGTCCAGCTAACCTGTTTGCCTTAAACCATTCATGAATATTACCTTGGTCATACTTCAACAGTATGTCAAATAGCAAAGGCCACTTATCTTTACTAACTCAGATCTAACATGCTTACATATGATGGATAAATGCTGTAACCCCATCTTTCAAAATTATCTTCACACCCTTCTTCTGACCCTTCCTGGAATGTCCTCTACAACACCTCCCATCCATCCCAAACTTACGTGCCCTCTCATTCAGCCTGTCCTACTCTATTCTTTCTTAATAACCTTACCATCTCGCCAAACACTCATTGATTCATTTCAAATCCCTTTAGCAGATCTCTTGAATGTCCTTACTTCATACTCTTGTATTATATTTACAGCACACTTGTTTCAAACCTAACTCCATTATCTCCAACCTCCTCCTCACCTCATACCCATCCAAATGTTAGACCATTATACTCTGGTACAGTACTCTCTTTGCAACAACGATGAATCTACTTTACAAAGGAATCTCAATCCTTTAGCTATCTTCTTTTCTTCACCTATTCTATGATTCACCTTATCTTTCATAAACTTAAATGCATTGAAACCTCAATTTAATGGATTACTGGGGAAGGGGATGTCCATTTAAGAAGACTGTCATTTGACTCTCACTGTCCACCAGACTTCTGAAATTAAAAAGGCTCAGTGTCCACATTTGAAAAAAAAGAAAATGAAATGGTAGAATCTTTTCCTGAAGGTAATGACACCAAAAAATATAAAGTTAATGGAAAACTTACAGAATTACACAGGAACAAAGTTAGTAGTCTGGATGCATTTTACGTATTGGCGATTTTGCTGACCGAGTTCTACTTAAAACCAATTCTGTTGCTCAATTTGACCATATTTTTAGCCATTTTGCCTTCCATTCTATTGACTGAGTATATGCAACTGCCCATTCAACTATCAAAACTACTGTATAAATTTGGCCAATTTCACATAAAATTAAAAAAATTCCAGTTTAAAATTGTCCAAAATAAACACTATAGACAGTACAGGCACTAAAATGCCTTTATTCTGTGCAGTAATCACATCCCCAAGCTTCTCTTATATTACGCTTGTCTTCCATTTTAAATTCTTCACCAAACAAAAAATCAAAGATTCTCCCTATATCCTGCATAATATAATATAACCAGGTATGATTTGTCATGGTTTACAGCATTCTAATAATTAAATCAGAACCTAGTAAAAATCCATAAAACAGATTGGGGGTAATAGGGAGCCCTACCATTCCTCAGGAAACTCCAAAAATTGAACACTTTCGTTACTCTGAGCCCAATTTCCAGCTACGAACTTCTGATTCTGAAACTGACCAAGATCATCTCTATTTCATAAATATGTTTTTCATTCTATCAACTGATACCAAGAAACAGTCAATAAAACCATAATAACCACCTTAGAAAACACCTCAAAGCTGCTATTTTAAACCAAACACAAGGTCAGAGGACTGCATGTGTGTCTTACTTATCAGCTAAACTTGAGGTTTGGAAGATAACAAGTAAAAAGCACATATACAGAAAATGGAGTCAGGTATAGTGGCTCAACACTTGTTTAGTGATGCCTAAGCTCTTCAAGAAAGGCAGCTAGTGTGTAAGTAATAGCTAATATTTTCCTGTATCCTCCTGCCAAGTTAAAACAAATTCTGGGCATGTGATCTGAGATGAAACCATCCAGCACATCATCAGGTATTATGCATTGTGTATAGTGCAATGTGTAGCTTCCTTTGTGCACTGTTGCTGCAATGTGCATGCATGCACGCACGAGCACATACATGCACGCACACACATGTACACATGCGCACACACCTACTTGCCTATCTTCCATTCACAGCTAACCCACAATGTGGAGTAAATATTAGATACTTTTGTTTGTCCTGGACCATTACCAAACCACAACAGTTGTGAATTAACAATAGTTGAGGATGGACAAAAATACTTGTCAAAAATCTCCAAATGGAAGGTCAGTTGTGCACTTTGCCAGCAATGGTGTCATGACATGCTCTTCACCTATCCTCAACCCTCAATCCACTACATCTCATTTCTGGTAAATAAAATTTACTTTCCATAGTAGCCACCAGGAGACAATATTGTTCATTTACAATTGGAAGCTTTGTTTCAAGCCAGTATGAACAGGTATTTTCAATATATAGTCTAGAAATGAAGTAGAGAAAAAGTGAGAGATCCCTAATTCTAATACACAGTACTAAATATTGCACAAGTATAAAAAATCTGACAATTTTAAAGTATAATATTCAGTCTTATTTTGCATTATAATTAATATGGCAGGTGAGTGAGTTTGATGAGTAAATCAGGAGACAAGTTATTACCACTGCCAGGCACTATAAGCTATTTCTGCACACCTAAGCACATGCAGTCTCACCTTAAAAATCCTCTCACTTACTGGAAATGACTGACAATCTCTGAAGATCATTAAGATGGAGACAAATTTACTGTGTGTAGTTTGGTAAACAAAACATCTCTCCAATACAGTACTGTACAAAAATATAGCAGAGATTTATATAATAAATTTCTAATACTTTAATATAAATAAATACTTTAATTACTTGGATTCAAAGACTATATAAACTGTTTAAAATTTGAAGACAGAAGAGTAAATTTGAACTTGTCACAAAAATTATGGAAAGAATCATTAGTTCATTATTTACAAAATGTAAATGAATCAAACTCTCAACAAGAAAACAGCCATTTTGAATGTCTTGCTCTATTTAAAATTAAACATCTGACATTATTATATACTTTGATTACTTTTAATTCTTGAACATAACTATGAATATTAAATTACCATAAATAAGTGAATATAAATCTTTAACTATTCACAGGAACTAATATAACATTACAAAGAATATCTTTGAGATGCTGAAGCTCCCAGAGCTATGTTGCAAAATGGGTGATCAAAATGAGAATAAATACACAGATAAATTTCACACACAGTGCCAAGAACCTTAGTTCAACTCCCAAATATCCAAGTTTTCTGGAGGAAATTGGACCACTATCTCCTATGATTGCCAGGACAGCCAGGCAGTGATAGCTATGTATGCCTGCAGGCCACTCACTAGCAACAACAGCCTTGTTGACTAGGTAGTCAACAAGTAGCCTAGCCTCTGGCCAGCTTGGGAGGGTAGAACCCTCGAAACCTGTTACAGATATGCTTTTTTCCCCCTCTTTCCTTCACACTAACATTCTAACATACACTGTGGTGATTTATAGTCCAGCATATATAAAGCTGCTGCTTCGTTTAATATGAACCTTCCCTACAGACATACAGTGGGATGTGCAGTCTGAAATACAATAATTGCCACTGTATAATTACCATTATTTCCATCACACAAGACATACCTTTACATCACACACATCCTAATTTTAGAAGCACTTGTGGAAAAACTTTTAGTGCATGCTATCATACATGCGCTCTACTGCTATTACCATTATATTACTCTTGTAATGAGGATACCATTCATAATAAAAGTGAGGGAGTGAAGATGGAAAAAAACAAAAAAATGTTGAAGTTGTCAGAAACGCTGCCTCTAAACACGCATTACTGCAATCAAGCCAAAGATCAAAAAGTAATGTAGTTCAGATATTTTAGAAGTGTGGCAGGTGGTGGAATGTTGTTGAGGGGGGTGATGTGTAGTGGCCAGTTATGGAGGAGGGTGATTATAGTATCCTCAACTTCCATTCTTCTGGTGCTGCATGACATTTATGGGCTTAGAGCTTCCCCATAAACAAAATATTAGTTTTAAATATAATTTTCATATTTTCTTCCTCAATAATATTTTTGACGTAGGACACGTAAGATAGCTTTTAACGGTTTAAAAAAAAAAAGGCTTATATGATAGAGTATATGGTATATAGCCAGACAACAACGAATCAACTAAGTGGGGAGATGTTTAGTATAAGCCAACATTCTCAGGTAAAAAAAAAAATTATGTAAATGTCAAGTCTGATAAATTCAGTGGCAATTGTATGAGAAATAAATGTTAATGCTGGCAGAGTGGTTTAGTAAATAAAAGTTGCACCAGCTACCAGGATACAATTTTACTTGTATAAATTGAAAAATGACTGCGCTGGTGTTGATAGTGGAAAAGTGAAGCATTCACAGATGTGAACATGTGCAGGAGGTTCAAAGGGAAGAATTTTTCATTTTCCACTTTTACTTATTACAAGTCTGAAATTATTTTTGATGATTATCCATATCTGCTTAGCAATATTTGAATTAGTAACATGTACATATATAAAAATTGCCATAGAACACTACTCTAAAAATATCACCGAACGTGAATATAAATAAGTAGCGTGCATCTTGCACTTGCCATACAGAGGAATAAGCCTCCACCACTCCACGTGCCAAGTTACCCATACAGGTTTAGCACATAATTATAATGAATACAAATACCATTAATCCCATCTCTTCTTGCCATCTGTATTCTAAGCTCCAATGTTTACTACAGCAAAGAGAAAAAAATGAGGCACCCTCTTTGTGTTCTCAGTCTAAATCATACCTTTTAGATAACATATAAAACAACTGCTTGACAATGAACAGGTAAAGAAGCACTAAGTTATGTTTTGCAAGTGCAATGACCAATATTACTAGGCATCTAAGAAGTGTAAGTGGGAAAAGGGCAGTGATTTATGCTTGAATAGTTGAAAATGGAACGCCTACATCAACTTCTGAATACTGCTCACTGGTAGCAGTTTCCATGCTTTTATTAATAGATAAAAGCAATTTAACACCAAAGAAAACAAAAATATTGCATGATTTGAACAAAAGTATTTTGGCAGGATTGAACTATCAGTGACTACATTCTTAACATTAACTGTGTTAAGGCATTCAAATGGATCAACAAAAGTATAAAGACTAATCATTTACTTCCACGACCTCTCATCTGCCACTTCATATACAATTATAAGAATCGAAACATTCTTACACAATTTAAGTTTGAACTGCATAGAAATTTCATTCAGACAGTCACAGTTAAAGCAAGATCCCATTGGTTGACCAACATCCTAAGTATGTATATGCAGCAAGCATTTATGGCATTACAGGTTGTCTGAATGGAACAACCCACTTGTTTTAAGTTAAGCTTTAATATACATAACTTAACACTAGGTGCAGTAACTGCACAATGAATCCTTAACCCCTTGTACCTTTATTGCCAATGCTTAGAGGATGTGTCAAAATTTAGCTGCACAATACATACATTAAAGCTTTCAGTTCACATAAAAATTCCTTATTACAGTTGGACTGGAGAAAAATCACTAAGTGAAACTCTTCCATTCAGTGTAGTCATTAATATAGTATATGAATCAATACATATAGTTACTTGCTAAAACTAAAGCAAAGCTATATACCTTTTGCATTTCATGAGATAAAAGATGCATTAGTTCCTTTCAAACTGGCCTTAAGGATATTACCAAAAAGACAGCAAGATGAGGCAGTGGTGGTGGCAGGCTGCTGTAATGAAGATGAGGGTGTCTGAGATGTGCTGGCATCAGTCGAGGATGTGGTTGGAACCTCACTTGTACTCTGCTGCTGTTGCTGTTGTTGTTGTTGTTGTTGTTGTTGTTGTTGTTGCTGTTGCTGTTGCTGCTGCTGTTGCTGCTGCTGCGGTTGCTGCTGCTGCGGTTGCTGCTGCTGCTGTTCTTGGGAACAAGCAAATTGACGGGACTCCGTCTGACGAGACTGGGGCTCAATTGTCACGGGTTCTGTTGGCCGAGTATGACTCCCTGTTCAATAAAATTAAACAGTTTATAACTAGCCTACAAAGATAAAAGCTGAATGATACATTCTGTACTGAAATGCTGCCCAGTTTTCAACTCCAATTTGTGGATTAGCTTTGAAATGCTCCAGCCATGGAATTATGAATTTTATTCTTCTAGTTATTTACAGCACTGAAAATTTCACTTCCATAATACTAATGCTCAATATGCAATGAAAACACACATTAAACAGCATAATTTTTTGAGATGTGAGAATATTTTATATGGGAATGAATTACACACTTTTAGAATGTGGACAGTGTCAAAAATGAAGAAATAATGAGTAAATATGAGGAAAAGAAAGATACTGATCATTCAACATTGCTACCTTCATTTCTGTAATTTTTCCACGTGTCTTTAACAATATGGATCTATAAGATAAAAATCCATCACTTAATTTACAGTAAACTCTCTTATACTAATATGAAATCACATAATTCTTGGCTTCATATAAAGAATATAAAACAACGGGAGCTCTCAGGTTATATTTCAACTCTATATACCATTGGTTAGGACTTATTTAGATTATGTTGTATAGTTCCAGTGCCTGTATTATAGAATAAACAAATGAGCTGGAAAACATATAGAGTAGGAAGACAAAGTTGATTCCATGAATGAGAAATCTTTCCTATGAGGATAAACTGAGGGCACTAAATATGCACTCTAGAAAGGTGCAGAATTAGGGGAAATATGATTGAGGTGTATATATGGAAAAAGGCATAAATAATGAGAATGTAAATAACATGCTAAAAATATCTAACAGGACTCACAGCAATAGGTTCAAGCTAGAAAAAATTTAGATTTAGAAAGGATATAGAAAAACATTGGTTTGGTAATAGTGTATCGTTGAAATGAAAACCTTAAGTAGCTTTAAAAATAGGCTAGACAAGTACACGAGTGCATGTGTGTGGGTGTGACTTCAACCTGCCTAGCATGGACCAGTAGGCCTGTTCCAGTGCTTCTTCTTTCTTATGTTAATTGAATTTTATTGTAACATAATTGAAATAAAGCAAGTAGTTTCATAGTGCTCTAAAAACTCCTGATATTATATTCTGTAAAGCGTGAAATAGTATACCATATTATGCACAAAATCTGAGTTCTACATGTTGCAGAAATATTTTCCACCAAATCAAGTAGGTAGAATGAAAGGGGTAAGGCAGCCGGGATTGATGGGATAAAGATAGAAATGTTAAAAGCAGGTGGGGATATAGTTTTGGAGTGGTTGGTGCAATTATTTAATAAATGTATGGAAGAGGGTAAGGTACCTAGGGATTGGCAGAGAGCATGCATAGTTCCTTTGTATAAAGGCAAAGGGGACAAAAGAGAGTGCAAAAATTATAGGGGGATAAGTCTGTTGAGTATACCTGGTAAAGTGTATGGTAGAGTTATTATTAAAAGAATTAAGAGTAAGACGGAGAATAGGATAGCAGATGAACAAGGAGGCTTTAGGAAAGGTAGGGAGTGTGTGGACCAGGTGTTTACAGTGAAACATATAAGTGAACAGTATTTAGATAAGGTTAAAGAGGTCTTTGTGGCATTTATGGATTTGGGAAAGACGTATGACAGGGCGGATAGGGGGGCAATGTGGCAGATGTTGCAGGTGTATGGTGTAGGAGGTAGGTTACTGAAAGCAGTGAAGAGTTTTTACGAGGATAGTGAGGCTCAAGTTAGAGTATGTAGGAAAGAGGGAAATTATTTCCCAGTAAAAGTAGGCCTTAGACAAGGATGTGTGATGTCACCGTGGTTGTTTAATATATTTATAGATGGGGTTGTAAGAGAAGTAAATGCGAGGGTCTTGGCAAGAGGCGTGGAGTTAAAAGATAAAGAATCACACAAAGTGGGAGTTGTCACAGTTGCTCTTTGCTGATGACACTGTGCTCTTGGGAGATTCTGAAGAGAAGTTGAAGAGATTGGTGGATGAATTTGGTAGGGTATGCAAAAGGAGAAAATTAAAAGTGAATACAGGAAAGAGTAAGGTTATGAGGATAACAAAAAGATTAGGTGATGAAAGATTGGATATCAGATTGGAGTGAGAGAGTATGGAGGAGGTGAATGTATTCAGATATTTGGGAGTGGACATGTCAGCGGATGGGTCTATGAAAGATGAGGTGAATCATAGAATTGATGAGGGGAAAAGGGTGAGTGGTACACTTAGGAGTCTGTGGAGACAAAGAACTTTGTCCTTGGAGGCAAAGAGGGGAATGTATAAGAGTATAGTTTTACCAACGCTCTTATATGGGTGTGAAGCACGGGTGATGAATGTTGCAGCGAGGAGAAGGCTGGAGGCAGTGGAGATGTCATGTCTGAGGGCAATGTGTGGTGTGAACATAATGCAGAGAATTCGTAGTTTGGAAGTTAGGAGGAGGTGTGGGATTACCAAAACTGTTGTCCAGAGGGCTGAGGAAGGGTCGTTGAGGTGGTTCAGACATGTAGAGTGAATGGAGCGAAACAGAATGACTTCAAGAGTGCATCAGTCTGTAGTGGAAGGAAGGCGGGGTAGGGGTCGGCCTAGGAAAGGTTGGAGGGAGGGGGTAAAGGAGGTTTTGTGTGCGAGGGGCTTGGACTTCCAGCAGGCATGCGTGAGCGGGTTTGATAGGAGTGAATGGAGACAAATGGTTTTTAATACTTGATGTGCTGTTGGAGTGTGAGCAAAGTAACATTTATGAAGGGGTTCAGGGAAACCGGCAGGCCGGACTTGGAGTCCTGGAGATGGGAAGTACAGTGCCTGCACTCTGAAGGAGGGGTGTTAATGTTGCAGTTTAAAAACTGTAGTGTAAAGCACCCTTCTGGCAAGACAGTGATGGAGTGAATGATGGTGAAAGTTTTTCTTTTTCGGGCCACCCTGCCTTGGTGGGAATCGGCCGGTGTGATAATAAAAAAAAATAAATCAAGCTGAGCTAAAGGGTTGTGTGTTTGGTCTCCTTAGTAAATAATTTCTTTAATTTTTCCTTAGTAAGGAGTCAGGTCCAGCTAAGTGACTCTGGCAAGGAGTACTGGATATGAAGGCTTTGAAGACATGCATGAAGATGGGGCTGTAAAAGAAGTAAATGCTAGGGTGTTGGGGAGAGGGGTGGGATTAAATTATGGGGAATGAAATACAAATGGGGGTTGACACAGTTAGTTTTTTGCTGATGATACTGAGCTTTTGGGGGATCCTAAAGAAAAGTTGCAAAGGTTTGTGGACGAGTTTGGGAGGGTGTGTAAAGGAAGAAAGTTGCAACTGAACATAGGAGTAAGGTTATGAGGGTATCAAACAAGTTAGGCAAAGAAAAGTTGGATATCACACTGGAGGGAAGGGGTATGGAAGACATGAAGGTGTTCAGATATTTGGGAGTAGACTTGTCAGCAGATGGGTTTATGAAGGACAAGGTTAACCATAGAATTGGAGGAAAAAAAGTTAGCAGTGCACTGAGGTGTCTGTGGAGAAAAAAAAACGTTATCCATGGGGGCAAAGAAGGGAATGTACGAGAATATAGCGGTACCATTTATTTATTTATTTATTTATTTATTAACAATTTGAGCATACATACAGAGGTACAAAAAAATACAGATAAGAGCAGCATGCCAAAGCCACTTATACTATGCATAGCATTTCGGGCAGGCTTAAAATTAACTAAGCAATGATGAAATCAGTGATAATACATTATTGTAAACAGATAACTATAAAGCACAAATGAGTATTACAAAGACAGGTCATATAAGAACATAAGAACATAAGAACGAAGGAACACTGCAGAAGGCCTACTGGCCCATGTGAGGCAGGTCCAAGTCTCCGACCGGCTTAAGCCAATGCACCCAACCTAGACAGGTCAGGTCACATTGACTTAAGGGAGGAACACGGCAACCGACCTGTTAGCACAAGCTATCAGGTCTAACTCACACCCACCCACATCTACTCATGTATTTATCCAACCTATTTTTAAAGCTACACAACGTTCTGGCCTCTATAACGGTACTTGGGAGTTTGTTCCACTCATCCACAATCTATTACCAAACCAGTACTTTCTATATCCTTCCTGAATCTGAATTTTTCCAACTTAAAACCATTGCTGCGAGTCCTGTCTAGGCTAGATATTTTCAGCACACTATTTACATCCCTTTATTTTTCTGTCTTCCACTTATTACACCTCAATCATATCCCCCCTAATTCTACGTCTTTCTAGAGAGTGCAGTTTCAGGGCCCTTAGTCTATCCTCATAGGGAAGGTTTCTGATACATGGGATCATCTTTGTCATCCTCCTTTGTACATTTTCCAGAGAATTTATATCCATTCTGTAATACGGTGACCAAAACTGTGCAGCATAATCTAAATGAGGCCTAACCAAGGATGTATAGAGTTGAAGAACAACCTGAGGACTCCTATTATTTTGCTTCTTGATATGAAGCCAAGGATTCTATTAGCTTTATTGCGAACACTTATGCACTGTTGTCTTGGTTTCAGATTACTGCTAACCAGAACTCCTAAATCTTTTTCGCAATCCGTAATATTAAGATCTACATTATTTAGTTTATATGTGGCATGGTTATTGTCCTGTCCAACATTTAGAACTTTGCATTTGTCTATATTAAAACTGCATCTGCCACTTCTCCGACCACTGCATCAGTCTATTCAAATCTTCCTGGAGTGCTCGAATGTCCTCGTCAGAATGAATTCGACGGCCTATTTTGGTGTCATCGGCAAACTTGCCGATGTCGCTCTTTATGCCCTCATCTATGTCGTTTATGTAGATTGTGAACAGCAGGGGGCCCAACACTGACCCTGTGGAACACCGCTCGTGACACTTCCCCACTTCTGATTTCTCCCCATTTATGCAAACTCTCTGCTGCCTATTTGTCAACCATGCCTCTATCCAGGAAAAAATTTCTCCTCCTATTCCATGTGCTTTAATTTTCCTCAATAGTCTCTGATGTGGGACCCTGTCAAAAGCCTTACTGAAGTCCATATACACAATATCATATTCATTACCATGATCTACTCCTCAAACCCTTACTTAGTGAAAAAGTTAATAAATTCGTAAGGCAGGAACGCCCCTTTGTAAAACCATGCTGAGATTCGTTGATTAATTTATGCTTTTCAAGGTGGCTACGAACTGCCTCGGCTATTATTGATTCCATAAATTTTCCCACTATGGAGGTTAGGCTTATTGGTCTATAGTTCGAAGCTAAGGACTGTCACCTGTTTTGAAAATAGGTATCACATTTGCCATTTTCCACTTATCTGGCACCATGCCAGTTTGTAGTGATATGTTGAAAAGATTAGCCAAAGGTGTGCTAAGCTCCTCTTTACATTCCTTTAGAACCTTGCATACAGTTCATCAGGGCCTGGGGATTTGTTAGGTTTTAATTTATCTATTTGCCTAAGGACCATGTCACTTGTGACCCTAATAGTGCACAGTTTATTATCGTCCTGTTCTACATAATTTATCATTACTGGAATATCGCTGGTATCCTCCTGTGGTAAAAACTGAGAGGAAGTATGTGTTAAAAATTCTACACATTTCCTTATCACTGTCAGTGAGCTGACCCGAGGAACTTTTGAGTGGGCCTATCTTGTCCCTGATCTTACTTCTGTATACCTGAAAGAATCCTTTTGGGTTAGTCTTCGATTCTCTTGCAACTTTAACCTCATAATCTCTTTTTACTTTCTAATTCCCTTTTTTATTTCTCTCTTTAACTGAATATATCGATTTCTTAATTGCCCCTCTCCTCTTTTGATTTGCCTATATATGCCTCTCTTTTGACCAATCAGATATTTTAATCTATTGTTCATCCATTTAGGATCATTTTTGTTTGATCTGATTTCCCTATTTGGAACATAATTTGACTGAGCAGCTAGAACTATGCCCTGGAAAGCATCATATCGGCAACCATCACCACCTACCTGACCTTAGTCAGGTCATTCCAGTTCAGCCCACCTAAGTAATTTTTCAGTCCTATGAATCAGCCAAGCGAAAGTCAGGGACGGAGACTTGATTGCCATTATTAGGGGAATTCCATGATATGTTAAAACTGAGTGATTTGTGATCACTCTCCCCAAGCTCATCATTAACCTCAAGATTATTAATTAGTGTTTCCCTACTGGCAAGAACCAAGTCAAGGAGGTTATTTCCCCTAGTTGGCTCTGTCACAAACTGTTTTAAAAAACAATCCTGGATCGTATCAAGAAAGTCACCGACTCTAAATTTCCTGTCAAATTGCTCCAGTCAATCTGTCTATAGTTGAAATCTCCCATTAGCACAACATTTTCGTGTGTAGATGCCTTACGAATTTCGTCCCATAGAAGTTTACTGCACTCCCTATCAAGATTTGGGGCCCTGTAAATCACACCCAAAAATTAGTTTTTCTCGGCCCTCGAGAAGCTGTAACCAAACAGATTCAGTGGCTGACGCTTCTAATTTAATATCTGTCTAACACAACAATTTAAATTGTCTCTGACATACATCGCTACTCCACCACCTTTCCTGTTGACCCTGTCAGTGTGGAATAATTTATAGCCTTGTATGTGACATTCAGAGGGCATCTCTCTATCTTTCAGATTGAGCCAGGTCTCTGTTATAGCAATAATATCTATGTTTCCTGCACTTGCAATTAATCTTAGCTCATCTATCTTATTTCTAACACTCCTGCTATTAGTATAGTAAACCTTAAGGGAGCTAGTCCCTTGCTGCCCTCTGCTGTCCCCTTTGTTTGCTGACCTGTTCTATTATCTTTATTTATAACTCATGCTGAATGCCTTTATACATTTACTGTTTCCAACCCTAGTGTTGCAACCTGCTTGTTTCCCACACACACCCATACCTCTATCTTCCATCAGTTTAAAATCATAGGCATTTCACCAATGGCCTTCTCAATCGAGTCTGCAAGTGCTACCACCCCTGCCCCAGAGAGATGTACCCCATCCCTTGCATACATATCATGTTTGCCATAAAAGTTGTTCCAGTTGTCAATGAATGGGATTGCAAGTTCCTTGCAGTATCTGTCTAGCCAGCAATTTACACCAATTGCCTTAGACAACCATTCATTTCCTACTCCCCTTCTAGGCAAGATGCTACATATGATTGGGATCCCTCCCTAGACTTAATGAAATCTATAGCTGACCTGTTACTTATCTAGCAGCTCTTCTCTCCTACCCTTCCCAATATCATTTCCACCAGCACTGAGACAGATATGGGCTTGTTCCCATTTACCTGACATGATATTATCCAGCCTGTTGACAATGTCCCCAACACCAGCTCCAGGGAAGCACACTCTATCTCTCATCTTCTTATTCCTATTACAAAAGCACGGTTCAACATATCTTACCTGAGAGTCACCAACCACAAGAATGCGCTTACCTTCATTAGCAGGGGCAGTAGTACCCTTACCTTCACTGGCCACTGAAGTACATTCATCCTGGAGAACAGAGAAGCGATTTCCTACCTTCAGATCTTCACTCTTAACTTTCCTTACTCTGATGCGCCTCCCATTACTGTGAACAACTCGCCACTTGTAGCAGGTGCTGGACTGCACCTCACTGCTACAGAAGCCTCTTCCCACATCTCCAACCACCTCACACTCTCTCCCAGGCCCATTGAGGTGGACCTTCAGCCTCCTAATCTCCTCCTGGAGAAACAAGACCCCCCTCCTTCAACTCTCCAACCTCAGATTTTAAAACACTGCAGAAGCAAAGCCATGTTTTGTAACCGTCCACGCTAACCCCCAAAGCAGCTCAGGGTCTGTGACCTCACGGGGACTGACCATGAACACTCAATGACCCCTGAAATTCGTCGTATGGAGTAATCTGTTAGGTGTGTATTTTAAAAAAAAAAAAGTTAGATGGGTTTTAGGTTTAAAAATTTATGTGATATAATTTGAGAAACATTTAAGATATACAATTTTTTAAAGGGTTTAGTTTTTTCAGTATTTATTTGGTTTTGGGTGGTAAAAGGGTCTTTTAGAAGAGACTTGAATTTATAAACAGGTAGTGTTTCTTTTATAGTACAGGGAATGAATTCCAGATTTTAGGGCCTTTTATGGGCATTTAGTTTTTTCATATGTGAATGGGCACGAGGAAAATCAAAAAAGTGATCTGTGCCCCTTTTGTTATGGTCGTGTGTTCTGTTGAGGTTTGGCAAAGGAGATGTTTGAGGGGGGGGTTTTTAATATCAGATTTAAAAGTTCTATGTATGAATAGGTGCAAAATAAGTAGGATTTTTTGTTTGGTGAGTAGGTTTAGTGTTTAAATTGGGGAGTGTGCTGCCTGAAAGTGAGAATTTGTTACATTCTAACTGCACCCTTTTTTTGTGTAATTAGTGGTCTGAGATGGTTAATTTTGTTGAGCCCCATGCACAAATTCCATAGGTGAGATAGGGTAAATAAGAGAGTGATATAGGGCCCAGGAGGGCTGATGTGGAACATAGTACCGTATCTTCGATAGTATGCCTACAGTCTTGGAAATTTTCTTAGAAATTTGTTGTTTTATGTGTATGAAATTTGAGTCTATTATCAAGGTGGATTCCCTAAGAATTTTCCCTCTGTTAGCTTTGTGATAGGTGATCCTTTTTATCATTATGTTAAGAGGGACATCTGTAGCTCTGTTCCCAAAAACTGAATGAAGTAGGTTTTGTCAATGTTTAGTGAAAGTTTGTTAGTCCTCATCCGGGTAGTATTTTTCTGTAATTCGGTTTTTACAGTATTGGCTAGCGTGATGGGCTCGGGTGAGAGAAGACGTATGTAGTGTCATCTGCAAATAGTGTGGGTTTGAGTAATTGCGAAGCATTTGGAAGGTCATTTATGTATAGGAGAAAGAGAAGAGGGCCAAGGACACTTCCCTGTGGGACACCAACTGTAATTGGTTGCGCAGAAGAGTTTGCCCCATTTGCGTACACATATTGGCTTCTGTTGCTGAGGTATGACTTGAGGTAGTTGAGGGAGTGCCCTCTTATACCATAGTGTGACAATTTTACGTGGAGCAAGTCATGGTCAACTGTATCAAAAGCTTTACGTAAGTCAATGAAGATCCCCAGTGGGACTTCTTATATGGGTGTGACACATGGGTTGTAAATGCTGCAGCAAGGAGGAAGCTGGAGGCAGTGGAGATGTCATGTCTAAGGGCAATGTGTGGTATATATATTATACAGAGAATTCATAGTGTGGAAATTAGGAGATGTGGAATTACTAAAAGTATTATTCAGAGGGCTGAAGAGGGGTTGTTGAGGTGGTTTGGTCATTTAGAGGCTGGAACAAAATAGGATGACTTGGAGGGAGTATAAATCTGTAGTGGAGGGAAGGAGGGGTAGGGGTCATCCTAGGAAAGGATGGAGGGGGTAAAAGATATTTTGTGTGCAAGGGGCTTGGACTTGCAGCAGGCACGCGTTAAGCATGTTAGAGACGAGTGAATGGAGATGAATTGTTTTCGGGACCTGACAAGCTGTTGGAGTGTGAGCAGGGTAATGTTTAGTGAAGGGATTCAGTGAAACCAGTTAGCTGGATTCGAGTTCTGGAGGTGGAAAGTACAATGCCTGCACTTTAAAGGAGGGGTTTGGGATATTGGCAGTTTGGAATGACAACTAAACTGTCATATCTGAGCACCTCTGCAATGACAGTGATTGTGTAAATGATGGCAAAAGTGTTGAATGATGGTGGTGAAAGTGTTTCTTTCTTTTTTAGGTCACCCTGCCTCGGTGGGAGACAGCTGATGTGTTAAAAAAAATTACAACAAAGTATCAACTCCAGAAGAATTGCCTGAGGAGCTCAATTTCCAGGAGGGACAGATAAAAGAGAATTAGAAAGAACCTGGAGATAAACAGTTAACACTGCAATGGTTACATAAGGAATTCCATGTAATTATTATACTTCCAGACTTTCACTAAAAACTTTCCTGACACATCTAGAAGCCTTACTCTGAAGTAAGGCCTGGAGCAGCTGATGTTCCCTTATCATCAATGCTTATAGAGTACTGCTGGGTAAAACTGACCAGAGATGCATTACATAAACTGAATGGTTATAACTATGACCATAATTTTTAAAGAGGTAGACCAGTAAGCCAGCAGAAGGCCTCAGTTAGATGACCAAAAAGCTCCAATGACTGGTCATCATCTGACTAAGACTCAAGTCAGGAGACACTTGTCCTGTTGCCTGACAAACCATACCTATTCTAATTTGAGCACTCTAGTACAGTGTGGAGTAGAGAAAATGCATGTTTTTCACAAATGAACAGCTTTGCATATTTTAAATATTAACAAATCTTAATTACATCAAATAAAAGGCATTTTAATGCATTTTTGAAATTTACATACAGACGAACCCCATTTCCATCTAGATGGCTATGTTAACAAACAGAACTGTCGGTACGGGTGGCAGGGAACCACAAGGACTACACCAAAGACCTCTCCACAGCTCAAAAGTGACAGTGTGGTGCAGTGTCTCCACGATAGGAATCATTGGTCCTTACTTTTTTGAAGAGGGGGAAGACCACAGTTATAGTAACATCAGCGCACTACGTTGACATGTTAACCCTTAAACTGTCCAAACATAGATCTATGTTTGTACTGCTAGCACTCCAAACGTAGATCTATGTTTTATTTTTCTTGCCTCCAAATTTGTTATGATTGGCCTGAGATCCCTGATCAGTATAGAATGGGTCTTAACACTCGGTGTGCGCAGTATTAAAAAAATGTGGGACCACTTAGTACCTTATGGGAGCACCAGTTCAAATGAGTGCCAGCTAGAGCAAATAGTGTGGCAAACACCAGGATACACTGAGCCGAATGTAGTATTAACACTCCCGTCATGTTCCCTAAACTCATTTGAATTAATAACTTTCTTTCAGTAAAAGCTTTGAAGAGGCCAGTTTGACGCACGATAAAGAATTTGATATATTTACTTAGATCTTATTTAGTAAGTGCATTTGCGAAAGACGTTCGCACCAAATGACTTGTTGAAGAAAGTAGCACTCCATGGCCTTGGGGGAAGTGGTGCTCTCGTGATCGATCATGGCTTACGGACAGGAAGCAGAGAGTGTCCATAAATGGGGTTAAATCCAAATGGGGATCAGTAACAAGTGGCGTTCCACAGGGATCAGTCTTGGGCCCATTGTTGTTTATAATATATATCAATGATCCTCCTAGGTAGTAGGTATGTAGACAGCAGACCGAGCCCAAGGGAGGTACTACCGTCCTGCCAAGTGAGTGTAAAACGAAAGCCTGTAATTGTTTTACATGATGGTAGGATTGCTAGTGTTCTTTTTTCTGTCTCATGAACATGCAAAATTTTAGGTACGTCTTGCTACTTCTACTTACACTCAGGTCACACTACACATACATGTACAAGTGTATATATACATACCCCTCTGGGTTTTCTTCTATTTCTTCCTAGTTATCTTGTTCTTGTTATTTTCTTCACTCCAGGGGAAGTGAACAGAATTCTTCCTCCGTAAGCCAAGCGTGTGTAAGAGGCGACTAAAATGCCTGGATCAAGGGTCTAATAACCCCTTCACGCGTATATATTACTAAATTTGAAAGAGAAACTTTCGTTTTTTCTTTTGGGTCCACCCCCGCCTCGGTGGGATATGCCGTGTGTTGAAGAAGAAAGAAAGATCACATGATTAGATGAAGGAATTACTAGTGATATGTGGCAAAATTCGCCGATGACACGAAGATAGGTAGATAATTGATCAAACGTAGATGTTAGGGAACTTCAGGAGATTTAGACAACTCTACTCTTGGGTCAGAAAAGGGCAGATGCAGTTCAAATGTAGATAATGCAAGGTTCTGAAGCTAGGGAGTGTCCATAACCACTAGCACATATAAGTTAAATAATGGTAGAACTTAGCCATACAGAATTGTCAAAAAGGACTTTGGGTTATGGTTAAGCAGCAACCTATAAACCAATACGAGCAATGCTAAGCGAAACGTAATAAGGCAAATAGATTTACTGGTATTTATATCACGAAGTTTAAGCACCAGAAGTCCAATAGGTCATACTGCACATTCTACATCAATTAGTAAGGCCTCACCTATATTATGCAGCTCAATTCTTGGTCCTCCATAGTGTTACAGATGGACATAAATTCGTTAGAAAACATTCGAAGCGTAGGATGACTAAATTAAATACATAGCATTAGAAATTTCCATATGAAGAAAGATATGAAAACCACATAAGTGTACATCACTTGTTAGAAACCGAAGAATTGAGGGAGAGACCTGATCGAAGTGGGATAATGGAAGATAGGTATTTTATTAAAGGGTATATTAACAAGGTCTTGAAGGATACTCTCCAAGAGAGAACCCTCAGTAATGGGATTTAAATTAGATAAGTTTAGATTTAGACAGGTCATAGGAAATATTGGTTTGGAAAAGGGTAGTTGATGAGTGGAACAGTCTTCCTAGTTGGGTTATTGAGGCTAGGACTTTGGGTAGTTTCAAATTTAAGTTGGATAAGTACATGAGTGGGAGGGGTTGGATTTGAGTGGGACTTGCACATCAGAGCTTATTTCTTGGGTAGCATTGAAAATTGGGTTGGTCACATGTTTGTTAGTGGGATGAATTGTGAAGGACCTGCCTAGTATGGGCCAACAGGCCTCCTGCAGTGTTCCTCCTTTCTTATGTTCTTAAGAGGAAAGTGATGTTGACCCTGAGTTTAGTGGCTTTGAGATGGATGTGGCCACAAGTGGTCGAGGCAATATCAAAAACCTCGATAATAACCCATGTGTAACATTTGTGCAACAACCTTTCATTTTTGATACCACTTGTTGTCTCTCTGTCTATACCTCTATCTGTCTATATCTCTGTCTTTCTCTCACACGTACATAAGTACAGTTATTATACATAGTGTAAATTACCTAGGATAACCCAAAAATTCCAGGCAAAGTGCTATACAGTGCTTGTAGATATTTTTTTTTTTTAACAAGTTGGCCGTCTCCCACCGAGGAAGGGTGACCCAAAAAGAAAGAAAATCCCCAAAAAGAAAATACTTTCATCATCATTCAACACTTTCACCTCACTCACACATAATCACTGTTTTTGCAGAGGTGCTCAGAAGACAACAGTTTAGAAGCATATACAGTGGACCCCCGCATAGCGAACTTAATCCGTGCAAGAGGGCTGGTCGTTATGCGAAATGTTCGCTATGCGAATTAATTTTCCCCATAAGAAATAATGGAAATAAAATTAATCCGTGCAAGACACCCAAAAGTATGAAAAAAAATTTTTTTTACCACAAAAAAATGTTAATTTTAGTACACACAAACTGAAAAAGGCATGCACAATTACATGACACTTACTTTTATTGAAGATCTGGTGATGATTGATGGGTATGGGAGGAGGGGAGAGAGAGTGTTAGTGTTTAGAAGGGGAATCCCCTTCCATTAGGATTTGAGGTAGCAAGCCCTTTTCTGGGTTACTTCCACACCAATAAGAGTCTCTAAACATTTTTCCACACTTCGATTTTTGTTTCAAAACACATTTAAAACCCTTTTGGGCAACCACAGCTTTCCTTGATTTGCCGTTTCTTGCCCAAATAAAGGATGGTTGTTTTGGTTTCTTGTACAACCTGCCCCGGGGTGGGTGAAATTACCCCACTTTCATACTTATCAAGATCCTTTCTTCTTTTCAATGGTATTTTTCCCCTTTTGAGGGTAGGGTTGGCACTAAACTTTCTTGGGGGCCCTGGTCACTTATTTTCCACAAACAGCACCGAAAACACGTAATAATACAAAAACCGAGTGTATGCTTTAATTTTACCGCGGAGGGGTTGGCCGGTAAACATTGACGCGTTCGACGAAGGTCCTGACGGGTTTTTTTCCACTATGCGGGGGAAAATTTTTGTGAAAAAAGCGTTTGCATGCGGAATTTTTCCATTTCAAGGGGTTCGCATGCGGGGGGCCACTGAACTAAAAGAACACAACATTCCCCCCAAACTACAATATCCTGAACCCCTCCTTTTAGAGTGCAGGGATTGTACTTTCCCCTTTCCAGGACTCAAATCCGGGTAAAAAAAAAACTGGTTTTCCTGAATTATTTTTTTTTTATTTTATTATCACACTGGGCCCATTTCCCACCAAGCAGGTGGCCCGAAAAAGAAAAAACTTTCATCATCATTCCCTTCCCCCCCACTTCTTGCCAAAAAGGGTGCTTTACCTACATTTTTTTAAACCCCAACATTACCCCCCTTTCCTTCAAGTGAAAGGAAATTTTTTTCCCATCTCCGGGACTCAAGCCCCGGCCCGCCGGTTTCCCTGAACCCCTTTCAAAATGTTACTTGCCCCACACCCCAAACCCGACGTCAATTTAATTAAAAACCTTTTTGTCCCATTCACTCCTATAAACCGCTCAAAAGAAACCTCCCGGAAGTCCAACCCCCCTCCACACAAAACCCCCCTTTCCCCCCCCCCTCCCTCACAACCCTTCCAAAGGCCGACCCCTACCCCCCCTTCCTTCCACTACAGACGGAAAACACTCTTGAAGTTATTCGGGTTTTCGCTCCATTCTCTCTACATTCCGAACCCCCCTCAAAAAACCCTTCCCAGCCCTCTGGACAACATTTTGGTAATCCCCGCACCTCCCCCCTAACTTCCAAACAACAAAACCCTCTGAAATTAAATTCCCCCCCCCCACACATTCCCCTAAACATGCCCATCCCCACTGCCTCCAGCCCTTCCCTCGCTGCAACTTTCTTTCACCCATGCTTCACACCCCCATATAAGAGCTTTTGGTAAAAAAATAACCCCAAAATTCATTCCCCTTTTTTGCCCCCAAAGGGGAAAAAATTTCTCTGCCCCACAGACCCTAAGTGCCCCACTCACTCTTTTTCCCTCATCAATTCTATGATTCACCTCTTTCTTTCATAGACCCTTTCCGCGACACGTCCACTCGCCCAAAATTCGGGAATACTTTCCCCTTTCCTCCATACCTCTTCCCTCCAATCTGAATTAAAATCTTTAAACACCTAATTTTTTTGTTATCCTCAAAAACCTTTAAACTTTTTCCTGTATTCCCTTTAATTTTTTTTCTTTTGCACCCCCAAAAACCAAATTCATCCACCAATCTCTCCCGCTTCTTTTAAAAATCTCCCAAAGCACAGGTAAACACAAAGAGCAGCTGTGAAAAACCCCCCCCACCCGTGTTGTTTCTTTATCTTTTAACTCCACGCCCTTCCAAGACCCTCGCATTTACTTCTTTTAAAAACCCCATCAAAAAAATAATTAAATTAAACAACCAGGGGTGACATCCCCAACCCTTTGGGTCTAAGGCCTACTTTTCTGGGAAAAAATTTCCCTTTTTTCCCTACATACTCTAATTTGAGCCTCCCCAAAACCTCGTAAAAATTTCTTCCCCTTTTTTCAATAACCTACCTCCTCCAGGGATCAAACCCCTTGAAAACATCTGCCCCATTGCCCCCCTATCCACCCTGTCAAAAACCCCTTTTTTCCAAAATCCATAAATCCCCAAAAAACCCCTCTTTAGCCTTATCAAATCTGTTCACTTAAAAGTTTCACTTTTAAACCCCACCGGGTTCCACACACCCCCTCCCTTTTTCCAAACCCTCCTTGTTCATCTCTATCCTTTTCTCCCGTCTTACTTTTAAATTTTTCCTTTTCAATTATAACTCTCCCAAAAACTTTACCGGGTAAAACCTCAACAACTTTTTTCCCCCTAAAATTTTTTGAACTCTCTTTACCCCCCTTTGGGCCTTTATACAAAGGAATTTATGCATGCTCTCTGCCAACCCCTTTGGTACCTTACCCTTTTTTTCCCAAAACTTTTTATTAAAAAATTTTAAACCAACCACTCCAAAACTATATCCCCACCTGCTTTTAACATTTCTATCTTTATCCCACCCAACCCCCGGCTCCCTTAACCCCCTTTCATTTTACCTACGGGCCTCACAATTTTCCCCCACACTCACAACTGGCTTTTCCCTTTCACTCCTACAAAATGTTTTTTTCCTCCTTGCCCTATACACAAATCACAGTTTCCCCTTTAACTTCATCAACATTTAACTTTTCCTCAAAATTTTCCCCCTCCATTTTCCCCAATACCTCTAACTCCCCCTTTTAAATAACTTCCTCTTATTTTAACTGAAAAATTTTCCTTTTGTTTTTCTGGGTTTCCTAACTTGTTAATCCCCACTCCAAAATTTTTTTCTTGAATCCCTTCACTAAATTTTTACCCCTGCCAAAACTCCAACAGATCGTCGGGTCCCAAAATACCTTTTTGTCCCATTCACTCCAAACCCGAACACGCTCGGGGAACGCCGGGCTGAACCCAAGGGCCCCCCTCCCCCACAAAACCCCCAAAAACCCTTTTCCTTCCAACCTTTTTCGGGGGCGACTGCTACCCCCCCGCCTTCCTTCCCCTAAAATTTTAAAAACCCCCCAAATGCCCATTCAAACTTTGACCCCATTCTCTCTAAATGACCAAACCCCCCCAAAACCAACCCCCCCATCACCCTCTGACAAAAAACTTTCTTTAAAATTTCCACCCCTTTCCCTCCTAATTTCCACACCCCGTTTTTTTCCTGCAAAATTTTTACCCCAAAAATATTCCCCCTTAACGGGGAAAACCCTCCACTGTCTCCAACAGCCCCCCTTCCCGCGGCGGGTTTCAAAAACCCAATTTCACACCCATAAAAGAGTGTTGGTACAAACTATAAGAAAATAAGACAAATTTAAGCATGCCCTGGGAAAACTCAGGGGCCCAAATAATATACATTTTCACTGCATCGGGAATCAGAGTGACTACGCATTGTGTAAAAACCTGTTTTTTTACAAGCCCGCTCTCTAAACTGAGAGACAAGCAGACAGGAAGAAAAAACACGGGCAACAAAAAAACCCGAACACACAGAAAGACAGAAAGTCTACACACACGGGCAGACAGAAAGAACAGATATGTAGGGGCAAACATGCAAAAAGACAGACAATTTGTTTTTTAAAAATTGAAAACAAATAAAGGCAGGTTTCCTGCAGCAGTGCACTACCCATCGTGTAAACCCCAAACTGCGAACCCTGTCAGCGGGTTTAAACGACACTAGTCAAAACCCCCCATGTTTTAAAGAATTTTTCCAAATAAACTCCAGCATACCCTTTCTAAGGAAATTTTTGTGGTGAAATATTTTTCCGAAAATTGGGAGTGGGGAAATTTTAGGAAAGGTGTGGATTAAAAAAAAGAAATTAGTCAGAGGGCAAAAGGGGGGGGGTTTTTGGGGTTTGGTTTTTGGTCATTTTTAGAAAAAATTGGTTTCAAAGTAGAATGACGGGGAAAGCATAAAATCTATTAGGAAAAAAGGGGGCGGGTAGGGGCCCGTCCTCGAAAGGGTTGGAGAGGGGGGAAAAAAGGGGAGGTTTTTTTGGCGGGGGGGCTTGGATTTCCACAAGCGTGCGTGAGCGTGTAGATGGGAGTGAAGGGAAAATGAAGGGTACTTTGGGACCTGCCCGTTTCTTTGGGAGGGGTGAGCGGGGAAATTTTTTAGTAAAGGGGATTTCCGGGAAAAACCGGGTTTTTATTTTCATATATTTGGAAACTTGAGTCCCTGGAAAGGGGAAGTACAATCCCCTGCATTTTTAACCCTTTGACTTTTTTCCAGGCCCCCCTCTGAAACTGTCATTCAATGTCCCCCAAAAATTTTTGAAAAAAAAAAAAAAAATTTTTTTTTCTTATGAAATAAATAGGAATCTTTTCCCGATGGAATGACACCAAAAGTTCAAATTTGGTCAAAAACTCATAAATTTAAGGGCCCCCCCGCGAAGTTACGGTTTTTGGGTGACAAATCCCCAAATCGGGTTTTCCGCCGCCCTTTGACCCAAAATTTTTCACCCAAATTTCCCCAATTCTTTCAGTTGCCCAAAACTCATAGCTATTTCTTTAAAACCCTTCCATTTTATCTATCACCCTGAGTACAAGAACCCCCCTTTTATTTAATTTTGGGACAAACCCAACATGGGGGTCAAAATTTGGGAAATTTTGGGCCCAATTTCACACAAACTAAAAAGATCCCAAATTTTTAAAAATAGGGTCCAAATAAAAAAAGGGTAACATTCGTGGCACAAAATAACATATCCCTCTGTTCATTAGCCCATATCTCTAGGCCACTTTTTAAAATTTTTTAAATTGTTTTTCTATTTGATTTTTTTTAAAATTCATAAAAAAAAATACAAAATTTACTTTTTATGCAGACTACGCATTTTTTGAAAAAAATGGTATAAATAATATCATGCACTAGTGAAAGAATAAAAGACCCCCAGTTGAGGGGGGTTTTGGGAACGTGGGTGTGATTTTTTTTAACCCCCTTTAACATTGGAAAAAAACCCGAACTTTTCCCGCTATTTTGAAGCTCAGTTTCAAGGTCTTTTCTTTTGTAAAAAGTAAGGAAAATTCACTTATTTCTGTAATATTTTTTTTTCCTTTTTAAACATTTAAGACCATAAAAAAAACGCGAATAAAATGATAAAAACTTTACGAAAAAAACCACCTCAAAGTCGGCGTTTTTTTCCCCAAAAAAACGATCATTTTTTTTTTTCTCATTATAAATTTGGTGCTGCGGATTTTTTTTATGTGGTAAAAACACGACCACCAGACCCATTTTTCTCCCCAATGTGGGCCTTTTTACCGCTTTCTCATTCTCCCCCCTTGATTTGAAGCCACTAAAAATTTTGAGTATAAAATACGTCAGAAACTTTGGCCCCCTAAGACGAATTTAAAAAACGTCGAAAACATAAAAGGGGTTAAAAGGGAGGGGTTTGGGATATTGAAATTTAAAGGGATATGTTGTGAAATTCTTTACACGTACAGCAGGGCCCCCGTTTTAAAAAAACGGCGTTCCGCAAAATACGGAAAATTTAAAATTTAATCCCCAAAACTCGCTAAAAACGGCTCCCCCCACCTGTCTTTCTAATATGGTCACAGGGGGCCCACCCCATTTGTTTTCTTTTCCCCCCTGAGCACATCCCCCTTTTTATGTCTGGAAAATTTTCCCAAAAAATTTTTAAGTGTTATTTAAATTTTTTGTATATTTTTTTATGTATTGGGACTTTATAATTAAACTTGTGTAACACCCGTACCAAATAAACTTACCACTGGCTGGGCATGTAGGTACCCATTTAAAATCACTAAAAGTCTTCTTACCTTGATGCAATAATAAAATAATTTTTTTTTTTTTTTTTTTTTTCAAAAAAGTCGGTCCCTCTCCCCCCCTAGGGGAGGGGGACCCAAAAAAAAAAAAAAAAAAAAAAGAAAATCCCCAAAAAGAAAATAAATTTTATCATCATTTTAACACTTTCACCACACACCAAAAACAATTTTCACTGCTTTTTTCCCGAGGTGCCATAATACCAAAAGTTTTTTAAAACCCTATACATATAGAATACACAACAAATCCCTCCAAACTTTCCAATTCCCCAAACCCCCCCTTTAAATGCCCGGCATTTTCCTTTTTCCCCTTTTCCCGGACCCCAAGTCCGACTAAAATGAAAAAAAACCCGGGTTTTCCCTGAATCCCTTCCCCCTAAATATTTCCCTGCCCCACACTCCAACAAACGTCAGGTCCCCCAAATATCATTTGTCCCATTCACTCCTATCTAAAAACCCCTCATGCAAAACCCTTTCTGGAAGTCCAAGCCCCCCCACCCACAAAACCTCCTTTTTAAAACCCCCCCTTTTTTCCCAAACCCCTTTTTAGGACACCCCCACCCCCTTTCTTTTTCCTTTCCCCTATAGATTTATATGCTTTCCATGTCATTCAAAAAATTTTTTATCCATTCTCTCTAAAAAGACCAAAAACCTAACAACCCCCTTTTTGCCCTCAAATAAGCTTTTTTTAACTCCCCCAACCCTTCCCTAAATTTTCCCCACTCCCCAAAATTTTTTGCATAATATTTACACCACACATTGCCCTTAGACAAGGGCACTCCACTGCCTCCAACCGGGTTCCCCTCGCTGCTTGGGATTTTCCACCCCAACTTTACAACCATATAAAGTTTTTTGGACAAAAATAAATTTCCTACATTCCCTTTTTTTGCCTCCATAATAACGTTTTTTTTTACCCCACATATAACCCCAAACGCACCACTCCCCCTTTTTTTCCCTCATCAATTCTAATTTTAAAACCCCATTTTCCTTTTAAACCTTTTCCCCCGACCCCGTCAACCCCAAATATCTGAAAACATTTACTTCCCTTTCCCTACTCCCCTCCCCAAATTTTTTTATCCAAATTTTTTTTTTATTTTAAATCATTTGATACCCCCCATCACCTTTTTCCTTTTTCTATGTTCACTTTCAACTTTCAACCCCTTTTAAAACAAATTTTCAAAACCCTCCACTAACCCCTTTTTTAATTTTTCCTTTTGAATCCCCATAAGCACAGCAAAACATCAGCAAAACCCTAACGGGGTTTTAAATTCCCCCTTTTGGAAATTTTTTTCCCCAAATTTAAAACCCACCCCTCTCCCGAACACCCTACATTTACTTCTTTTACAACCCCCTCTATAAATATATTAAACAACCAAAGGGGGACATTACACCCCGTCCAAAACCTACTTTTTACCGGGGAAATTTCCCCCCTCTCTTTTACAACACCCTAACCCCAGCCTCACTTCCTCAAAAAAAGCTCCCTTTTCAGCATTTAGTAACTTTCCACCCATTCCAAATACTTCAAAATTTTGCCCCCAATTTTTCTTCTCTATCCACTCATCCCTATGCCTTTTTCAAAAACCCTTAAATTTCAAAAAAAACTTTTCCCCACCTTTTTTAAATACTGTTTCCCTATATGCTTTTAAAGTAAACACTTGATCTACACCAAAAATAATAAAAATAAAAAAAAAAAATAAAAAATGGGAATAATAATAATCTCTTGGGGGGCATTAATTCGCATATTTAAATTTTAAAAGCTTAATATTTCGTAGGTTTGTAGGGTTTGGGAGACAGCAACCACCCAGGGAAAATACTACCGTCCGCCAGATGACTGTGAAACAAAAACCTGTAACTTTTTTTCATGAAGGTAGGGTTTCTGGGGTTTCTTTTTCTGTCCCCATAAACAAACCCAGATAACAGGGATATCTTGCTAACTTTCCCACTTACACTTTGGGCAAAACCTTTAACAGACACGCACATGGGATATATAAATTTTATACATACAACAAGGGTTTTTTTTTTCCTTTTCTAAATAGCTCTTGTTCTTTTTTTTTTCTTCTATTTCCATGGGAATGGAAAAGAATCTTTCCCTTTCCCAAGCCATGCTGTCCTTAAAGAGGCGACTAAAAAGCCGGGAGCAAATTTGGGGTAGTAACCCCTTTCCCTGTAACAATTTTCTAAAAAAAAAAGAAGAAAAAAAACTTTATAAAAAAAAGGGGTGCTTTAAAAGTGGGGTGGGTGTAGTGCAGATGACAAGAAAAAGATGATTGCGATTTTTTATGAAAAAAAAAAAAGGTTTGGGTGTTTCCCGGCTCTTAAAGGGGAAACAAAGCTGAAGGGGGGAGGAAGTTTTTAGTGGGGGGGAAAAAAAAGGGATTTTAAAACTGGAGTATCTGAAAAGAGTTTTTGAGCAAAGGAAGGGGGACATAATGTTTAAAAGATCAGTTTTTTTAAGGGGAAAAGAGAATATAAAGTTAAATTTCCCCCAAAAAATTAAAAATTTTGGGTTAAAGTAAAGGTTTTTTGCAGAAGTGGGTCATAAAAGCGTGTTGCACCCCGGAAAGAGAGGAATTCCGAGGAGAGAGAGAATTTTTGGGGGAAAGTTAAGTGAATGAAAAGGACCTTTTAACCAGGGGAGAGAGTAATTGTGGGAAGGGGACCTGAATGCTAAAAGAAAGGAGAAAATTTTAGAGAGGGGGTGGGGAGGTTTAAATTTGGGGGGCCAGGTGTAAATGATAATGGGAAAACCCTTTTTATTGAACTTTTTAAAGAAAGGGGTTTTTGTTTTTAGGTAATACATAATTTTTTAAAAAAAAGAGGGTAAATAATATACACGATATTTATGTAGGGGGGAAAGACAGTAGTTTTTTTGGGTTATGAAAAGGAGAAAAAAGACCCGTTGAGTAGAAAATCAGGATGTACCTGTCTATAAGGGGCCACAGATTAAACAATTTACTTTCTAGTTGTAGCCCACACTGAAATAAAAGGGAAAATGGGAACCCAAGAGAATAGAAGCAACAGGAATAAGAGGTGGGAAGGGTTTTTAAAAATAAAAGAGGACCCGTTAAGGGGGAAGATATAAACACCTTTTTGGAGGATAGATGGGGTAATGAAAGCATAGGCAATGGGGTCGAAGAGGTAAGGGGGAGGTTTAAAAAAAGTAGTGTTTTGAGTGTTTTAGCAGAAGTTTTTGGGTTTCAGGAAAAATGGGTGCGGAGGGGAAAAGGAGCGATTGGTGGAATGATGATGTAAAGAGGGGGTAGTAAGGGAGAAAAAGGGTTTGCAAATGAGAAGTTTTTACAAAGTAGAAGTGATGCAAGGAGGGAAAAATTAAAAAGGAGAAAAAGAGAGAGGTTAAGAGAGGGGTTTAAAAAAATTTTAAAAAGAGAGCCCAAAAGAGAGAGTGGGTGAGATGTTATCAAAAAATTTTTGTTGAAATAAGAAAAAGTTTTGGAGTGAGATTAAAAAGGGTTTAAAAGCCTAGAGAACAAATGGATTTTGTCAGTTAAAAATAGGAGAGGAAGTTATTAAATGGAGAGTTGGGGTATTGGGAAGATGGAGGGAATATTTTGGGGAAATTTGGGTTTAAATGTTATGAAGATAGGGAAGCTGTGATTTTGTGTATAGGGCAAGGAGGAATAACATCTTGTAGGAGTGAGGAAGAGCCAGTTGTGAGTGTGGGGAAGTTCGTGAGGCATTTAGGTAAAATGAAAGGGGGTAAGGCAGCCGGGATTGATGGATAAGATAGAAATGTTAAAAGCAGGTGGGGATATAGTTTTGGAGTGGTTGGTGCAATTATTTAATAAATGTTATGAAGAGGGTAAGGTACCTAGTGATTGGCAGAGAGCATGCATAGTTCCTTTGTATAAAGGAAAAGGGGGATAAAAGAGAGTGCAAAAATTATAGGGGGAAAGTCTGTTGAGTGTACCTGGTAAAGTGAATGGTAGAGTTTAATTGAAAGAATTAAGAGTAAGACGGAAAAATAGGATAGAAAGATGAACAAGGAGGTTTTAGGAAAGGTAGGGGGTGTGTGGACCAGGTGTTTACAGTGAAACATATAAGTGACAGTATTTAGAAAAGGGCTAAAGAGGTCTTTGTGGCATTTATGGTTTTGGGAAAAGGCTATGACAGGGTGGATAGGGGGGAAAATGTGGCAGATGTTGCAAGGGGTATGGTGTAGGAGGTAGGTTACTGAAATTTAGTGAAGATTTTTTTAAAACGAGGATAGTGAGGCTCAAGTTAGAGTATGTAGGAAAGAGGAAAATTTTTTCCCAGTAAAAGTAGGCCTTAGACAAGGATGTGTGATGTCACCGTGGTTGTTTAATATATTTATAGATGGGGTTGTAAGAGAAGTAAATGCGAGGGTCTTGGCAAGAGGCGTGGAGTTAAAAGATAAAAATCACACACAAAGTGGGAGTTTCACAGCTGCTCTTTGCTGATGACACTGTGCTTTTGGGAGATTCTGAAGAGAAGCTGCAGAGATTGGTGGATAAATTTTGGGTAGGGTGTGCAAAAGAAAAAAATTTAAAAGGTGAATACAGGAAAGGGTAAGGTTATGAGGAAAAACAAAAGATTAGGTGATGAAAGATTGAATATCAGATTGGAGGGAAGAGTATGGAGGAGGTGAACGTTTTCAGATATTTGGGAGGGGACGTGTCGGGGATGGGTCTATGAAAGATGAGGTGAATCATAGAATTGATGAGGGAAAAAGAGTGAGTGGTGCACTTAGGGGTCTGTGGAGACAAAGAACTTTGTCCTTGGAGGCAAGAGGGGAATGTATGAGAGTATAGTTTTTACCAACGCTCTTATATGGGTTTTGAAGCGTGGGTGATGAATGTTGCAGCGAGGAGAAGGCTGGAGGCAGTGGAGATGTCCATGTCTGAGGGCAATGTGTGGTGGAATATAATGCAGAGAATTCGTATTTGGAAGTTAGGAGGAGGTGCGGGATTACCAAAAATGTTGTCCAGAGGCTGAGGAAGGGTTGTTTTAGGGGGTTCGGACATGTAGAAGAGAATGGAGCAAAACAGAATGACTTCAAGAGTTGTATCAGTCTGTAGTGGAAGGAAGGCGGGGTTTGGGTCGGCCTAGGAAGGGTTGGAGGGAGGGGGTAAAGGAGGTTTTGTGTGCGGGGCTTGGACTTCCGCAGCCTGCGTGAGCGTGTTTGATAGGAGTGAATGGAGACAAATGGTTTTTAATACTTGACGTCGTTGGAGTGTGAGCAAAGTAACATTTATGAAGGGATTCAGGGAAACCGGCAGGCCGGACTTGAGTCCTGGGGATGGGAAGTACAGTGCCTGCACTCTGAAGGAGGGGTGTTAATGTTGCAGTTTAAAAACTGTATGTAAAGCACCCTTCTGGCAAGACAGTGATGGAGTGAATGATGGTGAAAGTTTTTCTTTTTCGGGCCACCCTGCCTTGGTGGGAATCGGCCAGTGTGATAATAATAAAAAAAAAAATAGACATTTCCCTTAATCTATGATATCTTTTTCAAAATTATATAAGAAACACATTATGTAACACACAAACATGATACATCACCCACATATAAAAATTTATACAAATATATATGAGATGTTTACCAAACGGTTTGTAGAAGTGTCGGAAGAATTACGTTTTCTCTAGCCCGTCACCTGTTACTAGGGATAACTGTAGAAAAATATTCCTTTCATATGCTTCACTTTCCCAGCTATAATTCTGTACAACTTGTACACAGTGTAAGAGTATTTGTTTCGTGATTTAATTATTATAATAATAATAAAAATATTATAAGGTAAAAGTTTCACAAACTCTTAAAAAATGTACATGAAGAACTAAAACTGGACACGTATTAATATTCGTCTTTTTTCGCCTGACCGAGTGATCGTCCACAACCTGTTCAGTTTTTTTGTTTACGCTGCTGAGCTCGGTGTATCATTAAATGTTGTATATTACTTAATATACACATTTTTCATTAATCCATCCGTGATTTTTTTTCAAAATTATATAAAAACACGATACATAACATAAATAAAATAACAACATATGTGTAGAGAACCTAGGAAAACCCAAAAAAAGTCAGAGGGGCCCTTACTTTTTTTCCCTTTCCACCAGAGCTCATTTCTTCTAAAAAAAGAGGTTACATGAGAATGGGGGGGGTGCTCTTTTTATTTATTTCTACCGATAAATGAAAGGAAAACCCTTGTACACAATGTAACTTGTACACAAACCAAAAACTTGTTTGTTTACATAACTTTTTGAAACCTGCCCTTCTCCTTTGCACTCATTCTTTCTCTCGGGTTATGGTACCCGGGCTGACTACCATACATACCACACTTGTTTTTTTTTTTCAATAAATACAAACTCATCTAAACCCTTTTTTTTTAAGGTAAGTAATAAAGGGGAACTGAATTTAAACATTTTATCCTCGGGGAAAGCTTAAATATCAAAGAAAAGTATTTTTTGGGGGGGGGTGGCCTGGAAAGGTTTAACCGGCTGACTACCAAAACATACCACACTTGATTTCTTACAATAAAAAACTACTTGTCTCACCCTAGTTTTAAGACTATAAATTTTTTAAAGGGTAAGAAATAAACACTATGTTTTTAATTGAAACTTTTTTTAAATTGTTTTTTGATGCCGGGTTCTTTTGCTAACATAATATATTTTTAGTGAAAAACTTTTTTATCAAAGTGTTTGAAATGCTTTTTAAGGGGAAAAAAAAAAGGGTTTTCCACTTTCGGGGGTTTTTCCCGTTTTAAATGGCGGTACCCTTTGAACCTAACCCGCCGTAAAAAGGGGGGCCCCCCTTTTAAAAGCTCAAACTTTTTGTATTCTGAGCACCTCTGAAAAAACATTGATAATTTTTAGTTTGGTGAAAGGTTGAATGATGATGAAATATTTTTTTTTTGGGGTTTTTCTTTTTTTTTTGGGGTCACCCTCCCTTGGGGGGGAAAAGGGTTTCCCAAACTTTTTTAAAAAAAAAAAAATTTCTAAAACATTTCTGAGACCTATAAAAAATTTGTATCCCATTTCTAGACAATATAAATGACCAGGGAAAGGTGAAAAAGTACACCCCCATGGATTGTGACTGGTACTACTTAAAGAAAACCTAATTTTATTTCAGAACAAAGATTAGCTATAAAAATAAAAATTTACTTTTATAAACTGAAATTTATCAAAAATTTTTAAAATTTTATATAAACAAAAATAAAAATAAAAAAAAAGGAAAACCGGCAACACTCTGCAACCCCGGAAAGGGACTTGAATTTTGCCATAAAGGCAGCATCCAGCCCCAAACTTCGCCCCCTTATATCTTGGTAATTTAAGGGGTCCAAAATTTTTTTTTTGTTTTAAACCCCAAAAATTGCCCCCCTTCAATTTAAAATTTTTTTTTTTTTTTTTTTTTCAAAAAACACAAAAAACCCCCCAACATAAAAGAAAAGAAGTTTACACGACTTTTTTGGTCCGTTTTTGGAAACCATTTACAAAGTCACACAAACCAGAAGGGGGCCCGGGGAGGGCAATATAAAAAGGGCGGGGAAGAGGGTGGTAGTATTAGTAGTAGTACTCCCACCCCTCTTTCCCCTATATATACCGTCCTGCTCCCCCTTCGGGTTAGTGTGACTTTGAAAAAGGTCCAAGTCGGACTGAAATTTCGTCGTAAGCTTCTCTTTTTTAATTGCGGGTTTTTTTGGGGATCGTTCCAGCCCACGGTATTGGGGGCCTTTTTTTGTTTTTTTCAAATACCCCTTTTTTTGGAAACCCACAGCAGTAAAAACGTAGAACTACGTTCAACAGTTTTAAGGTTAAAAAAAATTTTCCTTATCCAAACTAAAAAGGGCATCAGGAAACACTCGGGATATAAATAACCAAAATTTTAAAAACCTAAAGATGATTGATCATGTCAACCCTGATCTAAACCTCCATAATCTGAACACAATCAAAACCTATTGGAAAGAAACCGGGCCTTTACTACACACATCACAAGCCAGCACAAACCTAAAAAATTTGCTAAAACCCTATCAAAATTAACACAAAAACAGGTCTTTAAAAAACACTAGATGACCTCCGGGCACTCCTTGAATCCTAAAGCCCACCCTTCCCCCCTCATTATTCTTACTAAAACCTTTCCCTTAAAAGAGGAAAATAATAGATTATACCCTCTACCAGGAAACACAGCAATCCAAAAATTGCAGCCCCATACCAATTTGGGGGGTGGTATTGAAATCTAATTACTCAAAACCAAAATTACTTTTTAATTAGCACCACTTTCTTTTAGTGATGAAAAATGGAAAATTTCTTTTTTTTGCAAATTTTACTGTAAAAACCTTAAAGACGCCTAAAAACCCAATCGGTGCCATTTACCGGATACCCCACAAAAAACTTTCCCAAAAAATTTCAGTGAGAAACTAAAGGAAACTAATAACAAACAGAAAAATGAAAAGCCCCACCTTCTTTAGCTGGAAAAATCAAAAATCAATTTTGGGCCCCTACTAGAGTCAGCCTGTAACGTTTTTCATCAAAAAATTTTAACAACAAAACTTCTCAAACCAACAAAAACAAAACCCAACCAGGCTCACGAAAAAAAGTGCAACCTAATAGACCACATATGGCCCAAATTAAACTAGCCCCTTTTAAAAATAGGGATAATCACAGATAGCACTACAAACCACAATACCCTACCTTCCTCTTGAAAAAAAAAAAAAACATTAGTAAACCACCACTTGAATAAAACAAAGTTTCATTTAACCCATGATGAGGCCTCAATAAGGAAGTTCACAGCTACCTAGAGACGGTTTGACTGCCTAAAAATTTTTCCCTCCAAGGCCAAATTTTAATTGATAAACTGGAAAACCCTTTTTTTTTAAAAATTTTTACTTAAAATATACAAAAAACCCATTGCCCCTATAAAAACAAAACAGATCAAAAACAAACGGTTTTGGTTGCCCAGGGCTAACCACACCATTCTAAAAACCCCTTTGATAAACACCTTATAAAAAAGCAATCCCGGGGCAGGGTTTTAAATACACAAAGATTTTCCCTTAAACACTTTTTAAACAGCCCCAAAACCAAAATTTAATAAAAAAACCCAAAACCCAACTAAACTACTCCAGTAGATTCACTGACACAAGGGGAAAAAAATAAAAAAAGACCGGGAAAACACCCCCTCAGATTCTAGGGACCCAAAAACCCAAAAAAACCCCAAAAGAATATTCCCTAACTAAACCTAATGAAACCCCACTGCATCCCCTGAAAACAGCAACAAGAAAAATTGATTTTCCAAAACCCAAAAGGGTTTTAAATTCCCCCAAAATAAAATCCCAACGCACCAATTTGGGAAATTCCCCAAAATTCCTTCAATCTTCCCCCAACTGAGCCCAGGGAAAGTCACTGAGATTAAAAAGTCACTTAAAAAAACTCGGGGAATCTGCCCAAAGGTCCCCCCCCTTTAAATTGGGTCAAAAGGGGGCCCAGGGCCTCTCGCATGCTATCTCATTATTTTTTAAACAAAGTCACAAAAACACACCTTCCCCCGAAACTACCAAGACGCAAGGGTTAAAACCAATACATAAAGGGGGTTCCCCCTTACAAAATTTAAACAACTATGGGCCAATACAAAAAACCATTGCATCCAAAATCTTTGAGAACTCGGGCAAAATAGCCCTAAAATTCATTTATAACGGCACAAAACATACTCAACCCCTCCCAAATTTTGGTTTTCAGGAAAAAATAAAGCACTAACAGAAATTCATAAAAATGCTAAAATCTGCTTTACACAGCATTGGGAAAAAAAGGAAAAAACCCTGGGAATTTTTTTTTCCCTAAAAAAAATTTTTGGACACAGTAAACCACGGCTTTCCTACCCCAAACAAACTGACCATTATGGTTAATAGGCCATGCGCTTGCAAAATTTAAATCTTCCCCTTAAACAAAGGGGGGAATCAAAATGTCACCATAAAAGACAAAAGCATAAACAAAAACAGCCTTTTGATACGGGATTTTTCCGAGGAATTGTCCTGGTCCCCTGCCTTCCCCCATATACATCAAATTCTTCCCAAACGTATCCAACCCCTTTGAACCCCATTCCTTTGTTGACGACACGACTTATTCATCTCTCCCCCTAATCTTCCCAAACCCCCTAAACCCCAAATTTTTTAATGGGGATTTTATCAAAATATCGACTTGGATGAAGCCAATAAACTTACGCTTAAAACGGAAAAAAACCTACAAAAAAAATTTTTTGGTCAGGGGGCGGGGAAAAGGGGAAAAATTAAAACATTAAGAATCGACAACCTCTAATGCCGGGCATAATGGGGGCAAATTCCGGGCCCTATACCTCGACAACAACCTGAATTTAAAGCACCCAAAAGCAAAACAAAACCCAAAAAAAGTATCCAAAAAGGTTGGGCCCCTCCCCAAAAAAAAACAATACTGACTGCCACAAACTGCCCTTCCCCACACATACCATTAAATTTATATACCAAAACCTCCCTATCCTATCTTGTTTGGGGGTTTTCAACTGCAGCAACAAAACCTAAAGCCAATAATAACCCAAAAAAAAGGGCTGCAGAAGAATAATCACTAAATCCCATCCCGGGCCCAACACCCCCCCCCCCCCACTTTTTCATAGTTTCTAAACTTACCCCCCTGTTCAGTACATCGAAAACAAAACTACTTTTGAAAACTACATCTACAGGACCAAAATTCCAAAATTAACCTTGCCCTAAAACCTTTCTTAAATACTTGTGACAAACCCACAGGCACAAAAACCAACACAAACCCATCTCAAAGCCCTTCCCCCGGTTTTCCGACTAAAATTTAAAAAATTTTCAATGTATGTAAACAGGCCCAAAAATCTGGAACACCCAACCTAAAAAATTCTAAAACCCCGACACATTCATCACCTTCAAAACCCACCATCGGAAAACATTTTAAACTCCCTGATACACCCCTCAACTATTTACACAATACCACCTGGGGTTTTAACATTTTACACTCACTCACCCTTTTGACCAAAAAACAAAATTATAAAACTCAATCTAAAAATAATGAATTTTAAACTAGTCAAAAAGGGCCTGTGATATTTCCAATACTGAAACTATGATATTGCCAAAAAAAAAGCATTCACTTTTGGGGCAAAACCCAAAACAAACAAGTTTTTAAGTCATTTGGGCCATAAAACCAACTTCCCTCAAATTTTTTTAATTTTTTAAACTTAAGTTTTAATTTTAAAGTCTGCCCAAAATCCCCTAGCCAGGGCTATTTTTTCTAGGGGTAAAAACCCCTTTTAATTTTTAATTTTTAACTACATGTAAACCACACAATAACCAAATTCGTAAATTTCACATTGTAATCCTTATGGGAAAAAACTTGAATTTAAAATTAAAATTAAATTTTTGAATTCCAATAGGATTTTTACCAAAAATTAGGTATGTAAATAAAAAAAAAAATGCTTTAAAATCCCTTTTTTGATTTAATTAAGATTTATTTTTAAAAAACGCAAATTTTAAACCCAAGTTGTAAAACAACGTGCATTTTCTCTGTTTAAACCCCGGGTAAAAACCATCAATTTACGGGACAATGCTGCACCACATCAACACAAAACCACAACCATCCACTTCAAAAGGGCCACATAAACCCTCCCCAAATTTTCCCCCTTCAACAAGCAATGCCCAACGGGAATAAAAAGGTAAAAAACTGTACTAATTTTTATTGATTATCAGTACAGTTTACTGAAAAAATCAAATCCAGTATCAAGAAAAACACACCTTGGAAGGGACCTCGTTTTTCCAAAGTGGTACCCAAGAGGGGAAACAGTGGGATTCGGGGCCTGGAACTACTGGGGAGGAAGAGGTTGTTGGGGTTTAAAAGGGACACAGACCCTGAATGATCCCTTAAAAATAGCGGAAACTACGGGGGCTTTTAAAGGGAAAACCCCGGCAGAGGTTTTTTCATGCGGGGTTTTTGGGAGCCAACACCTCCCCAATTTAAATTTTCGTACACAAAAAAAAATTTAAAAAGGGAAAAACTGAAAAAATTGAAAAAAGGACAAATT
Organism: Cherax quadricarinatus; assembly: GCF_026875155.1. Classification (NCBI taxonomy): domain Eukaryota; kingdom Metazoa; phylum Arthropoda; class Malacostraca; order Decapoda; family Parastacidae; genus Cherax; species Cherax quadricarinatus. The sequence goes on along the minus strand of NC_069454.1, from coordinate 2,723,864 downwards.
TCACATCAATTTAAAAAACAGAGCCTTTCAAAATTAAAAAATTTACAAACCCAATGCCTTAAAAAATTTTCGTTTCTCCCTTCACCCTTTTATGGGGGGGTTTAAAATGTAAGCGGTATCAGTGACATGCAGTTTTGTAAAATAATGTACATGCAGTATAGCCCTGCTTTTCGGCGTTTTTACCTTTACGGCCCTTCGCTAAAACGGCGATGTCAAAATTTTGAACCCCAAAAAAAGCTTTTACGGGAAAACATTCCTTTTAAAATGGTGTGCCCCCCAGTTTTTTTTACATTCTCCAAGACCACATCCATTATGTCGGAAACTTTCCAAAAATTTTAAGTGTTTTACAGTTATTGCATATTTTATATTTACACTGATAATTATACTTATTTGTACCTGTAAACCCAAAAAAAACTTTTCACACCCCGTGCTGGTGTGCAGGGATACATTAAAACGTTTAAAAATTTTCTCTCTACTTCAAGACGGGAATAATTTCGTAATAATCAAATCTTTGGGCAAATTAAATTCTTAAAATTTCATTAACCCCTTTTAAAGGGGCCGTCCCTTTAAACTACGGGTTTTTTCGTTTTAGGCCAAACCCCTAGATCTACTTTATGAGCCAGCTCACTCGGAAAAATGGAAATGGTAAAATTTTGGGGCCCAGAAAAAGAAGAATACATCTAAGTGGTTTTGTGTGGGACCCCCATAAAACAAATCCTTGGGAGCACCTGGATAATGAGAGAAAAAAAACTGAGACCATGATTTTTGAAATAAAAAAGCGACTTTGCATGTTTTTTTCATAGTTTTTTTATATTGTTTTTTGGATTTCTTGGCTCATTTAAAGAAAGGAAACATAAATTTAAAAAATAGAGATAATTTTAAATTTTTGGGATAACACTGGAAATTGGGTTGAAATTGAAACTCAAAATGGGGAAAGTTAAATTTTTTCCAAAATTTTAAGAGAAAAAAAACACCTCACCCCGTCTAATAAAACGCCACTGGGGGGTCCCAATATACAATTTCCCCCTGTGGGGGTTTTAAAATTTTTTAAAAAATTAATTTCAATAAATTTCATAACAGTTTTAAAACTTCCCAATTTTTTTTGGGGTGAAAAAAAAAATTTATTATGTTAATAAAAAATCAAAAAAAGGAAAATTTAAATTTTTTAAAACCCTTTAAAACAATAAAATAATGAACAGAGGGAAAAGCAAATTTATTGCCAGGGAAAACCTAAAATTTTTTATTCTGGACCCTATTTTTAAATTTTAAAATTTTTAACTTTGGGTTAAATTTGGGCCCAAATTTCCAATTTCCCCGGGCACTTTTTTTGTAGTTTAAAAAAGTTGACTTGGCCCATTTCTTGGGGGCTCAAACGATAGAATAGGGAATTTAATTTCAAATGAAATTTGGGAAAATTTTGGGCGACTGGGAAAATGTAATTGGGGCCCCCAAAAATTTTGGGGGCCCAAAATCGGGAAAATCGCTATTGAAAAAATCGCTGACACCAAAATTCACAAGCAAAAATTTTTTCCCAATTTTTTCCCTCAAATTTTTGTACTTTTTGTTTTTTTTTACATTCACAAAAAAATTTTTTAAAACCCTTTGATAGGAAAAAATAAAAATTTTTTTTTTTTTAAAATTTTTGGACACTGGGGCACCACTTCCCAAATTTTTGGGCCCTTTGGGCCCCCAAAAGGGTTTAAAATAGAAATTTTTAATAATCCATTATTTATATTTTCCCTAAAATTTTTAAGAAACCACTTAAATAGCAAATAAACATGAACACTCAAAGAAATTAAAAAATTTACGTAAATATGAGATCGTTTACAAAACAGCTGTGAGGTATGTTGGAAGAATTCAAATTTTTTCTAGTCCCAAAAACTGGTGGGGTAACTGTAGAAAAATAATTCCCCTTTTGAAAACCTTCCAAATTTTATAAGCAATTCACAACCCTTGTGGGTTTTTGTGCTTTTTTTTTTTATTAAAAGATATTATCTTTACATATCTTCCCCTTTATCTTTAAAAAAGAGTGTTTCATGAGAAAAGGGAGTGTTTCTGTTTTTTTTCCCTTTCAAAATTGTACAACTTGTAACAATGTAAAAAAATAATTTTATAAATAAATAACAAAAAAAGCACAATACCGTGAGTAAAATTTTTTTTGTGGGAATTTAAAAAAATTTTAACAAAAAAAAAAAATATTGGAGGTAAAAGTTTTTTTTCAAAATCTTTCAAACGTATGTGAAAAAAAATAAAATTTAAAACATATTAAAAAACGCATTTTTTTCGCCTGACCAAATGATCGGCCACTACCCGTTCAGTTTTTTGTTTTTTACAAATTTTCTGAACTCGTAACTCGTTCCTCTCCCCTCGTTTTTATCTTTTCGTTAACTATTGGGCCCCATTGACATGGTTTCCAAAGCCCTTTCTGTGAAAAAAAAGAGGAGTCAAAAAAGCTCCCTTTTTGTAAGCACCCAATTTTTCAGGAAGATGGTGGCCATTCTGATTTTTTTCAGTAAACAACCCCGCCACTTTCTTCCCCACCATTTAAAATTAATAATTTTAAAAAGGGAAGTACAGTAAAAAAGTGTACTGGGGTGTGTATCTTTCCTTTTTGTTTTTAATGCTATTTCAAATTTTTTTAAATTAAAACAAGTTAATGTAAAATTTTTTTGCCGACATTTTTTTCATATTTTTATTGGCTCTGATGATAATACTTTTGGGGCCTGTGTGGTAGCGGGGAAGAGATAACATTAAATTTTCTCTGGTCAGGGAAACCCGAGAAAAACCCTGGTTTTAATCTTGTTTGGGCCCCGCCAACCCCCCACTCTACTTTTGTTTTACAATTTTTTGGGATGAATTATTCATTTCTTCTCTCCCTTTATTTATGATGGCATCTAAAGGTATTTTTTAAAACAAATTTAAAATTTAGTGAACAAAGGTATGGCCCAAAGCAAATAAAATACTTTGGGCCACAGGGAGGGAGCCCCTTTGGTTTTAGCCCAGGCAGCAAAACCCACCGGTTACACCACCACCTTTTCCTACGATGTTCCTACAAATAAAATACATTACTCGCCTCTCTTCCTACATTTAAGCCCACACATTTTTAAATTTAAAAAATGAGTGTAATGTACATGCATTTTTAAATTCCCTTGGGGGGTTTTTTTAAATATTTAATTAAAGTAAAGACGGGGAGGCCCGGTACTACCTACACCTGACTTTCCAAAAAAAAAGTATACCACCTCCACCCCAAAAGCCTTTCAAAAACCGTAAGTAAGTAATGAATGTACTGTTATGTATTTTTTCTTTTATTTTTTAATGCCCCATTCTATTACTAACTTAAAAAAAATTTGTGTAAAAATTGTTGCGGGATTTATATGCATTTAAAAATGGAAAAAAAAGGCACTCTGCTTTCTGAGAAAGTCCCGCTTTCCAGCGACAGCCTGGAATCCCCAAACCCCCGAATAAAGGGGGGGGCCCACTGAAAAAATTAAGTTAAAGGAGAAAAAACAGAAATACCATTTAGACAAAACTTTCTATTAAACAGTTTCCATTTTTCCCTAAGTCCTGTATATACATATCTATCAAAATACTGTGACTGCCACAAACAAGTAAGAAATAAATGGATGAGAAGATTTAAATTATTTTGATTTTAAAAAAAATTTTTTAATATAAGAAAAATATAAAAAAAGATAAAGGAAAGGGGCTCTCATGGAAAATGATGCGGGGGGAATTTCCCCTAAGGAATTTTGCTTTTTCCAAAAAATGTTTACTTTTTAAGTTTCCAAAAGGAATAAAAATTAAAGAACGTATTAAAAAACAAAAATTTCCCTGCCAAATTGTAAAAAATATTTTAAAACCCTTTTTCAAAAAAGTAAATGAGGGAGCAGTTTAATTAAGCAAAGTGCCATGTAATGGAAATTTGGGAAAAAGGAAATGATAAAAGGCTTCAAAGAACATCATACACTATCAAAAAACATGAAGGTTTTCCAACAAATCAGGAATAATTAAAAACAAATTGGCTCCAACCGATTACATAAAAAAAATTCTTTAAAATAGATCACAAAATAAATTCCCTTTAAAAACTCATTTAAAAAAAATATGAAAGGCCAATTTTAAAATAGCCCTCCCAAAAAATATGGACGGAAATAAACTAAAAAAAAATTATCACATTGCCCAAAAAACCAAAATTTTTAATACATAAAATAATTAAATTTTTATAATCAACTTTAAACAACAAACTTAAGTGCAAAAGCACTGCAAACAAAATAAACAGCAAGATGTGAAAGGGCCCCACTCAAAAAAAACATTTTGGGGTTAAAACAGAAAAAATTTCAAAGGGCAAAATCAAAATTTTTGATTCCCATCTATAATAAAAAAGGTCAAACCATCACAAATCCCGGGATCATTTGGGGCCTGTAGGGGCTGGTTTTGTAATTTTTCTGGATTAAAACCCCAAATTTTCGCCCCATTTTTTGGGCCCATTTTTATTGTTCCAGTCTACCAAAATCCCTAGCTATTCACAAATAATTTTCCCCCCCGTGCGTTTAAAAACCCCTTTAAAATTTCCACCCCCAAAACGGGTACTATAAAGTTCACGTGCAGTGGGGTCCAAAATAATCAACTTTTTATTTTTTTATTCTTTCAAATTTTGGGGAGATAGGCCCTTTAGTCCCTTGACCCTGAAATTTTGGTCTTTTGCACTATGAAAAAAATCGGGAGCAAATTAGTAACCCTTTTGGGAAACACCCTTCAACTGAGCCCCCAGCTAGAGCAAATAGCGCGGCAAACCCAAACCCAAAGATTCACTTTATGTCAAAGTCATTAACACTCACATTTTAAAGGAAAAAAAATAGGTTTGATAAAAAGCATGAATGGGGTGGTGGGTGTGAGTTTGGACCTGATTTGCTTGTGGGGGGGGGGGGGGGGGGGGGGGGGGGGGGGGTTTTCCATGGGCCCGATGTCGTGTTTTCCCTTTTTAGTTTTATTTTACCTGGGGGAGGTGGTGGTTTTGGCCAAACCCGAATTTTTCTGGCCTCTTTCAGGCAGTACCTGCTTTCCTTTTTCCTTTCTTTCCCAAATTTCTAAAGTAAAATTACCCGGGTTTTCCTGGGTTTTGGGGCCCCCCTTCGGCCCTTTTTAACCGGCCCCCTTATCTAACCCGTCAACCCTGTTAATTCTGGCTCTCAAACCAAAAACCCCAATTATCAAAATAAATTTTTGGAGTTTACCTTTAAAAATTCCGGGGGTTTAACCCCCAGGGGGCCCGGGGCGTTTAAAACCCGGGGCCCCCGGTAATTTAAGCCTTAACCGGCTTTTAAACCCCCGGGTTTTTACAAACCCAATACACCCCACCCTATATAACCACTTTATACCTTTCCAATCCAACTAAACCCCCATCCTTTTAAAACCCCCCTTTTTTCATACACTAACCAGTCCCCCCAAACACTAATTCAAATCGGGACCTTAAAAAAAGTCCCTTTTACACCACCCTTTCAAATACACCCATACTATCATACACTAATTACTACACAAACTACACACAAAACACTATACCCACACTAACCCCACTACAAACTAACAAAAAAACCCCCCACAAAACTACACTACAGAAAACTAAAAATACACTAAAAACCTAAACTACACTACATACACTACAAATACAGTACACTAAACTCCCCAAACCCCAATAAACACTAACAAACACTACACTATACAGTACACTAACCATACAAACAACTAATACTACACTACCAAAAACACAATACTAACACATTACAATACAAATCCCCTACACAACACAAAAGTCCCACACACAACACTACACAAAAGTACACTACACTACAGTACACTAAACTACAGTACACAAACTACCCGTACACTACACTACAGTACACTAACCTTAAAAAAACATTTCATAAACTACAGTACACTAAACTACAGTACACTACACTACAGTACACTACACTACAGTACACTACACTACAGTACACTACACTACATACACTACACTACACTACAGTACACTACACTACACTACAGTACACTACACTACAGTACACTACAGTACACTACACTACAGTACACTACACTACAGTACACTACACTACAGTACACTACAACTACAGTACACTAAACTACAGTACACTAAACTACAGTACACTACACTACAGTACACTACACTACAGTACACTACACTACAGTACACTACAGTACACTACACTACAGTACACTACACTACAGTACACTACACTACACTTTCACTATTTAACACTAGACTATCACTATATAACTCACTGCACTACCTACACATTCCACTGTCACTATATAACACTAGACTATCACTATATAACTCACTGCACAATCTACACTATTATAACATTCCACTGTCACTATATAACTCAATAGACTATGACTCACTATATGGTACTATGTAAACATTCTTATGGTGTATAAATACATTTTTTTGAAAATATTTACTTGTACCCTGCTTGCCCAGTGATTAGCGAAGAACTCTCGAGTTGAAAAACTCAAGCATCGTCGGTTCGAACCCCGCAAGTATCCTTGTGACTTATCAGATTGATAAGTGAAGGGAAGAGAATGGATGTTCAGTACATAGGTGTTTATCACCCACTCATGGAGTCCACCACATCATTAAGCATTAAGGATATGCGTACCATACTTTGTAACACGACTCGGTCATTCGGAAAAGTGTGCAAAATACTAGATGACAAGGACCTACTCTCCTGCCAGACTCCTCTACCCAAAGGCCATGGTTGTATTGTATACCTGACTAGTGGGCATCCTCACGTTGTTTCAATATATGCCTGCCAAGATGGGACCTTGCTATACTACAAAGGTGGTGGTTCTCAGAAGCTCGGCTTGGAAATAGTAACAGAATATGTGACAAAGCACTCCTGTTTCACAAAAGTAAGGTCTATTCTCTGTGTACGACAGGGCGGCGGTACCTGCTCGTACCATGCCCTGGCATTCATGGACATAGTTGTCAGCTCCGGGCTCACCGACTCCGTTGATATCATCTACTGGTTCCGCATTAGAATGAGATATTTCCCGGACATTAAGGCAATCAACATGGTCAGGTCAATGCTGTCCGAATTCAAGAATAATATAGATACTTCCTGCGATGATTTCCAAAATAGTGTATTGGGGAAAGCGATTAAAAGTCATCTGGTTGAATTAAGGAAGACTAATATGTCTGGTAAACGTGTGTGTGTGTGTGTGTGTGTGTGTGTGTGTGGTGTGTGTGTGTGTGTGTCCCTGTTGTGTGTTAAATCGTATGTGTGTGTAATCGTGTGTGTTGTAGTGTGAGTGTGTGGTGTGTGTTGTGTGTGTGATCCTGTGTGTGTGTGTTGTGTCTGTTGTGTGTGGTGTGTATGTGGTATGTATGTATGTGTGTAAGTCCCTGTATGTATGTGTGTGTTAAGTCCCGTGTGTTTGTGTATGTATGTGTGTGTGTGTGTGTGTGTGTGTGTTTACATGTGTGTATGTATATTTCAACCAACAACTCATTACAGTTGTGACCGGGTGTGGACGTTATAATTACTCATTACTGTATAATTTGTTCATGATTGTAGACATGTATAAACCTAAGTAAATTTACTTGCATGATTCATTACCTTTGTACTTAGTTCTGCTATCAAAACTTTGTGGGCCCAGTCCCTGGACCCATTATGTACCTCTGTAACATTTTGACTATTGTACTGTAATACAATACAATTACAATTACTTCTGAATACTTTCGTTTAATTTCCTTGGTAAGCTCAGTCGGTAGAGCATCAGACTGTAAATGTGAGGACAGCGGTTCGATCCCCGCCTGAACCTTTCTGTTTATTAATGGACAGTTGTTAATTAAACTTAATTTGAGTAAATATACATAACTAAGTATGAGAGTGAGAGTTAGGATGACTTGGTCATCATTATTTGTGTGTAAGATCATAATAAAGTGAAGCAATGAAATCCTCCATAAGACAACCTTCACTTGCAAGATCATCATCTTGTTGTGGTTCGTACGTCAGCTTGCGTGTGGCCAGCAGTAACAGCCTGGTTGATCAGACCCTGATCCACCATGAGGCCTGGTCTCAGACAGGACGTTGACCCCCGAAACCCTCTCCAGGTAAACCAGTTGCAGATGATGATCGAGTGCTTAAAAAACTGAACAAAATATTTAAGATGGCTGGTGTATCTAAGGCACAATCCCCAGCAGCAGCCACCATGGCATTAAAAACCTTGGTGAATGAAAGGGATGAGTGGGGAAGACCGGACAGACTGAGAATAGCGCTGGAGAGGTGTGTTCTTAGTCGTAGAAATAGAGCCAGGGTTTAAGTGGAGTGAGGAACTGAGATGTGAAGCATTGTAGTTCTAGATTTGGGAGAATGTGTTTCCCAATTGTTCACAATTGCTCATAAGTAGAAATAATGACTGGACTTGCTTTCAAAAATTCATAAAATACTATCAAAGATATTACAAAATACCTAGGATAACCCAAAAATTCCAGGCCAAGTGCTATAGTGTTTGTAGATATAAGACAAATAAACATGAAGCAAATAATAGCAGTGTCACCTGCTCAGCAATCGGAGCAGCCCATACACCACAAACCAACAGGTTTACTAGCCGCTCCCTGAGGCAGAGACAAGCAGATGGAAAGACAGACACACACAGGCAGACAGAAAGACAGATAAACAGAACTAGACAGACAGATAAGCAGAGCTAGACAGACAGACATACAGAGACATGTTTGTGTGCAAGAGTAAAAACATACAAAGCAAGGCTCCTCCTCCAGCAGTGCACATTCATCAAATGTCACTTGCTATTATACTCCAGGCACATACAGAAGACAAAGACAGATAAGCTGAACTGGACAGACAGATAAGCAGAGTTAGGCAGACAGACAGACACACAGACAGATATACAGAGACATACGAAGATATGTTTGTGTGCAAGAGTTAAAATATATAAAGGCAAGGACACATTCATCAAATGTCACTTATCTGACTCTTGTCATAACACCATGCTTCAAGGAGGTTCGTACTCCAGCATGTCTAAAACATTGCTGGGACCTATAAATACTTTGTATATATTTCTAGACAACAGTAAATGACCAGGGCAGGTGAAAATGTTCACCTGTTAGTGTGACTGTTAAAATTTGAGTACTATTTCAATACATAATATTAGTGTCAGAACAAAGATTGGCTATGAAATCACAAGAACTATTAAAAATTCCATTTATCAGAACATAAAAATTATTTAAATTAAAATAAAAACGAGAAAAAAAGGTAAATAGGAAACACTTCTGCAAGCGGCAGGACTGGGTGTTGCCTTCAGGCGAGCATCCAGACCCAACTTCATGGTCTTGTATCTCGGCAAGTACTGGTCCTAAATTTTTTTTTCTTATACTACACAGAAAATACCCCTCTTTAACCCTTTGGGGGTTTCGGACGTACTAGTACATCTTACGACCCAGGGTTTTTGATGTACTAGTACGCCTAAATTCTAGCGCCCTCAAAATCTAGTGAGAGAAAGCTGGTAGGCCTACATATGTAAGAATGGATCTATATGGTCAGTGTGCGCAGTATAAAAAAAAAAATACTGCAGCACGCAGTGCGTAATGAGAAAAAAAAAATTTGACCGTGTTTTTGGATTAAAGCAGCGACTTTGCACTGTATTTTCGTATGGTATTTATTGTTGTATTCTAGTTTTCTTGGTCTCATTTTATAGAATGGAAGACATATTACAGAAATTGAGATGATTTTGACTGGTTTTACAATGAAAAGTACCTTGAAATTGAGCTCAAAGTAGCAGAAATGATCGATTTTTACCAAAGTTCAAAAGTAAACAAATCATGCCAAGCGTCCAATACATGTCAACTGGTGAGTCTAATATTCTTTCACAAGTGCGCTGATATTATTTATACCATTTCTACACTAATGCAGTAGTCTGCATAACAGTAAATCTTGTTTTTATTTGTAAGAATAAAAATTCTTACAAATATAAGAAATATCAGAGGGGCCTGGGGATGTGACTAACGAACAGAGAACTTGTTATTTTAGTGCCAGGAATGTCTTTCTTGTTTATTCTGGACCCTATTTGGAAATTGGCATCTTTTGAAATTTGTGTGAAATTGGCAAAATTGCTATTTTCTGACCACTTTATTGGATAGTTGAAATCGGTAAATGGGTGGTTTCTTGTACTTATTCGATAGAAAAAATGGAGTTTTAGCAAAATAGTTATGATTTTTGTCGACTAGTACACTGGAACTGGCCGAAAATAGGGCTCAAAGTGGGCAAAATCGCTGATGCGTAAGCATCGTCGAGACTGCTAACTTCGCGAGAGCATAATTCCGTAAGTTTTCCATCAAATTTCATACTTTTGGTGTCATTATGATCGGGAAAAGATTCTCTATCTTTTCATAAGAAAAAATTTTTTTTTTTTAAATTTGGCCGACCCTGAGAACAAGTCTCTGAGAGGACCTGTTGACCCCCAAAGGGTTAATTTAAAAACAAAAAAACAATTTTTTTATTTTTCAAAATATTCATTTGGACAGTTTAACCCTTAAACGGTCCAAACGTATATATACGTTCACCTGCACAGCGCTCCGAATATTTTGAGAAAAAAAACAATCATTTTAGGAGGTGTGGGTTAATAAAAGTATTAGTCTGAGGGCTGAAGAGGAGTTGATAAGGTGGTTTGGTCATTTAGAGAGAATGGATCAAAGTAGAATGACATGGAGGGCGTATAAATCTGTACGGAAAGGAAGGCGGGGTAGGGGTCATCCTCGAAAAGGTTGGAGGGAGGGGGTAAAGGAGGCTTTGTGGGCGAGGGGCTTGGACTTCCAGCAAGCATGCTTGAGTGTGTTAGATAGGAGTGAATGGAGATGAATGGTATTTGGGACCTGACAAGCTGTTGGAGTGTGAACAGGGTAATATTTAGTGAAGGGATTCAGGGAAACCTATTATTTTTATATAGCCGCACTTGAGTCCTGGAAATGGGAAGTACAATGCCTGCACTTTAACCCCTTGACTGTCGCAACCCCCAATCCTGAAGTGTCTCCTGGTGTCGCAAAATTTAAAAAAAAAAAAAAAAATTATTTTTTATGAAATGATAGAGAATCTTTTCACGATTGTAAGGACACCAAAAACACAAAATTTGATGGAAAACTGACGGAATTACGCTCTCGCAAATTTAGTGACCTCGGCGATATTTACAAATCGGCGATTTCGCCCACTTTGACCCCTATTTTCGGCTAATTCCACTGTTCCAGTCGCCCAAACTCATAGCTATTTCTTTAGAACTCCATTTTTTCTATCGATTGAGTACAAGAAACTGCCCATTTACCGATTTCAGCTACCCAATAATGTGGTCAGAAATTTGCAATTTGGCCAATTTCACGAAAATTAAAAAATACGACAATTTCAAAATACGGTCCAGAATGAACAATGTAGACATTCCTGGCTCTAAAATAACATTTTCTTTGTTCATCAGTCACGTCTCCAAGCCCCTCTAATATTACTCTTGCTCTCTATTTTTAATTTTTATTCAAACAAAAAATAGAAGATTTACTGTTATGCAGACTACTGCAATACTGTAATAATTGTATAAATAACATCAACCCATTCACGACTGCATATTAGAATGGCTAGTTCAACACTTATTGGATAATAACATCATTTGTTTACTTTTGAACATTGGCAAAAATCAAACCTTTCCCCTACTTTGAGCTCCATTTCCAGGTTCTTTTTATAGTAAAATCAATCAAAATCACCTCTATTTCTATAATATGTTTTCCATTCTATCAAATGAGACCAAGAAAACGAGAATACAACCATAAATACTATACGAAAATATGTAGACCACAAAGTCGGCATTTTAATTAAAAAAAAAAACGGTCGGTGTTTTTTTTTCTCATCATGCACTGCATGCTCCAGGATTTTTTTTATATGGTGCACACTGACCACACAGACCCATTCTCTCACATGTGAGCCTACCAGCTTTTTCCTGCTTGATTTGAAGGCGCTAGAATTTATGAGTATATATACGTCAAACACGGTACCTCGTAAGACGTATATATACAACGTCGACAGTCAAAGGGTTAAAGGAGGGGTTCGGGATATTAGCAGTTTGGAGGGATATGTTGTGTATCTTTATACGTATATGCTTGTAAACTGTTGTATTCTGAGCACCTCTGCAAAAGCAGTGATAATGTGTGAGTGAGTTGAAAGTGTTGAATGATGATGAAAGTATTTTCTTTTTGAGGATTTTCTTTCTTTTTGGGTCACCCTGCCTCGGTGGGAGACGGCCAACTTGTTAAAAAAAAAAAAAAAAAAAAAAAAAAAAAAAAAAAAAAGACAAGAAATTGCCCAATCAACTATTTCAATTACCCAATAAAGTGATCGGAAATTGGTAATTTGGCCAATGTCACACAAAGTTCAAAATATTCGAATTTCAATTTTTTTTTTTTTAACAAGTCGGCCGTCTCCCACTGAGGCAGGGTGACCCAAAAAGAGAGACATTCCCCAAAAAGAAAATACTTTCATCATCATTCAACACTTTCACCTCACTCACACATAATCACTGTTTTTGCAGAGGTGCTCAGAACACAACAGTTTAAAAGTATATACGTATAAAGATACACAACATATCCCTCCAAACTGCTAATATCCAAACCCCTCCTTTAGAGTGCAGGCATTGTACTTCCCATTTCCAGGACTCAAGTCCGGCTATACAAAAATAACTGGTTTCCCTGAATCCCTTCACTAAATATTACCCTGCTCACACTCCAACAGATCGTCAGGTCCCAAATACCATTCGTCTCCATTCACTCCTATCGAACACGCTCATGCACGCCTGCTGGAAGTCCAAGCCCCTCGCCCACAAAACCAGAATAAACAATGCAGTCATTCCTGGCACTAAAATAACATTTCCTTTGTTTATTAGTTATATTTGCAGACTTTGCAGGCTTTACACATGAATTCCATTTTTATTTTTTTTCACAAAGAATTTTTATTCACACCAAAAATTAGAAGATTTACTGTTATGCAATATTGCAATAATTGTGTAAATAATATCACAGCATTCATGAATGCACATCAGACCCCCCAGCTGACGTGTACTGGACGCATGATGTGATTTGTTTACTCTTGAACATCGGCAAAAATTTAACATTTTTGCTACTTTGAGCTCAATTTGAAGTTATTTTGAGTACTAAAACCAATCAAAATCATCTCTATTTCTGTAATATATCTTCCATTCTATCAAATGAGACCAAGAAACAGAGAATACAACTGTAAAAACCATACGAAAATACACCGCAATTTTGCTGTTTTAATCCAATAACACGACTGCAGTTGTTTCTCATTATGCATGTGTGCTGCAGGGTTTGTTTTATATGGTGCACACTTGCCACATAGATGGCATGCTCTGATATCTAGACCCAAATTTACTGCTCATAGCTAATCTGAATGAGCTGAGCTCATGACATAGTTCTATGGCTGCAGAACTATGGGACAGACCCTCAAGGGGTTAAAATACTAAACATGATTATAATTCCCTTTATCTACATACATATGGTTCTAGTGTATATGCTCTTGATAATAATTTTTTAACATAACTACAGTATTGCAATACCCAGCACTAGACATGAAGGCTCGGTACAGATCCATGGTAATGTGTTCATCCTTGGCCTGTTGCTGATCACTTGTCTGCCTCTGTAGATCACTTGAATCTAAGCTTGTAGACATTTTGCTGCCATCTCCCTCTGAAAGATTTTTTATTTTTAAGGTTTGAAACCATAGATTATATTTCATAGTACATGTAAATTGAAAGGTGAGAAACCACTTGGACCAAAAAACAAAACAGGTAAAAAAGAAATCTGTATACTTTGGCTTTTGTCAGATACCTTCTTCAGCATGTCTGAGGCCAAAATGTACAAACAGATCTCTGTTAACCATTTTATTTTTTACTCAAAATTGTTTCACCTTTCAGTGACCTTGATATTTTTATCCTACTATAGTCTATTATATACTCAAGTAAATATACAAGACATAATAATTTTTACAATGTATCTCGATTCTCAGGCAAAATACAATGGATTAAGACATACATTACAGTATACCCTACAAACTCCTTTATTATTACACAAGAATAGATGAACACTGTAATAAACCAACTGACCCATATTAGGTCAATTAGGAAAATTATGCCAACTAGCATAATTAATATTACACTCATGGGGAGGTGTTTAAGCTATAAAGGTCATACAGTTCCTAGGGAATGTGAGGGGAGGAGGAGTAATCAGGTTTGATTTGAGAGGTAGAATAGCTCTAGTTCCTTGGATCACACTATGCCAGCTTCCAGACACCCCTACTGATGAGATAAAATGGACAAAATATTCCACTTTTAATGGGAGAAAAAGAGCATAGGTATAAGATACTTCAAGGTGCTTACCTATCAAGGGAATAGCTGTGTCTCCATCAGATTTCAGTCTTCGTACTCTTGGAGGCAATGTGGCTATTTCACCTCCAATATCAGTTGCTGAGTTGAGGGATGAAATTGAAACAGATGAAGGTGTTTTAGAAGGGGGTAGAAAATTTATTGATGTGGAGGAACCAGTAATTGACACAGATTGAGGGCTGCAAATGGAATTGGAGGAAGCTGAAAAGGCAATTGAAGGAGGACTATTAATGGATGTAAAGGAGCCAGACAAAGACACTGAGGGTGGACTACAGACTGAAGTGGTTGAGCAAGACAGATACATTGGTGGTGTGCTGTTAATTGACACAGAGGAACTACAGAGTGACACTAAATTTGAGTTGTTGGCTGAAGTCAAGGAATCAGATTCAACAACTTGTGGAGAACTGGTAATTGATGCAGAGGATTTTGATTTTTTTACAAGCGGAGGACTACTGGAAAGAGAACAGGATTCAGATTTGGGGACACAACCTGAATTATTGATGGAAGATGTCGAGCCACAGACAGATGCTGGTGCATTGTTAATGGATGAAGTTGAGGCACTCATAGATGCTAGACATTGAAGGCCCAGCAGGTGGTGAGTTGAGGGATAATGTGGAGGTATATGGTGGGGAAGTAACATGTGGAGTGGATGGCTCAGATGATGTGGCTACAGTAGTAGGGCACTGAGAGGAGAGAGAGGAACATGACGACGAGACTCCTTGATCCAAGTAAATGTGAGTTTCCTTGGTATAAGCTTGAATGAAATCTCCGAGCTGCTTAGAAATCACAACAGCTCGAGCTTCGGATGGCAATGTTTTACTAGGATTCTGTTAAAGAAAAAAAGGTAAAGACCACTAATTAATTAAAAGAAGTCCACAAAAGTAAGTACTAGATAATGGGCTATTGTAAGGCATGTAAATTTCTTTTTTATAATATTCAATCACTGCAAAGTATAACCTGTGTTACAAATTCTCATTGACTCACACTATTCATGTTCAACTGTTATAGTGCAAAGTGATGGGAATGGGAGAAAACAGGATAATAGTACAATATTGTATGATAAGGCAGCAGCTGTAAGTGTAACAGAAAAACCAAGGATGGACATCACACCAAGCCTACTGCTGGAGGCTCAAAAAGGTAGGATAATGTCAGCGACATTCAGGAACCTAGACAAAGACTTAGTCAAAACACTTTGTACCTCATTTATGCAACCATTCTTAATTATGCAGTGCCAGTGTGAAATCATCATTTAGTAAAACAGCAAAACTTGAGAATGCAAAGGAGTGAATCACGACTGGTAAATGAATTAGATAGAAATGAGCTACAAAGTGAGAACTGGGCCTTATGTCACTGGAGGAGTAAAGAACAGGAGAAAACATGATTATGATAAACAAGGATATATGCCTTATTAGAAATGCAACAAGTGCAAGGGACCAAAGTTGGAAATTACACACCCAGGTGAGCCACATCAATATCAAGATTGCATGTTTGATGTGTGCTGTAAGTTTCTGTTTATATTTTGACCAGTTTTGTAGCTACGGTATATCATATTTATATTTAGAATTTTATGGTAGCTATGGGTGTGAACCATGGGTTGTAAATGCTGCAGCAAGGAGGAAGCTGGAGGCAGTGGAGATGTCATGTCTAAGGGCAAAGTGTGGTGTGAATATTACGCAGAGAATTCGTAGTGTGGAAATTAGGTGGTGTGGAGTACTAAAAGTATTAGTCAGGGGGCTGAGGGGTTGTTGAGGTGGTTTGGTCATTTAGAGAGCATGAAACAAAATAGAATAACTTGCAGAGTGTATAAATGTGTAGGGGAAGGAAGGCGGGGTAGGGGCCGTCCTGGAAAAGGTTGAAGGGAGGGGATAAAGGAGGTTTTGTGGGCGAGGGGCTTGGACTTCCAGCAAGCGTGCATGAGCATGTTAAATAGGAGTGAATGGAGACAAATGGTTTTTGGGACCTGACAAATTGTTCGAGTGTGAGCAGCATAATATTTTGTGAAGGGACTCAGGGAAACTGGTTAGCCAGACTTGAATTCTGGAGGTGGGAAGTACAATGCCTGCACTTTAAAGGAGGGGTTTGGGATATTGGCTGTTTGGAGGTATATCTAAACTGTCATATCTGAGCGCCTCTGCAAAGACAGTGAGTATGTATTAGTGATGGTGAAAGTGTTGAATGTTGATGAAAGTTTTTTATTTCTTTTTAGGGTTTTTCTTTCTTTTTGGGTCACCCTGCCTTGGTGGGAAATGGCCAATGCATTAAAAAAAAAAAAAAAAAAAAAAAAAAAAAAAAAAAAAAAAAAAACTGTTGCTTTGTAAAAAAAAAAAAAAAAAAATAATCTGCAAGTTTATACTGCAACATAAGTGCAACTTGAATAAATACCCAAAGTAAATTCAAGCATTTTAAGGAAAAAATCTTCTAACAAATTTACAATAACCAAAAATAAATTCCTTGGATGGAAAAACAGATTTAATCATTTGAGCCACCTAAAAAGTCATATAAAAATGGAGTTATGGCTAAAAATGATGTACATATACTAATTTTATAAAGTTATATCAAAGGTAAAGGTACAAGGTAAGGTCATCTTGGTTTCCTGTGAATTCTGTAAAATTTTCAACGTTGACATGATGGCAGTCATTGTATCCTGTATCAGGGACTCCTAAGGATAATAAATCTGCAAAAGAAATAGCTACTGAACTACTAACAATTACAAATTCACCCCTTGAATATAAGAAAAGTATTACCTTTATTTTCCAAAATTCAGAAATCTGGACAAAATATCTTTTTAAGCACAAAAATATGCTCATCTTACTTTTAATTATACTATGTATGTGAATCTAAAGTCACTTACAATTTGATGATGGTCCAACTGGAACCAGACAATTCAAACCAAATTATCCTCAGCAATGGGTAACATGCCTAATAAAAAAAAAAAAACTGCAAGCATTTCTTGTTATACATGAAAAATATTTGTCTTGTGGCACTGTTGTAACTGCTTTTAACCCCTTAACTGTCCAAATGTAGATCTACATTCTTACTGCTAGTGCTCCAAACATAGATCTATGTTTTATTCTTCCTGCCTCCAAATCTGGCACGATTGGCCTGAGATGCCTGGTCAGCACAGAATGGGTCTTAACTCTTGGTATGCACAGTATTAAAAAAACCTGGGACCACATAGTACCTTGTGGGAGCACCAGTTCAATTGAGCGCCAGCTATAGCAAACAGCACGGCAAACACCAGGGATTCACTGATGTCATGTAGTATTAGCACTTCCATTTTAGGAGGAAAGTGATGCTGACCCGAGTTTAGTGGCTTTGAGGTGGATATGGCCACAAGGGGTCGAGGAAATATCAAAAACCTCAATAATAACCCATGTGCAGCGTTTGTGCAACATCCTTTCAATTTTGGTACCAATGGTAGTGTCATCCTGCCAGAATGTCTTATAACCTATGACCTAAGTATAGAGAAACAATTCTGAAATGTGTAATGCATGTTTATCAGGCTGACTGGCTGACTTTGGCTGTCTCTATCTCCGTCTGTTTGTATCTGTATATCTGTTTGTATCTGTATATCTATTTGTATCTGTATATCTGTCTGTGTATCTCTGTGTCTATGTCTGTATCTATCTCTGTCTATCTCTGTGTGTGTCTGTCTCTGTGTCTCTGTCTCTGTACTCACCTAGTTGTGGTTGCAGGGGTCGAGTCATAGCTCCTGGCCCCACCTCTTCACTGGTCGCTACTGGGTCACTTCCCTGAACCATGAGCTTTATCATACCTCTGCTTAAAGCTATGTATGGATCCTGCCTCCACTACATTGCTTCCCAAACTATTCCACTTCCTGACTACTCTGACTGAAGAAATACTTCCTAACATCCCTGTGATTCATCTGTGTCTTAAACTTCCAACTGTGTCCCCTTGTTGCTATGTCCCATCTCTGGAACATTCTGTCTCTGTACACCTTGTCAATTCCTCTCGGTATTTAATTTCATTATCATGTCCCCCTTATCTCTCCTGTCCTCCAGTGTTGTCAGGTTGATTTCCCTTAACTTCTCCTCATAGGGCATACCCCTTAGCTCCTGGACTAGTCTTGTTGCAAACCTTCGCACTTTCTCTAGTTTCTTTATGTGCTTGGCTAGGTGTGGGTTCCAAACTGGTGCCGCATACTCCAAATGTATGCTTTACACTACAGTTCTTAAACTGCAACATTAACACCTCTCCTTCAGAGTGCAGGCACTGTACTTCCCATCTCCAGGACTCAAGTCCAGCCTGCCGGTTTCCCTGAACTCCTTCATAAATGTTACTTTGCTCACACTCCAACAGCACGTCAAGTATTAAAAACCATTTGTCTCCATTCACTCCTATCAAACACGCTCACGCATGCCTGCTGGAAGTCCAAGCCTCTCGTACACAAAACCTCCTTTACCCCCTCCCTCCAACCTTTCCTAGGGCGACCCCTACCCTGCCTTCCTTCCACTACAGACTGATACACTCTTGAAGTTATTCTGTTTCGCTCCATTCTCTCTACATGTCCGAACCACCTCAACAACCCTTCCTCAGCCCTCTGGACAACAGTTTTCGTAATCCCGCACCTCCTCCTAACTTCCAAACTACGAATTCTCTGCATTATATTCACACCACACATTGCCCTCAGACATGACACCTCCACTGCCTCCAGCCTTCTCCTCGCTGCAACATTCATCACCCATGCTTCACACCCATATAAGAGCGTTGGTAAAACTATACTCTCATACATTCCCCTCTTTGCCTCCAAGGACAAAGTTCTTTGTCTCCATAGACTCCTAAGTGCACCACTCACCCTTTTCCCCTCATCAATCCTACGATTCACCTCATCTTTCATAGACCCATCCGCTGACACGTCCACTCCCAAATATCTGAATACATTCACCTCCTCCATATTCTCTCCCTCCAATCTGATATCCAATCTTTCATCACCTAATCTTTTTGTTATCCTCATAACCTTACTCTTTCCTGTATTCACTTTTAATTTTCTTCTTTTGCATACCCTACCAAATTCATCCACCAACCTCTGCAACTTCTCTTCAGAATCTCCCAAGAGCACAGTGTCATCGGCAAAGAGCAACTGTGACAACTCCCACTTTGTGTGATTCTTTATCTTTTAACTCCACGCCTCTTGCCAAGACCCTCGCATTTACTTCTCTTACAACCCCATCTATAAATATATTAAACAACCACGGTGACATCACACATCCTTGTCTAAGGCCTACTTTTACTGGGAAATAATTTCCCTCTTTCCTACATACTCTAACTTGAGCCTCACTATCCTCATAAAAACTCTTCACTGCTTTCAGTAACCTACCTCCTACACCATACACCTGCAACATCTGCCACATTGCCCCCCTATCCACCCTGTCATGTGCCTTTTCCAAATCCATAAATGCCACAAAGACCTCTTTAGCCTTATCTAAATACTGTTCACTTATATGTTTCACTGTAAACACCTGGTCCACACACCCCCTACCTTTCCTAAAGCCTCCTTGTCACATAATGACATATTTTATTCATTTTAGAGTGTTTATCAGGTTTCTATGTTATTTATATTGTTTATTATGTCATATTTGATCAAGTGAGATAGATAAACAAGCCATAAAGTTGATATTAGCAAAATTACTGAAGTACGTACAGAATTCCACTGGAACGGATTAATTGCATTTCAATTAATTTAAATTAGAAAAATTGACTCTGCAAACAAGCAAATCCAGTTGCAAGCAAGGTCATGGAACAGATTAAACTCGCAAGCAGAGGTTCCAATGTATTCGGAGCGCTGAGTGAGAATGTAGATCTACATTTGGACAGTTAAAGGGTTAACATAAGTAAAACCTATAGTTGTTAGGGAATGTCTGTTTTTAAGGCTGACTACCATCTAGATGAGCAGACACCAAACATATTAATCTTGATATATTTACAGCCGAAGGTTGAAAATGTGACCAACTCCGGTAATTCAGCTTTTTACATTAACTATAGAAAGATAAGAAGCAAAAGACAATAGAACACATCCCTTGAAATAGCTACACTATTGTGTTTTAGAATAGAAATCATGAAATACCATTAATATTCTTCTTTTATAGGATGCTATTAAACATTCAAAACCAATATTTCTATAGCATCCAAAATAATATTTTACCTCACCTTACAACTAATCTTTCCTCCTTTCAGTACTTTTATCACCAGACTGACAAACTATTTACATAATTGTAAAATTTATGCACTCAACTATTTTCCATTAAAATTAATTTCCTCATACAAAATAATAATCTTTCAACTCTTATGTGAAACTTCATAGTTTCTGTGAAAAATTTTGACTTCAATAAATTAGAAAACCTATAACATTTCAATTCCCATTATTTCAATACAGTGGAACCTCGGTTTTCGTACGCCCCGGTTTTCGTAGGATTCGGTTTTCGATGACTTTTTCCGTCAAAATTTTGTCCCAGTTTTTGTAAATCACCTCGGTTTTCGTAGAGTTGACAATGGTCTGTACCAAACACGTCTGTGTGCCCCCCCCCCCACATCACTCAGCCACTCAAGCGCCGAGTGACTAGGTCTGCCTTTGTTTATCATTGAGTGAGCATCACCCCGAGCATTCAGCTGAAACATTTCGTAATAATCTATTGTTTTTTATGCTTGTTTATTGAGTGTGACTGCTAAATAAGCCATCATGGGCCAAAGAAAGTTCCAAGTGACAGCCCCTTGGATAAAGGCGGCAAGAAACATGATAGAATTCAAAAAAGAAGTTGTAGCTAAGTATGAAATTGGCGTACGGGTGGCCGATCTCACCAGGATGTACGGGAAATCAGCATCAATGCTCAGTTCCATCCTGGCAAAGAAAAAAGAAATCAAGGAAGCTGATGGTGCTAAAGGGGTAAATGTGCTAACAAAACAGATATTGCAAACAATCGAAGATGTTGAGAAGTTGTTGGTGCGGACCAACGAAAAACAGTTAGCGGGAGATAGTGTTTAGAGTCGATAATTCGCAAAAAGGCAAGGCAGTTGCATGCGGATCTCGTAAAGAAAATGCCTGGAAAAAGTGCTGCTGTTAGTGAATTTAAGACCAGCAAAGGCTGGTTCAACAAATTCGAGAAGCAATCTGGCATACACAGTGTGTTGAGGCATGGCAAGGCTGAAAGTTCAGACAAACGTGCGGCCAAAGAATTCGTTGATGAATTCAAAGAGTACATAGAGGCTGAAAAATTAAAACCCCAACAAGTGTTCAATTGTGATGAAACAGGCCTCTTCTGGAAGAAAATGCCAAAGAGGACCTACATCACACAGGAGGAAAAGGCACTGCCAGGACACAAGCCTATGAAGGATAGGCTTACTGTTTTGTTCAGTGGTAACACTAGTGGGGATTTCAAAGTGAAGCCTTTACTGGTCTATCATTCTGAAAATCCCAGAGTGTTCAAGAAAAACAATGTCATCAAGAGTAAATTGTGTGTGATGTGGAAGGCTAACAATAAGGCATGGGTCACAAGGCAAATTTTCATTGAGTGGGTCAATGAAGTGTTTGGCCCGAGTGTAAATAAATACCTCTTAGAAAATAAATCATCACTCAAGTACTTTCTGGTAATGGACAATGCTCCTGTTCATCCCCCAGACTTGGAAGACCAATTGCTGGAGGAGTTTAGTTTCATCACAGTGAAGTTCTTGCCCCCTAATACCAATCCTCTCATCCAGCCCATGGACCAGCAGGTCATTTCAAACTTCAAAATACTCTGCACCACACCAATGTTTCAAAGGTACTTTGAAGTGACCTCAGACACTGAACTGACTAAGAGAGTTTTGGAGAAATCACTTCAATACCCTCAATTGCATAAGCTTTATAGATAAGGCTTGGCAGAAAACTGTGGCCAGAATGTGTTCAAGTGAAGGATTTTGAAGGCTTTGAGGCTGACCCTGATGACCTAAGCCTGTTGTGTAATCTATTGTGTCTGGGGAAGTCCATGAGGTTGGATTTGAGTACAGAGGCGTCGCTAGAGTTGGTGTCACCCGGGGCGGAATCTCTGGTGTCACCCGGGCAGCATCTTTGGCGTCACCCCCATGAAATTCAAGGGTGGGGGGATGGGGGGAGTAAACTCCAGTTATGTCACTACTACATGACCAGTGACAAATATTTAACAATGAGAACATTTAAGGGCCATAAACTGAACAGGAGAATACTTCTTAACTTTATTAATGATAAAATAAATAATCGTAGTAATATTGAGGGAACAAACGCAAATACCACTTTGAGTACAGCCAACAGATCCTACATTTATTCATCTTCAACAATGCAAAAACAAAACAAAAAAACTTGAAAAATAAAGAAAAACATTGCAATATCAGAGAAACACTAGTTCCAATTTGACCTTGAGTACAGGTAACATCACAGTAAATTTGATCTTACATTTCCTTGCCTTCAATTATGCAAAATCATCTATCACATCATCAAAATCAATCTATCAAATCATCAAAATCAACAAAGGATTCTTCTCTTATGTTGGTGAGGCACTGTTTTGTGCATTAGTGTCACCTTCTTCAGAGGCTCTATGGTGTCACCCCTAAATGGTGTCACCTGGGGCGGCCCCCCCCCCTTACGACGCCTCTGTGCGAGTGGCCAGGATGTGAAAGAGTTGGTGGACAACCACTGGGAAGAGCTAACCACTGAAGAGCTGCAACACCTTCAACTGGAACAGCAACAGATCGCAGCTGAGGGAACTGCCTGGTGGCTAAAGCTCCCGCTTCGCACACAGAGGGCCCGGGTTCGATTCCCAGAGGGTGGAAACACTTCAACACGTTTCCTTACACCTGTTGTCCTCCTCCGGAAGACCCTCAACCTGGCGATGCCTGCCAATGAAGCCCAAGTGGACGCCTGCTGATGAAAACCAAGTGCTGATGAAGATGAGAAGCGAGATGACACTCCCGTCCGGGGAGTCGCCGCAAGAGAGAAGAAGAGGTTACCCTCCAGCTGGAGGGCCCAAGAAAGAAGATAGAAGAAAGAAGATGAACGACACCCCCAACCGGGAGCCACAGCCGGGTCACCATATGGAGAAGACCCGGGCCGGAAGTACCGGCAAACCTCTAATGAATGAATGACTGAACCTGCTGTCCTGTTCACCTAGCAGCAAATAGGTACCTGGGTGTTAGTTGACTGGTGTGGGTCACATCCTGGGGAACAAGATTGAGGACACCAATGGAAATAATTTAGACAGTCCTTGATGACGCACTGACTCTCTTGGGTTATCCTGGGTGGCTAACCCTCCGGGGTTAAAAATCCGAACAAAATCTTATCTTAAAGAGAGAGGGGAGAATGTGCCTTCTTCAGTGATTAAGGACATGTGTGCAAAGTGGAGTGAGTTGCAAAGTTTTGTGGAGAAATATCACCCTAACAAGGCTGTTCCAAGCAGTGTCTGCAACATGTTCAATGACAATGCTTTGTCCTATTTTAGGCATATCTTAAAGAGATGCCAGAAACAGACCTCTCTGGACAGATTTTTTTTTGTGCGACAGGGGTACAGTGACTCAAGCTGGTCCTAGTGCCAGTAAAAGACAAAGAAGAGAAGTAACCCCAGATACAGCCTTGATACCTGAAGTCCTTATGGAAGGGGATTCCCCTCCCAAACAATAACCTCTCCTCCCTCTCCCCTCCTCGCCATCTTCCATACACCAACAAGAGTCTTCAATAAAAGTGATGTTAAATGTTCGTTTATCCATTTCATTAGTCATTTATATTTATTTCTCATTGATTTCTGTATGTAAAACTAGATATTCTCTATAAAATGTATTTTTTTTAATATTTTTGGGTGTCTGGAACGGATTAATTGGATTTACATTATTTCTTATGGGAAATATTGCTTCAGTTTTTGTACAATTCGGTTTTCGTCAGACTTTCTGGAATGAATTAATCACGAAAACCAAGGTTCCACTGTATTATAGTAAGCATTTTTTTCTGCATACTGAGTGTTCAACAGACAAAAGGCAACACAGTACATATACAGCACCTGAACATTCATAGGAGTGTGAAGTGTACGAGATGCAGATCTTAGGAAGCGGTAAACTAAATCTGTTTGCTTTTCTTCATCACAGCCAATCATGAGCCTTCTCTGAACATGTTGCAAGTACACTGAAAATGCCATGCGAGCCTGATACTTGCTGAAAGGTGAGAGAGAGAATACATTGTTATTAATTTGATCACTGTCTGACCAATGTTTTAACCCATCAATTACTTCCCACCCAGCAGGATTGTATAATGTAATGGTAAAAATTGCATCACATTTATATAATATCATATGATGCTCAAAAATGCCACACTAATAAAAGACTCTTATATACCAATTTTTTTTTACATTTACATATTTTGGAAGATGACTGCAGAATTTTGAATTATACTTTCTTTGTACAGCAATAAATATTATGGCTAAAACTAATAATTTTGTTTAAGCAATTAATTTGCACATTCAGTCGAATACAAACACTCTTGTATGAATGTGAGGCATGGGTTGTTGATGTTGCAACAAGAAGGCTAGAGACAGTGGAGATGTCATGTCTGAGGGCTATGTGCTTCGTGATTATACAGTGGACCCCCGCATAACGATGGCATCACATAGCGATTTTTCCGCATACCGCTTACTTTTATCGCAAAATTTTTGCCGCGCATACCGATTAAAAACCCGCTCACCGATTTTCGTCCGAGACGCGTCCAATGTGCCCTCACATGTGCCGCCCGTCCCATTGTTTACCAGCCAGCCTCCGTGGTAACATCCAAGCATACACTCGGAATATTTCGTATTATTACAGTGTTTTCGGTGCTGTTTCTGGAAAATAAGTGACCATGGGCCCCAAGAAAGCTTCTAGTGCCAACCCTGTGGTAAAAAGGGTGAGAATTAGTATGGAAATTAAGAAAGATTTTGAAGGGTTTGGGGCTAACCCTGAGAAGCCTATGCCAGTTGTGGAATCCATTGTGCCTACTTCAAAGATTAAGGAAATGTGTGCACAGTGGGTTGAACTGCAAACCTTTATAGATGAAAATCACCCTGACACAGCTGTTGCAAGCCATGCTGGTGACTATTTCAATGACAATGTTGTGGCCCATTTTAGACAAATCGTAAAGGAACGGGAGGTACAGAGCTCTATGGACAGATTTGTTGTGCGACAGAGGTCCAGTGACTCTCAAGCTGGTCCTAGTGGCATTAAAAGAAGAAGGGAAGTAACCCCGGAAAAGGACTTGCTACCTCAAGTCGTAATGGAAGGGGATTCCCCTTCTAAACAGTAAGAAGATAATGCTCTCCCCTCCTCCCATCCCATCAATCATCACCAGATCTTCAATAAAAGTAAGTGTCATGTAATTGTGCATGCCTTTTTCAGTTTGTGTGTATTAAAATTAACATTTCATGTGGTAAAAAAAAATTTTTTTCATACTTTTGGGCATCTTGCACGGATTAATTTTATTTCCATTATTTCTTATGGGGAAAATTCATTCGCATAACGATTATTTCGCATAACAATTATCCCTCTTGCACGGATTAAAATCGTTAACCGGGGGTCCACTGTAATGCAGAGAATCCATAGTTTGGAGATTAGGAGATGTGGGATTACGAAAACTTATCCAGAGGGCTAAGGAGGGGTTATTGAGATGGACTGGACATGCTGAGAGGATAGAACGAAATAGAATGACAGAGTGTATAAATCTGTAGTGGAGGGAAGGTGGGGTAGGGGTCGGCCTAGGAAAGGTTGGAGGGAGAGGGTAAAGGAGGTTTTGTGTGCAAGGGGCTTGGACTTCCAGTAAGCACGCATGAGGATGTTAGATAGGAGCAAATGGAGACAAATGGTTTTTAGGACTTGATGTGCTGTTGGAGTGTCAGCAAAATAACATTTATGAAGGGATTCGGGGAAACCGTCAGGCTGGACTTGATTCCTGGATATGGCAAGTACAGTGCTGGCACTCTGAAGGAGGGGTGTTAATGTTGTAGTTTTATAACTGTAGTGTAAGCATGTCTCTGGCAAGATAGTGATGGAGTGAATAATGATGAAAGTTTTTCCTTTTTTGGGCCACCCTGCCTTGGTGGGAAATGACCGATGTGTTAATAAAAAATAAATAATATTCAGCCAAACAAGTGAAAATACACCTCCTGTTCTTTAAATATTAGGATGCAATAAGATCACAGTAAACAAGTGCTATCACAATATGCAAAATAACCACTGTGAAAAAATAGTGAAATTCCAAGCACGTTTGTGATTTCTCACATTATCAAGGAATAATGAGAGAAATCATGAATGTGATCGGAATTTCACTATTTTTTGACAGTGATTATGTTGCAAATAGAAGAGGAAACATCTTCAGGTGCTTGTTGCACTTAGTACAGTGGATCCCCGCCTTACGAATGCATCGTGTTACGTTAAATCCGCCATACAAAGCATTTGAACTGAAAAATTTTGCCTCACCTCACGATAAAAAACTCGCCTTACGTGATTCGTCTTGGACGTGTCTCACATGTGGCCTCAGCTGCCCCGTGGATGCCAGTGTTTACAAGCCAGCCAGTGCAGTCGCATCTAAGCATACATTCGGTACAATTCATATTATCACAGTGTTTTTAGTGCTTGTAACTGCAAAATAAGTCACCATGGGCCCCAAGAAAGCTTCTAGTGCCAACCCTGTGGTAAAAAGGGTGAAAATTACTATGGAAATGAAGAAGGAGATAACTGCTAAATACGAAAGTGGAGTGCGTGTCTCGGAGCTGGTCAGGTCGTATACCAAACCCCAATCAACCATCGCTACTATTTTGGCCAACAAAACGGCAATCAAGGAAGCTGTTCTTGCAAAAGGTGCAAGTTTGTTTTCGAAACAGAGATCGCAAGTGATAGAAGATGTTGAGAGACTGTTATTGGTGTGGATAAACAAAAAACAGATAGCAGGAGATAGCATCTCTCAAGCGATCATATGTGAAAAGGCTAGGAAGTTGCATGACGATTTAATTAGAAAAATGCCTGCAACTAGTGGTAATGTGAGTGAATTTAAGGCCAGCAAAGGTTGGTTCGAGATATTTAACCCTTAAACTGTCCAAACATAGATCCACGTTTTTTCAACATTTGAAAGTATGTAAAAAAAAAGTAGACTTTTTTTTTTTTTTACATTTGAAAATGTGTAAAAAAAACTTTGATCTACATTTTTTTTTGTTACATTTGAAAATACGTAAAAAAAAACGTAGATCTACTTTTGGAGCACTACGCATGTGAACGAAGATCTGTTTGGACAGTTTAAGGGTTAAGAAGCGTAGTGGCATACATAGTGTGATAAGGCATGGTGAGGCTGCCAGTTCGGACCAAAAAGCGGCTGAAAAATATGTGAAGGAATTCAAGGATTACATAGACAGTGAAGAATTGAAACCTGAACAAGTGTTCAATTGTGACGAAATAGGCCTGTTTTGGAAGAAAATGCCAAGCAGGACCTACATTACTCAGGAGGAAAAGGCACTCCCAGGACATAAGCCTATGAAAGACAGGCTTACTCTTTAGATATGTGCTAATGCTAGTGGTGATTGCAAAGTGAAGCCTTTATTGGTGTATCACTCTGAAACTCCCAAGAGCATTCAGGCAAAACAATGTCGTCAAGGCTAATTTGTGTGTACTGTGGAGGGCAAACAGTAAGGCATGGTTCACTAGGGGCTTTTTCTATGACTGGTTACACCATGCATTTGCCCCCACTGTGAAAAATTACCTAATGGAAAAGAAATTGGTCCTTAAGTGCCTCCTGGTATTAAACAATGCTCCTGGTCATCCTTCAGACTTGGCAGAGTGACTTTCTGGGGACACGAGCTTCATTAAGGTCAAGTTTTTGCCTCCTAATACCACTCCTCTCCTGCAGCCCATGGACCAGCAGGTCATTTCAAACTTCAAAAAACTCTACACAAAAGCTATGTTTCAAAAGTGCTTTGAAGTGACCTCAGACACTTGACTGACTCTAAGAGAGTTTTGGAAAGATCACTTTAGTATCCTCAGTTGTGTAAACCTTATAGGTAAGACTTGAGAAGGAGTGACTAAGAGGACCTTGAACTCTGCTTGGAAGTAACTGTGGCCACAATGTGTAGAAGAAAGGGATTTTGAAGGGTTTGGGGCTAACCCTGAGAAGCATATGCCAGTTGTGGAATCCACTGTGGCATTGGGGAAGTCCTTGGGGTTGGAGGTTAGTGGGAAGGATGTGGAAGAGTTGGTGGAGGAGGACAATAAAGAACTAACCACTGATGAGCTGCAAGATCATCTTCAACAGCAAGAGGCCAGACCTGAGGAAACTGCTTTAGAGGAGGGGAGAGAGAAATTGAGGAAGTTGCCTACTTCAAAGATTAAGGAAATGTGTGCAAAGTGGGTTCAACTGCAAACCTTTACGGATGAAAATCACCCTGACACAGCTACTGCAAGCCGTGTTGGCAACCTGTACAATGACAATGTTATGGCCCATTTTAGGAAAGTCTTAAAAGAACGGGAGGTACAGAGCTCTATAGACAGATTTGTTGTGCGACAGAGGTCCAGTGACTCTCAAGCTGATCCTAGTGGCATTAAAAGAAGGGAAGTAACCCCGGAAAAGGACTTGCTACCTCAAGTCCTACCGGAAGAGGATTCCCCTTCTAAACAATAACTTCCACACTCTCCCCTCCTCCCATCCCATCAATCATCACCAGATCTTCAATAAAAGTAAGTGTCATGTATTCTATTCTTCAGTTTGTGTGTATTAAAATTAATATTTCATGTGGTAAAAATTTTTTTTTTCATACTTTGGGGTGTCAGGAACGGTTTAATTTGATTTCCATTATTTATGGGGAAAATTAATTCGGCTAACGATAATTTTGGCCTACGATGAGCTCTCAGGAACGGATTAATATCGTAAGGCGGGGGTCCACTGTACTTTGATTTTGAAATGTGAAAAAAAAAAAAAATCTGCTTCCCCAATCTAACAATGAATTAAAACTTTACCTAAGAGCAAGTCCATTCTCCAGAGCTTTCATGACACTGGCCTTGACTTGCTTCAAATCCCGGCAAATTGACTTATCGTCCTTCTTGCTCGACCCTGGTGTAAAAGAGAAACGAACAGCATCAGACAACATTTTCTATTATGCTTCCATATTTTGAAATACAGTACCTGTAGTTATCATATGTTAAAATTTAGCCTAAAATCTGAGATGTTATGCAAGTCCTGTATATAATGTCAATAGTTTCATTAGTTGAGCTAAGTTAATTTTAAAAAAATTATTTGTGGTAGATATAGAGATCGAGAAGAATTATTAATACTGCTGAATAACAACAAAAACATTGGTTATTAATGGAGAAATATGAGCTGCCCACAAATCAGTGAAATACATATTTCAATAACATTTAGTCCAATTTTACTCATGAAACAAGATAGTAATAAAGAAGTCTTGTGACTTAAAGTATTACGTCAGACTCTGGTGTAAGGGAGTCACACATTATTGTTATACTATATTATCAGGGAGAGTGCAAGCAGTAGAAATAAATTTTTATGAAGTATAAGTAAGTCAGACGAGAGTAAAGAGCAAGTAAAGAAGATGAAGAATACAATTCTCAATACTGTGACTGCAACAATTTACAACCAGCAATTTAGAGAAGAAACTTTAGATGGTAGGTTTGTCATTTGCATCTTGGTAACGGTTCAGGACGAGCCAAAATATTATCTAAGTTTCATCTCTAAACTGTGGGTTAATTGCAAAAGGAATGAATATGAGAAAGAGGTACGCACTGCACATGGGAAGAATAATGCAGAAGTGGAACAAAAGTAGAGAAAAATGAACAATTTCAGACTGACCAAGAATATGTATATAAATAGGAGGGAAATGGAGAGGAGGAAGGTGTATATTGCCATCAATGTAAAAGAAAAGAGAGGGTGAGAGGGATAAAATGGCAAATAACTCATTAATTAAATCCTGTAACTACATTGGGGCAAAATTTATTTAATTTAAGAGTGTAGATTTCTCTAACAAACAAGTCAGGTGATCTTTCCAAGAATCTTTAACAAACACTTACAATGGATTTAAAATGTCAAAAGGATAATTTATATCTGGCCACCCATCAAGCAGTGGAAGCGTCCAGGTACAATAAGGAATCCAAGATGCAGACAGGGAGACTGATAGTTTACACTAAATTTTGTTCTATATTACAATTTAGCCAGTTTCCATTACCTGCTTAATTTTTCCATTTCATAAATAAGAAAAATGCATTAGATTTTAATAAATACTACAAAATTTTATACGTTAATCAAGATACAGTACACAGATACATTATACATGTATTGTACAAGTAAAACCCTAAGTAATGGATATTATGTTTTCCTTAGTATCACGTTTCTAAAGTTTTCTAACTCTTTAACGTGCATGGATGAATTACTGCTTGGCTAGCAATACAACATATATTTCTAAACTGAAGCTAAATGAGATCTCTAATACTGATCAATGTAATTTGGATTACTTATTGCTGTATTTGTAGTGAGGTGTTGTAGCCTACCCAAGTTTTTCTTGTTCTTGAAGAAAGCAAGACCTTTGGGCAAACCACGCTCGTAGCAGGTGAGACGTTCCAAGGAGGATGCTAGCCCACTACTAGATACTCCTGACATTCGGCTGGGTGCCACTCTGCCATATCTGTACATTAATATGGCACCAGCACAAGGTTAGAGGCACAGCTGGGTTAGATTTAGTACTCAAAAAAATTAGCAAATGACCAAATCGACATGTAAGAAACATAACATAACCACAACTAATTCAACAGCTATCAGGCCAACTAATTTTTATAATACTCTTCACATCTGGAAGAGCCTCGTATCTAATAATCACAAATCTTAAAATTTTTTTTATTTAAGTGCATTTCAGAAATGTAATACTGAATAGCATTCTTTACTGCTTCCTCCCTATTCTCCCAGCACACTGGTCTTTGTTATTCACGTTCAATCCTTCTTCAAACGTTTTCTTTATTCGTATCATTCACGTATCATACAGTGGCTGCAAGAGTAGCATGTTTTTCACAATTAGAAGACAGGATCTAGCCTTCACCCTTTCTGGTGATGAATAATCCACACAAGCTTAGCACTTATAAATGCAGAACATATTCACAAAATATACACATCATAATTTATTAACTTTTTCCCTGGCCTATTTCAGTCAATATCTTCTTTTGCATACAATAAAAAAAATTCTATTCATAAATAATTTACTTTGAATAATTCTTCCCTAAAAATTAACAGAGTACCCAATAATGAATATCTTCTTGCTAGCTACTCCCTGCGTATCTCTACCTAAATGAGAAAGTTATTTTATTAATGCCAAAATAGAGTCAAAATTATGTCAGGGATAAGTAAATATATAGTCATTTATTAATGTTAGGACATAAAAGTTAATGGTTAAGGGAGATCAAGCTACAGATAAATGAATTCTTAGAATGTAAAATATTAATCAAACACATGGTAGTAAAGTATATGTGTATGTGACTATCAATATATGACACTCTTTTTGACCAATATTCACAAGTCTGGCAATAGAGCAAGTGCAGCCGAAGAGTCCACTCTTCACCCACGAAATACAGATAGTGATGAAGTGATAGAATTAAAATAAACTAATCTGTTCCAGTGCTAATGACCTCTGGCAGGTGATGTGCCTAAAGCAGAAAGAAGATGCCCTATTTTAAGGAACTGCAGAGCTGTACTAAAGTCTGTAAGGGAGACTAAAAGAGCCATGAAGAATTTAGTGGTATATAGAAGGGAACACACACACAAGCTTCAATAGTGCTAGATAGTTGTACGAGTACATGTATATTAAGAGAAAATGGAACAATTACCATGTGTTCACTTCAGTGTTTTAAGAATTACTAACACTAAAAACTACATCACGTTAATGGCAATAACATTTACATCAACATTAAATTTACCTATTAGTGCGAGGAATCTGTGGGTACAAGTGATAATGAAGAATCAAATTGAGTGGACTATCATATTCTTGTAAGCCCCCATACAGTGACCATGAGTCTGGCGTGGGGTATATGCGGGCCCATCCACCCTTCCGTTCATATTCTTCGTGAACCTGCCGGACAATGCGCAACTCCTCTGCAGTTGGAACAACTGGGCCTCCCCTGACATACTGAGTTCTATCATAAGCGTCTGTTGAATAACGCTGGAATGTGAGAAACATATCTTTAGTTCAATATACATTAGAGCAAAGGGTTTTATATCCACTTTAAAACCAACTAATCTATTCCTGTCAAAATGTTTATGAAAAAAAACATTATGACAAATTATGAAATTATTTTTAACACATCGGCCATTTCCCACCAAGGCAGGGTGACCCGAAAAAAAGTAACACTTTTATTATCACTATCACTGTCTTACCAGAGGCTTGTTGAGTGTTATATATTTTCTAAGAAAATAATCAAGACTGACTTATATTTGAACTTCAACAATTTAAGAACATACAATGATGTTCTATCATAGACAACATCATAAATGCAACAGATAATCAAATCCTACTTACTGAAATATTAAGTTTAATTTTATTAACACGTCAGCCATCTCCCACTGAGGTAGGGTGACCCAAAAAAAAGAAACACTTTCACCTTCATTCACAAAAAATCACTGTCTTTGCAGAGGTGCCAAGATATGACAGTTTAGGGGTCACTCCAAACAGCCAATATCCCAAGCCCCTCCTTTAACCCTTTCAGGGTCCACAGGCCCTCTCAGAGACTTGTTCTCAGGGTCCCCAAAATTTAAAAAAATAAAAAAAAAAAAAAAAAAAAAAAAAATAAAAAAAAAAAAAAAAAAAAAAAAAAAAAAAAAAAAAAAAAAAAAAAAAAAATTCTTATGAAAAGATAGAGAATCTTTTCCCGATCATAATGACATGAAAAGTATGAAATTTGATGGAAAACTTATGGAATTATGCTCTCACAAAGTTAGCGGTCTCGACGATGTTTATGCATCAGCGATTTTCCCCACTTTGAGCCATATTTTCGGCCAATTCCAACGTACTAGTCGACAAAAATCATAACTATTTCGCTAGAACTCCATTTTTTCTATCGAATGAGTGCAAGAAACCACCCATTTACCAATTTCAACTATTCAATACAGTGGTTAGAATTTAGCAATTTTGCCAATTTCACACAAATTTCAAAAGATGCCAATTTCCAAATAGGGTCCAGAATAAACAAGAAAGACATTCCTGGCACTAAAATAACATTTCCTCTGTTCATTAGTCACGTCCCCAGGCCCCTCTTACATTTCTTTTGCTTTCCACTTTGAATTTTTTTTCTCACAAAAAAAAACAAGATTTACTGTTATGCAGACTTCTGCATTAGTGTAGAAATGGTATAAATAATATTGGCGCACTTGTGAAGGAATATTAGACTCACCAGTTGATGTGTATTGGACGCTTAGCATGATTTGTTTACTTTTGAACTTTGGTAAAAATCGAACATTTCTGCTACTTTGAGCTCAATTTCAAGGTACTTTTCATTGTAAAACCAGTTAAAATCATCTCAATTTCTGAAATATGTATTCCATTCTATACAATGAGACCAGGAAAACTAGAATACAACAATAAATACCATACGAAAATATAGTGCAAAATCGCTGTTTTAATCCAAAAAGACGGTCAAAGTTTTTTTTTTTTCTCATTATGCACTGCTTGCTGCAGGATTTTTTTTATACTGCGCACACTGACCACATAGACCCATTCTTTCATATGTAGGCCTACCAGCTTTCTCTCACTAGATTTGAAGGCGCTAGAATTTATGTGTACTAGTATGTCATGGACACTGGCGTGCAACCCATACTAGTACGGCCGAAACCCTGAAAGGGTTAAAGTGAAGGAATTGTATGTCCCACCTCCAGGACTCAAGTCTGGCTAACCAGTTTCCTTGAATCCTTTCACAAAATATTACCCTGCTCACACTCCAACAACTCATCAGGTCCCAAAAACTATTCATCTCCATTCACTCCTATCGAACATGCTCACACATGCCTGCTGCATGTCTAGGCCCCTTGCACACAAAACTTTTTTTACCCCCTCCCTCCATCCTTTCTTAAGATGACCCCTACCCCCCCTCCTCTCCACTACAGATTTATACACCCTCAAAGTCATTCTATTTTGCTCCATCTTTTCTAATGATCAAACCACCTCAAGAACCTCTATTCAGCCCTCTGAATAATACTTTTTGTAACTTCACACCTCCTCCTAATTTCTACACTACGAATTCTCTGCCTAATATTTACACCAAACATTGGTGTAAATATTATGAAGCCTTCCACTTACTGCAGTGTTCACAACCCATGCTTCAAACCCATATAAGAGTGTTGGTACCACTATACTCTCATACATTCCCTTCTTTGCCTCCATGGATATTAATCTCCACAGACACTTTAATGCACCGCGCACCTTTTTTCCTTCATCAATTCTACGGTTAACCTCGTCCTTTATAAACCCAACTGCTGACACATCAACTGCCAAATATCTGAACAGTAGTTTGTTGGATTATGTATTGGTAGATAAAAGATTGTTGAGTAGACTTCAGGATGTACATGTTTATAGAGGGGCCACAGATATATCAGATCACTTTCTAGTTGTAGCTACACTGAGAGTAAAAGGTAGATGGGATACAAGGAGAACAGAAGCATCAGGGAAAAGAGAGGTGAAGGTTTATAAACTTAAAGAGGAGGCAGTTAGGGTAAGATATAAACAGCTATTGGAGGATAGATGGGCTAATGAGAGCATAGGCAATGGGGTCAAAGAGGTATAGGGTAGGTTTAAAAATGTAGTGTTAGAGTGTTCAGCAGAAGTTGGTGGTTACAGGAAAGTGGGTGCCGGAGGGAAGAGGAGCGATTGGTGGAATGATGATGTAAAGAGAGTAGTAAGGGAGAAAAAGTTAGCATATGAAAAGTTTTTACAAAGTAGAAGTGATGCAAGGAGGGAAGAGTACAGTGGACCCCCGGTTAACGATATTTTTTCATTCCAGAAGTATGTTCAGGTGCCAGTACTGACCGAATTTGTTCCCATAAGGAATATTGTGAAGTAGATTAGTCCATTTCAGACCCCCAAACATACACGTACAAACGCACTTACATAAATACACTTACATAATTGGTCGCATTGGGAGGTGATCGTTATGCGGGGGTCCACTGTATATGGAGAAAAAGAGAGAGGTTAAGAGAGTGGTGAAGCAATGCAAAAAGAGAGCAAATGAGAGAGTGGGTGAGATGTTATCAACAAATTTTGTTGAAAATAAGAAAAAGTTTTGGAGTGAGATTAACAAGTTAAGGAAGCCTAGAGAACAAATGGATTTGTCAGTTAAAAATAGGAAAGGAGAGTTATTAAATGGAGAGTTAGAGGTATTGGGAAGATGGAGGGAATATTTTGAGGAATTGTTAAATGTTGATGAAGATATGGAAGCTGTGATTTCGTGTATAGGGCAAGGAGGAATAACATCTTGTAGGAGTGAGGAAGAGCCAGTTGTGAGTGTGAGGGGAAGTTCGTGGCACTACGTAAAATGAAAGGGGGTAAGGCAGCCGGGATTGATGGGATAAAGATAGAAATGTTAAAAGCAGGTGGGGATATAGTTTTGGAGTGGTTGGTGCAATTATTTAATAAATGTATGGAAGAGGGTAAGGTACCTAGGGATTGGCAGAGAGCATGCATAGTTCCTTTGTATAAAGGCAAAGGGGACAAAAGAGAGTGCAAAAATTATAGGGGGATAAGTCTGCTGAGTATACCTGGTAAAGTGTATGGTAGAGTTATTATTGAAAGAATTAAGAGTAAGACGGAGAATAGGATAGCAGATGAACAAGGAGGCTTTAGGAAAGGTAGGGGGTGTGTGGACCAGGTGTTTACAGTGAAAAATATAGTGAACAGTATTTAGATAATGCTAAAGAGGTCTTTGTGGTATTTATGGATTTGGAAAAGGCATATGACAGGGTGGATAGGGGGGCAATGTGGCAGATGTTGCAGGTGTATGGTGTAGAAGGTAGGTTACTGAAAGCAGTGAAGAGTTTTTACGAGGATAGTGAGGCTCAAGTTAGAGTATGTAGGAAAGAGGGAAATTATTTCCCAGTAAAAGTAGGCCTTAGACAAGGATGTGTGATGTCACCGTGGTTGTTTAATATATTTATAGATGGGGTTGTAAGAGAAGTAAATGCGAGGGTCTTGGCAAGAGGCGTGGAGTTAAAAGATAAAGAATCACACATAAAGTGGGCGTTGTCACAGTTGCTCTTTGCTGATGACACTGTGCTCTTGGGAGATTCTGAAGAGAAGCTGCAGAGATTGGTGGATGAATTTGGTGGGGTGTGCAAAAGAAGAAAATTAAAAGTGAATACAGGAAAGAGTAAAGTTATGAGGATAACAAAAAGATTAGGTGATGAAAGATTGGATATCAGATTGGAGGGAGAGAGTATGGAGGAGATGAATGTATTCAGATATTTGGGAGTGGATGTGTCAGCGGATGGGTCTATGAAAGATGAGGTGAATCATAGAATTGATGAAGGGAAAAGGGTGAGTGGTGCACTTGGGAGTCTGTGGAGACAAAGAACTTTGTCCTTTGAGGCAAAGAGGGGAATGTATAAGAGTATAGTTTTACCAACGCTCTTATATGGGTGTGAAGCATGGGTGATGAATGTTGCAGTGAGGAGAAGGCTGGAGGCAGTGGAGGTGTCATGTCTGAGGGCAATGTGTGGTGTGAATATAATGCAGAGAATTCGTAGTTTGGAAGTTAGGAGGAGGTGCGAGATTACCAAAACTGTTGTCCAGAGGGCTGAGGAAGGGTTGTTGAGGTGGTTCAGACGTGTAGAGTGAATGGAGCGAAACAGAGTGACTTCAAGAGTGTATCAGTCTGTAGTGGAAGGAAGGTGGGGTAGGGGTAGGCCTAGGAAAGGTTGGAGGGAGGGGGTAAAGGAGGTTTTGTGTGCGAGGGGCTTGGACTTCCAGCAGGCATGCGTGAGCGTGTTTGATAGGAGTGAATGGACACAAATGGTTTTTAATACTTCACGTGCTATTGGAGTGTGAGCAAAGTAACATTTATGAAGGGGTTCAGGGAAACCGGCAGGCCGGACTTGAGTCCTGGAGATGGGAAGTACAGTGTCTGCACTCTGAAGGAGGGGTGTTAATGTTGCAGTTTAAAAACTGTAGTGTAAAGCACCCTTCTGGCAAGACAGTGATGGAGTGAATGATGGTGAAAGTTTTTCTTTTTTCGGGCCACCCTGCCTTGGTGGGAATCGGCCAGTGTGATAATAAAAAAAAAAATATAATTCACTTCTTCCATACTCCCTCCCTCCAATGTGATATCCAATTTTTCTCTAACTCGTTTGATACCCTCATCACCTTGCTCTTATTTATGTTCACTTTCAACTTTCATTATACACCCTCCCAAACTTGTCTACTAACCTTTGCAACTTCTCTTGAGAATCTCCCAAGAGCACAGTATCATCAGTAAAAGTAACTGTGTCAACTCCCATTTTGTATTTGATTCCCCATAATTTGATCCCACCCCTCTCTCTAACACCTTAGCATTTACTTCTTTCACAACCCCATCTATAAATATGTTAAACAACTATGGTGATATTACACATCCCAGTCAAAGGCCTACTTTTACTGGAAAGTAATCTCCCTCTCTCCCACACACCCTAACCTGAGCCTCTATCCTCATAAAAACTATTTACAGCATTTAGTAACTTACTACCTATTCCATACACTTGCAACATCTGCCACATTGCTATGCTATCCACCCTATCATATGCCTTTTCTAAATCCATAAATGTAATGAAAACTTCCCTACCTTTATCTAAATACTGTTAACCTATATGCTTCAATATAAACACAATCTACACATTCCCTACCCATTCTAAAGCCTCCTTGTTCATCTGCAATCCTGCTCTCTGTCTTTCCTTTAATTCTTTCAATAATAACCCTACCATACACTTTCCCAGGTATACTCAGTAAACTTATCCCCCTATATTTTTTCCAATCTCTTTTGTTCCCTTTTCCCTTGTATAAAGGAATTATACATGCTCTCTGCCACTCCCTCCTTTCCCTCTTTCAAATATTCATTGAAAGTACCAACCACTCCAAAACTATATCTCCCCCTGCTTTTAATATTTCTGTCATGATCCTATCAGTTCCAGCTGCTTTACCCACTTTCATTCTACCTAATGCCTCGTCTTCACTCCTGAAAAATTTTGTACCTCCCTGGCCAATGCACAAAATTACTGCCTCCCTCTCCATCAACATTTAACAGTATCTCAAAATATTTTGGCCATCTTCCCAATACCTCCAACTCCTCATCTACTAACTCCCCTATTCTGTTTTTAACTCTCAAATCCATTCATTCCCCAGGCTTTCTTAACCTGTTTATCTCACTCCAAAATTTGTTCTTATTCTCATCAAAATTTGTTGACAGTGTCTCACCCATTATTATCTGCTCTCCTTTTGCACACCCTTACCACTCTCTTCACCTCTCTTTTACTCTCTATATACTCCACCCTTCTTATATCACTTCTGCTCTGTAAAAATCTCTCATATGCAACCTTTTTCTCTTATCACACCCTTTACCTCATCATTCCATTGTAAACATTAGTAGTAGGTTGATAGACAGCAATGACCCAGGAAGGTACTACTGTCCTGCCTAATGAGTATAGGATGGAAACCTGTATTTTGTTTTACACAAAGGTAGGAGTGCTGGTGTCTTTTTTCTGTCTCCTAAACCACGAGATAACAGGTATATCTTGTTACTTTTACTTACAATTAGGTCACACTACACATGCACGTACATGACTCATGAAATCATAATGACACGATTGTACACAAACCATACCATGGGTGGGGTTTTGAGACACTCTGATCGTGGGTTCTAACCCCACCCGTGGTATGGTTTTTTCATGCATGTACAAGTTTATGCTAAACATAATGAGGGCAAATTCCTGGGCCTGAACCTTGACAGCAACCTGAAATTCAGCACCCATATCCAACACATGACAAAAAAGTATCCAAAACTGTTGGTATCCGCTCTAAGATACTTTACTACGTACCACAATCAGGCCTACTCACACTATACTATTCACTCATCTATCCCTACCTCACCTATGCTATTTGTGCCTGGGGATCAACAGCAGCAACTCGCCTAAAGCCAATAATCACCCAACAAAAAGCCACAGTAAGAATTATCACGAAATTCAATGCTAGGCAACCCCCCCCCCCTCTTCCAAGACCTAAACTTACTCACTGCACAGAACATTCACACTTACTACTGTGCAACCTACATTTACAGAACCATAAATTCCAATATTAAACCTGAACAACAAACACTTTCTTGATAGTAATTACAAGACCCATAGACACAATACAAGACACAAAAATTTCTATGACATTCCCTGTGTCTGGCTAAATTTATACAAAAATTCAGTGTACATAAAAGGGCCTAAAATCTGGAACTCCCTGCCTGAAAACTCTAGAACTGCAGACTCAGCCACCATTTTCAAAACTGTTAAAAAACACTATCTCCCTAACACACCCCATCATCAGCTAACTATATCAAACCACCTATTCTCTTATTTGTATCATGCACATATCCAAAACAAAACAGATTTATTCTCGATATCTGTGATTCCCCCTAAATTACAAATGCATTCACACAAATGACTGTAACCATAAAATTCCTAACATAGCCACTGCCTAATAAAACTTAAGTTAGCCCTAAGCTTGCCTAAAAAACTCCCCCAATATAGGAGCTTTAATTGTTATATGTTTTGTACTACCTCATTATTATAAATCTAATTAAATACTTCAGTTATCTAGAATGCAATAAGATATATAAAATGTACTGCTCCATAACCTCTGTCAGCACAGAGTAAGAATTTGGATTAGTCTGCCCGAAATGCCTAGGCATGCTAGAGGCTTTCCTTGCAATTAATATTTTATATAATGTAAACCATACATTGTAAGCTTTGCAAGGAAATAAACTATTATTATTATTATTATTTTCAACAAGTCGGCCATCTCCCACTGAAGCAGGGCGACCCACAAAGAAAGAAAATCCAAAAAAAGAAAATACTTTCATCATCATTCAACACTTTCACCTCACTCATATAATCACTGTCTTTGCAGAGGTGCTCAGATACGACAGTTTAGAAGTCCCTCCAAACTGTCAATATCTCAAACCCCTGCTTTAAAGGGCAGGAATTGTACTTCCCATTTCCAAGACTGAAGTCCGGCTAAATCTATAATAACCGGTTTCCCTGAATCCCTTCACTAAATATTATCCTGCTCACACTCCAACAGCTCGTCAAGTCCTAACAACCATTCATCCCCCTTCCCTCCCATCTAACACACACATGCTTGCTGGAAGTCCAAGCCCCTCGCCTACAAAACCTCCTTTACCCCCTCTCTCCAACCTTTTCGAGGATGACCCCTATCCCTCCTTCCTTCCCCTACAGATTTATACACTCTCCAAGTCATTCTACTTTGATCCATTCTCTAACAATATATACAATATATACAACAATAATATATTGTTATCTAACAATATATTATTGTTTAAACATCATTTTATTATATTATATTTTATAAGTAGTAGGTTTGTAAACAGCAACCATTCGGAGAGGTATTACCATCCTACCAAGCGAGTGTAAAAAGGAAGCCTGTATTTATTTTACATGATGGTAGGATTGCTGGTATCTTTTCGTCTCTCTCATAAACATGCAAGATTTCAGGTATGTCTTGCTACTTCTACTTACACTTAGGTCACAATACAGTACACATACATGTACACATTTGTGTGTACACACTCATTTGAGTTTTCTTTGATTTTATCTTACTAGTTCTTGTTCTTAGTGTTTTTCATTTCATATCCATGGAGAAGTGGGATAAGAATCTTTCCTCCGTAAGCCACGAATGTTGTAAAAGACTACTAAAATGCCGAAACAATGGGCTAGTAACCCCTTTTCCAGTAGAGCTTACTAAAAAGAAAAAGAAAACAATCAAAGTGGGATGTTTGAATGTGCGTGGATGTTGTGCGAATGATAAGAAAGAGATGATTATGGATGTCATGAATGAGAAGGAGCTGGATGTCCTGGCTTTAACCCTTAAAAGGTCCAAACGTATATATACATTCTCTCGCGTAGCGCCCCAAACGTATATATACGTTTCCTTTGTCATTCATTAGACAGTGGCACGATAAGCCTGAGTTGCCTAGACATGACAGAATGGGTGTGCGCACTCACTGTGTGCCATATGAAAAAAATTGGGGATGCCTGGGTACCACATGCTCTTTTTTCCTATAAAAAAAATTATTTTTTTCTCTCAAAAAATTCGGGGTGCTACGCAAGAGAATGTATATACACGTTTGGACCGTTTAAGGGTTAAGTGAAAAAGCTGTAGGAGGTGGGAGAGTTTCAGTGGGGAGAAATATATGGGATTAGGTCAGGGGTTTCAAACAGAGTTGGAGCTAAAGATAGAGTAGTAATAGTGTTGAAGGATAAGTTATGGCAGGAAAAGAGAGAATACAAATGTATAAATTCAAGGATTATGTGGTTTAAAATAAGGGTTGGGTGTGAAAAGTGGGTTATAGTAAGTGTTTATGCACCTGGAGAAGACAGAAGTGTAGAGGAGAGAAAGAGATCTTGGGAAATGTTGAGTGTATGGGGAGTTTTGAACCAAGTGAGAGTACTTGTGGTTGGGGATCTCAATGCTAAAGTGGGTAAAAATGTTGTGGAGGGAGTAGTAGGTAAATTTGGTGTGCCAGGGGTAAATGAAAATGGGGAGCCTTTAATTGAGCTATGTGTAGAAAGGTTTGGTAATAATACATATTTTATGAAAAAGAGGATAAGTATACAAGATATGATATAGCACGTAATGAAAGTAGTTTGTTAGATTAGGTATTGGTGGATAAAAGGTTGATGGGTAGGCTTCAGGATGTACATGTTTATAGAGGGGCAACTGATATAACAGATCATTATTTAGTTGTAGCTACAGTTAGACTAAGAGGTAGATGGAACAAAAGGAAAATGACAACAGCATGTAAGAGAAAGGTGAAAGTGTATAAACTAAGGGAGGAGGAAGTTCAGGTGAGATATAAGCAACTACTAGCAGAAAGGTGGGCTAAGGCAAGTATGAATAGTAGGGGGGGGGGGGAGGGGTTGAAGAGAGTTGGAATAGTTTTAAAAATGCAATATTAGAATGTGGGGGCAGAAGTTTGTGGTTATTGGAGGGTGGGGGCAGGAGGAAAGAGGAGTGATTGGTGGAATGATGAAGTAAAGGGTGTGATAAGAGAAAAAGGTAGCTTATGAGAGGTTTTTACAAAGCAGAAGCATTATAAGATGAGCAGAGTATATGGAGAGTAAAAGAAAGGTGAAGAGAGTGGTGAGAGTGAGCAAAGGGATAGCAGATGAAAGAGTGGAAGAGGCACTGGCAAGAAATTTTGCTGAAAATAAGAAAAAATTTTGGAGATAAACAAGTTAAGAAAGCCTAGGGAACGAATGGATTTGCCAGTTAAAAACAGAGAAGGGGAGTTAGTAGATGGGGAGCTGGAGCTATTGGGTAGATGGCGAGAATATTTTGAGGAACTTTTAAATGTCGATGATGAAAGGGAGGAGGTAATTTCATGCACTGGTCAGGGAGGAATAATATCTTTTAGGAGGGCAGAAGAGCAGGATGCGAGTGTGGAGGAGGTGCGTGAGACATTACATAGAATGAAAGGGGGTAAAGCAGCAGGAACTGATGGGATCATGACAGAAATGTTAAAAGCAGGGGGGATATATTGTGTTGGAGTGGTTGGTATTTTTGTTTAAGAAATGTATGCAAGAGGGGAAGGTACCTAGGGATTGGCAGAGCGCGTGTATAGTTTCTTTATATAAAGGGAAAGGGACAAAAGAGATCGTAAAAATCATAGGGAAATAATTTAACTGAGTATACCAGGTAAAGTGTCTGGTAGGGTTATTATTGAAAGAACTAAAGGTAAGACAGAGACTAGGATTGCAGATGAGCAAGGAGGCTTTAGAGAGGGTAAGGGAGCAATGTGGCAGATTTTACAAGCGTATGGAATAGGTAGCAAGTTACTAAATGCTGTAAAGAGTTTTTATGAGGATAGTTAGCAGATGAACAAGGCGGCTTTAGGAAAGGTAGGGGGTGTGTGGAACAAGTGTTTACAGTGAAACATATAAGTGAACAGTATTTAGATAAGGCTAAAGAGGTCTTTGTGGCATTTATGGATTTGGAAAAGGCGTATGACAGGGTGGATAGGGGGGCAATGTGGCAGATGTTGCAGGTGTATGGTATAGAAGGTACGTTACTGAAAGCAGTGAAGAGTTTTTACGAGGATAGTGAGGCTCAAGTTAGAGTATGTACAAAAGAGGGAGATTATTTCCCAGTAAAAGTAGGCCTTAGACAAGGATGTGTGATGTCACCGTGGTTGTTTAATATATTTATAGATGGGGTTGTAAGAGAAGTAAATGCGAGGGTCTTGGCAAGAGGCGTGGAGTTAAAAGCTAAAGAATCACACATGAAGTGGGAGTTGTCACGGTTGCTCTTTGCTGATGACACTGTGCTCTTGGGAGATTCTGAAGAGAAGTGGCAGAGATTGGTGGATGAATTTGGTAGGGTATGTAAAAGAAGAAAATTAAAAGTGAATACAGGAAAGAGTAAGGTTATGAGGATAACAAAAAGATTAGGTGATGAAATATTGGATATCAAATTGGAGGGAGAGAGTATGGAGGAGGTGAATGTATTCAGATATTTGGGAGTAGATGTGTCAGCGGATGGGTCTATGAACATTCAAATGGTATAAAATACCGACAGGTTGTTAGGTAAGACACATATGCAACAGTTAGGTATCTTTATTTTGAAACGTTTCGCCTACACAGTAGGCTTCTTCAGTCGAGTACAGAAAAGTTGATAGAAGCAGAAGATACTTGAAGATGATGTAATCAGTCCATCACCCTTGGTACAGACCTCAAATCAACTTTGTCAACTTCTACTAGTGAGAATGGCTGGATCTGAGAGGGACCTGACCTTCCAACGACAACATTCTTACCTCTACTAGTGGCTTACATCTCACCTCCTGGCGTTATATAAGGCTCCAGGCTCCATCCTGTCACTTCAACTCCATATTGTTTCAGACTATGGAACAATACTCTTCTCCAGACTGAGGGACTGACCACCTCAAAACTTCAAGGGTGATGGACTGATTACATCGTCTTCAAGTATCTTCTGCTTCTATCAACTTTTC
This sequence comes from Cherax quadricarinatus, assembly GCF_026875155.1. NCBI lineage: Eukaryota > Metazoa > Arthropoda > Malacostraca > Decapoda > Parastacidae > Cherax > Cherax quadricarinatus. The sequence continues at coordinate 2,679,146 of NC_069454.1, read as the reverse complement.
TGTACTCGACTGAAGAAGCCTACTGTGTAGGCGAAACGTTTCGAAGTAAAGATACCTAACTGTTGCGGATGGGTCTATGAAAGATGAGGTGAATCATAGAATTGATGAGGGGAAAAGGGTGAGCGCTGCACTTAGGAGTCTGTGGAGACAAAGAACTTTGTCCTTTGAGGCAAAGAGGGGAATGTATGAGAGTATAGTTTTACCAACGCTCTTATATGGGTGTGAAACATGGGTGATGAATGTTGCAGCGAGGAGAAGGCTGGAGGCAGTGGAGGTGTCATGTCTGAGGGCAATGTGTGGTGTGAATATAATGCAGAGAATTTGTAGTTTGGAAGTTAGGAGGAGGTGCGGGATTGCCAAAACTGTTGTCCAGAGGGCTGAGGAAGGCTTGTTGAGGTGGTTCGGACATGTATAGAGAACAGAGCGAAACAGAATGACTTCAAAAGTGTATCAGTCTGTAGTGGAAGGAAGACAGGGTAGGGGTCAGCCTAGGAAAGGTTGGAAGGAGGAGGTAAAGGAGGTTTTGTGTGCGAGGAGCTTGGACTTCCAGCGGGCATGCGCGAGCGTGTTTGATAGGAGTAAATGGAGACAAATCGTTTTTAATACTTGACGTGCTGTTGGAATGTGAGCAAAGTAACATTTATGAAGGGATTCAGGGAAACCGGCAGGCCGGACTTGAGTCCTGGAGATGGGAAGTACAGTGCCTGCACTCTGAAGGAGGGGTGTTAATGTTGCAGCTTAAGAACTGTAGTGTAAAGCACCCTTCTGGCAAGACAGTGATGGAGTGAATGATGGTAAAAGTTTTTTTTTTGGGCAACCCTGCCTTGGTGGGAATCGGCCAGTGTGCTAATAAAAAATAAAAATAATAATTAGGCTCAGGTTCGGGTGCGTAGGAGAGAGGGAGAATACTTCCCAGTAAAAGTAGGTCTTAGACAGGGATGTGTAATGTCACCATGGTTGTTTAATAAATTTATAGATGGGGTTGTGAAAGAAGTAAATGCTAAGGTGTTGGGGAGAGGGGTGGGATTAAATTATGGGAAATCAAGTACAAAATGGGAGTTGACACAGTTACTTTTTGCTGACGATACTGTGCTTATGGGAGATTCTAAAGAAAAACTGCAAAGGTTAGTGAACGAGTTTGGGTGTGTGTAAAGTTAGAAAGTTAAAAGTGAACATAGATAAGAGTAAGGTGATGAGGGTATCAAATAATTTAAATAAAGAAAAATTGGATATCACATTGGAGAGAGAGAGCATGGAAGTGAATTTTTTCAGATAGTATTTGGGAGTTGATGTGTCAGTTAATGGGTTTATGAAGGATGATGTTAATTATAGAACTGATGAAGAAAAAAAGGTGAGTGATGCATTGAGGTATTTGTGGAGACAAAAAACGTTATCCACGGAGGCAAAGAAGGGAATGTATGAAAGTATAGTGGTACCAACACTCTTATATGAGTGTGAAGCTTGGGTTGTAAATGATGCAGCGAGAAGGGGGCTGGAGGGAGTGGAGATGTCATGTCTAAGGGCAATGTGTGGTGTAAACATTATGCAGAGAATTCGGAGTGTGGAAACTAGGAGAAGGTGTGGAGTTAATGAAAGTATTAATCAAGAGGGCTAAAGAGGGGTTGTTGAGGTGGTTTGGTCATTTAGAGAGAATGGATCAAAGTAGAATGACTTGGAGAGCATATAAATCTGTAGGGAAAGGAAGGCGGAGTAGGGGTCATCCTCGAAAAGGTTGGAGGGAGGGGGTAAAGGAGGTTTTGTGGGTGAGGGGCAAGCATGAATGAGTGTGTTAGAGAGGAGTGAATGGAGACGAATGGTTTTGGGATTTGACAAGCTGAGTGTGAGCAGGGTAATATTTAGTGAAGGGATTCAGGGAAATTGGTTATTTTTATATAGCCGGACTTGAGTCCTGGAAATGGGAAGTACAATGCCTGCACTTTAAAAGAGGGGTTTGGGATATTGGCAGTTTGGAGGGATATGTTATATATCTTTATATATACTTCTAAACTGTTGTATTCTGGGCACCTCTGCAAAGACAGTGATTATGTATGAGTGAGGTGAAAGTGTTGAATGATGATGAAAGTATTTTCTTTTCAGGGATTTTCTTTCTTTTTGGGTCACCCTGCCTCGGTGGGAGATGGCCGACTTGTTAAAAAAAAAAATTATTATGCACATTCATCTGACTTTTCTTGGATTTTTTCTTAATAGTTCTTCTTATTACTTCGTTTCATCTCCATGGGGAAATGTAACATGAATCTTTCCTCCGTAAGTCATGCGTGTTGCAAAAGTCGACTAAAATGCAGAGAGCAACGAGCTAGTAACCCCCTTCTCCCATATAGTCTACTAAAAATAAAAAGTGTGAGCAGGGTGATATTTTGCAAAGGGATTCAAGGAAACCAGTTAGACAGACTTGAGTCCTGGAGGTGGGAAGTGCAATGCCTGCAGTTTCAAAGAGGGGTTTGGGATATTTGCTATTTGGAGTGACATCCGCATGGTCATATCTGCATGCCTCTGCAAAGAATGATTGTGTGTGAATGACGGTAAAAGTGATGAATAATGATGGTTAGCCCTTTGACTGTCACAACCCCCAAAACCTGATGTGTCTCCTGTTGTCGCAAAATATTTGAAAAAAAGCAAAAAAATTCTTATGAAATGATAGAGAATCTTTTCCCGATGATAATGACACCAAAACTACAAAACTGGATGGAAAATTTATGAAATTATGCTTTCACGAAGTTAGCGACCTTGGCGACATTTATGCATCAGTGATTTTGCCCACTTTGAGCCCTATTTTTGGCCAATTCCATTGTTCCAGTCCACCAAATTCATAGCCATTTCTTTAGAACTCCATTTGTTCTATCAATTGAGTACAAGAAACTGCCCATTTACCATTTTCAACTACCCAATAAAGTGGTCAGAAATTGGCAATTTGGCCATTTTCATGCATATTAAAAAACATGTCAATTTCAAAATATTTTATTTTTATTTTTTTTATTATCACACTGGCCGATTCCCACCAAGGCAGGGTGGCCCGAAAAAGAAAAACTTTCACCATCATTCACTCCATCACTGTCTTGCCAGAAGGGTGCTTTACACTACAGTTTTTAAACTGCAACATTAACACCCCTCCTTCAGAGTGCAGGCACTGTACTTCCCATCTCCAGGACTCAAGTCCGGCCTGCCGGTTTCCCTGAACCCCTTCATAAATGTTACTTTGCTCACACTCCAACAGCACGTCAAGTATTAAAAACCATTTGTCTCCATTCACTCCTATCAAACACGCTCACGCATGCCTGCTGGAAGTCCAAGCCCCTCGCACACAAAACCTCCTTTACCCCCTCCCTCCAACCTTTCCTAGGCCGACCCCTACCCCGCCTTCCTTCCACTACAGACTGATACACTCTTGAAGTCACACTGTTTCGCGCCATTCTCTCCACATGTCCGAACCACCTCAACAACCCTTCCTCAGCCCTCTGGACAACAGTTTTGGTAATCCGCACCTCCTCCTAACTTCCAAACTACGAATTCTCTGCATTATATTCACACCACACATTGCTCTCAGACATGACATCTCCACTGCCTCCAGCCTTCTCCTCGCTGCAACATTCATCACCCATGCTTCACACCCATATAAGAGCGTTGGTAAAACTATACTCTCATACATTCCCCTCTTTGCCTCCAAGGACAAAGTTCTTTGTCTCCACAGACTCCTAAGTGCACCACTCACCCTTTTCCCCTCATCAATTCTATGATTCACCTCATCTTTCATAGACCCATCCGCTGACACGTCCACTCCCAAATATCTGAATACATTCACCTCCTCCATACTCTCTCCCTCCAATCTGATATCGAATCTTTCATCACCTAATCTTTTTGTTATCCTCATAACCTTACTCTTTCCTGTATTCACTTTCAATTTTCTTCTTTTGCACACCCCACCAAATTCATCCACCAATCTCTGCAACTTCTCTTCAGAATCTCCCAAGAGCACAGTGTCATCAGCAAAGAGCAACTGTGACAACTCCCACTTTATGTGTGATTCTTTATCTTTTAACTTCATGCCTCTTGCCAAGACCCTCGCATTTACTTCTCTTACAACCCCATCTATAAATATATTAAACAACCACGGTGACATCACACATCCCTGTCTAAGGCCCACTTTTACTGGGAAATAATTTCCCTCTTTCCTACATACTCTAACTTGAGCCTCACTATCCTCGTAAAAACTCTTCACTGCTTTCAGTAACCTACCTCCTACACCATACACCTGCAACATCTGCCACATTGCCCTCCTATCCACCCTGTCATACGCCTTTTCCAAATCCATAAATGCCACAAAGACCTCTTTAGCCTTATCTAAATACTGTTCACTTATATGTTTCACTGTAAACACCTGGTCCACACACCCCCTACCTTTCCTAAAGCCTCCTTGTTCATCTGCTATCCTATTCTCCGTCTTACTCTTAATTCTTTCAATAATAACTCTACCATACACTTTGCCAGGTATACTCAACAGACTTATCCCCCTATAATTTTTGCACTCTCTTTTATCCCCTTTGCCTTTATACAAAGGAACTATGCATGCTCTCTGCCAATCCCTAGGTACCTTACCCTCTTCCATACATTTATTAAATAATTGCACCAACCACTCCAAAACTATATCCCCACCTGCTTTTAACATTTCTATCTTTATCCCATCAATCCCGGCTGCTTTACCCCCTTTCATTTTACCTACTGCCTCACGAACTTCCCCCACACTCACAACTGGCTCTTCCTCACTCCTACAAGATGTCGTTCCTCCTTGCCCTATACACGAAATCACAGCTTCCCTATCTTCATCAACATTTAACAATTCCTCAAAATATTCCCTCCATCTTCCCAATACCTCTAACTCTCCATTTAATAACTCTCCTCTCCTATTTTTAACTGACAAATCCATTTGTTCTCTAGGCTTTCTTAACTTGTTAATATCACTCCAAAACTTTTTCTTATTTTCAACAAAATTTGTTGATAACATCTCACCCACTCTCTCATTTGCTCTCTTTTTACATTGCTTCACCACTCTCTTAACCTCTCTCTTTTTCTCCATATACTCTTCCCTCCTTGCATCACTTCTACTTTGTAAAAACTTCTCATATGCTAACCTTTTCTCCCTTACTACTCTCTTCACATCATCATTCCACCAATTGCTCCTCTTCCCTCCCGCACCCACTTTCCTGTAACCACAAACTTCTGCTGAACACTCTAACACTACATTTTTAAACCTACCCCATACCTCTTCGACCCCGTTGCCTATGCTCTCATTAGCCCATCTATCCTCCAATAGCTGTTTATATCTTACCCTAACTGCCTCCTCTTTTAGTTTATAAACCTTCACCTCTCTCTTCCCTGATGCTTCTATTCTCCTTGTATCCCATCTACCTTTTACTCTCAGTGTAGCTACAACTAGAAAGTGATCTGATATATCTGTGGCCCCTCTATAAACATGTACATCCTGAAGTCTACTCAACAGTCTTTTATCTACCAATACATAATCCAACAAACTACTGTCATTTCGCCCTACATCATATCTTGTATACTTATTTATCCTCTTTTTCTTAAAATATGTATTACCTATAACTAAACCCCTTTCTATACAAAGTTCAATCAAAGGGCTCCCATTATCATTTACACCTGGCACCCCAAACTTACCTACCACACCCTCTCTAAAAGTTTCTCCTACTTTAGCATTCAGGTCCCCTACCACAATTACTCTCTCACTTGGTTTAAAGGCTCCTATACATTCACTTAACATCTCCCAAAATCTCTCTCTCTCCTCTGCATTCCTCTCTTCTCCAGGTGCATACACGCTTATTATGACCCACTTCTCGCATCCAACCTTTACTTTAATCCACATAATTCTTGAATTTACACATTCATATTCTCTTTTCTCCTTCCATAACTGATCATTCAACATTACTGCTACCCCTTCCTTTGCTCTAACTCTCTCAGATACTCCAGATTTAATCCCATTTATTTCCCCCCACCGAAACTCCCCTACCCCCTTCAGCTTTGTTTCGCTTAGGGCCAGGACATCCAACTTCTTTTCATTCATAACATCAGCAATCATCTGTTTCTTGTCATCCGCACTACATCCACGCACATTTAAGCATCCCAGTTTTATAAAGTTTTTCTTCTTCTCTTTTTTAGTAAATGTCTACAGGAGAAGGGGTTACTAGCCCATTGCTCTCGGCATTTTAGTCGCCTCATACGACACGCATGGCTTACGGAGGAAAGATTCTTTTCCACGTCCCCATGGACAATAGAAGAAATAAAGAGGAACAAGAGCTATTTAGAAAAATGAGAAAAACCTAGATGTATGTATATATATATGCATGTGCATGTCTGTGAAGTGTGACCAAAGTGTAAGTAGGAGTAGCAAGATATCCCTGTTATCTAGCGTGTTTATGAGACAGAAAAAGAAACCAGCAATCCTACCATCATGCAAAACAGTTACAGGTTTCTGTTTCACAGTCACCTGGCAGGACGATAGTACTTCCGTGGGTGGTTGCTGTCTACCAACCTACTACCAAAATAGGGTCCAGAATGAACAATGCAGACATTCCTGGCACTAAAATAACATTTTGTCTGTTCGTCAGTTATGTCTCCATACTATATAACATACTATATAACAGTATATAACAAGGTTCATACTAGTTTATGAACCTTGTTACATACTGCATGCCCTATACAGTGGACCCCTGGATTTCGACATTATTCCATTCTAGAGAGCGTGTCTTATACCAAATCTGTCATAATCCGAATTAATTTTCCCCATAAGAAATAATGGAAATCCAATTAATCCGTTCCAGACACCCAAAAATATTAAAGAAAATATTTTTTTTACATGAAATATACATTTCCCTACACAAAAAATGATGAGACATGCAGAATAAATAAATAAATAAATAATAAAATGGCACATACCTTTACTGAAGACATATTGATGAGTGATGAGACAGAAGGAGGGGAGAGGATGGAGGAGTTTACAATTGTTTGGAAGGGGAATCCCCTTCCATAAATACTTCAGGTATGCTTTTTAATGGCACTAGGACCAACTTGAGAGTCACTGTCGCACCAAAAACCTGTCCTGAGAGCTATGTTTCTGGCATCTCTAAGATTTCCCTAAAATGGGACACAACACACTCATTGTAGATGTTGCCAGCACGGCCTGCAACAGCTGTTTCAGGGTGATGTTCATCCATAAAGGTTTGCACTTCAATCCACTTTGCACAAATGTCCTTAATCTTTGAAGAAGGCAACTTCCTCCATCTCTCTTCCTCCTCCTCTGAGGGAAATTCCTGAGCTGTGGTCTGTTGCTGTTGCACCTCGAGCTCTTGCAGCTCTGTAGTGGTTAGCTCTTCATTATGGTTAGCAAAGCAGCAGCGGCAGCGGCAGCAGCGACTTCCAAGCTCCGTACTTTTCTCCAACTATCAGAGCTACCAATGCTCCTATGATGACCTAGTTACAAGCAAAACTGCACTACCCAACGTAGCACCCAGAATGACCAAAGATTACCAACAGTGAAACCTACAAATCGAAAATAATAGAGATCAAAGGAAGACTGCCCACAAACCGAAAGCAACACCCCGCTGCCAGCCGAACAACGTAACCCTAAGCTTTGTATAACTACAACTTCTTCTTAACTACAACAATTCCTGTAGTATTATGAGGCGCAATCTAAGAGGAAACAGCACCAAGGCCAGCAAGAAAACACCGAAAAATCAACTATTCAACAAGTGTAGCCAGGAGGACGCCGGCCCAGCAACCACCCCACTCACCACCACTCAAGGCGACACCACAACAATAACAACAAACATGGCTGCCGCCAGCCCATCCTCCCCTCTCTTCCCCGGATTCAACCTACCAAGTAGTCTCTCAGGTATCACCAATGATTCAGATACCCTAAAGACATGCATCTCCACCTTAGTTATTGAAAATATGAATCTTCAAGAGACGCTAACAAAACAAGACACCAGGATGACACAACTCGAGAACAAAATCCTCAGTCTTGAACAAAAGTTATCAACACCAGGAATGACTAACTGTGACAAGACCATCCAAACAGTCATAGACAGCCATACCCAACAAATAATATCTCTTAATACAAAAGTTGAAGAAGCAGTAAAAGAATGGAAGAACAACTTAGATAACCAGTTCAGTGACTACTTTGCTCTCCAAGAAGATAAAACTGAACAAGATAAACTATCGGACGCAGTAATAGTTAACAGTCCACTTTTTCCCAGTGATATGAACCAAACAAACAGTAAAGAAATTACTCTGCAGATCATAAAGGACCAAACAAGTGTTACTGTACCAGAGTCAGAAATAAAAGAAGCCAGGTTACTAGGATCCCATGGTAGAAAAAGTGTTATGCTTAGATTCCACTCACTTAGTTATTGCATCTATTAAAGTAAAGAAAGAGGTATACATAAACGAGTGTCTTACCAAAAAACGTCAGAACCTCCTGTATAGAGTCAGAAAACTTAAGCGGGAGAATAATGACACAATACACCAATGCTTCACACGGGATGGGAAAAATCTTGTTAGGAAAACAAATGTAGGTCAACTGTACACAATCATGAACGAGAATGATCTATCACGATTTCTCAGGGATACTAATCTTACAGAGAATAACTAAACAATGTCCAACCTAAAAGCCTACGTAGTGTAGTGTATGTTTTGCTCCATTATTGTTCAAATTTCATTGTACAATCTCTTAGTAATTAAATAATCAACTACCTCATTTTGTGATTTTACTAGTAAGCATAAGTCACCTTATGTAATTTTCTTATTTACTATTGTTTGCTTAAACATTAGCTGAATTGATACTTTCTCTGTCCATATTACTACCTCATATTTTTTTAAATACTATCAATTGATATTACTTACTAAAATTAATAATTATCATTTTTACTATAATTTCAATTTACTCTTAACATTTTTGACATTTAATAACCATTACTTGGAGACAAAGAACTTTGTCCTTGGAGGCAAAGAGGGGAATGTATGAGAGTATAGTTTTACCAACGCTCTTATATGGGTGTGAAGCGTGGGTGATGAATGTTGCAGCGAGGAGAAGGCTGGAGGCAGTGGAGATGTCATGTCTGAGGGCAATGTGTGGTGTGAATATAATGCAGAGAATTCGTAGTTTGGAAGTTAGGAGGAGGTGCGGGATTACCAAAACTGTTGTCCAGAGGGCTGAGGAAGGGTTGTTGAGGTGGTTCGGACATGTAGAGAGAATGGAGCGAAACAGAATGACTTCAAGAGTGTATCAGTCTGTAGTGGAAGGAAGGCGGGGTAGGGGTCGGCCTAGGAAGGGTTGGAGGGAGGGGGTAAAGGAGGTTTTGTGTGCGAGGGGCTTGGACTTCCAGCAGGCATGCGTGAGCGTGTTTGATAGGAGTGAATGGAGACAAATGGTTTTTAATACTTGACGTGCTGTTGGAGTGTGAGCAAAGTAACATTTATGAAGGGATTCAGGGAAACCGGCAGGCCGGACTTGAGTCCTGGAGATGGGAAGTACAGTGCCTGCACTCTGAAGGAGGGGTGTTAATGTTGCAGTTTAAAAACTGTAGTGTAAAGCACCCTTCTGGCAAGACAGTGATGGAGTGAATGATGGTGAAAGTTTTTCTTTTTCGGGCCACCCTGCCTTGGTGGGAATCGGCCGGTGTGATAATAAAAAAAAATAAATAAATACTTGTCTAATTACCTTTACCTGTTTTAATACCACATTTACTATCTTAGAGTACTCTTAATTACCTTGTACTGCCATATAACCTCAAATATAACTACCAGTGCAATACTGAATGAAATAAACATTACTTTTTCACTTTTTTTGTAATCATTATTACTTACTAAAATTTTATTAAACACCATATTTACTACCAGTCAATTTTACTGTACATTATTAATCCTGCCAAGCAATGAACCTTTGATATAACTTGCTGCACAATAAACACATGATATACCATGCTGCACAATCAACCTACTATACAATTTACCTTCTCTTAGATGTAACTTTTTTCCCCATCTTTCATTACTTGCAAGAACATTCAGTTCACTATTCATTGATTAGAATTTCCTCTAGTAGAGTTCACACAACATTGTGAGATTATTGCTTCTTGCCTGAATACTGCAAAACTAAATGTGCAAAAATATATTTAGACCTTCAATTAATCTTCTATGCTAGGTCACCATGGTGTACAGTAAGGCCCCGCTTTATGGCATTTTGCGTTACGGCATTCCGCTAATATGGCGATGTCAAATTATGACCAAAATTTGCTATACGGCAAGCTGGCTTTCAAATATGCCGCCCCCCCCTCCCGGTTTGTTTACATTTTCCGTGACCACATCTATTATGTCAGGAAACTTTCCAAAATTTCAAGTGTTTTTAAGTTACTGCATATTTTATATGTACTCTGATAATTATACTTATGTGTACCTGTACCTAAATATACTTAAACACTGTGCTGGTGTGCAGGTACACATTAAAATCGCTAAGTCTCTCTCTACTCATGACGCCAATACTGCATAATAATAATCACTTTTGGGCACACTAAATGTCTTATTTTACATCAATATAGGCATTTTCATTAATCCATCTATGATATTTTCCTCAGAATTATATATGAAACCCATTACATAACATATAAACATGATACATACACTCACAGAATAAAAACTGATGTAAATATAAGATTTGTTTACAAAGCAGCTGTGTAGGTAGTATCGGAAGAATTATGTTTTCTCTAGTCAAACACTGGGGGGTAACTGTAGAAAAATATTCTTTTCGTATGCCTTTATATATAGCAATTAATGACCCTTGTGGGTTTAGTGCTTTTTATTATAGTAATAATATTATTATTAATATTAATAATAATATTATTATTATTATTAATATTATTATCTTCATTCACTCTAAAAAAAAGGTGTGTTGCCGTTTGTTTATTCTGAACTAACTTGTACAACTTGTACACAATGTAAGAATATTTGTATTGTGAGGTAATTATTATAATAAAAAAATATTGAGTTAAATGTTTTACAAACTCTTACAAATGTACATGAATGAACTAAAAGTAGACACACATTAATACGCATTTATTTCGCCTGATCAAGTGATCGCCCACTACCTCTTCAGTTTGTGTTCTTACATTGTCTGAACTCTGTATCTCGCTCTCTCTCTCATTTACTCTTTCATTAACTAGTCGACTCTCATTGACGATGGCATCTAAGGTTAGCTGTGATAAAAAGAGAAGTCGTAAGCCTCTTGCTTTAAGTGCCAAGTTAAAGGATGATGGTATTCCATTCTGATTTTATTCAATAAACACCCTGCCACTCACCTCTCACACATTAATATTAATATTTTAAGGTAAGTAATAAGTGTACTGTGTGTATCTTACCTTTTAATGTGCTTTTAATGCCTATTTCTATTGCTAGCTTAATTTAAGTTAGTGTAAACTTGTTGTCTGGCATTTATTGCATATTTTATATGTGCTCTGATAATAATACTTGTAGAGCTGTGTGGTAGCCAGGTGGAGGGACAACATTACGTTTTCTCTGCTCAGCCATCAGAGAAAACGTGTATGAATCTGCGTTTGGCCCAGCCACTCCCCCACTCCGCTTTTGTTTACAATTTTTGGCATGAATTATTCATTACTTCTACCTTCGTTTATGATGGCATCTAGAGGTAGTTGTTAGAAATTATTAAATTCAGTGAACAAGGCATGTCGATGTTAATAATATGGCTCTGGGCCATGGTGTAGGTAGCCGGTAAGTGTAGCCCAGGCGGGGTACACCTACCAGCTACCTACATTGACTTCCTACAAATAAATACTCCTCACCTCTCTTCCTATATAAAGACTACACATATTTTAAGGTAAATAATGAGTGTACTGTATGTGTATTTTACCCCTCTGATATGGTTTAAATATCGTATAATAAGTATGAGACGGGGAGCCAGGGCTACCTACACCTGGGCTACCTGCACCTGACTTCCTACAAATAAGTACTACTCACCTCTCTCCCTACATTAGGATTACAAATACTTTAAGATAAGTAATGAATTTACTGTGAATGTATTTTAATTTGTGTGTTTTTAATGCCTAGTTCTATTACTAACTTAATATAATTTAGTGTAAACTTGTTGTCTGGCATTTATATGCATTTATAAATGGAAAAAAATGGCTTTCTGAATTCCGGCGACAGCCTGGAACCTAATTGCATTCCCTGATAATCAAAGCTAAGGCTTCTCTTCTAAACAATGAAAACTGACTTCAAATACTGCCACGTATTATGTACTTTGGAACAAAGTAAATTACAAAAAACATTTTTTACCAAGATCGACCAATGGAGAACATATCTAAAATAATAAACAGGGAAAATTTAAGAAATAAAAATGACACGAGCAGAGATTCATAACCTGGAAAAAATAAAAAGGAAGAAAACAGAAAAGGAAATGCATGTGGAAGAAGAATAAGTCAACATATGTCAGCTGATATAGAAGAGGAAGATCACTGAAGATGGTTTTCCAAGTACTACACAACATTGTAACAAGTAGAATAAACAGATAAATCAGAAAAAGGCAATATATAAAAATACAGGTATCCCTCAACATTAGCAAGGGTTAGGGGATCAAGAGCCTCGCGAATGTTGAACAATCGCTAATGTTTGGTGCCCCAATATATTGTAGGGAAATATAATACAATACTGCTTCCTTAACTTGTTGAACCATGAACAATCATAAAATACACAAAAACATCATAAATTGTACTAAATACATACATGTTATGGTTTAATAACATGTATGTTATTAAATACCAATGCCTCCACCACTGCCTCCACCACTGCCTCCACCACTGCCTCCACCACTGCCTCCACCACTGCCTCCACCACTGCCTCCACCACTTCCTCAACCACTTCAAGTCCCTACTACCCTCCCTCCGACCCCCGCAACTGGTAGCCAGCCCTCCCACCACTGTGTGGCGAGTGTTTTGTTTGTTTATTATTTGCTATTAAACTACAGTATAAATAATGTAAACCCATTCATGACTGCATATTGGAATGGCTATTCGGACAGGTATTGGACGGTGGCATCATGTGTTGACTGTTGAACACAGCAAAGAATCAAACATTTCTGCTACTGCTAATAATAAAAATAATAATAATAATAATAATAATAATAATAATAATAATAATAATAATAATAATAATAATAATAATAATAATAATAATAATAATAATAATAATAAATACAATAGAATTGAAGAAGGAAATTGTACAAAAATACAAGGGAGTGGTTGACACATTGTCAGTGTGGCTTTGTTTATGCTGGAGTGAGCATTAGTCTTCATGCTCTTCAAAACATTTCACAATAATTCACTGTGTTTGGTGCTTGTAGATGGAGTGTGACTGGAGTGGTAGAGGCAGTGGTAGAGGCAGTGGTAGAGGCAGTGGGTGAGGCAGCGGTTGAGGCAGCGGTTGAGGCAGCGGTTGAGGCAGCGGCTGAGGCAGCGGCTGAGGCAGCGGTTGAGGCAGCGGTTGAGGCAGCAGTTGAGGCAATGGTAGAGGCAGCAGTTTAGGCAGTGGTTGAGGCAATGGTAGAGGCAGCAGTTGAGGCAGTGGTATTTAATAACATATATGTTATAAATAATAATAGTACATATTATTAATATGTACTATTTTTTTTTTCAACAAGTCGGCCGTCTCCCACCGAGGCAGGGTGACCCAAAAAAGAAAGAAAATCCCCAAAAAGAAAATACTTTCATCATCATTCAACACTTTCACCACACTCGCACATTATCACTGTTTTTGCAGAGGTGCTCAGAATACAACAGTTTAGAACCATACATATATAAAGATACACAACATATCCCTCCAAACTGCCAATATCCTAAACCCCTCCTTTAACCCTTTGACTGTTTTCGATGTATAAATACGTCTTACGAGCCAATGTTTCTGACGTATATATACTCAATAATTCTAGCGGCTTCAAATCAAGCGGGAGAAAGCTGGTAGGCCCACATGTGAGAGAATGGGTCTGTGTGGTCAGTGTGCACCACATAAAAAAAATCCTGCAGCACACATTGAGTAATGAGAAAAAAAAAAACTCCGATCGTTTTTTTGGAATAAAACGCCGACTTTGAGGTGTATTTTCGTATAGTATTTATCATTGTATTCGCGTTTTCATGGTCTTAGGTGATAAAATGGAAAACATATTACAGAAATAGAGATGATTTTCATTATTTGACGATGAAAACGACCTTGAAACTGAGCTCAAAGTAGCAGAAATGTTCGATTTTTACCAATGTTCAGGAGTAAATAAATCGCACCACACGTCCAATACACGTCAACTGGGGAGTCTAATATTCTTTCACTAGTGCACTGATATTATTTATACCATTTTTACAATAATGCAGTAGTCTGCATAACAGTAAATTTTGTATTTTTTTGTATGAATAAAAAATCAAAATAGAAAGCAATAATAATATAAGAAGGGCCTAGAGATGTGACTAATGAACAGAGCATATGTTATTTTAGTGCCACGAATGTCTACCTTGTTTATTCTGGACCCTATTTTGAAATTGGCATCTTTTTTAGTTTGCGTGAAATTGGCCAAATTGCCAATTTCTGACCACCATATTGGGTAGTCCAAATTAGTAAATGGGAGGTTTCTTGTACTCAGCTAAAGAAATAGCTATGAGTTTGGTCAACTGGAGCAATGGAATTGGCTGAAAATAGGGCTCAAAGTCGGCGAAATTGCCGATACGCATATGTCGCCGAGACCGCTAACTTCGCGGAAGCATAATTCCATGAGTTTTCGACCAAATTTCGAACTTTTGGTGTCATTACCATCGGGAAAAGATTCTCTATCATTTCATAAGAAAAATAATTTATTTTTTTTCAAAAATTGAGCGACATAGAATGACAGTTTCAGAAAGGGGCCTGAAACAGTCAAAGGGTTAAAGTGCAGGCATTGTACTTCCCATTTCCAGGACTCAAGTCCGACTATATGAAAATAACCGGTTTCCCTGAATCCCTTCACTAAATATTACCCTGCTCACACTCCAACAGATCGTCAGGTCCCAAGTACCATTCGTCTCCATTCACTCCTATCTAACACGCTCACGCACGCTTGCTGGAAGTCCAAGCCCCTTGCCCACAAAACCTCCTTTACCCCCTCTCTCCAACCCTTTTGAGGACGACCCCTACCCCGCCTTCATTCCATTATAGATTTATATGCTTTCCATGTCATTCTACTTTGATCCATTCTCTCTAAATGACCAAACCACCTCAACAACCCCTCTTCTGCCCTCTGACTAATACTTTTATTAACTCCACACCTTTTCCTAATTTCCACACTCCGAATTTTCTGCATAATATTTACACCACACGTTGCCCTTAAACAGGACATCTCCACTGTCTCCAACTGCCTCCTCACTGCTGCATTCACAATCCAAGCTTCACACCCATATAAGAGTGTTGGTACTACTATACTTTCATACATTCCCTTCTTTGCCTCCATAGATAACGTTTTTTGACTCCACATATACCTCAACGCACCACTCACCTTTTTTCCCTCATCAATTCTATGATTAACCTCATCCTTCATAAATCCTTCCGCCGACACTTCAACTCCCAAGTATCTGAAAACATTCACTTCTTCCATACTCCTCCTCCCCAATTTGATATCCAATTTTTCTTTATCTAAATCATTTGACACCCTCATCACCTTACTCTTTTCTATGTTCACTTTCAACTTTCTACCTTTACACACATTCCCAAACTCATCCACTAACCTTTGCAATTTTTCTTTAGAATCTCCCATAAGCACAGTATCATCAGCAAAAAGTAACTGTGTCAATTCCCATTTTGAATTTGATTCCCCAAAATTTAATCCCACCCCTCTCCCGGACACCCTAGCATTTACTTCCTTTACAACCCCATCTATAAATATATTAAACAACCATGGTGACATTACACATCCCTGTCTAAGACCTACTTTTACCGGGAAGTAGTCTCCCTCTCTTCTACACACCCTAACCTGAGCCTCACTATCCTCATAAAAACTCTTTACAGCATTTAATAACTTACCACCTATTCCATATACTTGCAACATCTGCCACATTGCTCCTCTATCCACTCTATCATATGCCTTTTCTAAATCCATAAATGCAATAAAAACTTCCCTACCTTTATCTAAATACTGTTCACATATATGCTTCAATGTAAACACTTGATCTACACATCCCCTACCCACTCTGAAACCTCCTTGCTCATCCGCAATCCTACATTCTGTCTTACCTCTAATTCTTTCAATTATAACCCTACCGTACACTTTTCCTGGTATACTCAGTAAACTTATTCCTCTATAATTTTTACAGTCTCTTTTGTCCCCTTTCCCTTTATATAAAGGGACTATACATGCTCTCCGCCAATCCCTAGGAACCTTCCCCTCTTTCATACATTTATTAAACAAAAGTACCAACCACTCCAACACTATATCCCCCCCTGCTTTTAATACTTCTGTCATGATCCCATCAGTTCCAGCTGCTTTACCTTCTTTCATTTTACGTAATGCCTCACGTACCTCCCCCACACTTACATTCTGCTCTTCTTCACTCCTAAAAGATGGTATACCTCCCTGACCAGTGCATGAAATTACTGCCTCTGTTTCTTCCTTAACATTTAAAAGTTCCTCAAAATATTCTCGCCATCTACCTAATACCTCCATCTCCCCATCTACTAACTCCCCTACTCTGTTTTTAATTGACAAATCCATACTTTCCCTAGGCTTTCTTAACTTGTTTAACTCACTCCAAAATTTTTTCTTATTTTCATTAAAATTTCTTGACAGTGCCTCTCCCACTCTATCATCTGCTCTCCTTTTGCACTCTCTCACCACTCTCTTTACCTTTCTTTTACTCTCCATATACTCTGCTCTTCTTATAACACTTCTGCTTTGTAAAAACCTCTCATAAGCTACCTTTTTCTCTTTTATCACACCCTTTACTTCATCATTCCACCAATCACTCCTCTTTCCTCCTGCCCCCACCCTCCTATAACCACAAACTTCTGCCCCACATTCTAATACTGCATTTTTAAAACTATTCCAACCCTCTTCAACCCCCCCACTACTCATCTTTACACTAGCCCACCTTTCTGTCAATAGTCGCTTATATCTCACCCGAACTTCCTCCTCCCTTAGTTTATACACTTTCACCTCCCTCTTACTTGTTGTTGCCACCTTCCTCTTTTCCCATCTACCTCTTACTCTAACTGTAGCTACAACTAAATAATGATCCGATATATCAGTTGCCCCTCTATAAACATGTATATCCTGGAGCCTACCCATCAACCTTTTATCCACCAATACATAATCTAATAAACTACTTTCATTACGTGCTACATCATACCTTGTATATTTATTTATCCTCTTTTTCATAAAATATGTATTACTTATTAACAAATCTCTTTCTATACATAGCTCAATTAAAGGCTCCCCATTTACATTTACCCCTGGCACCCCAAATTTACCTACTACTCCCTCCATAACATTTTTACCCACTTTAGCATTGAAATCCCCACCCACCATTACTCTCACACTTGATTCAAAACTCCCCACGCATTCACTCAACATTTCCCAAAATCTCTCTCTCTCCTCTACACTTCTCTCTTCTCCATGTATGTTATTAAATACCACTGCCTCAACTGCTGCCTCGCCCGCTGCCTCGCCCGCTGCCTCGCCCGCTGCCTCGCCCGCTGCCTCGCCCGCTGCCTCGCCCGCTGCCTCGCCCGCTGCCTCGCCCGCTGCCTCGACCGCTGCCTCGCCCGCTGCCTCAACCGCTGCCTCAACCCCTGCCTCAACCCCTGCCTCAACCCCTGCCTCAACCCCTGCCTCAACCCCTGCCTCTACCCCTGCCTCTACCCCTGCCTCTATCCCTGCCTCTACCCCTGCCTCTACCCCTGCCTCTACCCCTGCCTCTACCCCTGCCTCTACCCCTGCCTCTACCCCTGCCTCTACCCCTGCCTCTACCCCTGCCTCTACCCCTGCCTCTACCACTGCCTCTACCACTGCCTCTACCACTGCCTCTACCACTGCCTCTACCACTGCCTCTACCACTGCCTCTACCACTGCCTCTACCACTGCCTCTACCACTGCCTCTACCACTGCCTCTACCACTGCCTCTACCACTGCCTCTACCACTGCCTCTACCACTCCAGTCACACTCCATCTACAAGCACCAAACACAGTGAATTATTGTGAAATGTTTGGAAGAGCATGAAGACTAATGCTCACTCCAGCATAAACAAAGCCACACTGACAATGTGTCTACCACTCCCTTGTATTTTTGTACAATTTCCTTCAATTCTATCGTATTTATTATTATTATTATTATTATTATTATTATTATTATTATTATTATTATCAGTAGCAGAAATGTTTGATTCTTTGCTGTGTTCAACAGTCAACACATGATGCCACCGTCCAATACCTGTTCAAATAGCCATTCCAATATGCAGTCATGAATGGGTTTACATTATTTATACTGTAGTTTAATAGCAAATAATGAACAAACAAAACACTCACCACACAGTGGTGGGAGGGCTGGCTGCCAGTTGCAGGGGTCGGAGGGAGGGTAGTATGGACTCGCAGGTGGTGGGAAACTTAAATATGATTTGGCAGCTAGGAATTTGGTGGCTGGGAATTTGGCAGTTGGGAATTTGGCGGTTGGGAATTCGCAAATGTGTGAAGCCCGCAAAAGTTGAAAACGCGAATGTTGGGGGAAACCTGTACTAATGATTACTGGAAGACATTCGTCTCCTGCTCCAGTGGCATCATGCACTATAATGAAAACAAAGAAATACTGTAAGACAATTTTAAACGACAAGTGGCAATTAAAAAAAAAGAAACGAGGATGCAAAATTTTGAAAGGAATATACGTAGTTAAGTTTCTTGCAAACATTAATAAAGAAAATATGTATACTATTTTAATAGAAAACTGGCTTATGTCAAATGAAGCCACTAAGAGAATGCAACCCATTGTGTAATTATATATACTATATCTATTCTTTTTTTTACTGATTTATGTTTTCACTCCCTTCAAATTCAACCTTATAGTCATCCTCTGTACATCAATTTTATTCTGAATCAGTTCCTCTGGCTATGCAGTATCTCTGAATTTATTTATTCCTCACTATATCCAGTCCACAAGTATTTTTCAAATATTCCTCTTCCCTTCTTATATCTGAGCTATCATGTTTCACCACTGAACAAATTATGTGGATTGTACAACCTGGTTTCTAAAGACTGAATCTCACCATATATACTATAGGCTCCATTAGTTTCTTGTATTAACATACCGGCCATATATTTTCTTAAATTTTCGTTTTCTATTCATGCCGCTTCTGTATGTACAGAACAACTGAAAACTTTCATCTTTTCCCTTATGTTTGTGAAACAAAACTTTACTGTGTCCCCAACATTTTACACCTGTGCTCTCATTTCTCTTCTATTTATATTTACAAGAATAGTATCTCATTTTTCTCTTCCTCTTTAAATATCTCATATTTCCCTATAATATTACACACTTCCGTTTTAATGAAGAAATTTTATGGGAAAGATGTTGTATAACCAACAAGTTTATAAAATGACACTATAATAGAATGGAAAAAGGTTTCCATTTTGGCAGTCAATTTCATAAAATACTATACAGACTACAATCTCAAATTATAATTTCAGATTCATCTTTGAGAAGATGCCAAACCAATTTTTTTATGTTTTTTTTTTTTAACACTAGCCTTCTCCCAGCTAGGGAGGGTGACCCAAAAAAGAAACACTTGTACCATCATTCCCTCTACCACTGTCTTGCCAGAGGCAATCAGATACAACAGTTTAGATGTCACTCTAATCAGGAAATATCCTAAATGTCACATTTAAAATACAAGCACTGTACTCACCACCTCAAGGATTCAAGTCTTGGTAACCAGTTTTCCTGAATCCCTTCACTTTTTTTTTTTTTTTTTACAAATTCAAATACTGTACAAATAAATCAAATGCAATATAAGAGGTAATGCACAATGTTGATGAAAAAAAACACATCTCACAAAGTAAACTGAATAAGGATCCTCTGATTCCATGGCTATTTGGATCAGTAATCTAAACTGCGATACACTAATCCGGCTTCAGTACGTATCACCGGTTATAATTCTTACAAACAGCTGAATAATAGTAAAAACCAATAGTGAACGAGTATTTACAGTCTTCAGCTGATCGACCATTACTGATGCTGCTAACTTGAAGCCACTCACTGTGTCACTGGTCCACTGACCCAGTGACTGTGCTACCTGCTCTGGCCCAGGACACTTGTACGTTTCACTCCACCGTATCAGCTCATCCTTTGAACTCTACCATTAAAACACACAACATGACAGTGAACATGCAGAGTAATATAAACTATAAGAAAGACCTTAAAAAGAAAAGAAAAACTATTTCTGATAATTTTAAGATATTAGTAGGTATTTGTAGTGTGACTATTATCTAGAGAAAAAGCAGTATAATTTCAATATTTAACTAAAACCAATAAGTGCATCCATACAGACACTGAAGCTTATGGCAGTGTCAACGTTTACAAGATAATAAACACTATTTTATTTATTTATTAACACATCGGCCGTCTCCCACTAAGGCAGGGTGGCCCGAAAGAGAAAAACTTTCATCATCATTCACTCCATCACTGTCTTGCCAGAGGTGCGCTTACACTACAGTTATAAAACTGCAACATTAACACCCTGTATAAAAAAAAAAGAAAAAGCTTTGAATGACTGACTTAAACAAAGACGACCATTACTGTACTTACTAGAAATGGCAATTTACGGAAAACAGAAGGACGTGAAGACATTTTGGCAGTATAGGGATTCATCACTTGGATGCCAACTAAAGAGAAAAGGTCGGCAAGCATGGCCGACTTGATTTTCAAGTCCAGAGGCTGGTCAATGTTGAGGGATGGAGATAAATTGACTTCCAGCACCCAGGGTTTTAACTGACTGTCAATTAAAATGTCAAACCCATATAACTCTGAAATAAAGGACAGATAGTTTCAAACACAGCACAAGTGTCTCAGGAGATACACAGGACCTGGATTTTATGAAGAATGCACAAGTCATGAATGAAAATAATATTAACAAATTTATTTTGTGAATTACTATACATATCAACTCTCTTCTAGTTATTTCCATCTTTTTCCTGACTTTTTCATCTATATTAAGCCTGCATTTTTTAATCAATTTTAAATCCCTTGGAAATTTACACATCTATATGGAAATAAGTATTTACACATCTATATGGAAATAAGTATTTACACATCTATATGGAAATAAGTATTTACACATCTATATGGAAATAAGTATTTACACATCTATATGGAAATAAGTATTTACACATCTATAGGGAAAATAAGTATTTACACATCTATATGGAAATAAGTATTTACACATCTATATGGGAAATAAGTATTTACACATCTATATGGAAATAAGTATTTACACATCTATATGGAAATAAGTATTTACACATCTATATGGAAATAAGTATACATGTAAGAATATGAACTAAATGAAAAAAATCTGGTTTCTCCTTTAACAGTTATATAACATTCAAATTGAGAGTCAAAGGAAAAGCAAGGTACAATACTATCTCCACTCCTTTAGCTATTGAGCAACTTATATGATGAAGAACATATGACTTTTCTTTACAAAAAGTACCAGTTTAAGCTTAGGTAAACTGAAACAAAAGTACCTATTGAGGTTTTCATTGGAATTCAGCTATCAAAAGAATTGCCATAGTGCTTATTGACAGAATATTTATGAACATTGTATGTCTGTGGTATAACTGCAGGGACAAGTATATACTGTATATGAATTCAGAATGGCTGTGTTTAAAAGGGAATTTAATGCCAATGCTAAATAAGTTCTTGAATATTTAAATGATGTCCAAGAATTTTTAGGTCAGACTTTATATGGTCCACTCAGTAGATACTAATTACTCACCAAAGCAGTTGCGAGTGTGTGGAACAAACATGTTGGTTGCAGTATTCATCTGATAGGATGCAGCAAGCAAAGATTTGATGATTACATCTTCAATAGACCGCATCAGAGCACCAGTATCAATTCCTTGACTCTTCAAGTGCCGTAGAAAAGCACTCAGAGACCATTTGTTTCCTTGGTCGTCCACCTCTGGATCTTCATTTCTTTTAGTATTGAAAAGAGAAAGGATAACTTAAATTAAAATAATAATAGGTAGTAGGTTGGTAGACAGCAACCACCCAGGGAAGTACTACCGTCCTGCCAGATGACTGTGAAACAAAAACCTGTAACTGTTTGCATGATGGTAGGATTGCTGGTTTCTTTTTCTGTCTCATAAACACGCTAAGATAACAGGGATATCTTGCTACTCCTACTTACACTTTGGTCACACTTCACAGACACGCACATGCATATATATATATACATACATCTAGGTTTTTCTCCTTTTTCTAAATAGCTCTTGTTCTTTTTTATTTCTTCTATTGTCCATGGGGAAGTGGAAAAGAATCTTTCCTCCGTAAGCCATGCGTGTCGTATGAGGGACTAAAATGCCGGGAGAAATTTGGGCTAGAAAACCCTTCTCCTGTATACAATTACTAAAAAAGAAGAGAAGAAAAACTTTATAAAACTGGGTTGCTTAAATGTGCGGGGGTGTAGTGCGGATGACAAGAAAACAGATGATTGCTGATGTTATGAATGAAAAGAAGTTGGATGTCCTGGCCCTAAGCGAAACAAAGCTAAAGGGGGGGTAGGAGAGTTTTCAGTGGGGGGAAAAAATGGGATTAAATCTGGAGTATCTGAGAGAGTTAGAGCAAAGGAAGGGGTAGCAGTAATGTTAAATGATCAGTTATGGAAGGAGAAAAGAGAAATGAATGTGTAAATTCAAGAATTATGTGGATTAAAGTAAAGGTTGGATGCGAGAAGTGGGTCATAATAAGCGTGTATGCCCCTGGAGAAGAGAGGAATGCAGAGGAGGAGAGAGATTTTGGGAGATGTTAAGTGAATGTATAGGACCCTTTGAACCAAGTGAGAGAGTAATTGTGGTAGGGGACTTGAATGCTAAAGTAGGAGAAACTTTTAGAGGGGGGTGTGGTAGGTAAGTTTGGGGTGCCAGGTGTAAATGATAATGGGAGCCCTTTGATTGAACTTTGTATAGAAAGGGGTTTAGTTATAGGTAATACATATTTTAAGGGAAAAAAAGGATAAATAAGTATACAAAGATATGATGTAGGGCGAAATGACAGTAGTTTGTTGGATTTGTATTGGTAGATAAAAGACTGTTGAGTAGGACTTCAGGATGTACATGTTTATAGAGGGGCCACAGATATACAGATCACTTTTTAGTTGTAGCTACACTGAGAGTAAAAGGTAGATGGGATACAAGGAGAAGAAGCATCAGGGAAGAGAGGGTGAAGGTTTTTTAAACTAAAAGAGGAGGAGTTAGGGTAAGATATAAACAGCTATTGGGGGATAGATTTGGGCTAATGAGAGCATAGGCAATGGGGTCGAAGAGGTTGGGGTAGGTTTAAAAATGTAGTGTTAGAGTGTTCAGCAGAAGTTTGTGGTTACAGGAAAGTGGGTGCAGGAGGGAAGAGGAGCGATTGGTGGAATGATGATGTAAAGAGAGTAGTAAGGGAGAAAGTTAGCATATGAGAAGTTTTTACAAAGTAGAGTGATGCAGGAGGGAAGAGTATATGGGGGGAAAAGAGGAAAAGTTAAGAGAGTGGTGAAGCAATGTAAAAAGAGAGCAAATGA
The DNA here is from genome assembly GCF_026875155.1 of Cherax quadricarinatus. NCBI lineage: Eukaryota > Metazoa > Arthropoda > Malacostraca > Decapoda > Parastacidae > Cherax > Cherax quadricarinatus. The sequence continues at coordinate 2,655,272 of NC_069454.1, read as the reverse complement.
GAGAGTGGGTGAGATGTTATCAACAATTTTGTTGAAAATAAGAAAAAGTTTTGGAGTGAGATTAACAAGTTAAGAAAGCCTAGAGAACAAATGGATTTGTCAGTTAAAATAGGAGAGGAGAGTTATTAAATGGAGGGGTTAGAGGTATTGGAAGATGGAAGGAATATTTTGAGGAATTGTTAAATGTTGATGAAGATAGGGGAAGCTGTGATTTCGTGTATAGGGCAAGGGGGAATAACTTCTTGTAGGAGTGAGGAAGAGCCAGTTGTGAGTGTGGGGGAAGTTCGTGAGGCAGTAGGTAAAATGAAAGGGGGTAAGGCAGCCGGGATTGATGGGTTAAAGATAGAAATGTTAAAAGCAGGTGGGGATATAGTTTTGGAGTGGTTGGTGCAATTTTTTAAAATAAATGTATGGAAGAAGGAAAGGTACCTAGGGTTTTGGCAGAGAGCATGCATAGTTCCTTTGTATAAAGGGCAAAGGGGATAAAAGAGAGTGCAAAAAATTATAGGGGGATAAGTCTGTTGAGTGTACCTGGTAAAGTGTATGGTAGAGTTATAATTGAAAGAATTAAGAGTAAGACGGAGAATAGGATAGCAGATGAACAAGGAGGCTTTAGGAAAGGTAGGGGGTGTGTGGACCAGGTGTTTACAGTGAAAACATATAAGTGAACAGTATTTAGATAAGGCTAAAGAGGGCTTTTTGGCATTTATGGATTTGGAAAAGGCGTATGACAGGGTGGATAGGGGGGGGAATGTGGCAGATGTTGCAAGTGTATGGTGGAGGAGGTAGGTTACTGAAAGCAGCGAAGAGTTTTTACGAGGATAGTGAGGCTTTAAGTTAGAGTATGTAGGAAAGAGGGAAATTTTTTCCCCGTAAAAGTAGGCCTTAGACAAGGAGTTTTTGATGTCACCGTGGTTGTTTAATATATTTATAGATGGGGTTGTAAGAGAAGTAAATGCGAGGGTCTTGGCAAGAGGCGTGGAGTTAAAAGATAAAGAATCACACACAAAGTGGGAGTTGTCACAGCTGCTCTTTGCTGATGACACTGTGCTCTTGGGAGAAATTTTGAAGAGAAGTTGCAGAGATTGGTGGATGAATTTGGTAGGGTGTGCAAAAGAAGGGAAAATTAAAGGTGAATACAGGAAAGAGTAAGGTTTTGAGGGATAACAAAAAGATTTGGTGATGAAAGATTGAATATCAGATTGGGGGAGGGAAAATGGAGGGGTGAACGTATTCAGTTTTTGGGATGGACGTGTCAGCGATGGGTCTTGAAAAGATGAGGTGAATCATAGAATTGATGGGGGGAAAAAGAGTGAGTGGTGCACTTAGGGGGGGGGTCTGTGGAGACAAAGAACTTTGTCCTTTGGGGGGCAAAGGGGGGAAAGTATGAGAGATAGTTTTACCAACGCTCTTATATGGGTGTTAAGGTGGGTGATGAAAGTTGAGCGGAGGGGAAAAGGGTGGAGGCAGTGGAGATGTCATGTCTGAGGGGAATGTTGTGGTGGAATTAAAGCAGAGAATTCGTAGTTTGGAAGTTAGGGGAGGTGCGGGATTACCAAAACTGTTGTCCGAGGGCTGAGGAAGGGTTGTTGGGTGGTTTGGGGCATGTAGAGAGAATGGAGCGAAAAAGAATGACCAAGAGTGTTCAGTCTGTAGGGAAGGAAGGCGGGGTGGGGTCGGCCCAGGAAGGGGTTTGGGAAAGGGGGGGGGTTTTAAAAGGGGGTTTTGTGTGCGAGGGGCTTGGACTTCACGGCCCCGTGAGGTGTTTGATAGGATGAATGGAACAAATGGTTTTTTAATACTTTTAGTGTGTTGGAGTGTGAGCAAAATACATTATGAAGGGGTTCAGGGAAAACCGGGAGGCCCGGGTTGGTCCTGGAGATGGGGGGTCAGTGCCCGCAGAAGGAGGGGTGTTAATGTTGCAGTTTAAAAACTGTAGTGTAAAGCACCCTTCTTGGGAAGACAGTGATGGAGTGAAAAGAGGGGTGAAATTTTTTTTTTCTTTTTTTGGGGCCCACCCTGCCTTGGGGGGAATCGGCCCGGGGTAATAAAAAAAAAAAACAACAAGGGATTTGATATTAATATTCCCAATGTTCATACAAAATTTTACAAAAGTTCTTAACTTTCCTCAATTCCAACTTCCTAGGAAAAAAGGAGCAAGAGCATCATGATAAAACATATACTGTCAGTATTAAATTCAATCACCCAAAAATATTTATTGACATCAGCCCCATTAAGACAAAATTTTAAAAAACAGTATTGATAATGGTGATGTCACCATGAGGGAGGTGGGGTACAGTGCTGTACCCCAAAAGGGGGAGTTTTTTAGATATTTGCGTTTGGAGGGGCATCTAAAATTGGTACCAAGGACCTCTGGCAAGACAATATGTATGAATGATCAGGGAAAATGTTTCTTTTTTGGGCATCCTCCCTTAGTAGGAACAGCGGGATGTGGGAAAAAAAAATTTAAGTATGGATAAAATTCACATGTTTACTCTTAAAGTGTCTGATTTTTCAGGTTAAGACCAAGGGGATGATGTACATAAAGGAAATTTTTCAAACCTGAGCCATATGGTAGTCAAAGAAAGAAGGATACACAAAAAATGTGTTAAACATTTCGTTGTACTTAGTTCCAAGACATTGGCACTGTCATCTTGGGAAAACTATCAATTTTTTAATTCCAAAACAGTTTTGAAAATTTAAAACGGGATTTATCATATGAAATCTAAGTATAAAAAATTTACTATAAATATATTTACTATTTGTCTCAATACAAAAAAAAAAAATTTTCTAAAAATCACCCAAAAAACTAATCTTTAATGCCAAAACAGTTAAAATTTTATACTTACTGAACAAAATTTGAATGGAATTTGTTGACCGAGTAATTAGTGAGGTAAATGCAGGGGTTCCAAAATTTTTGCCTGTTGTATTTGACGGTTGCCGGGGCCCCCAAGCCTTCCCTAGAGATAATACAAGTGGATCCGGGGATGTCACACCAACTATAACCTGAGTCACACTTGTCCCCACCCACAAGCAGGGGCGATTCAAGTAGCGGCACAAAAAGGAAAGTCTCGTCTGCGGGAAACCTGATCCCCTTTAAAATATGAAATTTAAAATTAAGCAGCGAAAATACCAAATTTTTTTTTAACACTCCGATTTTTCCACCAAGGGGGTGACCCAAAAAAAAAAAAAAACAAAAGTTTTTTTCTTTACATTTAGTAATTTATGCGGGGGAGAAGGGGTTACTACCCCCTTGTTTGGCATTTTAATCGCCTCTTACGACACGCATGGCTTAGGGGGGGGATTCTTCTCCCCCTTCCCCAGAGTAATAATAAAATACAAAAGAAATTTACACGTGGGTAACAGGGATATCTTGCACTTTCTCTTCACTTGAGTCACGCTACAATGCATGTGCTGCTTATACATATATATATACACACACACACACCCCCCCAGTTTTCCCCACTTTTGACAGGGTCCCACTTTAGGACTATTGAGGAAAATTAAAACACTGGAATAGGGGGAGAAATTTTTTTTCCCGGATAGAGGCTGGTTGACAAATAGGCACAGAGAGTTTGCATAAATGGGGAAAAAAATAGAGTGGGGAAGCGTCACGAGCGGTTTCCCAGGGGTCAGTTTGGGCCCCCCGCTGTTACAATCCATAAACGACTAGATGAGGGCATAAAGAGCGACATGGGAAGTTTGCCGATGAAACCAAATAGGCCGCGAATTCATTCTGCGAGGACATTCGAGCACTCCAGGAAGATTTGAATAGACTGATGCAGTGGTCGGAGAAGTGGCAGATGCAGTTTAATATAGACAAATGCAAAGTTCTAAATGTTGGACAGGACAATAACCATGCCACATATAAACTAAATAATGTAGATCTTAATATTACGGATTGCGAAAAAAGATTTAGGAGTTCTGGTTAGCAGTAATTGGAAACCAAGACAACAGTGCATAAGTGTTCGAAATTTAAAGCTAATAGAATCCTTGGCTTCTATCAAGAAGCATAAATAATAGGAGTCCTCAGGTTGTTCTTCAACTCTATACACCCTTTGGGTTTTAGGCCTCATTTAGATTATGCTGCACATTTTTGGTTTCACCGTATTAAAGAATGGATATAAATTCTCTGGAAAAATGTACAAAGGAGGATGACAAAGTGATCCCATGTATCAGAAAACCTTTCCCCCTTGGGATAGACTAAGGGCCCCTGAAACTGCACTCTCTAGAAAGACGTAGAATTAGGGGGGATTATGATTGAGGTGTTAAATGGAAGATGGAATAAATAAAGGGGATGTAAATAGTTGCTGAAAATATCTAGCCTAGACAGGACTCGCAGCAAGGTTTTTTAAATTGGAAAAATTCAGATTCAGAAGGATATAGGAAAATACTGGTTTGGTAATAGAGTTTGGGATGAGTGGAACAAACTCCCGAGTACAGTTATAGAGGCCAGAAGTTGTGTAGCTTTAAAAATAGGTTGGATAAAAAACACTGAGTAGATGTGGGTGGGTGTGAGTTAGACCTGATAGCTTGTGCTAACAGGTCGGTTGCCGTGTTCCTCCCTTAAGTCAATGTGACCTGACCTGACTAGGTTGGGTGCATTGGCTTAAGCCGGTAGGAGACTTGGACCTGCCTCGCATGGGCCAGTAGGCCTTCTGCAGTGTTCCTTCGTTCTTATGTTCTTATGTTCTTTATTTCCTCTTATCTCCATGGGGAGGTGCAAAAGAATTCTTCCTCTGTAAGCCATGTGTGTCATAAGAGGCGACTAAAATGCTGGGAGCAAGAGGCTAGTAACCCCTTCTCCTATATTTATTACCAAAGTTAAAAAGAAAAACCTTCGTTTTTCTTTTTGGGCCACCCTGGTTCGGTGGGATACAGCCGGTCTGTTGAAAGAAGATCAAACATCGAACAGAATTAATAATGCTAAGGAAACCAAAACCAATACATAAACATAGCACAGGAATTTTTTTTTTTCTCAACAAGTCGGCCGTCTCCCACTGAGGCAGTGTGGCCCAAAAAGAAAGAAAATCCCCAAAAAGAAAGTACTTTCATAATCATTCAACACTTTCACCTCACTCGTACATAATCACTGTCTTTGCAGAGGCACCCAGATACAACAGTTTAGAAGCATATATAAAGATATATAGCACATCCCTCCAAACTGCCAATATCCCAAACCCCTCCTTTAAAGTGCAGGCACTGTACTTTACATTTCCAGTACTCAAGTCAGGCTATATATTAAAATAACCGGTTTCCCGGAATCCTTTCACTAAATATTACCCTGCTCACACTCCAACAGCTTGTCAGGTCCCAAAACCCATCCATCTCCATTCACTCCTATCTAACATGCTCATGCACGCTTCCTAGAAGTCCAAGCCCCTCGCCCACGAAACCTCCTTTACCCCCTCCCTCCAACCTTTTCAGAGATGACCCCTACCCCGCCTTCCTTCCCCTACAGATTTATACACTCTCCGAGTCATTCTACTTTGGTCCATTCTCTCTAAATGACCAAGCACCCTTAACAACCCCTCTTCAGCACTCTAATTAATACTCTTATTAACTCCACACCTACTCCTAATTTCCACACTCCGAATTCTCTGCATAATATTTACACCACACATTGCCCTTAGACAGGACATCTCCACTGCCTCCAGCTGCCTCCTCGCCACATCATTTACAACCCAAGCTTCACACCCATATAAGAGTGTTGGTACCACTATACTTTTGTACATTCCCTTCTTTGCCTCCATGTATAATGCTTTTTGTCTCCACAAATACCTCAATGCACCACCCACCTTTTTTCCTTCATCAATTCTATGATTAACCTATCTTTCATAAACCCATCCACTGACACATCAACTCCCAAATATCTGAAAACATTCACTTCTTCCATGCTCCCTCTCTCAAATGTGATATCCAGTTTTTCTTTATCTAAATCGTTTGATACCCTCATCACCTTACTCTTATCTATGTTCACTTCCAACTTTCTAACTTTACACACCCTCCCAAACTCGTCCACTAACCTTTGCAACTTTTCTTGAGAATCTCCCACAAGCACAGTATCATCAACAAAAAGTAACTGTGTCAACTCCCATTTTGTATTTGATTCCCCATAATTTAATCCCACCCCTCTCCTCAACACCCTAGCATTTACTTCTTTCACAACCCCATCTGTAAATATGTTAAACAACCATGGTGACATTACACATCCCTGTCTAAGACCTACTTTTACTGGGAAGTAATCTTCCTCTCTCCTACACACCCTAACCTGAGTTTGCCATCCTCATAAAAACTCTTTACAGCATTTAGTAACTTACTGCACAGGAACTATCCACACTATAATCTCAACATTTAACTATTCATGAATAACATTAATAAGAAGCAAAAAAGATAATCTTTAAAAATATAATATATTCTGGGGAAATCTAAAATAAAAGTGATTATATACAATACCGTACAGTACATAACGAAAAAAAACTTACTTGACTGACCAAGTATATTCCCTTGCCCTGTGACGAGGCCACTGGCTTAACAATCCAAGTTCCACGTTCACGTAAGTGAGTATCACAGAAATCCCTATATTCTGTAGGGAGAATAAAGCTGGTAGGAATAAAATCGAAGAGCTTGACACCAAATTGCCTTTGCATTCGTTTGATGTTCATGTATAAGCGATCTTTTCTTGTTAGCTCTGAAGACCTAGAAGAATATTTTGAATTAATTTTTATTACATAAAGGTTAACAATATCCCAGAATTGTTACAGTATAATAAAACCCCACATACACATGTGACTACTATTTCAAATACGTTATCAGTACCAAGGTGGTCTATAGAATAATAATGTTTACCATCACTTTTTAATACACCTGTTGAGATTAACTTCTATTTATTAGACGAGTTTAAAGATGCATCCAACTACTGCAGCATCTCAGGTAAATGTAAAAAAGAAAAACTATTTTTCTCTTTTTATGGGTCACCCTGCCTTGGTGAGAGACAGCCAGTTTAAAAAAAAATCAACTGTCTTCCAACAAGGTATGGTAAAAAAAAAAAAAAAAAAAAAAAAAAAAACCTCATTCATTCAATAGTCATCTTGCCAGAAGGGCACAGCCATTACAATTCAAATGACCCTCTGAGCTGTAACATCCCCATCCCTCCTTCAGAATACAGGCAATGTATGTCCCACCTCCAAGACTCAAGCTGGCTAACTGGTTTTCCTGAATCCTTTCATAACTGTTTACCTGCCTATACAGTGGACCCTCAGTTATCTGCCATAATCCATTAATAATAATAATAATAATAATTTATTTCTTTGTAAAGGTTACAATGTGTAATTACAGTTTTGATTTGCTAAGTACAAAGATAGCCACTATCATGCTGAGGCATTTCAGGCAAACTAATCCTAATACATAGTAACTAATTAAAACTAGATAAGATAATAGTACATAGTAATTATTACTTAAAACTAAACATAGAATAGCAGTTAGCTGTTTTACAATCTTATTTGGACTTAATAAATCTTATGTATACTAGTACAAAATCGAATTTACAAGGAATGGTGCAGGTGGCAATATTTTATGGAATGGCAGAATTAAAAGCCAGGAGGTCACATGATAAAACTAGTCAGTAGATGTTTGGTTGATTTGGTTAATATTGTGAGATAAGATGATTTTTTTTAGCAAAGTCCTAAATTTATAAGTTGTCTGGGGATCCTTGACCTGTTCCGGTAGCGAGTTCCAGATCTTTGGGCCTTTTATAAGCATAGCGTTCTTGCATAGTGAGAGTCTTACTCGAGGGATGTTGAAAAGGGCCTTATGCCTTGTATTGCGACTGTGCATTCTGTTGTAACTGTCGAGTAGTAGTTCTAGGGGAGGGTTTACAGTGGAGTTTAAAGTTCTGTATATGTAGTAGGCACAATAATAAGAGTGTATGTCTTGTATATTTAGCAAGTTGAGTCTTTTGAAAAGTGGTGGGGTGTGCTGTCTAGCACAGGAGCTGGTTATCACCTGCACAACAGCTTTTTGTTGGATTATTAAGGGTCTAAGGTGGTTGGCTGTGGTTGAGCCCCAGGCACAGATACCATAGGTGAGGTAAGGATATATTAGAGAGTGGTACAGGCTAAGGAGAGTTGTTTGTGGTACACAGTAGCATATCTTGGAAAAGATTCCTACTGATTTGGAAATTTTCTTGGCTATGTGAGGGGTATGGGACTGAAATTTAAGATGACAGTCAAGGAGAAGACCTAGAAATTTGCCCTCCGTGTGTCTTGATATAAGGGAACCATTTAACAGTATGTTGAGTTGAATATTTGAGGCTCTGTTGCCAAACAGCATGAAGTAAGCTTTGTCTATGTTGAGTGTGAGTTTGTTGATCATATATCTTTAGCAGTTCATTGTTTACAATGTTTTGAAGCACAGTTGGGTCTGAATGAGAGTAGACATATGTAGTGTCATCTGCGAATAGAACTGGTGTAAGGAGTTGGGATGCACTGGGGAGATCATTGATGTAGATGAGAAAGAGGAGTGGGCCTAGGACACTACCTTGGGGTACTCCTACAGCTACAGGTTGGATAGCGGAGTTGACTCCATTTGCATGTACATAATGGTGTCTGTCGTTAAGATAGGATTTTAGGTAGTCAAGAGAATGTCCTCTTATGCCATAATGATTCAGTCTGAGGTGCAAGAGATTGTGGTCAACTGTGTCAAACGCTTTTCTTAGGTCGATAAAGAGCCCCATGGGATATTCATTCTTATCGAGAGTGTGTATATAAGGTCAAGCATTTGTATAATAGCATCATTTGTGCTTTTTTTGGTCTAAATCCAAACTGGCATGAGTTAAGTATGTTGTTGGATGTAAGGTAGGGGTAAAGTAGCTTGTGTGTTACTTTTTCAAGTATCTTGGATAGTAAGGGCAAGTTTGATATGGGCCTGTAATTGTTCAAATCAGTTGGATCTCCACCTTTGTGGATTGGGGTGACCCTTGCTGTCTTGAGTATGGATGGGAAGGTTGAAGAAATTATAGATTTGTTAAACATTGTTGCAATAATGGGCAACAGTTCTGGTGCAGCTTTTTTATATATGAATGGCGGCAAGTTATCTAAATCACCTGATTTGTTTTTTTAATTGATTTAAATGATGTTGAGAATTCAGTGGAATTAGTTGGAGCTAGGAATAGATTATTTGGATAGTTGCCAGTGAGGTACTCACTCGGATGTGTATTTGAGCTAGGAATTTGACTTGCTAGCTTTGATCCTACATTAGAGAAGAAGACATTAAATTTGTTGGCCATGTCTAAAGGTTGCATGTGAGGTTCATCTGGTTTAGTTAAGTCTATCTCTCTATTTCCAGTCGGTTTCCTCGAGCCCAAAATTTTGGAGGGGGTTTGCCAGGTACTTTTCATGTCACCTTTCATTTCACTAAATCTATTTTCATAATACATTTGCTCTGATTTACATATCAGTTTTGTTAGTATTGATGTGCATCTTTTAGTAAATTCTTTAGTAATTAAGCCTAATCTGAACTGCTTTTCAAGTTGGTGTTTTTTATTAATAGATTTGAGGATACTTCTAGTTAACCAGGGGCTGTTTAGCCTCTTTTCTGAGATCTGTTTCATTTTGATTGGGCAATGTTTGTTGTAGAGGTTTAGGGTTTTATGTAAAACTTTTTTTATATCTTTATCGATATTATTACTGTCATCTAGCTCTCTCTGCCAATCAATGGCACCTAGAGCTAGTTTTAGGTTGTTTATCGATGTTTCATCATGCAGGTGAAATGAGATCTTGTTTCTTGAGGCAGTTTAGATAAGTTGGTTATGAGGAAGGTAGGATAGTGGTCTGTGGTGTTATCCGTGATTATACCTGCTTGTAGTGGGGATATTATGTTGGTCCAGATATGGTCGAGTAACGAGGCACTAGTATCAGAGATTCTTGTTGGCTTTGTTATAGTGGGTAGCAATAAGCTGTTGTTCATAGCATTTGTGAAATCAACTACTGGAGGGTCGGTTGTTTGGATAAGGTTGATGTTGAAATCTCCTGCTAGTATCAGATGGTGTTTATTCAACTCTGACTCAATTATCATGTTTCTAAGGTTATTGCTAAAAGTGTAAGTGTTTGAGTGTGGTAATCTGTAGACTGCACCAACTGCTATAGATTTCTTAAGTGTTCTTGATGTGAATTTAGCTATTATATATTCACCGTTTTCGTCCCATACATTAGTTGATTTCACAATCATCCTGATTGGTCGGGCCTACAGTTATGTATGGCTGTGTAACCAGGTATGGTAAATATGCCTGTCAGATCTAGTCTGAGCCAGGTTTCAATAAGTATAATGAAAGTTATAGTAGCATTTAGAGACTTAAGTAATGCAATGAGGTCATCATAGTGTTTACTCAATGATCTAACATTGTAGTTGAAGATTGTAATGTTCTTGCTGACACTGAGAAGGGTATTAGCCTGACTAGCAGTGTAGTAATGGCAATTACTGTTTGGACTATGTGTGCTGTTCAATAAGGGGTTGATATCAGGATCGATACTTACATTCATAAGGGGTACGTGGAGAAATAGCAGTTACAATTATTAAAGAACAAAAAGACCAAAGTAATGATGTTAAACCACTACCAATTATGAACTTATGAACTAAGATAGTTAATTTAGATCTAAAAAAATAATGGAGCTACTGAAAATTAAAATAAAACACTTTAGCACCTTGATTATTTCAAAGTTAAAAGTAATGGTTTCAAGTATAAAATAAAGCAGAGAATAAAACACTTAAGTACCTGGATTAGCACCTTGAATAGCACCTTAGGTGTCTTAAGTAGCTGGGAATTAATTACTGTTATTCACTAACAGCCATGAAAATATGGATTAGAATAAGGGTAAATTCTACTAAACTACAGCACTGAACATGGTTGATAATGTGTTGAGATATGGCTTAACAAGGTTCAGTCAAACCAGTGAATGAGAGGAAACATGCTAGTTCTTGATCATTTGTTATTTCAAACCTACGACCCGTGTCTGATAATTTTACCACAATAATGCCATCACCAGTAAAGTACTGTTTTATTGATGCATTATCACACTTAAGTTTTCGAAGTCTGTATAATAGGTTCTGACGTTTTTTAGTTAGGCACTCATTTATATACACATTACTCCGTTTCTTGATGGAGGAACTTATTAGATCATTTTTTACATCAATGGAATTGAATTTTAACCTAACACTTTGTTGTTGACCCGGCTTGCCTAGCAGTCAGGCATCCTTGATATCACTGGTTTTAATGAAGGTCAGCCTAAATCTGAAATGGCCGAAAACCAAAATAATATTTCCCATAAGAATTAATGTGAATAAAATTAATCCATTCCAGACACCCATAAATATTAACAAAAAATACATTTTTTAAAGATTAACTATAGTCTTACAAACACAAAGCAATGAGAGCTAAATCAAATAAATAAATGAACATTTCAATCACTCTTACATACCTTCAATGAAGACTTTTGTTGGCTTATGGAAGACAGGGAGGAGGAGAAAGGGAGGACTGATTATTGTTTGGAAGGGGAATCCCCTTCCATAAGAATTTCAGGTATCAAAGCCCTCTCTGGGGTTATGTCCCTTCTTTGTCTTTTACTGCCACTAGGGCCAGGTTAGGTCACTAGACCCATGTCACACAAAAAAAATGTCCAGATGTCAGCATAGTTGGGATCAGCAACTATGCTAACACAGAGAGCTCTGTTTCTGGCATCTCTAAGATTTGCCTGAAGTGGGACAAGGTTTTGTCACTGAACATGTTTCAAATATGGCTTGTTTGAGCTTGGTCAGGGTGATATTTTTCAACAAAAGGTTGCACCTCCCTCCATTTTGCACAAATGTCCTTAATCACTGAAGAAAGCACATTCTCCCCTCTCTTCCTCCTCCTCTGAGCCAATTTCCTCAGCTGTGGTCTGTTGCTGTTCCAGATGAAGCTCTTCCCTGTGGTCCTCCACCAACTCTTCCACATCCTCGCCACTCACCTCCAACCCCATGGACTTCCCCAAAGACAATAGATTCCATCCTGGCAAGCTCAAGCACATGTACACCACTCTCATACTTCTCAACAATTTCTTTCTTAAATTCCATTGTGTTTCTCACTTTCTTTACCAAAGGAACTTCACTAGGAACTTTCTTTGGGCCCTTGGTGGCTTATTTCACAGTTTCATTCAATCAATAACCAAAAAACCAATGGATTATAGCAAATTGTTTGGATGAATGCACGGAGGCTTTCTCACTCACCCAGAGACAGCCAGACTGACTCACGAACGTGGCAGAGCGATGGGTGGACGTGTCCAATACGGCCAATCTCCGAAATAACTGCCAATAACCAAAAAAGCAGGCAAAAATCGAACTGACCGATATCCAGGACAGCTGATAACCGAGGGTCTGCTGTACTCCAAAAGAATGTCAAACCCTAAAAACTACTCATCTCCACTCACTCCAACCTAACATGTCCATACATGCCTGGTAGATGCTCAAGTACATATTGTATCTCTTCTTTCATTATTACCATGTACACATACTCATTATAGGAAAACAATTTATAGACGGCATCATGATATAACAAAGAAAATATTTTTAAACATGTGAATACAAATAAATGAAGAGTTTTAAAATTTTCAATTAGCTATTTATATTTGAAACTTACAAGAAAATTATTATGATTATTATAATATTAATGGAAACACAAAGCCCATATGGATCTTACAGTGCCTGGAGAATGAAAAGTAATCAGGTTTGATCAATGAAAGTAAAGGGTAGTTTCAATTACATGATTCAAGAGTCCTTCACCACTATCCCAGCATCTCACTTAAAGGGCGGGAGGACACCGCCTGCCTTTGCAGTAGTAAATTGAACACAATAATGAAGTGTCTGACCCTTCCTTATCCAACAATTAAGGAATAGGGAGATTATATGATCTATTATGCTTTTGCCAAGAACTTTTGCCAAAGCCTCATAAATGCTGTGAAAAAATAACAACCAAAACATTAATAATGATTAAAAATAAATAAATAAAAATAATTAAACAATTAGTACATACTTTGTTTACTTGACTTTCTTACCTAGGAAAATGATTGACCTTTTGCCAGTCTTGGAGTTGTCGAATCTCATTTGGGTTGAAGTGGGCATTTCCCCAGTACAAGCTGAAGAAAGAACTACTGCTCTCTACTTCAGTAAAGCCGTGGGCCTCCATCAACATGCGGATGAGCTTGGAATCCGACTAAAAGAAAAACAAAGATTACTACTTCATTGCAAAAATTTATAAGGAAAAAAAAAAAAAAGATGCATTAGCTATGCAGTAATCAACACAAAACATTCAATAAACATTACACTGTGTAATTCACCATAAGCAATACATACTGGCAATATCTAATACAGGGGGGGCCTGTTTACAGTGCTTCACTTACATGGTTTCATTGGGGGGGTTTTCAATTAACCCTGTGGCATGAAAAGGTAGTAACCCTTTTTTTCAGCGCAGTACACACCCTCATTTCGGCTATTCCCCCCCCACAAACCCAGGTGCTGAGGGTTTGACTTTTTGGGGCCCCCGTATTAAACCAGTCCCGGGGCCCCAGCCCAATAGAAGTTGGGTTTTGGCAATCGCAAGGTTATGGGGGGTCCCACTCTCCTGTCTGCTCTTCTTCCCATTTTGAGGGGTTTTTGAACCCGGGGGCCCTGCTCTCTTGGCTTTATTCTGCTTGTTTCCCCGGGGAGTGCCTAATCCCTATCGCTGTATGTGTAGTGTACAAACTTTTTTCTAAATTGGTAAAGGATAATAAAAGCAAAGTTCTTCTGTGTTTTTTGCTCCCTTTACACCCAGGTAAAAGGTTTTTTGGGACCCCTGGGTTGTAAATGGGTACCCTGTCCGAGAGTGGAGCTGGATTAGAAAAAGGGTTGACCCTTGGGGTGAAGCTGGAAGCAGGACATGTGTAGCTTCTGTCTGGACTGCATTTAGCTTTGCCAATGCTTTACAAACTTTGGGTCAGTTGCTTTGCTTGGTCAGTTGCTATTTATGACGCTCAACGGGTCGCTACTGCTTGTTCGGTGTGAAATTTTGCAGTCAGTTTTTATTGCGTTCCACCTTTTTAAACTATGCGTATTCTGCAATCGTACTGTGCATAGCAAAACATGTAAACTTTACATTTTGGTATGCCACCTAGACGGTCAGAAAGTCTGGGGTTTACTATACAGGGACCCCCGCTACTGTTTGGGCCCTTTCAAAAGTTTTTCTGCATACCCTACATTTTATCGCAAAGATTTTGCCCCGCATACCCCCTAAAAAAACCCCCCTCAACCCCGTTCGTCTGAGAGCCTCATGTGCCCCTGAGCCAGCTCACATGTTCCGCCGGGGGCATTGGGTTTATCACCAGCCTCCGCTTAACATCCGGGGAAAAAAATACAATCGGAACTTTTAGTATTTTTAACAGTGTTTTGGGTGTTTTTTTTATCTGCAAAATAAGTGACCAGGGCCCCCCAAGAAAGCTTCTAGTGCCAACCCTACGGGGCAAAAAGGGTGAGAATTACTAAGAGATAAAAGAAAAAGATAAATGATAAGTATGAAATGGAGTGCATGTTTTCCGAGCGGGCCGGGTTTGGGAAAAATTTAAACCCCAACCCCAACCATCGCTACTATTGGGGGAAACAGTTTGGCTACTGCTTTTACCACCGTCAGTTTTGCTGCTGCCTGTTTTTTTTTGAGGGCTGCTGCTCACTGTCAGCCTGCTGCTGGGGCTGTAGAAAGCACTGTCAGCTGCTGCCTGCTTTTTTGTAGCCCCGGCCCCACTGCGGGCGCGCTGAAAACCCACCGCACTGCTGCTCCCTGTCCCAATCGCCCAGCTGTTTTGCTGCTGCTGTAGAAACCTTTTGCTGCTGCGGTACCTCGTCGGCCTGCTGCTGTAAAAATCGCCTGCTGCGCTGAAGCATCGTCTGCTGCTGCTGTGAAACGTCAGCTGCGCTGCTTTTTTACCACCGCACGCTGCTCCTGCTGCTGTAAAACCGCCCCTTGCTGCTGACATCGTCTGCTGCTGCTGTAGCATCGTCGCTGCGCGTACATCGTCTGCTGCTGCTTTTTAAGCACGTCACTGCTGCGGGCTGTTGTCCCCCAACCGTCAGCTGCTGCGGCTGCTTAGTACCCGTCCCCTGCTGCTGAAAGCATTGCCCTGCTGCGCTGTAGCACGGGTCAGCGCTCCCGCTGTACAGGGTTGTTGGGTGGGGCTTATTAGAAAACCAAGAAACAATTAACCCCAGAGGATTTGGGCCACCCGGGAAAACCCCAAAAAAGGGAAAGTGTAAACGAAAAACTGCCCCCTAACTTATTTCCATTGGGGTCCTTAATTTTGGGCCCCCCAGATGAAACCCACACCATTTCGCCCTAAAAACCCCCAGGTGAACGGGGAAAAAATTGCCGGGAAAATTTAGTGCTCATTTTGGTAAATTTTAAAAAACCCCCAAGCAAATTTGGTTTTAGAGTTTTAAAGAATCCCAGGGGCCCTACACAGTTTTGTTTGGGCCTGTTCGGAAAAAAATCCCAAACAGACCTACAGAAACTCAGGGGGAAAAAGGCACTCCCGGGACACAGTGTCTAAACATCATTGCGGCTTTTCAATAAAGGTAAGTGTCATTTATTTTTCCCTTTTAGTAAAAAAGTACATGCACAAAATCCCGGCATGTACTACTCCTACATTGTGAAAGTATCCTTCTTTTTTGTGGAAGGAAAATGTATTTTTTCTTTGTGGTAAAATTTTTTTTTCATCCCTTTTGGGTGTCTTGAAAACGGTTTAAAATTTGATTTCCATTATTTTTTTTGGGGAAAATACTTTTCGCATAACGAAAATTTCGCAAAACCCTAGTTTCTTTTGCCCGGGAATTAAAATCGCAATGGGGGGGGTCCACTGTCCCCTTTGTTTAACCTCCCAAAATTTAATCCCCAAAAATTTGCTTGCTCCTTTGGGCCAATTAAATTATAAACCACCTCGAGCTGCAAAAACGCTTTTCCGCTGTTTCACCGGACAAACTTCGGAAGAAGAGATGGGCATCAAACTCCCCCTCTACAGGAACCAGGAATAAAACTTCTATGTTCCCCCGCAAAAGGGAAAAGATATAAAACAACGGAGCAAAATCGTCAGTCACGCACCCGGGTTTGGTCCCCAAGGTAACAGCGGCTTGGCACTTGGCGGGAAAAAATAAACTTGAGCAGACAAGGGAACAGAGGGGCATTTGCCAAAGAAGAATTTAGGGGGAAAAAAGAAAGGAGGCTTTTTTCGAATCTTGTAAATGATTTTTATTTTAAAAAAAAAGGCAGTACAGCTTTTTTTCCCCGTTTCAATAAAGGCCCCCAAAACCAAAAATTTTTTTTTTTTCGAAGTTTTCCCAAAAAATCAGGCACAAGCCTTGGGTGGTCGGAACAGGCTTTGGGGCATAAATTGGTTCACCCCGCATTTTTTTGGAAGGGAAACGGGAATTTTAAACATCAGTGTTAAATAAACACTAAATTTTCCCCAAATTATAAAGTAGTAAAACCACATTTTTGGGGAGCATTCCTTTTGCATCCCAAAGCTAATCCAAAAAATTTTTTTAAATTTAAAGGCAGGCGACAGCTTGGTCAACCCCCGGGTTATTTTGTGCAAAAAACAGACCAAAGTTTTTTAACCGCGGGAAAAAAGAAAGTGGTTTTCCCTCCCCCCTTTTCCCAAGGATCTTGTGTAGTTTATTCGATTGACCCCCTTTGCGGGAGTCTGGGGGGAAACCAGGGGTTCGAGCCCTTTCTGCGGGATCGTAAACTTAACCACTGCATTGGGGGCACCCGGGTTTTGGGCTGATACCTTTGAATCAAACCCCGCTCCTTGTCTAGCAGTTCCATCTCTCTTTTAAACCGCCTGGGAAGGGGCAGAGATCATCAAACCTTGGAGAATGAAGTGCCAGCCAGAGGAGAACACCCTACGTCACCCCAAACTAAGCCCACCGGGTTTAAACCCGGGAGTTTCCCGGGAGAGGGGTTCCGGGGTCAACGCCCCCGGGGCCCCCGTCTGTGACCGGGCCTCCTGGGGATCAGAGCCTGATCAACCAGGCTGTTGCTGCTGGCTGCACGCAAACCAACGTACGAGCCACAGCCGGCTGATCCGGAACTGACTTTAGGTGCTTGTCCAGTGCCAGCTTGAAGACTGCCAGGGGTCTGTTGGTAATCCCCCTTATGTGTGCTGGGAGGCAGTTGAACAGTCTCGGGCCCCTGACACTTATTGTATGGTCTCTTAACGTGCTAGTGACACCCCTGCTTTTCATTGGGGGGATGGTGCATCGTCTGCCAAGTCTTTGCTTTCGTAGCGAGTGATTTTCGTGTGCAAGTTCGGTACTAGTCCCTCTAGGATTTTCCAGGTGTATATAATCATGTATCTCTCCTCCTGCGTTCCAGGGAATACAGGTTTAGGAACCTCAAGCGCTCCCAATAATTGAGGTGTTTTATCTCCGTTATGCGCGCCGTGAAGTTCTCTGTACATTTTCTAGGTCGGCAATTTCACCTGCCTTGAAAGGTGCTGTTAGTGTGCAGCAATATTCCAGCCTAGATAGAACAAGTGACCTGAAGAGTGTCATCATGGGCTTGGCCTCCCTAGTTTTTAAGGTTCTCATTATCCATCCTGTCATTTTTCTAGCAGATGCGATGATACAATGTTATGGTCCTTGAAGGTGAGATCCTCCGACATGATCACTCCCAGGTCTTTGACGTTGGTGTTTCGCTCTATTTTGTGGCAGAATTTGTTTTGTACTCTGATGAAGATTTAATTTCCTCATGTTTACCATATCTGAGTAATTGAAATTTCTCATCGTTGAACTTCATATTGTTTTCTGCAGCCCACTGAAAGATTTGGTTGATGTCTGCCCGGAGCTTTGCAGTGTCTGCAATGCGAAGACACTGTCATGCAGATTCGGGTGTCATCTGCAAAGGAAGACACGGTGCTGTGGCTGACATCCTTGTCTATGTCGGATATAAGGATGAGGAACAAGATGGGAGCGAGTACTGTGCCTTGTGGAACAGAGCTTTTCACCGTAGCTGCCTCGGACTTTACTCTGTTGACGACTACTCTCTGTGTTCTGTTAGTGAGGAAATTATAGATCCATCGACCGACTTTTCCTGTTATTCCTTTAGCACGCATTTTGTGCGCTATTACGCCATAGTCACACTTGTCGAAGGCTTTTGCAAAGTCTGTATATATTACATCTGCATTCTTTTTGTCTTCTAGTGCATTTAGGACCTTGTCGTAGTGGTCCAATAGTTGAGACAGACAGGAGCAACCTGTTCTAAACCCATGTTGCCCTGGGTTGTGTAACTGATGGGTTTCTAGATGGGTGGTGATCTTGCTTTTTAGGACCCTTTCAAAGATTTTTTTGATATGGGATGTTAGTGCTATTGGTCTGTAGTTCTTTGCTGTTGCTTTACTGCCCCCTTTGTGGAGTGGGGCTATGTCTGTTGTTTTTAGTAACTGTGGGACGACCCCCGTGTCCATGCTCCCTCTCCATAGGATGGAAAAGGCTCGTGATAGGGGCTTCTTGCAGTTCTTGATGAACACAGAGTTCCATGAGTCTGGCCTGGGGCAGAGTGCATGGGCATGTCTTTTAAATCGCCTGTTCGAAGTCATTTGGCGTCAGGATAACATCGGATAGGCTTGTGTTAATCAAATTTTGTGGCTCTCTCATAAAAAATTCATTTTGATCTTCGACTCTCAGTCTGGTTAGCGGCTTGCTAAAAACTGAGTCATATTGGGACTTGAGTAGCTCACTCATTTCCTTGCTGTCATCTGTGTAGGACCCATCTTGTTTAAGTAGGGGCCAATACTGGACGTTGTTCTCGATTTTTATTTGGCATAGGAGAGAAATACTTTGGGTTTCTTTCGATTTCATTTATGGCTTTTAGTTCTTCCCGCGATTCCTGACTCCTAAAGGACCTCTTTTAGCTTAAGTTCGATGCTTTCTATTTCTCTGACCAGTGTCTCCTACGCATTTCAGATATATTGACCTCTTTTAGCCGCTCTGTTATTCTTTTCCGTCGCCTGTAAAGGGAGCGCCTGTCTCTTTCTGTTTTACATCTACTCCTCCTTTTTCTTAGAGGAATAAGCCTTGTGCATACATCGAGTGCCACCGAGTTAATCTGTTCTAGGCATAAGTTGGGGTCTGTGTTGCTTAGTATATCTTCCCAGTTATATCGGTTAGGACTTGGTTTACTTGGTCCCACTTTATGTTTTTGTTATTGAAGTTGAATTTGGTGAATGCTCCCTCGTGACTAATCTCATTATGTCGGTCTGGGGCTCCGCGCATACATGACTGAACCTCAATTATGTTGTGATCTGAGTATATTGTTTTTGATATGGTGATATTTCTTATCAGATCATCATTGTTAGTGAAGATGAGGTCTAGTGTATTCTCCAGTCTAGTAGGCTCTATTATTTGCTGGTTTAAAATTGAATTTTGTGCAGAGATTTAAAAGCTTGCGTGAGTGTGAGTTTTCATCAGAGCTGCCTCCTGGTGTTATTACTGCAACAATATTATTTGCTATATTCCTCCATTTTAGGTGCCTTAAGTTGAAATCCCCCAGGAGCAAGATGTTGGGTGCAGGAGCTGGAAGGTTTTCCAGACAGTGGTCAATTTTTAAACAGCTGTTCCTGGAATTGCTGGGATGTTGCATCCGGAGGCTTGTAGACTATCACAATGACTAGGTTTTGGTTCTCGACCTTTACTGCTAAAACTTCCACTACATCATTTGAGGCATTTAGCAGTTCTGTGCAAACAAGTGACTCTGCAATGTACAGCCAACCCCCCCCTTTTGCCTGTTCACCTCTGTCACATCTGTATAGGTTGTAACCTGGGATCCATATTTCGTTGTCCAAGTGATCCTTTATGTGGGTCTCAGTGAAAGCCGCGAACATTGCCTTTGCCTCTGCAAGCAGTCACGGATGAAAGGTATTTTGTTGTTTGTTGCTGGCTTTAGACCCTGTATATTTGCAAAGAAGAATGTTTACGGACTGGTGGTATTGTTGGTACTGGGGGGGGATTTTTTTTCCGGCATTAGTATCTGTATCTGTTGGTTTGGAGTGGAGGCCATCGACTGTGGTTCCACTCCAGGAATGACTGGATTTGGTGTACGATTTCTGCCATTTCCTGCCAGTTTTTTTTCCTTCCTGGCACTAAAAAATCTCTCCCTCTTGAGTGGCTGTGGCTACCCAGGTTTTCCCATGGCCTGGATGTTTTGTATCTTTTTGTCCCCTTTAGATGGTATGCCTGGCAATTTAAGTTATAGCACAGTCTTTCCTGTACTGAAGAGGTACACAGTTCAGGGTGAAAAAGCTTACAGGAAGGGAGTTTGCATTTTCCTGTTGTCATATGGGCATGGCATTTCCTAGGGTGGTCATAGTTGCACGTCCCATCTGTTTTTCCAGATTTCCCATGCCAGCAGATACCGAGTGCATAGTATGTGCACAGGCTTGGTTTCCGTTTGCCTTGGGTTTCTGTGACTGTATTCCCTGTTGGTGCATGTTTCCCTGTCTTACTTCTATCCTCCCTAGCACCAACAATGGAGCTCCCACCAGTTGTTTTTGGTAATATATCCTCACTATTGCTAGTGGAGTCCTCTTGTTTGCTATTTCCTGCGGTATTTCTAGTTTGCAATATTGGTTTTATCTTATCTTTGACTACACTTGTTTCCCTACTATGGCTCCTGTCCCCTATGAGGTCATTTATATGTATTCCTTCCTGCGTATAATTCCCGACTACCTGGACAAAATCTCCAGCTTCACCATTACTGTCTCCCAGGACAGCATCTCCAGCTTCCCCATTACTGTCTCCCAGGACAGCATCTCCAGCTTCACCATTACTGTCTCCCAGGACAGCACCTCCAGCTTCACCATTACTAAACCATCCCCCCGGCCGGATTAAACCCGGGGTCATAGAGTTCAAAACCAGCCCGTCGCGTTACCCCCTAACCACTAGCCACAAAAAGATTCATCCAACTAGGTATATTTCACACCATAGGAAATTTAGCACAGGCACCTCTTGACCACAAATGCAAGTTTTTAAAGACGAATCCCCAGCTAGCGGGCCCCCTGGACGAACCTAGCTCAAGCCTTACTCCCGTCAACATGACTCAAAAACTAATGACCGATTGCAATCGGTGTTGGCCAAACCGGGAAAACCCCCAAGGGTTGTCTCGCGAGAATGTTGACCTACCCTTTGGGAAAACTCCGATTCGGAATAGACACTTTTTTTTACGGGGAAAAAACGGGCCAGGCCTCGTAGATAAGTGAAAAAACCCCAGATCGCCTTCCTTTTCCCAAGGTTCAGGATTGCAGATTTATTTTTTCCATGCCCGAGGGATGTCCTTCGGGGAGGAACAACGAAAGGACCCTTTTTTAAAATTTTCGCTTTTCGGGCAGCCATGGGAAAAACCCCTTTTTGGATCACCCGGAAAAAGTATGAATTTAAAACTATTATTTTATCTGCACTGAACTGGGAAGGAAAGGGGGGGCCGGGGAATTACAACAGGGTTGTATTCCAACAAAGTTTAAATCAAATATTTAAAATAGTTCTAAACTTCATTAGGGGGTCACTTAGGAATTACTAAAACATTATATAAAACACAAAAAAATTTTTTGGCCAAAATTAAAGCAGGATGTGAAAACCATACTGGTGTTGCCGAGAATGTCACAAGTAAAGAAAACCCGGACATTCCATTAAACCTGCACCCCTTAACCTATACCGCTGATGGGGAACCTTTTGCAGATTTAATTATAGATTGTGTAGGTCCATACCCAGGGGCAAAATTTGGGAAATCATATTTATTTCCATTAGGATAAGAAAATATACCCCAAGCAATTCCCATGCGCATATTAATACTAAAGCTATTCCAAAGCTTTAACAAATTTATTTCTTGTTTTGGCATTCCTAAAACTATTCAAAGTGATCAAGGTACTAATTTCACTGCCAAAGCATTTAGGGAAGCATAACTAGGTTAGGGATAATCCACAGCTTATCCAAATTTCCCTATCATCCTCAGTCCCAAAGCGCCATGGAAAGATTCCATCAGACGTTAAAACCATGATGAGAACTTTTTGCATGCATTTCCTACAGACTGGGATGAATCACTACCTTTGTTGCTGTTCTCAGTACAAGAAACGGTGCAAGAGTCTACCGGATATAGTCCGTTTGAGCTGATTTTTTGGCACAATGTACGGGGTTTCCTTTTCGGGTGCTCAAAAAAGGGATGGATGGGAAGAAGACGTTAGCTCGATACTCTACAACCCGTTTTCAAGGTTCGGGTGGCACGTCAGTTAGTCAAGGCTAACCTAAAGGCAGCTCAAAATAAGTTTGAAACAGAGTTTTGACAGAAATGCACAAATTTCCCCTCCTTCCTCCAGGAGACAAGTTTGGTGCAGGAACCTATACCCGGCCACACCTTGAAAGCTAGATTTACGGGACCTATGCAAATTGTAAGTAGATTATCTGATGTAAATTATGTGGTACTCCCCCTTGATAAGACCCCAAAAACTAAACTTACCACATTAATCAAATTAAAATCTTTTCATACACCAGATAAATCCCAGTAATGACTCTGTCCTTTTCCTCTGAGGACGACTCTGACTCTTTGGGACCTATTTCTGAAATTAAAAGTCAAAAATTCCAAACTCTGTCCTCCTCAAGACCCTAGCCCTTTAATGGTGGGGCTATCTGAAACTCAAGCAACAAGTTTTAACTGCGCTTCTAAAGTCATACCCTGATATTTTTTCGGATGTGCCGAAAAATGTAGTTAGGTTATCATGATGTAGATTGGGAAACTCTAAACCTTAAACTCTCCCCCTACAGAGCTAATTTCCTGAAACACAGAGGCTACTTCAGCACGAAAGAGAATTTCTGTTAGAGCAAAGGTTAGTGGAGGAGTCCCTCTAGTCCATGGGGTTCACCGTGCATCCTTGTTAAAAAAGCTGATGGAGGGTTTCGTATGTGTACAGACTACCGTAAGGTGAATGAGGTCAAAATCACAGATGCTTTCCCTCTTCCTCGTCTGGATGACGTAATTGACTTTGTGGGTAAGGATCCTTTTGTGTCCAAGTTAGATCTCCTTAAAGGTTACTATCAGGTACCTTTGACGGATAAGGCGAAGGAAATCTCTGCCTTCGTAATTCCAGGAGGTCATTATCAATATACAGTTACCCCCTTCGGAATGAAAAACTCCCTCTCTTCATTCCAGAAACTTATCCATCAGGCTGTTAAAGGACTTGAAGGCACGGCAGCGTACCTGGATGATATTGCTGTGGTGTCTGATACTTGGGATCAACACCTATTTAGACTTGAGTCTCTCTTTGAGACCTTTCCGAGTTTCCATTTAACTGTTAATTTATCTAAGTCTTCCTTTGGCCAGGCCACTGTTACTTTTCTAGGCCATGAAGTAGGTAGTGGTAAAGTTGCTCCTAAACTTGCTAAAGTTCTTGCCATTAAAGATTATCCAGTTCCACATGACAGGAAATCTCTTCAACGTTTCCTAGGCATGATAGGATTTTACAGAAGATTCTGTAAGAATTTTTCAGATATTGTAACCCCTCTTACCTCTCTTACCAGTCACAAGGCTCCCTTTATTGGACTTCAGTTGCTCAAGATGCCTTTGACAAAGCAAAAAGATTATTATGTACTGCACCCATTCTTCTGTCTCCAGACTTCTCCAAGCCTTTCTCATTACAGGTTGATGCTTGTGAGTCTGGGGTTGGGGCAGTACTGTTGCAAAACGGGGCCAAGGAGTTGCAGCCTGTAGCCTTCTTCTCTACCAAATTCCAGCCTCATCAGAGTGCTTACTCTACCATTGAAAAAGAAGCCCTCGCGCTGGTACTGGCTTTGGAGCACTTTGATGTATACGTGGGACAAACTTCGCAGGTGGTCACTGTCTATAGTGATCACAATCCTCTAGTATATCTCCAAGCCATGAAGAACCACAATACAAGGCTTATGAGATGGAGTCTACGACTGCAACCCTACTCTCTAAGAATTTTACATATTGCCGGCAAAGAAAATATGTTGGCAGACTCTTTATCTAAAGTCTAACAATATTATTTATAATAATTATATATTAGGTTAGGATGTGTTAGCTTACTTGTGGTAACCCCTTCCAATCTCTTTTTTTTTATCCCCTGGTGTGGTTTTTTTTTTTAGTGAGGGGATGTGGGCTACCGTCCGCCCGTGTCTTGGACCTAAGCTAGCCCTACTGTCTGCTGTCTCGATCTGAGTTTAGGGTTTGGCTTTTTGTCACGAGAAAAGCTGAGCTCTATCCAAGAGTTGGATAGTTGAGAGGAAAGGTGGTCCCATTATTTTGTGACATGGCGGCACGGTTACCACTGGGAGGTGGGAGCCTAATCCTGAGCCTTCTCGGGGTGGGGGTGTGGCATACAAAGAGTACATAACCTTTATTTGGCGCATGTACACACCCTCATTTACAGGCTATCTCCCCCAACCAGGTGACTGAGGGTTGACGATGGGGCCCCGTCATTCAACCAGTACCCAGGTTCCAGCCAATGAGAAGATGGTTTTAGCAATCGCAGAGGTTACGTGGGTACCACTCTCCTGTCTGCCCTTGTCACTCCCATTCTAGAGCTGGTTGAAGCACAGTCTGCTCTCTAGTGGCTTCTATTCTGCCTTGCTTACCGTGGAGTGCACTAATACCTATTGCTGTACATAGTGTATATAGTGTACATACTTCTGTTCTAAATTGGTGAAGGGTAATATAAGTTAAAAGTTTTTCTGCTGTGTTTATTTTGCTCCCTTTACACCAGGGATAACAGGCCATTTGGACTCCTGGGCTGTAATATACCCATTCTTCATTTATTCAGACTTCCTACAATAAATATATTCACTACTCAATACTAGCTAAAGATGACAATATTTTAAGGTAAGTAATGAGTGTATTGTATTTGCATTTTTTAGGCCTATTTTTTTAGGCTCTATTGCTCACCTAATACATGACTAAATATTTTACCAGGCTTTTATATGCATTTGAAAGTGAAAAAAAGGCTTTGTTTCACTTTACAGCCATTTTTGTTTTACAGCAGTAGCATGGAACTTAACCTGTTGTATAAGCATGGCTCTCCTGTAACAGTCAAATCAAACAGTTTATTGTAATAGAAAATGTAAAAAAAAAAAAAAAAAAAAAAAAAAAATAATGAAACATTACCTGTGAAAATTTAAATGTCATGTTGTATTTCCTAGCAGTGGAGTCTCTTGGGGGATCATCTAGGTTAGCATAGTTGAAGAGAAGGTAACCATTCCTCTTGCTGCAGCTGCCCAACCACATCACATCTCCATCAATTATTATTTCATCGCTGAAAATTATGAGCTGTTACAGGTTGTTCAATGCACCAAATGATTTTCAATATCAGTAGTATCTCATTTCTGCAAATGAAAATAATAAAAAAATGCACAGAGAACTCAGAAATGTTAATAAGACAGAACCTACACACATGCATTATGATTTCACTGAAGCCAAAGATCCGTTATAATTATATTATTATTATTACAGTGGAACCTTGATACTTGAACAGCTCCCAAATCGAACACTTCGGTATTCGAATGCTTTGTTCGGTAAAAATATCACTCGGTAGTCGACCGTTTGTTCGGCACTTGACCAAACAAACACAACTTGCCAGAACTTCGATGTAAACTATTTCGTGTTTCTTCTCATTTTTTTTTTATGTTATTTTGTATAAATAAGTCACCATGGGGCCTAAGAAGATTAGTGATAACAGCCAACAAAAAAGAAAACTGGTTGGGAAAAATTCATTTGGTACTCGAACAGATCGGCATTCGAAACAGCCTTCTCGAACGTATTGAGTACCAAGGTTCCACTCTATAATTATTATTATTATTATTATCACTACAGGAGTTCTGCTCCTATAACTATCTAGAAATAGGCAATCATGCACTATTATTTTTAAAGTTATTCATTTATGTACTATAATGAACTCTTTATTTCACATTAAACTGCTTTAATTGAAACTACATATCAATAATTATGCATGATCTGATACACACTGTCTCCTTAACATTAATAAAACTTAAAACTCATCAAATATTCAAAACTTACTGTCTATGCTTTCCACTAGAGGAATATTTGTTGCTTCTATTCTCTCGTTTCAGTGATCTTCCTCTTTCCTTCTTATCGTAACCTTTAGATTCTCTTCCTTTATCTCTCATTTTCTCATTTTCTTTGTCTTCTCTCCCAGATCCTTCTCCATTTAGATGATTTCTGTGTGGACTCCTGGAGCCAGCACGCTTCATCTTCTCTGCCCAATCCATACTGAAGCGATTTTTAACTTTGCCTGTGTTTTTATCATCATTCTGGAGAGGGAGCTTTTGTTCTAAAATATTTTCCTTCTTATGGTGCTCACTCTTTGAGCTTTGAGATACAGTTGGAGGAGCCATCCTCTGCCGGCCTGCAAGCCTTGGGCGTTCCCCTGAGAAACTCCTGCTATGAGATGGCCCTGGGGTTCTGGTCTTTGTTTTCTTCTCTTTACTTTGAATGTCTTTACTTTCACACTCTCTT
The DNA here is from genome assembly GCF_026875155.1 of Cherax quadricarinatus. Classification (NCBI taxonomy): domain Eukaryota; kingdom Metazoa; phylum Arthropoda; class Malacostraca; order Decapoda; family Parastacidae; genus Cherax; species Cherax quadricarinatus. Next base: position 2,628,685 of record NC_069454.1, on the reverse strand, counting down.
CTCTTTCTTTCTGTACTTGAACTGTTAGGACTTGCACTTTCCCTGCGAGTGTTTTCAGCTCTTCTTCTGTCTAATGAAAGACTGCGATTAATATCACTTCTTTGGGGATGGTCAGAGGTTTTACTTCTTACTGACCCTGATCGTTTACGGTCCAGTGAAGACGTCCATTTTGAAGAGTCAACTACCCTTCCAGATGGCCGGTCTAAAACAGAACTGCTACCTCCTCCACTACTTCCTCTGCTAGTACTAGAGCTACTGCAGCTGCTGCTGCTGCTGCTGCTGATACTACTGCTCCCACTAAGTCTACTACTACTTCGGCCATATGGAGGAGCTCGAGGAACTTCGGGTGGCTTACCACATACTTTATTTCCTCGTAGCCTTAGGTCAGTTTCATCAGAGAACTGGACTTTTTGGTCTCCCTTCCTTGCACTCTTCACAGGAGAGTTGGATCGAGAGGGAACTTTAGGCAGCTTCTCCATTGTGGATGATATAATAATAATAATAATAATCTAAAGAGGACAGCATAACATCTAAATAAAATTACAAAAATAATATATCTCTAGACTTGACATACAGAAAGCAATATGACTAGATTAGTTAACTATATTTTACAAACCATGAATGAACCACAAGCACATCATGGAATGATAAACTTCAAGAAGCAAGAAGAGGGCATCAACAAAACATCCAATCACAGAAAAGGCAAACATCCACTATAAACGAGGCCCCTTTCTCGTTGCTTGGTCCAGGGTTCAGAAGTGGCAGTGGCCAGGAATGGCCTGGTCTGAGGACAGATCCAGTTAGGCTTCAGGGTAGGTGTAACAGGTTATGTTTGGAGGGTCAGGAGATTGACTAGGTGGGATGTTCTTTCTGGGAGCTCATCGTCCTTGGCACATAGGAGGCTCCAAGGCGATGTAGGGTCAGCTAGGCGAGTCTGGATTTCTCATTTATTATTTATGAAGGCCAATCCTAAGAAGGGACCCTGTCAGAGAGAGAACACTGTTAGATCTGCTGTTATATCAATAACTTGTATAATTAACCACAAATCATTTATTAAATTACCCTGTACATATATGTTTTACTGAAGAAAACTTTTTAAATTAATAAAAGTAACTGGTTTTAAACTGGATAAAATGTGCAAAAAAATTAAATTAAATAGCTAATTGGAAGTACAGTGGACCCCCGGTTTTCGTCCTTAATCTGTTCCAAAACGTCGGATGAAATCCGAAATGGGCGAAAACCAAACTAATATTTCCCATAAGAAATACTGTAATGCAAGTACAATTAATCTGTTCCAGACACCCAAAAATATTAACAAAAAATAAATTAAGTTAGTAACAGAACTAGGCATTAAAAAACACAATAAAAAGTAAAATACATGAACAGTACATTCATTACTTACCTTAAAATATTTGTAGTTTTAATGTAGGGCGAGAGGTGAGTAGTATTTATTTGTAGGAAGTCGGTGTAGGTAATCGGTAGGTGTAGCCCAGAGCCATATTATTACCATCGACATACCACGTTCACTGAGTTTAATCGTTTCTAACAACTACCTTTAGATGCCATCATAAACAAAGGGAGAAGTAATGAATAATTCATGCAAAGAATTATAAACAAAAGCATTATGTATTAATAGCGGTAACTGGTCCAACGCAGATTCATACACGCTTTCGCTAATACTGGACCAGAGAAAATGTAATGTTTTCCCTCCACTGACTACCACCGCTCCACAGCACATAAACATTGCATGTTTATATGCTATGTAACATGTTTCTTATACAATTTTGAAGGTGTCTCCTGGTGTCGCAAAATTTAAAAAAAAAAAAAAAATATTTTTTCTTATGAAATGATAGAGAATCTTTTCCCGATTGTAATGACACCAAAAAAACGAAATTTGATGGAAAACTGACGGAATTATGCTCTCGCGAAGTTAGCGACCTCAGCGCTGTTTACAAATCTGTGATTTCGCCCACTTTGAGCCCTATTTTCGGCTAATTCCATTGTTCCAGTCGCCCAAACTCAGCTATTTCTTTAGAACTCTATTTTTTCTATCGATTGAGTACAAGAAACTGCCCATTTACCGATTTCAACTACCTAATAATGTGGTCAGAAATTTGCAATTTGGCCAATTTCACGAAAACTAAAAAATATGACAATTTCAAAATAAGGTCCAGAATGAACAATGCAGACATTCCTGGCTCTAAAATAACATTTTCTTTGTTCATCAGTCACGTCTCCAAGCCCCTCTGATATTACTCTTGCTTTCTATTTTGAATTTTTATTCAAACAAAAAATAGAAGACTTACTATTATGCAGACTACTGCAATACTGTAATAATTGTATAAATAACATAAACCCATTCATGACTGCATATTAGAATGGCTAGTTGGACATTTATTGGACAATGGCATCATTTGTTTACTTTTGAACATTGGCAAAAATCAAACATTTCCCCTACTTTGAGCTCCATTTCTAGGTTCTTTTTATAGCAAAATCAATCAAAATCACCTCTGTTTCTATAACATGTTTTCCATTCTATCAAATGAGACCAAGAAAACGAGAATACAACCATAAATACTATACGGAAATAGACCACAAAGTCGGCATTTTAATTAAAAAAAAAAACGGTTGAAGTTTTTTTTTTCTCATGCACTGCGTGCTCCAGGATTTTTTTTATATGGTGCACACTGACCACACAGACCCATTCTCTCACATGTGGGCCTACCAGCTTTCTCCTGCTTGATTTGAAGCCGCTAGAATTTATGAGTATATATACATCAGTACATGTATATATACATATACATCAGTATACGTATATACATATACATACAATGTTAAACCTAAAACCCAATCTAATTTTATTATTTTTTAAATACACTACCTAACAGAATACTCCATACGACTGAATGTACAACAATGCATGCAACCATATGACCTGTCTTTGTAATACTCATTTGTGCTTTATAGTTATCTGTTTACAATAATGTATTATCACTGATTTCATCATTGCTTAGTTAATTTTAAGCCAGCCCGAAATGCTATGCATAGTATAAGTGGCTTTGGCATGCTGCTCTTATCTGTATTTTTTTGTACCTCTGTATGTATGCTCAAATTGTTAATAAATAAATAAATAAATAAATAAATAAATAAATACATCAAACACGGTACCTCGTAAGACGTATATATACGGCAGCGACAGTCAAAGGGTTAATCATTGAAGAAGGCAACTTCCTCCATCTCTCTTCCCCCTCCTCTGAAGGAAATTCCTGAGCTGTGGTCTGTTGCTGTTGCACCTCAAGCTCTTGCAGCTCTGTAGTGGTTAGCTCTTCATTGTCGTCCTCCACCAACTCTTCCACATCCTTGCCACTAACTTCCAACCCCCATGGACTTCCCCAGTGCCACAATAGATTCCACAACTGGCATAGGCTCCTCAGGGTTAGTCCCAAACCTTTCAAAAACCCTCTCTTGTACACATTCTGGCCACAATTTTCTCCAAGCAGAGTCCAAGTCCTGCAAGTCACTCCCTCCCAAGCCTTACCTATAAGGTTTTTACAACTGAGGATACTGAAGTGATCTTTCCAGAACTCTCTTAGGGTCAATTCAGTGTCTGAGGTCACTTCAAAACACTTTTGAAACACTGCTTTGGTGAACAGTTTTTTTTAAATTTGAAATGATCTGCTGGTCCATGGGCTGGAGGAGAGAAGTGATGTTAGGGGGCAAAAATTTAACTTTGATGAAACTAAACTCCCCCACAATTTGCTCTTCCAAGTCTGGAGGATGAGCAGGAGCATTGTCCATTAACAGGAGGCACTGGAGTGGCAATTTATTTTCCAGTATTTTTTCACACTGGGGCCAAACACGTCATAGAACCAATCGAGGAAAATGTCCTTAGTGACCCATGCCTTACTGTTTGCCCTCCACATCACGCACAATTTAGGCTTGACGACACTGTTTTTCTTGAACACGCTGGGAGTTTCAGAGTGATACACGAGTAAAGGCTTCACTTTGCAATCCCCAGTAGCATTACTACAAAACATAAGAGTTAGCCTGTCTTTCATAGGCTTGTGTCCTGGGAGTGCCTTTTCCTCCTGAGTAACGTAGGTCCTGTTTGGCATTTTCTTCCAAAACAGGCCTGTTTCATCACAACTGAACACTTGTTGGGGTTTTAATTGTTCAGCCTCTATGTACCCCTTAAATTCCTGCACATATTTTTCAGCTGCTTTTTTGTCAGAACTGGCAGCCTCACCATGCCTTATCACACTGTGTATGCCACTATGATTCTTAAATCTCTCAAACCAACCTCTGCTGGCCTTAAATTCACCAATATGAGCACTAGTTCCAGGCATTTTCTTAATTAGATCATCATGCAACTGCCTTGCCTTTTCACATATAACTGACTGTGAAAAACTATCTCCTGATAATTTTCTCATTGATCCACACCAACAACAGTCTCTCCACCTCTTCAAGTATTTGCAATCTCTGTTTTGTAAGCACATTTGCACCTTTTGCAACAACAGCTTCCTTGATTGCCTTTTTCTTGGCCAAGATAGTAGCGATGCTTGTATGGGGTTTGTTATACAACCTGGCCAGCTTGGAGACATGCACTCCACTTTCATATTTTGCAATGATCTCTTTCTTGAGCTCAATAGTATTTCTCACCCTCTTTGCCACAGGGCTGGCACTAGAAGCTTTCTCTGGGCCCATGGTGGCTTATTTAGCTGTTACAAGCGCAAAAAACAATGGAATAATACAAAATGTATTGCATGTATGAGTGGAATCGTCCTCACTGGCTTGTAAACAATGGCATACTGGCTGTACATGGAGTGGCAGGGCCGCTCAGGCCGTGCGGACATGTTCGGGGTGAACAACTTTAACCTAGTTCTTTGTCATTAACTGAGCCAATATTTTGACGGAAAAAGTGTCATCCGATTTTTACATCATCCGATGACGTCGTTAACCGAGGGTCCACTGTATGCTATGTAACGTGTTTCTTATATAACTTTGAAGAAAATATCATAGGTGGATTAATGAAAATGTCTATATTAACATAAAATAAGACATTTAATGTGCCCAAGAGTGAGTCACGAACATATGAGTGGCCCAGGCAGACACGTCTGGTATGGACGATTTCCGAGTGGATGTACAGAACCAGGGATAAAATTTCTCTGAAAAAAGCGGTTGAAATCCAAATTATGCAATTTCCACACCAGATGAAATCCGGGGGTCCACTGTACTGTACATGTACCGGAATTGTGATGAATGGTTTGAAAAACCGACAAGTTGAAGATTGAGACACTTATGCAACATATGGGAATTTTTATTCAGGAAACGTTTCGCCACACAGTGGCTTCATCAGTCCAATACAAAGCAGAAGGTGTAAGGAGAGGAGGAGTTTGGACGAAGACCTACTTCGACTAGTGGATGGTACCACTATGACCCCGCCTCCTCCTGCTACGCCTCACCTGACTACAGTATATAAGCCATGTCTATGGCCCTATGCTGTACATTCTACAAGACTGATGGACCGAACACATTGACTCCAGGCTGAGGGACTGATTACCTCAAACTCCTCCTCTCCTTACACCTTCTGCTTTGTATTGGACGATAGCCACTGTGTGG
>NC_069454.1:2595609-2622566 GCF_026875155.1 Cherax quadricarinatus | reverse complement strand
TGGGAGGGGAAGTCCCAGCTCCTCGGATCAATATAGTTATTATATTCACGGAGAGCAACACTAAACTCATAGGAGTCACACAGCTTGGGGATAATAGAAGGCATTCAGATCTGATTCAAGGAATTTTTGCATTGGTCCAATTTCTTAGATGAAGAGCCCCTCACCAGCATCAAGGAACCTCTCCTGTGAGGCCACAGATGAAGAGCCTCTCACCAGCATCAAGGAACCTCTCCTGTGAGGCCACAGATGAAGAGTCCCTCACCAGCATCAAGGAACCTCTCCTGTGAGGCCACAGATGAAGTCCCTCACCAGCATCAAGGAACCTCTCCTGAGAGGCCACAGATGAAGTCCCTCACCAGCATCAAGGAACCTCTCCTGTGAGGCCACAGATGAAGTCCCTCACCAGCATCAAGGAACCTCTCCTGAGAGGCCACAGATGAAGAGCCCCTCACCAGCATCAAGGAACCTCCTGTGAGGCTACAGATGAAGAGCCTCTCACCAGCATCAAGGAACCTCTCCTGTGAGGCCACAGATGAAGAGCCTCTCACCAGCATCAAGGAACCTGTGAGGCCACAGATGAAGAGCCCCTCACCAGCATCAAGGAACCTATTCTGTGAGGCCTCAGATGAAGAGCCCCTCACCAGCATCAAGGAACCTCCCATGAGGCCACAGATGAAGAGTCCCTCACCAGCATCAAGGAACCTCTCCTGTGAGGCCACAGATGAAGTCCCTCACCAGCATCAAGGAACCTCTCCTGTGAGGCCACAGATGAAGAGCCCCTCACCAGCATCAAGGAACCTCCTGTGAGGCTACAGATGAAGAGCCTCTCACCAGCATCAAGGAACCTCTCCTGTGAGGCCACAGATGAAGAGCCTCTCACCAGCATCAAGGAACCTGTGAGGCCACAGATGAAGAGCCCCTCACCAGCATCAAGGAACCTCCCATGAGGGCACAGATGAAGAGCCTCTCACCAGCATCAAGGAACCTCTCCTGAGGCCACAGATGAAGTCCCTCACCAGCATCAAGGAACCTCTCCTGTGAGGCCACAGATGAAGAGCCCCTCACCAGCATCAAGGAACCTCCTGTGAGGCTACAGATGAAGAGCCTCTCACCAGCATCAAGGAACCTCTTCTGCGAGGCCTCAGATGAAGAGCCCCTCACCAGCATCAAGGAACCTCCCATGAGGCCACAGATGAAGAGCCTCTCACCAGCATCAAGGAACCTCTCCTGTGAGGCCACAGATGAAGAGCCCCTCACCAGCATCAAGGAACCTCTCCTGTGAGGCCACAGATGAAGAGCCCCTCAATGGGGTCAGCACAGTAACTCAATTAGAATTTGCTGTTGTTTGCCTCTTGATATTTTTGTACATTCTCTAAGGTGAGAGAAGACATGGCAAATTTTTTATCTGCCCACCGTCTACTGAGGGTCAATATTTCATAACTTGCTCCAGAGGGTTAATAATGCAAAAGTATTATACAGTATCTTTCATTACTTACAGTTTTCTTTAACACATTCTAGCACTGACATATTTTTTTTCCCTTTTACTTACCATTATTTACATAGGTGTATTTACCTGCCCACTTGTAATACCAGTAAGATTCTGCCGTCTCATTACTATTATTGGAAATTTACTTAATCTTTACTGTTGAATAAATACAGATGGATTTAGGTGACATAAGTATTCTCATAATGGCCAAGACTCATCACACACATAACATACTTTACATTTGGATTAGTGTAATAAACATTGAGCAGCGAGAAGTAACAAACCACTTGAACAGAATATTGAAAGAAAAAAAATCTGTATATTTTGGCCTCAGTGCAAGATCCTTTTCAGCATAGTATGGTAAAAAATGGCTGGCACAGAGCAAACCTTTATTTACAGGCACATTTTATATGAATAAAAAAATAATAGATATTATTTTGTTTTAAGTCGGAATTTATCAAGTCTACTGACTTGATAAAGCTCTATGTACTTAAGAATGAAATGTCATCTGTAAATAAATTTTTATTCTGCACATAACATTCTTTTTTTTTTTTTACCATATTTGTCAGCAAGTCTTGCCATGCAATATCAGTAAAGTCTCGGAAGCTAAAATGCAGTAGCATTATTATTATTATTATTAGTAGTAGTAGTACGTTCATATGGGAGCAATAAACCTATAGGGAAGGAAGGTCACATACAATGCCCAGGAAAATGGGAAGCACTCAGGTTCACTCCAGGGTAAACGAAGGTCCAGTTCCTTGGACATTAAGCTCCTGACTGGCATAAAGGAGCTTCCACTGAGGAACCAAAATACAGCACAGTATACAGTTCTGTTTTACTCAATTTTCTGTCCAAGTGATTTCTCAAAAAAACTTCACATTCATCATCATAACTTTCACAGTCACATCAACATTTGATAATTTAAAACCTTTTAAAGACTTTTACAAATAATGTCAATCTGGCACTTTCAACTTACTGTATAATTTATTTGAAATTAATTTCTATACTGGACCTTGCTACATTATTTTATATGTTTTATTTCAATAACTATAAACCTCTGGTACAATCATCCACTATCCATTGACTCCTGAGTCTATTATTATTATTATCATTATCATCTGAGTGTATTATTATTATTATCATTATCATCTGAGTGTATTATTATTATTATTACAATAACATCAAACAGGGGGATATTATTATATTTGACAACAAGTGCCAAACTTGTGTGGTTTACACAGCGTTCTTGTTTGTTGTTACTGAGAATAAACAATATCAATGTTAAAATAAATATCATAGCTAATTGTAAAGGAATGACAGCCTCATCCTGATAAAATATGAATAAATTAATAAATCAAATTTATGTACTATTTTGTATTGTACTTGTAACAGCAACTAATTACTAAATAAATACCTAGTACGAGAGCTTCTATTGGTAGCATAAATTATTATTTTCGTAGCAAAGTGCTAAACCCATAGGGCTCAAACAGCACTTGGGAAAGGGTGGAAGTAAGGTTTAATCTGGGGAAAGGAAAGGTAGCTCAAATTCCTTGGATCAAGAGCGTTTTACCAGCATCCTCTTAAAGGGAGTATTAAAAGGAATGTTTCTAACACTGTAGAACTGTACAATACTCTGCTTCTTATTTTTACTCTGTTCCATCTGCTCCTTTAAAGAAAGAGAGGGAAAGGGTGCCTTGATGCTGATGAATGGCTCCTGATCCAAGGAACTGGAACTACCCCTCCTATTTCATAGGCACTGTAGGGCTCCTACAAATGGTCATGATAGGGAAAGTTTTCGAGAGAAAACTGGACCTGATCTCCTGCAAATGCCTGATCAGCCAACTGGTGATGGCTATGTGGGTTTGCAGACTAATGACATAAACAGCCTGGATGACCAGATGGTCCACAAATGGGCCTGACCTGAAGCTGGGCTGCGAGGGTACAGTTATTGAAATCAGTCACAGGTATGTCACGAGGACAAGTATGATGATAATAATAATTCACCATCTGCTTTTGAATACAGTGGCAGATATTCATATTTTTATTCATATTCATATTTCTTTTACCCAGTAAATTATCAAGTGTAATGAAAAGGCAAAAACCACCACAACCACCTCAGGCACCACCACCACAACCACCTCAGGCACCACCACCACACAACCACCTCAGGCACCACCACCACAACCACCTCAGACACCACCACCACAACCACTAGCACCCCACCACACCACCTCAGGCACCACCACCACAACCACCTCAGGCACCACCACCACAACCACCTCAGGCACCACCACCACAACCACCTCAGGCACCACCACCACAACCACCTCAGGCACCACCACCACAACCACCTCAGGCACCACCACCACAACCACCTCAGGCACCACCACCACAACCACCTCAGGCACCACCACCACAACCACCTCAGGCACCACCACCATAACCACCTCAGGCACCACCACCACAACCACCTCAGGCACCACCACCACAACCACCTCAGGCACCACCACCACAACCACCTCAGGCACCACCACCACAACCACCTCAGGCATCACCACCACAACCACTTTAGACACCACCACAACCACTTTAGGCACCACCACCACAACCACTTTAGGCACCACCACAACCACTTTAGGCACCACCATAACCAGCACTGCAGCAACCACCTCAGGCACCACCACCACAACCACCTCAGGCACCACTGTAACAACCACTTAGGGCACCACCATAAACACCACTGTAACAACCACCTCTACCACTCTGGATGAGTGTACAGATGAATCAACCTTTCAACTTCCCAAGAAATACCTACAGCAACACATCAGTTATTTACATTACATCAAAATCAAAACTTGAGTACTGTATAGTATTATTTTAATATATATTAGCATAATGAACTTTTATACAAAAAAATATAGTGGCATTCACAGTGTTTGCATTGACTAAGACCTCTAGGAACATATCCCTGCTAGTACATAAAGGTTGCAGTTCTGGTCTGCATTACTATATTATAATCATGGGGTGCACTAAACCCATAGGGACACTTATTTTAATCAGGGAGAAGTGCTAAACCCAAAAGAGTCATATAGGGAAGGGTCAGAACAATAAAATTAGCTAATTTGCTTATGAAAAAAGTACATTTATAGTTTGGTCGAGTGTAAAACAACATGTAAGCATTGATTCAACTAGGTTATTAACAAATTGCTCTGCCACCTTCACAAGTGAAAACTAGCCTCTTTCTGGGCTTATTTTGACAAATATGAAAAAGACATTTTAAAATAACTGTAGATCAAAAGGAAGCGTTGGTATTCTCAAGTTCAAGTTTTGCTGCAGTATTTGTTGGGTGAAAACACCTGGCAGAAAGTTCTCGGCAGATTGTGGCACTGCTAAACAATGTGGCTGAAGATGTTTATTGGTCTTATACAAAACTTATCTGTCGATCAATCTATTTTGTTAAACGGGGCCCTGTAGTGAGGAATGTGGAAAATGACATATAGGTCATTTAAAGAATACTTTTTACCACAGATAGTATATAAGATAAGATAAGATTTCGTTCGGATTTTTAACCCCGGAGGGTTAGCCACCCAGGATAACCCAAGAAAGTCAGTGCGTCATCGAGGACTGTCTAACTTATTTCCATTGGGGTCCTTAATCTTGTCCCCCAGGATGCGACCCACACCAGTCGACTAACACCCAGGTACCTATTTGCTGCTAGGTGAACAGGACAACAGGTGTAAGGAAACGTGTCGAAATGTTTCCACCCACCGGGAATTGAACCCGGGCCCTCCGTGTGTGAAGCGGGAGCTTTAGCCACCAGGCCACCGTTCAATGTTCCAACGAGTACTGAAAAATACTAAACCACTGTACCATTCTGAAGCAATTTTGTAATTCTGTTTATGAGGTATTGATCAGAAAGAAAAACTTATTATACAAACTGAATACCTTCTTAAATTTGCTACTAGACAGTACATTTGTGTGAGAGAGCTAATCTTATAAGGATTATATAGTGGCTAATAGCCACTGGTGCACTACAGTTGAAAATAGCTTTCCAATAAGGCACACACAAGTCCCTAAAATGCAAACCCTCTTTAACCCCATCCTCTAACTGTTCCTGTCTTTCATTCCAGATTTACACACCTCTTCATCATCCTGTCACTCTCCATCATGCACAATCACATTCAACAGAAAAAAGGCAACATAATTGACATTTTTCCTATCTCAACTAATATCCCTTTCTCCAATGGGCAACAAGGTCAGCTTAAGAAATGGTTTTAAAACTCTGCCTGTCTCCCACAGGTAGGGTGACCCGATAACGAAGAAAGCACTTTCACTATCTCTCATTCAACCACTGTCTTGCCAGAAGGGCACTAACATGACAGTTCAGATAAACCATCCAAACTGCAACATCCTCACCCATCTTTTAGAGTGCAGGTACTGTACTTCCCACCAACAGGACTTTAGTCCGGCTATCTGGTTTCCCTGAATCCCTTCATAAATGTTACTTTACTCACTCCAACAGCATGTTAAATCGTAAGAACCACTTGCCTCCTCTCACTCTTTAGGAGTGAGAGGTACCTGGGTGTTAGTCAACACTTCCTTCCCTCCACTCCAGATTTATATGCTCTCCTAGTCATCCTATTTTTCATCCTCTATAAATGTTCAAACCACTTCAATAACCCCTCTTTAGCCCTATTTTTCCATGCATTGTAATTACAAAGCACAACTAGTGCTTTGGAAAATTCATAATTTGTGGATTATTCGGAACATGAGTATTGAAAATATGGTCTTAATAAAATTGGCAATTTTTATTTTCAGATGTTTTTCTCATTTCTAAAAAAAAAAAAAATCTGACTAGAAGCATGATACAAATACACGTATATAGTATTTTTGAAGGATACAGTTTTAAAAGCTAAACATGACATGTAATTTACTCTTATAGAGTTGAGCTCTTGTTATCTTTCCCTCCTATCTTATCTCTCTTTTCTTTCTATTGAGGCAACTCTTTACTATTATACTTGGTTTATCAAACTTATCTCACATCATGTGGAGATGTTTACTGATCAAGATGTTATTGGGAGTATAGTATTTATTGTGCCACACTGTTGCAAACATTAAAAAGTGTCAAATTTTGCACATGCAACACTGTGCAACTGTATATATGACTCTTATAGACAAGCTGAATATTGAAATATGATACTTTAACACTGGGTGTCCCGTAGCTCGATCGTTAGTGCACTCAACTCACACACTAACGTCCAGGGTGCTAATCTCCTGCGGTACGGCTGGAAAACATTAGGGACGTGTTTCCATAAGACACCTGCTGTCCCTGTCCCTGTTCACCCATCAGTTTAAAATGGGTACTTGGGTGTTAGTCGACCGGTGTCGGTCGCATCCTGGGACAAAACTGACCTAATTTGCCCGAAATGCTGTGCATAACAAGCGGTTTTCTATATAGTAGTATGTCACTGACGTCAGCTAGATCTATATACCTTGTACAAGTACTTGGAGTATATAAAGATATCATTATTATTATTATTATTATTATTATTATTATGCTGAGCATACATCCAGGAGATTTGTTCACCTTTTACGGACACCTCTGTTGTCAGAAACCTTTTTTTATCAATGGTAAAAATAGAGTAGGAATATAAATGTTTTGATGTACAGTACAAAAATATATTACCTCTAAAATGCAGAAAAATAATAATTCCTGGAAGAAAATCTGCATGTTTTGTAGCTTAATTTGATGTATTATGAGACATATATGAAATAAATTACAATGGATTAAGTTTAGTATTGGTTGATGATTATTAATGCATTAATGAGGAAGTACTAAACCCATAATGGACATGCAGTGCCTGTGGAATGGGGGGTAATTAAACTTAACTCATGGAAGGGTAATGTAGCTTCAACCACGGAACTGATCCTTCTCAGTTAATGAAAACACTATACAGTGGACCCCCGCATAACGATTACCTCCGAATGCGACCAATTATGTAAGTGTATTTATGTAAGTGCGTTTGTACGTGTATGTTTGGGGGTCTGAAATGGACTAATCTACTTCACAATATTTCTTATGGGAAAAAATTCGGTCAGTACTGGCACCTGAACATACTTCTGGAGTGAAAAAATATCGTTAACCGGGGATCCACTGTATAAAGTATATCTACCATCCACTGTTAAAATCTTAAAAAAATGATTACTTAGGCATATTAGTTGCCCTGACAAAACTGTACAACATTTATTTATGGTACAAGAAAAAAAAATGTATCAGGTTTACAAACATAACCATTTCTCTTATTAAATATTATTAATAGTTATATTTAACAAATAAATACAATAAAAACACCTTTCACTCAAAAATACAATATTTATCAAATTATTTTCAGTCACCACAGTTACATAAAATGTCTTGGCCATACTGAATTACAAGGTGACTCCAGTCTCATTTCAAGTACCCATTAGCTGGACAAGTACCCATTAGCTGGACAAGTTTGGATCTTAATCTTTTCCTGAGTTGCTACTTGCTAGCTTAATGGTGAGAATGGAACAGGAAACCAACCATTAAACATTTTCCTGCTTGTCCTGTTATACATGTATATATATCATTATACATATGTATCTTTTGTCCTGTTGTATATATATCATTGTATGTTGCAATTATTTAATAAATGTATGGAAGAGGGTAAGGTACCTAGGGATTGGCAGAGAGCATGCATAGTTCCTTTGTATAAAGGCAAAGGGGATAAAAGAGAGTGCAAAAATTATAGGGGGATAATTTCTGTATGAGTGTACCTGTAAATGATAATGAGTATGAGTTTTATAATTGAAAAATTAAGAGTAAGACGGAGATTATGGATAGCAGATGCAGGAGGCTTTAGAAAGTAGGGGTGTGTGGACCAGGTGTTTAACCATGAAACCATATAAGTGAACAGTATTTAGATAGGCAAAGAGGTCTTTGTGGCATTATGGATTTAGAAAAGGCGTATGACAGGTGGGATAGGGGGCAATGTGGCAGATGTTTGCAGTGTATGGTGTAGGAGGTAGGTTACTGAAAGCAGTGAAGAGTTTTTACGGGATGGTGAGGGTGGTTAGAGTATGTAGGGAAGGGGAAATTTTTTTCCAGTTAAAAGTAGGCTTGGACAAGGATGTGTGATGTCACCGGGGGGGGGGGTTTGTTTAATATATGTTTAGTAGATGGGGGGTTGTAAGAGAGTAATGCGAGGGTCTTGGCAAGAGGCGTGGGTTTAATGTAAAGGGGTTCACACACAAGTGGGAGTTTGTCACAGTGCTCTTTGCTGTGGGCACTGTGCTTTGGGTGATTCTGAGAGAAGTTGCGAGATTGGTGGATGAATTTTGGTAGGTGTGCAAAAGAAGAAAATTAAAGGTGAATACAGGAAAGAGTAAGGTTATGAGGATAACAAAAGATTAGGTGATGAAGATTGAATATCAGAATTGGAGGGAGAGTAGTTGGAGGAGGTGAACGTATTCAGATATTTGGGAGTGGACGTGTCAGCGGATGGGTCTATGAAAGATGAGGTGAATCATAGAATTGATGAGGGAAAAAGAGTGAGTGGTGCACTTAGGAGTCTGTGGAGACAAAGAACTTTGTCCTTGGAGGCAAAGAGGGGAATGTATGAGAGTATAGTTTTACCAACGCTCTTATATGGGTGTGAAGCGTGGGTGATGAATGTTGCAGCGAGGAGAAGGCTGGAGGCAGTGGAGATGTCATGTCTGAGGGCAATGTGTGGTGTGAATATAATGCAGAGAATTCGTAGTTTGGAAGTTAGGGGAGGTGCGGGATTACCAAAACTGTTGTCCAGAGGGCTGAGGAAGGGTTGTTGAGGTGGTTCGGACATGTAGAGAGAATGGAGCGAAACAGAATGACTTCAAGAGTGTATCAGTCTGTAGTGGAAGGAAGGCGGGGTAGGGGTCGGCCTAGGAAGGGTTGGAGGGAGGGGGTAAAGGAGGTTTTGTGTGCGAGGGGCTTGGACTTCCAGCAGGCATGCGTGAGCGTGTTTGATAGGAGTGAATGGAGACAAATGGTTTTTAATACTTGACGTGCTGTTGGAGTGTGAGCAAAGTAACATTTATGAAGGGATTCAGGGAAACCGGCAGGCCGGACTTGAGTTCTGGAGATGGGAAGTACAGTGCCTGCACTCTGAAGGAGGGGTGTTAATGTTGCAGTTTTAAAAACTGTAGTGTAAAGCACCCTTCTGGCAAGACAGTGATGGAGTGAATGATGGTGAAAGTTTTTCTTTTTCGGGCCACCCTGCCTTGGTGGGAATCGGCCGGTGTGATAATAAATAAAATAAAAAATGTTTATATACTATATCTTTATACTGCTCTTTTAAATCAGGCAATTAATATATATAGATTGTGATAGAAGGCGGTACACTGCACATTTGATAATAAACTGTTGCGACAGTTTTGCATGGCAGTACAAATAAAGGAAATGTATACAAATTTGTTCGTCTAAACTATAAAAACTGATTCTTAAAGACTCTGGCTGTACATGAAGAAATTAAAAAGAATAAAAAACTTTTTCCCTAAGAATCAGCTATGTCAGTTACTGTACTAACCACAATTATCACAAAGATAAAACAACTCATGGAATAACCCTAGCACACACTGCAGATATCTACTTTAAACAAATCCTAACATATATTCTAAGAGAGATACACTGAGTTCTATGATGCATACATGCGGTTAATGGCATCTTGATATTTGATCTGAATACTTTTGCGCTTGAGTTTGAATGCTGCTGTAACCAGGCCAGTGTCAGGTGTCCATAACTCTGATGTAAGATGCAGCGCACCTGGCAACTCAAATTTCTCCAATTTGGCTGGAACAGATTACAAGTTTGCTATTAGGTTCAAAATAAATTTGTCAGTATTACAGTACTGGTAACTGGAAAATACTATTATTATATTTATGGAGAGGCTAAACCTGAAATATGGTGGGGAAGTGGGAGGATGATGGGTGTGGAAGAAATGGTGTGTGTGTGTGTGTGTGTGTGGTGTGTGTGTGTGTGTGTGTGGTGTGTGTGTGTGTGTGTGTGTGTGTATGTGTGTGTGGTGTGTGTGTGTGTGTGTGGTGTTGTGTGGGGTGTGTGTGTGTGTGTGTGTGTGTGGTGTGTGTGTGTGTGTGTGTGTGTTGTGTGTGTGTGTGTGTGTGTGTGTGTGTGTGTGTGTGTGTGTGTGTGTGTGTGGTGTGTGTGTGTGGTGTGTGTATGGTGTGGTGTGTGTGTGTGTGTGTGTGTGTGTGTGTGGTGGTGTGTGTGTGGTGTGTGTGTGGTGTGTGTGTGTGTGGTGTGTGTGTGTGGTGTGTGTGTGGTGTGTGTGTGTGGTGTGTGTGTGTGGTGTGTGTGTGTGGTGTGTGTGTGTGTGTGTGTGTGTGTGTGTGTGTGGTGTGTGTGTGGTGTGTGTGTGGATCACCTGAGAGGCTGGGGGATCAGAAGCTATGAAGCAAATCGGCCACTTCGAGGTCAACTACACTGCTCATACCAATGCAATTCCTGGCTTCTGTTCTGTCGACTGTGCACAAAAAACTGCCTATTCAGTTATCAGAGCTACCCTATAAAGCACCAACTTTCAATTTATAAAAGCCCAAAATAAAGATTATAGGTATTCCAACTACTACAGCAGCCTTCTTTCTGTTCAGTAATCAGGTATCTTTTATATAACACTTGCTGTACATTTTAAACCCAGAATCACAAAAAATCAAAGCTTTACCAAATTTCTCAGCTAATAAAATCTAGCTAAAAATGACTGGTCATGGTTTAGCCCATTCCAATAACTGAAGCAGCCTAATAAAACATACAAAACAGACTGGGATGAGAGAAGGGGAAGGGTAATAGGGCCCTTACTCTTCCTCAGATAAAAATGTCAAAAATAAAAATTTCTGCAATTTTAAGGCCCATTTCAACAGATAACAAGAAACAGTCAGTAAAACCATGAAAACCATACTCTAACATGCCTCAAAGTGCTATTTTAACCCTTTCAGGGTCCACAGGCGAAATTTCAAATTGCACACTGGGGTCCAAGAATTTTCAAAAAATAATTTTGTTATTTTTTCTTATGAAATGCTAGAGAATCTTTTTCTGAAGGTAATAAAACAAAAAGTACAAAATTTAATGGAAAATTGACAAAATTATGCTCTCGCGAATTTTGATGTGTCAGTGATATTTACGTATCGGGGATTTTGCCGACTTTGACTCCCATTTTAGGCCGATTACATTATTCCACTTGACCAAATTCTTAGCTATTTCACTGGTATTACTTCTATTCTATCGATTGAGCACAAGAAATTGCCAACTCAACTGTTTCAACTACAAAATAAAGTAATCGGAAATTAGCAATTTGTCCAATCTAATGCAAAGTTCAAAATATTCTAATTTCAAAATAAGGTCCAGAATAAACAATGCAGACATTCCTGGCACTAAACTAACAATTACTCTGTTCATTAGTTACATTTTCAGGCTTTACAAATGAATTTCATTTTGATTTTTTATTCACATAATGAATTTTTATTCAAACCAAAAAATATAAGATTTACTGTTATGCAATATTGTAATAACTGTATAAATAATACAACCACATTTGTAAATGTATATTAGACCCACCAGCTGGTGTGTATTAGATGTATGAGGTCATTTGTTTACTCTTGAACATTGGCAAAAATTTAACATTTCTGCTTCTTTGAGCTCAGTTTCAAGCAATTTCCATTACTAAAACCAATCAAAATCTTCTCTATTTCTGTAATATATCTTCCATTCTATCAAATGAGACCAAGAAATCGCAAATACAACTATAAAAAATATATGAAAAGACACTGCAAAATCGCTGTTTAAATCGAAAATTACGGTCTCAGTTTTTTTTTCTCATTATGCACTGTGTGCTGCAGGATTTGTTTTATGTGGTGCACACATACCACATAGATGTATTCTTTCATATCTAAGCCCAAATTTACCGTTCACAGCTTATCAGAGTGATCTGAGCTCATGGCGTAGATCTACGGTTTGGACCCTCTACGTATAGCCATAGATCTACGGCACGGACCCTGAAAGGGTTAAACCAAACAAAAGATCATAGGTTAGCAGTTCCCATTATGTACTGAGTGGGACAGGATTTTTTTATATACTATACATACCTGCCACACAGACCCATTCTCTCATGTCTTGGCCAAAATTTACTGATCATAGCATAATTGAGGGTGGCATGATTAAAATGTAGATAAATAACAAAAAGGCACAATACCGTGATTGGAACAATACACAAATAACCCGCACATAAAAGAGAGAAGCTTACGACGACGTTTCGGTCCGACTTGGACCATTGAGTGATACTGAAAGGATTAATCAAATCAGATACAGTGGACCCCCAGTTATAGGCCGGTTTGGTTATCGGCCAACTCGGTTATCGGCGGGTTTTTCGGCGCCCAGTTATTGGTTGCTCGCTCGGTTATCAGCTGTTTTGGACGCGTCCATCCGCCGGCTGGGGCAGCTTGCGTTTCATTTTGGCTTTGTCTCTCGGTGGCTGAGGAAGCTTCTGCTCATACATCCAAACATTTCGCTTGTTTACCATTGTTTTTAGTGGTTTTTCTTGCAGTGCAACTGTGAAATAAGTAAAGATGGCTCCAAAGAAAGTTCCTAGTAAAGTTCCTGTGGTAAAGAAAGTGAGAAGTGAAGTGATAGAAAAGTTTGAGAGTGGTATGAAGGTGGTGGAACTTGCCAGGATGTACAGCAAGAATAAATCAACAATTACATCCATCCTGGCAAAGAAAGAACAAATCAAAGATGCTAATGTTGCAAAAGGAGTAACTTTTCTAACTAAACAATGGACACCAATAATGGAAGAGTTATTATTATTGTGGATTATGGAAAAAGAATTAGTGGGAGACTGTTGTGGAGTCTTATTTGTGAGAAGGCAAAGCAGTTGCATGAGGATCTTGCAAAGAAAATGCCTGGAACAAGTGCTGCAGTTTGTGAATTTAGGGCCAGCAAAGGATGGTTTGATAGATTTAAGAAGCATAGTGGCATACACAGTGTTGTAAGGCATGGTGAGGCAGCAAGTTCTGACAAATGTACGGCTGAAAAGTATGTTCATGAATTCCAGGACTATGTAAAGGCTGAAGGATTCGAACCCCAACAAGTGTTCAGTTGTGACGAAACAGGCCTGTTTTGGAAGAAAATGCCAAAGAGGACCTACATTACCCAGGAGGAAAAGGCACTGCCAGGACACAAGCCTATGAAAGACAGGCTTACTCTTTTGTTGTGTGGTAATGCTAGTGGGGATTTCAAAGTGAAGCCTTTACTCATGTATCACTCAGAAAATCCCAGAGTGTTCAAGAAAAACAATGTCATGAAGAATAGACTGTGTGTGATGTGGAAAGCTAATCATAAGGCATGAGTCACAAGGCAAATTTTCAAAGAGTGGGTTAATGATGTGTTTGGCCCAAGCGTGAAAAAATACCTCCTGGAAAAGAAACTGCCACTCAAGTGCCTCCTGGTACTGGACAATGCTACTACACATCCTCCAGACTTGCAAGACCAAGTGTTTAGGGACTTCAGTTTCATCACAGTGAAGTTCTTGTCTCCTAACATCACTCCTCTCCTCCAGCCCATGGACCAGCAGGTCATTTCTAACTTCAAAAAACTCTACACAAAAGCAGTGTTTGAAAAGTGCTTTGAAGTGACCTTGGACACTCAGGTGACCCTAAGAGAGTTCTGGAGGAATCACTTCACTATCCTCCATTGCATAATCCTTATAGGTAAGGCTTGGGAGGGGGTAATGTCCAGGACTTTGAACTCTGCTTGGAGAAAACTGTGGCCAGATTGTGTCCAAGAGAGGGATTTTGAAGGGTTTGAGGCTGACCCTGACCCTGACCCTGCTGACCCTGTGGACTCTATTGTAGCACTGGGAAAGTCCATGGGGTTGGAGGTGAGTAGCAAGGATGTGGAAGAGTTGGTGGAGGACCACAGGGAAGGGCTAACCACTGAAGAGCTGCAAGAGCTTCATCTCAAAGAGGAAACACCACCCTGACAAAGCTGAAACACGCCATAACTGCAACATGTTTAGTGACAAAACCCTGCCCCACTTCAGGGAAATCTTAAAGGATTAAGGATTAAGGATTAAGACGACGAGAGCTGTCGTGAGATGGGAAGGAAGAAGGATAAGGAAGGATGGAAATAACTGGAAAAGGATGGGAAGGAAAGGAAGAGGAGGAATGAAGGCAAGTGGCCCAACCACTTTGGGATATGTGGTACCAAAGTACTGGAAGCGTAGATGGAGAGGCTTGAATGATGACGTTGCTTGGTTCTCTAGGAGAGGATGGCGAAGGCAGCGGCAGGAGGTGAGACTGTCAGTAGGCAGCAAGCAGGACGAGTTATTTTTTCATTAATGCTGTTATCAATGTGTGAAATTTTGTTTTAGAGAGTTGTATCACATTTATGGGAGCTCTGTAGAAGAGTTCATTGGTTTGAAGTTGGTGGATTATCTGTTCAACTTTAGGGTATGGCGTTTCATCGGTGGTGTATGTTGCAGTTTTGTCTTTGAGATGTTGGGCGAGTTCTAGGCGATGCATTGGGCTGGGGCAATGCTTCATGGTGTAGAACATGAGTCCTTTGTGTTTAGCCCATAGTGTGCCAAGTAATCGACGTGGTCTAGGTGGAGAAGGCAGTGGTGAAGTTGAGGAAGGTGGTGGTGCTTAGTTTTCAGCTTCAGTGTGCGAATTAGATGTTTCTGGTGGCAAGGCTTCTGATTGGTTGGATTCAGTAAAGGGTGGTGGCGGTGGAGGCTTCTCATTGGCCGCTGTTGGATTGACGTCACTAGTTGGTGGTATTGATGGAACTTCTGCAGAAGAGTTGGTGATTAAGTCTTTGGTGAATCTGAGAATTTCTTTAGAAGGTGGAGATGCTGGAAATGTAAATGATGGCATGTTATTTAATGCAAATAACTCGTTGATGGTAGAGTTAAAGGATCCAGGCACAGCCATGTTTTGCATGTGAGCGTATAGTAGACAGTAATGAATCTTCGTTACGTCACATGCTGGAGGAGTGATGGTGGTGGTGGTGGTGGTGGTGGAGGCGGGCTGAGTAGATGCTTGAAGTAATTTTGAAGTGTCAGCTTGCAATTTTGCAATTGCGGCATACGTTGGTGTGCTGTTGGTAGATTTTTTCTTTGTTGCATCTTGTTGTTTCTTCATAATATCCTTTCTTGTAGGACATTTTGCTGCTAATGTATGGTGATCATTAATTTTGCAGTTTAAACACGCTGGTTGTGTTGGAGCAGCAGCGGTACAGGAACTGAAGGTGTGTCCCTCACTACCACATGTAGTGCAGAACTTCTTGTCTTTTGCTAGACATGCTTTGGTGGTGTGAAGATAAGAATAACAGTTCCAGCAATGTTGGATGTAGTGGTATCTCTCTGCTTCTATGTAGGTGGGACTGATGTAGTAGTAGTAAACAGCAAGACCTTCGTTCAAAGTGGTAGCAGCCATGTTCACGTCAGTAAAGGTGACCTTGAGCATAGACGTTGCATTCGGGATTTTGGTAATGTTATCAACAGTAGCCCAAGTATTTTGCATTTCAATGGATGACTTGAGTTCAGCAATTGATTGAGAAGTCAGAATCTTGTCCAGTATTTTTAGGAATACTGATTTTCTTGCCCTGAGGGCAGGAGAGGATGTAACAGTAAATCCTTGAGCAGTAAGAGTAGTGGTGGCTTTTGTAGTGAGTAACTTCTCTGCTTCAGCATCATCGTGACATACAACAATGAATGCTTCTTTCAGTGACAAAATAGCATTGAATTTCACTTGCAATGCTTCCTGCACAACAGTTGCAAGGGCAAGCTTCGTTGAATCATCAACGGTACCATTTTTTGGCTTGATCTTTACACGATTTGCGTAACTCATCATGTAAGTCAAGAAGATTACGTTGGTAAAGGTTCCCCTCCCCAACGGGGATTGTAGGGAGACTGAGTAAGTAAGGAGAGTTGCTACGACCTGCCGAGTCGAGAGTCAAGAGCAGAATCTCTTTCAGGGTTTCCGATGTACTAGTACGGCTTACGCACCAGAGTTACTGACTTACTAGAACGCCTAAATTCTAATGCCTTCAAATCTAGTGAGAGAAAGCTGGTAGGCCTATATATGAAAGAATGGGTTTATGTGGTCAGTGTGCACAGTATAAAAAAAAATCCTGCAGCAAACAGTGCACAATGAGAAAAAAAACTCCAACCATGTTTTTGGTTTAAAACAACATTTATGGTTGTATTCTAGTTTTCCTGGTCTCATTTTATAGAATGGAAGACATATTACAGAAATTGAGATGATTTTGATTGGTTTCATAATGAAAAGTACTTTGAAATTGAGCTCAAAGTAGCAGAAATGTTCGATTTTTGCCAAAGTTCAAAAGTAAACAAATCATGCCAAGCATCCAATACACGTCAACTGGTGAGTCTAATATTCTTTCACAAGTGCACTGATATTATATATACCATTTCTACACCAAAGTTCTAAATGTTGGACAGGAAAATAACCATGCGACATATAAACTAAATAATGTGGATCTTAACACTACTGATTGCAAAAAGGATTTAGGAGTTCTGGTTCCTACACTAATGCAGTAGTCTGCATAACAGCAAATCTTCTATTTTTTGAGAATAAAAATTCAAAGTGGAAAGCAAAAGAGATGTAAGATGGGCCTGGGGATGTGACTAATGAACACAGAGAAAATGTTATTTTAGTGCCAGGAATGTCTGTCTTGCTTATTCTGGACCCTATTTGGAAATTGGCATCTTCTGAAATTTGTGTGAAATTGGCAAAATTGCCAATTTCTGACCACTTAATTGGATACTTGATGGGTGGTTTCTTGTACTCATTCGATAGAAAAAATAGAGTTCTAGCGAAATAGATACGATTCTTGTTGACTAGTACACTGAAATTGGCCGAAAATAGGGCTCAAAGTGGGCGAAATCGCCGATGTGTAAACATTGAGACCGGTAACTTTGCGAGAGCATAACTCTGTAAGTTTTTCATCAAATTTCAAATTTTGGTGTCATTATGATTGGGAAAAGAATCTCTACCATTTCATAAGAAAAAATAATTTTTTTTTTTCCGAAAAATTTTCAACCCTGAGAACGAGTTTAGGAGAGGGCCGCTCGACCCTCAAAGAGTTAAGGGGTTAATGATATATTATTACCACAATTAGCATTTATTTGTCACCTACCTTTTTTTCCTGTTGCTAAGAGTTCCTGTAGTACAGCATTGCTTATATCTTTATCCAAACACAGTTTCTCTCTTCGAACATCTTCCTTTCCTAGAGATCGTGCTAAGTCTTCTAGATTTTTTTGAACAGGACTGACAATTGCCACGACATTGTTTTTTGATGGGTCAGCATAAACACAAACATTTTCTACATATGGACACACTTTTAGCTCAGATTCTACTTTCCCTAGAGAAACATACTCTCCGAACTGAAGCTTCACAAGGTCCTTTTTACGATCTAAGAATAGTGAGAGAAAAGAAGTAAAAATTAAAATATTTTAAACCATTAATAACAAATAAATATTGAATGTATACAAAATTTCCCAAACCTGATACCATAATGAATTATTATTACTATTATTATAACTGAATTAAGTGCTAAACACATAAAGGTCATACAGCACTTTCTGTAAAGAAAAACTTGCAAACTGGTGTCTCCAGTCAAATGTTTTAAAAATGACAGCTGAACCAAAATTTTTTTTTTAAAAATCCCGAGATACTATTATTATGTTAATGGTTTCTGGTTCTAGTGATCTTCATCCCTGAAACCCAGTCTCATATCAGGTTTCCTAAACTGGAAACTAAATAAAACCAAAAGAACTCTCCAGAAACATACAGGAAAGAAAATATCAGTGCATTCCCCATGTAAGTAAAAGTCTGCAAACTTACATACACATAAATTGCATTTGCTGAAGCCGTGGTGAAGAGAGATGAGCAGGACACAGTTGGCAACAACACAGGGTGTAAACACAATAGTTTACTATAAATCAGTACAATATTGTAATGCTTGGCACTAAAGAATAATGGAGGTATTTCAATCAAGAAACTGACATATGAAGCATAGGAGAGATAAACTAGAAATTAGATGTAGAATCTATATGCTTAGAGAGCTAGTTTGCTGGACAAAGAAAATTTTTCATGATAATTCAGTGAAAGTTAGATTAAATGCCTTGTTTTATCTTTTTTTTTTATTACACATTGGCCATCTCCCACCAAGGCAGGGTGGCCCAAAAAGGAAAAACTTTCACCATCATTCACTCCATCACTGTCTTGCCAGAGGTGTGCTTACATTATAGTTATAAAACTGCAACATTAACACCCCTCCTTCCTGTTTTACTAAAATGAAAAAAATTATGATCAACATAAAAACACAATAATGAAAGTAAATAGTGCACTGTATATCTTGAATATACAAACTGGACAATTATCTTAAAAGTTTACAGAAATCAAGATTCGTTTTCATTGCGAGATTAAATATAGCCTCTCCTCACTTAACGACGGAGTTCCGTTCCTAAGACCACATCGTTAAACAAATTTGTAGCTAAGTGAGGAGCATACTATAATGGTAGTGGGTTTGTGTCAACCATCCTTGATATTGTTTTAATGTCAACTTTGCACCATTACCTGGAGTTTACCTGGAGAGGGTTTCGGGGGTCAATGCCCCCATGGCCCGGTCTGAGACCAGGACTCATGGTGGATCAGGGTCTGATCAACCAGGCTGTTACTGCTGGCCGCACGCAAGCTGACGTACGAACCACAGCCCGGTTGGTCAGGTACTGACTTTAGGTACTTGTCCAGTGCCTTCTTGAAAACAGCCAGGGGTCTATTGGTAATCCCCCTTATGTATGCTGGGAGGTAATTGAACAGTTTTGGGCTTGGGACACTTACTGTGTTCTCTCTCAGTGTACTCGTGGCGCCCCTGCTTTTCATCGGGGGAATGTTGCATCTCCTACCGAGTCATTTGCTTTCATATGGAGTGATTTTCATATGCAGGTTTGGTACCAATCCCTCCAGGACCTTCCAAGTGTACATTATCATGTATCTCTCTCTCCTGCGTTCGAGGGAATACAGATCAAGGACCTTCAACCGTTCCCAGTAATTTAGGTGCCTTATCGTACTTATGTGTGCCGTGAAAATTCTTTGTACACTCTCCAGGTCTGCAATGTCGCCAGCCTTGAATGGAGCTGTTAGTGTACAGCAGTATTCCAGCCTAGAGAGCACAAGCAATTTGAAGAGAATCATCATGGGCTTGGCATCCCTAGTTTTGAAGGTTCTCATTATCCATTCTATCATTTTCCTAGCAGATGAGGTAGATACATTGTTGTGGTCTTTGAAGGCAAGATCCTCTGACATCATCGCTCCCAGGTCCTTCACATTACTTTTCCACTCTATTGTATGGTTAGAATTTGTGGTATACCATGACACATTTTTAATTTCTTCAAGTTTTCCATATGTGAGTAGTTGAAATTTCTGGTATATTTTTAAATGTATATACAGTAATGTACTGTATATTGAAACAAACAGAATAGAGGAAATCAGCTCTAATATACATTATTTAGGTATAAATACTGGTCAGAGAGCCCGTCGTAAATCTGAGGCATCGGTAAACAAGTACGTATGTACGTTGCTAAGTGAGGAGAGGCTGTAATAAAAAAATATTTTTTGTAATAGAGGCTGTAACTCACCAATAATTTTTAGGCAACCATTTTTGTCAAATTCACCAATATCCCCAGTACGGAACCATCGTCGACCATCTTCATCGCAGAAATCTTCCTTCGTCTTCGCTGGGTTCTTATAGTAACCATTTGCAATATTTGCTCCTCCTAGTTCGAAGAAAGAACAAATATATTTTAAAGATATACTGTATTAATAAAAGAACAAATGCATTTTGACAATACATTGTATATAGTAAAAAATTAATGGAATAAAACTGAAATTTAGTGGACAAAACTCTTTATGTATCAGATATGTACAGTATTTGTCTGTAGCTTATTTTAGAAAATGTGTCAGTGTTCCAGTGGACAACTGGCAACAACAATATTACCAACTGGAGACTCAAGGACCCCAGTGGAAATAAGTCACTTTGTCTGACTTTTTTGATTTATCCTAGGTAATCTACACATATGCTATTATGTATGTTAATTTAACTGTATTTATGTGTACCTGAAAAACTTACTTAATTACTGAACACATTTAACTTTAGACTGCAATTCTAATTCAGTCATTATATTACATAATTTAAAACCCTTTATAACAAAATGAAAATAAGAATTTATACTAATAAGTGTATTTTAAAAGAATTTTTTTTACCTTTATATTTTGAAAGTTTTCAACAATTTTACAAATTCATTTATTATAGGAAACACAATCCTCTCAATCATGATAATGTCCACTAATTTTTTAAGCCTCTGTACATCTACTTAAAAACTTCTATTCTTGGCTATATTTTATATCTTCTGGTCCTAAATTACAGCACAGTAGGACCCCAGTATCCGCGGGTCTGGTATCCAGTTTACTGTGACCCGAAAATAACCTTTAATTTTGCTTAATAATGGCCTCAAGGCACAAAAGTAGTGATGGTAGAAGTTCTTCAAAGCCTAAGAGAAGCTGTGAAGCACTTCACATCAGTGAAAAAAGTGATAATACCCCACCTATTGTGCGTAATTTATCCATTAAACTTTACAATATGTATGTATAGGCCTTATGTATAGGGTTCACTATTATCCGAGGTTTCAGTATCCATGGCAGGTCCTTGGACTGTATCCCCCATGGATACAGGGATCCTTCTGTATACGGTTCGTGTTTAAGATGAAACTATGTGAAGTCTTCTTTAATAAAACTTTTGCTCATGATTTAAAGCAAAATATACATATCAAAGTGGGATGTCTGAATGTGCGTGGATGTTGTGTGAATGATAAGAAAGAGATGATTGTGGATGTTATGAATGAGAAGAAGCTGGATGTCCTGGCTTTAAGTGAAACAAAGCTGAAGGGGGTGGGAGAGTTTCAGTGGGGAGAAATAAATGGGATTAGGTCAGGGATTTCAAATAGAGTTAGAGCTAAAGAAAGAGTAGCAATAATGTTGAAGGATAAGTTATGGCAGGAAAAGAGGGAATATAAATGTATTAATTCAAAGATTATGTGGAGTAAAATAAGGGTTGGATGTGAAAAGTGGGTTATAATAAGCATTTATGCACCTGGAGAAGAGAGAAGTGTAGAGGAGAGAGAGAGATTTTGGGAAATGTTGAGTGAGTGTATTAGGGAGTTTTGAACCAAGTGTGAGAGTACTTGTGGTTGGGGATTTCAATGTTAAAGTGGGTAAAAATGTTGTGGAGGGAGTAGTAGGTAAATTTGGGGTGCCAGGGGTAAATGAAAATGGGGAACCTTTAATTGAGCTATGTGTAGAAAGAGGTTTGGTAATAAGTAATACATATTGTATGAAAAAGAGGATAAATAAGTATACAAGGTATGATACAGCACATAATGAAAGTAGTTTGTTAGATTATGTATTGGTGGATAAAAGGTTGATGGGCAGACTTCAGGATGTACATGTTTATAGAGGGGCAACTGATATATTGGATCATTATTTAGTTGTAGCTACAGTTAGAGTAAGAGGTAGATGGGACAAAAGGAAAATGGCAACAAAAAGTAAGAGAGGTGAAAGTGTAATAACTAAGAGAAGAGGAAGTTAGGGTGAGATGTAAGCAACTATTGGCAGAAAGGTGGGCTAGTGCAAGTATGAGTAGTGGGGGGGTTGAAGAGGGTTGGAATAATTTTAAAAATGCAGTATTAGAATGTGGGGCAGAAGTTTGTTATAGGAGGGTGGGTGCAGGAGGAAAGAGGAGTGATTGGTGGAATGAAGTAAAAGGTGTGATAAGAGAGAAAAAGGTAGCTTATGAGAGGTTTTTACAAAGCAGAAGTGTAATAAGAAGAGCAGAGTATATGGAGAGTAGAAGAAAAGTGAAGAGAGTGGTGAGAGAGTGCAAAAGGAGAGCAGATGATAGAGTGGGAGAGGCATTGTCAAGAAATTTTGATGAAAATAAGAAAAAATTTTGGAGTGAGATAAACAAGTTAAGAAAGCCTAGGGAATGATTGGATTTGTCAGTTAAAAACAGAGTAGGGGAGTTAGTAGATGGAGAGCTGGGGGTATTGGGTAAATGGTGGGAATATTTTGAGGAACTTTTAAATGTCAATAAAGAAAGGGAAGTGGTAATTTTATGCACTGGTCAGGGAGGTATGACATCTTTTAGGACTGAAGAAAAGCAGAATGTGAGCGTGGGGGAGGTGTGTGAGGCATTACGTAGAATGAAAGGGGGTAAAGCAGCTGGAACTGATGGGATCATGACAGAAATGTTAAAAGCAGGGGGGAGATATAGTGTTGGAGTGATTGGTACTTTTGTTTAATAAATGTATGAAAGAGGGGAAGGTACCTAGGGATTGGCAGAGAGCTTGTATAGTTCCTTTACATAAAGGGAAGGGGGATAAAAGAGATTGTAAAAATTATAGGGGAATAAGTTTACTGAGTATACCAGGAAAAGTGTGTAGTGGGGTTATTAGTGAAAGAATTAAGAGGTAAGACAGAGAGTAGGATTTCGGATGAGCAAGGAGGCTTTAGAGTGGGTAGGGGATGTGTAGATCAAGTGTTAACATTGAAGCATATATGTGAACAGTATTTAGATAAAGGCAGGGAAGTTTTCACTGCATTTTTGGATTTAGTAAAGGCATATGATAGAGTGAATAGGCGAGCAATGTGGCAGATGTTGCAAGTGTATGGAATAGGTAGAAAGTTACTAAATGCTGTAAAGAGTTCTTATGAGGATAGTGAGGCCCAGGTTAGAGTGTGTAGAAGAGAGGGAGATTACTTCTCGGTAAAACTAGGTCTTAGACAGGGATGTGTAATGTCATCATGGTTGTTTAATATATTTATAGACGGGGTTGTAAAAGTAGTAAAAGCTAGGATGTTGGGAAGAGGGGTGGGATTAAATTATGGGGAATCAAATACAAAATGGTAGTTGACACAGTTACTTTTTGCTGATGATACTGTGCTTATGGGAGATTCTAAAGAAAAGTTGCAAAGGTTAGTGGACGAGTTTGGGAGGGTGTGAATGTTTTCAGATATTTGGGAGTTGACGTGTCAGTGGATGGGTCTATGAAGGATGAGGTTAACCATAGAATTGGTGAAGAAAAAAAGGTGAGTGGTGCGTTGAGGTATACGTGGAGACAAAAAACTTTGTCTATGGAGGCAAAGAAGGGAATATATGAAAGTATAGTTGCACCGACACTCTTGATAAATTAGACACATGTGCAACTCTTGGGTATCTTTATTGAGGAAACGTTTCGCCACACAGTGGCTTCATCAGTCCATACAAAGGAGAATCTTGAAGAACAGGAGGAGAATGAGGTAATCAGTCCCTCAACCTTGAGTCGATGTGGTCAGTCCATCAATCTTGAATAGAATACGGCATACGTGCTGAGAAGGAGCTTATAAACCATTGGCAGGAGAGGTGCAGCAGTCATAGGTCGTGTAACATTTGTTCAATGTTGAAGTAGGTCGTGCCCAAGAATTAGGCAAGCGAAGAATTCCCAAGTATTAAGATCCCAAGAAGTTGCAGTGTCTGACAGGTTTGTAGATGAATGGTTCAGAGAACCGACATGTTGATAAATTAGACACAAGTGCAACTCTTGGGTATCTTTATTGAGGAAACGTTTCGCCACACAGTGGCTTCATGTCGGTTCTCTGAACCATTCATCTACAAACCGACACTCTTATATGGGTGTGAAGCTTGGGTTGTAAATGTTGCAGTGAGGAGTTGGTTGGAGGCAGTGTAGATGTCCTGTCTAAGGGCAGTGTGTGGTGTAAATATTATACAGAAAATTCAGAGTGTGGAAATTAGGAGGAGGTGTGGAGTTAATAAAAGTATTAGTCAGAGGGCTGAAGAGGGGTTTGGTCATTTAGAGAGAATAGATCAAAGTAGAATGACATGGAGAGCATATAAATCTGTAGGGGAAGGAAGGCGGGGTAGGGGTCGTCCTCGAAAAGGTTGGAGGGAGGGGTTACAGGAGGTTTTGTGGGTGAGGGGCTTGGACTTCCAACAAGCGTGTGTGAGCATGTTAGATATAACTGAATGGAGACAAATGGTTTTTGGGACCTGATGAGCTGCTGGAGTGTGAGCAGGGTAATATTTAGTGAAGAGATTCAGGGAAACCGGTTATTTTTATATAGCCGGACTTGAGTACTGGAAATGGGAAGTACAATGCCTGCACTTTAAAGGAGGGGTTTGGGATATTGGCAGTTTGGAGGGATATGTTATATATCTTTATATATGCTTCTAAACTGTTGTATCTGGATGCCTCTGCAAAAACAGTGATTATGTATGAGTGAGGTGAAAGTGTTGAATGATGATGAAAGTATTTTTGGGGGGGATTTTCTTTCTTTTTGGGTCACCCTGCCTAGGTAGGTGATGGCCAACTTGTTAAAAAAAAAAATACATATCAGTGCCGGATTAAGATTTGTGGGGACCTACTAAAGGATTGGCAAAGAGCATGCATAGTTCCCTTGTTTAAGAGAAATGGGACAAGAGAGAATACAAGAATTATAGGGGGATAAGTCTATTGAGTATGTGTGTATCAGGGAAGTTTACAGTAAAATTATTATTAAAAGAGTATGGGGTAAGACAGAAAGTAGGATTGCAGAGGAACAGGGAGATTCAGGAAGGGTAGGGGATGTGTAAACCAGTGTTTAAACTGAAGTAAATAAATGAGGCTAGAAAAGTCTTTGTTGCATTTATGGATTTAGGAAAGACATATGATAGGGCACAGAGGTAAGCTATGCAGTACATGTTGCAAATGCATGCAATAGGAGTTTAGTTTTTATGAGTGTGGCTCAGGCTAGGATATGTAGAAGGGAGGGGAAAGTATTTTCCTGTGAAAGTAGGACTGAGACAGAGATATGTTATATCACCACAGTTGTTTAACAAATTTATAGATTTGGTTGTAAAAGAAGTGAATGCTAGGGTATTGGGAAGATGTGTGGGATTAGAAGATACTGGATCTGATACAAAGTGGGAGCATCATAGCTGCTGTTTGCTGATAATAGTACTTTTTGAGACATCTGAGGACAAGTTGCAAAGACTGGTGGATGAATTTGGGAGAGAATGTAAAAAAAAAAAAAGGAAATTAAGAGTAAAAGTAGAAAAAAGCAAGGCAATGAGGATAACAAAAAAGTTTAGGCAATAAAAGACTGAATATCAGATTGGAGGGAGGGAATATGGAGGAAGTAGATGGGTTTATGAAAGATGAGGAGAACCATAGAATAGATGAGGAGGGGGGGAAATGCGAGTAGCGAGTTGGGGTATCTGTGGAAAGAAAGAAATTTACCTATGGAGACAAAAAAAACAAACAAAGAGAAAGTACCAGAGTAAAGGGGGGAGCAACATTTTCACATGGGTGTGAGACATCAGCAAAGAGGAGGCTAAAGACAGTGGAGATGCCATGTTTGACAGCAATGTGTGGAACAAATATCATGCAGAGAATTTGGAGCTTAAAAATTAAAATGAAATATGGGATCACTGAGGGTATAATTCATATGGATGAGGTGGGTTTGCTGATGTGGTTTGGGAATGTAAAGAGGATGGGGAGGAATATGATGATGAAGAGGGTGTATAAATTTTAGGTGGAAGGTAGGAGGAATAGGGAATACTCCCAGGAATGGTTGGAAGAAGGTAAAGGAGGCTTTGAGTTTTAGGGTTATGAGCATCCACTGGCTTGGTGTTAGATAGGAGTAAATGGAGACAAGTAGTTTTTAATGAAGATGCTACTGAAGTTCAAGCACAGTAAACTTTATGAAGATATTCAAGAAAACCGGTTAGTCAGAACAGTGCCTGCATGCTGAAGGAGGGGTGGGGGGGATGCTGCAGTTAGAGGGTGATCTGAACTGTGATATTAGCATACTTCTGGCAAAACAGTGATTAAATGAATGATGATGAATGCATTTTCTTCTTTAGATCAACCTGCCTTGGCAGGAGATGGCCACTGAGGTAAAAATAAATACAGTGGTACCTCGAATTCTGAACAGCTCCCAATTCGAACAATTATGTAAGTGTATTTTTGGGGGTCTGAAATGGATTAATCTAATTTACATTATTCCTTATGGGAACAAATTCATTTGGTAACGGCACTCAAACAGCCTTCTGGAACGAATTACGGCCGAAATTCGAGGTACCACTGTATATGCCATACATCTATATAATGGATCTAAATCATTTTTAAACATTCAGTATTCATACTTACCAATTACAATTTCACCACGAGGCTCTGGTTTATCCGTGATTCTGTAATTTCCTTCTTCCCAATTGACAAGTTTAATATCGCACACTAGCAGAGGAGCACCAACCTTACCAGTTGACATGTCATATGTGTCCATCAGT
>NC_069454.1:2240847-2595109 GCF_026875155.1 Cherax quadricarinatus | reverse complement strand
TGAAACAGAAATAAAACACTTTTTTTAACTTTCCTTATTATAAGTGAAACCATGCACATATAGTGATACTGTATGCACAGCAGTTTACTTTATACAGGGGACCCCCCCTTTTACGATCGCTCCCAATCACCAATTAGTAATTATTTAGAAAGTGCGTTTGTATGTGTATTTTTGGGGGGTCTGTATGGACTAATCAATTCACAATATTTCTTAGGGAACAAATTCGTTCTAAGGGCCCCGAAGATTCGGGAATAAAAAAATATTGAAAAGCCGGGGGTCCCAGTATATATGACTGATGAGAAAACCCACTGTGGATGGTTTAGTCAGTCTGCTTTTAGCATATAATTTTACAGTTTTTTTTTTATTTTTTTTTTATTTTTTGTAGTGAATACTGCGATAAAACTGTTAAATAACCCGGGGAATTTACGACAGAAGTTACCATTTCAGGGAAAATTTCGCTGTTCCTGAGTAGTGGGGTCTCAACTGGGGTCGGGATTACCTCACATCCGTTGCACAGTGTGTAGAAAACTGGTAGGAATTCTCTTATTCCCTTAGAACAAAATTTTATTTATTTTTGGGAAAAACAATAGTGGAACCCCTGTTGTAACCAATGCAAATAACAAAATTTCGTATGTGTTATGCTTTTAGCAGACTAAGAAGATACTTTTGTTTGGTTTTCATATACCTATTTTGTGTTGAATGACTAGTCTAATTAAAACTCAGAAGGGCCCCGTTGTTAATAAGGGGATTACAGTCCATATCATGAAGGTAATTTTTGGTTTGGTTTTCCAAAATGTTAATTTGAGTCTTTGCTTAAAGATATTGTCCCATGTAAAGATATAACCCAAACAAAAAATTTTGATTTACAGATCACCTGACGTGCAATATTATTTATCTTCACTAATTAAAATTTCCAGTATTCTATTTGCCTAAAAAGGCAGAAGCTTTTTTCTGTACATTTTTTATTTTTAACACATCGGTCGTCTCCCCCCAAGGCGTGGGCCCCAAAAAGGGAAAAAAAACTTTTACATTATTCACTCCATCCCGCTTCCAGGGGTGTGTTCATAAAATTTAAAAAACTGCAACATTAGCTTTGGGAAAACTTTCAGCCCTGTAAAATTTCAGTCAGTATTATCAGGTGGCCCCTCTCAGGAAAATTAGTGAAAGAAAAAGAAATAAAACAGACAAACAAACCCCTATTAATAAAAAATAAAAAAATATAAAACACTTAAATATGAAATTTTAAATCACTTTAAAAAGAAAATGAAAAATGAAAAATATAAATGATAATGAACCGTAATAGGGGTGTCGGGGTTTTTTGGTGACACTTTTGTTTTTTTTGAAATGTAGCGTTGCGATAGGGGGGGGGGGTCGGGGGTTTTGGGATCCCATTTCTATTCTTCCACAGAAGATAAGACTTGAATATTCTACCCCGAGACGGGAAAAGAGTTCTTTACCGTGCAATTGAGGGTTACTCCTGCAATTTATACAGGTACACGGGTACGTAAAAAATGGTGAAGTCTCGGGACTTATCCTTTCCAGTTCTCTGTTGATTGCCAGGTGCCCCTCACTGACATCCGAGCGGGAAGATAGCAGGTTACCCACGCTTAAATAATCATCCCGGTAAATCTGATACTTAAAATGTGGGTTATTACAACGTCAAATGAGCAAGGCAAAAAAGATAAGTTTATTATGATAAAAAGTAAAGCTTAACCAAAAATCCCTAGAATAAAAGGCAGGCTGTACTTACAGAGTTTTTGGGAGCTGGAGTCGGGTTTTACTTTTTGACCAAGGCCCAACGTCACCTTTGGGGGGGGGGGGGGAAGAGGGGGGGAAGGGATAGCGGGAGTAGACTGACCCTATCAAAACAAGCACCCGCATCAAACAACACTTTAGGGTGGGGGAAAAAAGGGGGGGAAAAAAGGGACGTAAATTCCCCTCTTTAACTAGTAACCGGGCAGACAAACTATCAATTTGGGGGAGGGGGACGAAAGGGGGGGAGGTGACTTACCCTCCCTTTAATGTACCGGTAATGAAACTATTTACTATAATCTCTACTCCTACTTTTGAACTTTTCCCTCACACTCCCCCCCTTTACCAAGATTATAGTCAGGAGTATAAGAAGAATAGCGGGGAAAAAATTTTTCAAACAAGGGAAGTCGCGAAAGGGAAAAAAACTTCTACTGACTGTCACGACAAACCAGTCAGAAAATAATTGGAAAAACCATTGATATACACAATATGGAACTTAAAAGCCTGGAGTGCCAATTCACCTCAAGAGGGACTTTTGGTTCCCTTAAAATTTCTAGTATATAAAAGGGTTTGGGGGTCCTTTTCAAAAATGAATTTTTTTCCCCAACAAAAAAAATTTTTAAGTTGGAGATACCCCACAAAAGGGGCTAAACTTTCCCTTTTTCTATTTGGAGTATTTTTTCTGGGGGAAAGGGTTTTTCCCGGGCTAGGAAACATCCGGGAAAGGGGAGACCATCATGGTTTTGTAGAAACACCGCACCTAACCAGTATTGGAGGACGTTCTCAAAAAAAAGTTTATTATATCAGGAATCTTAAGTTAGGGCCCTTCGGATCTTTTAATCTCATTAAATTTTTCCCCGAGCTACGTCGGAAAGTTCAAGAGGTTCCTTCACAGATTTTTTTAAGGAAGCCCGTAAGATGCTTAAAGCGCGAATTGGGAAAAACGTGCAAAAAAATTTACAGAACCAAGAAAGTACCATGAGCTTCTTGGTTTTGGGGAAATTTTAAATTTTAATAAAGCTTTGTTTTTAGGGGGGAAGGCTGCAGAGATTTTTAAAAGTATCAGTCCCAGATTCTAATCTTGTTATCCCCAAGGAAGTTTCTTCGGTTGGGCAGTGGGGCCATGTGAGCGTAACCTACCAAAACTGATTTTAAGTTTGGATATGTTCGCCCCACGAATGTCATTACGAAAAGTTATCGAAAAAAAACTGAAACATTGCCATTTCCCCAAGACTTTTCTCATCATCTCACGGGGGTACACGGGCAGTTACAAACCCGAAGGGCATAGTTCTTATGATCAGCCTTTGGGTGTTAGGAAACGGTGTACTGTTTAAAGAAGGATCTAACTTACTGATGATACTTTGCAATTCAATCTCTAAAAAGAGGGAAGAGTCAAAAAATTTGTGTAATCGCTATCTATTAAGGCATAGGCTCAGCATCCCCAGTTTTAGCTTTTAAGGCCTTGAAGTCAACAAGTCTATATGAATTATCCCCTTCTTAACCTGACTACTGGTGAAAAATATGAAATACTGAAGGTTCAAGACTTTATTTTTTTAATAATTTGTCTACCTCTGGGAAAAATGCTTTCCCAAGGTGAAGGGAACGGGGTTTTAAAATTTTCCCTTTTGATAGGTTTTCCCCGTCACTAAGTCAATTTTTTGGGACACATGGGGAAAACCCCGGGAATATCATAAAGACGTCTAAAAAGTTACTACACATCGAAGTAGTTCATGTCTCTTATGGTCCCCAAAAGATTCATTAATTTTATTGGTGGTTGTGTCCAAGTGGTAAAGACCCCAAAAGTCATGATTCTTCATTAGTCAAAGTTAGAGTGTCAATTCGCACATTTTTAATTTCCTTCAGTTGTCTTATCAAGTTTTGGAAAAACTAAGTCAAAGTTTTTTAAGGCAGTTAACGAATTTTTGGGGTAATATTTCTTAAGGATGTTGAATAAAAGCTTGGGTTTTCCCTTGACTTCTATGGGGTAGTCAATTTTTCCCCCAAAAATTTTTTTAATATTTTATATGGACCTTTCCTCTACTAAAATTTATTTGACTTATAGGAAAAAGTAAAAGAACTTCTTTCCTATTTTAAAACTTCCTGACTTTGGATCAAAATGGGTTTTGACGGTCCATTGACAAGCTTGGGTTTTCTTCAAAACTAGTCAGAGGTCTCCTCCAGTTGGATCTAAGGTCGGGAGAAAACTGGAAAAAACTAAACCCCGTTTACCTCCTCATTAGTCCATAAGTCATAAGGAAAATGGGCCCGGGCCTGTCACCAAAAACAAAAGGTAAAAACCTCAAAGAGTCACTGGGAATTCCCCTAGGGCAAAAAAAGCAAGGTAGTAACGATCCCACTCCTTATTTTTAAAGGGGAGAAAGTTTCCTTAAAATGGTTTAGAATCGAATCTGGCGCTCAATCCCCCATTCGTGGGGGTTTTAGGGGTTTGGGGAAAAGAGGCTTCCCCCAAGTTGGGATGATTTGCATTAAATTTAGAAGTGAATTTGTGTCCCCCGGGCAGAAAAAATTTCTCTAGGGATCCCCCTCGGAGGAAAAGGACAAAAAGGCTTCACCCCTCTGTATAGTTATGGTCTTTAGGGAAAAGGCTTCAGGGAAACTAAGCATAAAAAACTAATGTTAATAATACATTCCCCAGATGAAAGGGAGATAAAGGACCAACATGTCAAAGCTACTCTTTAAAAGGACCGAAAGATAGGCATTTTGACCATAGGGACCCCCGGTACCCCGGAGGATGAAGTTGGGAAAATTTACACATCTACAATAGTTAGTGCATCTGAGGGGGATTTTAGGCCAAAAATAGGTTTTTCCCCAAATTTTTTTAAGGTTTTAAAGATGAGAAAGTCCGGCCATGGCAGTCCAAACCATTTTTAAAAACATCTCTCTATTGATTGGAAAAACAAATGGGAAAGCTTTCATCTGAATTTTAATTTTAAACTGACTTGTCAAAATACCTTTTATTTTTTTTTGAAAATTTTCCCTTTATCTTATTTTTTTAGGGCATTAAAGCAATTCGAAAGAAGGGCAATTAATTTAAATTGAAAAGGGGCTTCCGATATATCTAAAGGCTTAAAAAGGGAAAATCAAAATGAAAAGAAACCTTTTTCTAGCCCTAGTCGAAATTTTTAATCGGAGGTGAAACTTCCTTTCATGTAAAAAATTTTAACCGGTGATCCCTCCCCGCTTTTCGAGAGCACACACTGGTTTTTAATCTCACATGAAACCACGAGCCCCTTGTCCATCGAACTTTCGAGGGGCCCCCGACTCTACAGGAAGAGGATTGAACATTTTTTCCTCTTTGGTGATGAGAGGTCAACCTCGAAGGAAAATGGCCTTTTACATTACATTTTACGGGACAAGAATGATGGGGGCTAGAGGCTTCAACCAACCTGTGAACCCTTAGACCCAATTAACAAAGGGTGGAGGAAAAAGGGCTGTAGGCCCAAGTAGTTGAAAAATATAGCGAGGAATGAGTTTTTTAAGATTAGGGGAAAAGCTTATCGAAAAGACATACAGGCTCCAGGTCCGTAAAAGGTAGATACATTTAAATCCCTTAAGTTCCCAAAGAAGGGTCTTTGGGCATTACAGTCTTTAAAAAATCTTCCAATTTTGGACCTTCTTCCCCCCTTGGCGTTTTTGTCCCTTAAACCACCAAAAACAAACAGGAATAAAAGAAGTATTTTACTTTCCACTGAGGGTTTTATTTCTTTAAAGGGCTGATGAACCCCTTCCTTAGGGTTTGATCCTTTTGGTCTTTTTAGGAAATTTTAGCCTCAGCTACAGGCAGCAGCCCCAGCAACTTCCTACTTTTAAACAAGTTCCTGATGAATGTTGATCTGATGGGGGAAACTGTCAGGGAAATGGTCAGCAACCATAAGTTCGAAGAGATTCATAACTGTTCAAATTTTTTTAACCCCCTATCCAAAAGTCAACAAACGAAAAACGTTACCTGTAACTGTTGAAAAATTTGGCCCGGCTGTAAGGTGGCATACCTAAATCTTTCCTGTAAGAATTAGTGGTTTTTTTTATATGCTTTAAGGGTTGCCTTCTTCAGTGGTTATAAATTACTATGTTCCTGCGACAGAGTTGCATAGATATTCAAGGCTGTACCAAAAAACATTTTTAACCTGGGAGCCCAGGGGCAGCAGGCCATTTACAGAGGGGAGCGGTATTTTCAAACCTGATAATGTTGAAATTATTTTTCCCTCTGTGAAGGGGGGTAAATTAGGGGTTGGGGAAAAGTGCACTAGGGAAAGTTGTTCCCTTACCCTTTATCAATTGCTGTTTGAGAAAGTTTTCTTCTTATTCTAATTTAAAACGGTTTTTTTTCGAGCTACAATCCCTTTTCTCTCTCCCTTAATCATATTTTCGTCTTTTTCTCTTTCCTCAATTCCCCTTTAATTTTAACCCGTTTTCACGATCTTAGCTTTTTCCTCACGTACTCTTGCTCTCTCCCCACATCAAATCATCCGCTCCCCTTTTTTCTTTTCTTTCATTTTCTCTTTTCCTTATTCTCTTCTTTCTATTCTCTCTCTCCTTTTTCTTTCCTTTCCCTTTTTAATGTCTTTCTTTCTCTCAAATTTTCTCTCTTTAGTCTTTCCCCGGGTTTACCTAAATGAAAATTCAAATTTTTCCCCGTTTCCTAACTTATTTCCACATTCATCCCAAAAAATGGGATTCATCCAAATTGCAAGAATAACTTAAATTACCAGGGAAATGAAAGGGGGATTAAAGAAAAAAAGGGTTAAAAACCTGCTCCCTCAAACTGTAAAAAACCCGAGGGTCGACCCCCTTCAATTAAAAAAAATATGATTAACGAAAACAAAGGGGTTTTCCCGGTCGACAAACAGAAGTAAATGGGGGCCCTGGGGGTTATTCCGGGGATCAAAGCCCCCCCGGCCCCTCCCAAACCAGGTCCCTTTCCCTCCAAAATTCCACCCAAATCCCGAGTGTCCCTTACAGTTCCCTTTATATAATAACAGCTCAAAGAAACAAGTTGCACAAAATCCGGGGGCCCCAAGTCTATTCCCCAAAAATTTTCAAACTCACATGAATGTGGAGAAATTTAAATATTATATCCTGCCTGCTTGCTTACAATAAATTGAGACTATAAAATCACCAAATCTTTTAAATACTTTTACCGTGTCCTACCTAGAGGGTATTACTCATGGGTGGGTAACCCTCGTGGATGCGGGGTTGAAGTTCCAATGGCAATTCGAGATGGGGTTTAATCTTGATTCAGTAAAAGTTGATCCCGGGAAGGTCCCACTTGTGAACTACTCGCCCTTTTAAAAAAACTTCAGCAGTATTTCTCGCTGGGTCCTCCTCAGGAAAATTAGGAATAAAAAAGAAAAATCCCAAAACATATTATATAGAAAATTAAAAAATAAAACACTTAAATATGAATATTAATCCCCAATTTTAAAGAAAATGAAAAAAGAAAAATAAAAATTTATAACTGAATTCAACTAAAAGGGGGGTCTGGTTTGGTGACATTTTGTTGAAATCGTAGCCCTTGCGATGTGGGGGGGGGGGCGCAGGTGTTGGGGACCCCCAGGTAGTTTTTCACGAAAATAGAGACTTGAATATTCTACCCCATGACAGGAAAACGGGTTTTTTACCGTGCAATGATGAGGGTTACGTCGCAATTTTATACAGGGACACAGGTACGTAAAAAAAGGGGAATCTCTGACTTAGTCCTTCCCCGGTTTTCCGTTGAGCCAGGTGACCCCACGCTCCGAGCTGGGAAAAATAACAGGTACCCACTTTAAATAATCACTTCCAGGTAAATTGATACTTAAAAAAGTGGTGATTATTTCAACAGTCAACATAAGCAAGGCTAAAAGACTAAGTTTTTTTTGATCAAAAGTGAAGCTTTCAAACCAAAAAACCACTAGAATACAGGCAGGCATGTCTTTCAGAGTGTTGGGGGCTTGGTCGGTGATTTATGTTTGACCAGAGCCCCACACGTCACCTTTCGGGGGGGGGGGAAGAGGGAGGGGAAGGGATAGCGGGAGCTAGGCTGACCCTATCTAAACAAGCAGCCGGCAGTCAAACTATCACTTTAGGGGTGGGGGAGAAAAGGCGGGAAAAACGGGAGCGTGACTTACCCTACCTTAACTAGTAACCGGCAGACAAACTATCAATTTCGGGGAGGGGGACGAAAGGCGGGAGCGTGACTTACCCTACCTTAACTAGTAGCCGGTAATGAAACTATCGTTACTATATCTCTACTCCTATCTATTGAACTTT
The DNA here is from genome assembly GCF_026875155.1 of Cherax quadricarinatus. Lineage (NCBI taxonomy): Eukaryota > Metazoa > Arthropoda > Malacostraca > Decapoda > Parastacidae > Cherax > Cherax quadricarinatus. The sequence continues at coordinate 2,587,087 of NC_069454.1, read as the reverse complement.
TCCCTCACAAGCATCCCTCCTTCAGTGCAGACACTGTACTTCCCATCTCCAGGACTCAAGTCCGGCCTTCCAGTTTCCCTGAATCCCTTCATAAATGTTACCTTGCTCACACTCTAATAGCACATCAAGTCCTGAAAACCATTTGTCTCTATTCACTCTGTACATTATAATGTATTAAATGAAGTTCAAGATATTATATATAAGACTTACCAACATACAGGAGGTACCTAATTACACATGAGCTTGTATAGACAACTATAATACGTAAGATTATATTTCACATACATTCCAACTATGGCTTTTTAGTTGTAAAGGTTTGTCAGTGATAGTGTGTATCTAGGAACCCTCATGTATATTACTACTGTAGTTGCTTTGTTTACAAATGACATTTAATAAATATGTGGTCTCAGCATGTTAAGTACAAGTTGGCCATCACTAATCCAGCATCATTGGGAGCTGTAATGGGCCAGAATAGTGATTTTGCCAGATTACAGAGTGGTTAGGTTAGAATACACTTAACCCAATGGCGATATTTACATATTGGCAGTTTCACCAACTTTACGCCCTATTTTTGGCCCAGTCCATTGTTCCAGTCTACCAAACTGATACCTATTTTGCTAGTATTCCTTCTATTCTGTCGACTGAGTACAAGAATCCTCCCATTCACCTATTTCAACTACCCAATAAAGTGGTCAGAAATTGGTAATTTTGCCAATTTCACACAAATTTCAAAAGATGCCCATTTCAGAATAGCATCCAGAATAAACACTGCAGACATTCCTAGCACTAAAAACATTTTTCTCTGTTCATTAGTCACATCTTCAGGCCCCTCTTATATTGCTCTTGCTTTCCATTTTGAATTTTTATTCACACACACACAAAAAATAAAAGATTTACTTTTATGCAGACTACTGCATTGTTGTAATAATTGTATAAATAATGTTAGCCCATTCATGACTGTGTATTAGACCAGCTAGCTGGACATGTATTGGATGGTGACGTCATTTGTTTACTCTTGAACATTGGCAAAAATCGAACATTTCCACTACATTGAGCTCAATCAAAATTATATCTATTTCTGTAAAATATGTTCCATTTTATCAAATGAGACCAAAAAAAATGAGAATACAATCATACAAACCATTCAAAAATACACCACAAAGTCAGGTTTACACCATAAACACTGTCAGTTTTTTTTCTCATTATGCACTGTGTGGTGTAGAATTTTTTTTTATATAGTGCACACTTACCACACAAGACAAATTCTCTCATATGTAGGCCCAAGTTTACCGGTCACAGCTTATCTGAGTGAGCTGAGCTCATGGTGACCGACAGTGGCTTCAAAGCCACCTTGTCTTTCGTGGACAATGTATGGTGTTTGTGCTTTACACAATGAGAAGCATTTCTTTTATTCGTTGGAACCATGGCTAGGGCTAAAAGTAAGTTATAACAATAAATGGAGAAAAAGAAATTGGAATGACTTATGCAGCAAGTAGCACCACCAAACACTAGTGGCAGGATGGTGTGACAACCCCAGAAATTTGAAGTTATGTTAGCCAAAATTAGTGCTGGATTACTGATGGAACCAAATTACTGACTGCCGGATTAGTGAGGGCCAACCCGTATTACAAGTAGACATGATGCTCAAACAGAAATTTTAATATAATTTGTATCCTTTTTACCTTTAAGTCTTAAGGCACAATTTTAACTTTCCCAGCATCACATAACCATCTTATTCCTTGACCTGCATATTTCTAATGTATGTTTACTGATAATGCATTATTTTAAATTATGTGCAGGTTTTAAACAGTCTTGATGCCGGTGCAACATGTATAGCTGTCAGAGTGGATCTTGGCATATTTAGAATTCAGATTGTTGACAATGGCGATGGAGTACATCATGGAGATCTCAAGTATTTGGGAACTAGGTAAGATATGACATTGTTCATGATGGGATTGGCATGAATGTGCAAAGACAAACTTTAAGTTCTCTACACATGCTCTTTGCAAACTATTATACATTTATATAATGACTGTAATAAATACAAATTAGTTTTAGTAACATATGATAAGTTAGTTGGATTTTTCCTAGGATAACCCAAAAAATCAAGCAGTGTGAATTATTTCCATTGGAGTCCTGAGTCCTCTTAATTAGGCTTAAAAACTTGTGTAATTTTTTGCTCTAAATTAAGTCATGCATAATTAAAAGATTTTTAATCTTTTAATTTTTTTTTTTCTAATTTGGTCCTCAGGATACAGTATTTATCTTTCATAATTCTTAGGTTTTCTTCAGAATACTATAGTTTGATTTAAAAACATAGTCACCTTCCAGTGGCAGTACCACAGTTGACAGATTGGTTTTAAAAGTTTAGTCACTTGTCTGGTTTGTTGAGGGAAGACTGTGGCTCATGCCACATGTTGCTCCATCTGTTTGCAAAGTAGTAAACTCCAGGTGGTAGCATTGTGATCACCATTCAAGTGTATTGCAATTTTATTGTAAGGGTGGTTTGATTTGGGAACAATATGCAAATAATCTGTTGTCTACTTACAATTGCAGGCATGCAACCAGCAAGTGTCATAGTCTGGTTGATCTTAATAGTAGTCTATCATATTATGGGTTCCGAGGAGAAGCACTGGCAAGCATCGTTGATATGGCAGCCATTGTTGATGTCACTACTAAACCCCGGGGTTCTACAAAAACTTACACAAAACTCTTCACGTATGGGACAGAAAAATCAGTTAGTATAGCTGAGACTCGAGACCAAGTACAGGTACCACTTTAACAGTTCAGGACTTTATGTATAACATGCCAGTTAGAAGAAAAATAATTAAAGAAGCTATCGATATTGAAAGCATAAGAAAACGCTTGGAAAGCTTTGCTTTAATGCACCCCAAAGTCTCATTCACTTGAGAAATGATAAGGCTAGAACAGTGATTATGCAGACCATCCAAGAGTAGTGTACAATGTCAACATTTTTGCAGCTCTTTGGCTCAGAAAAAGCACGGGCACTTGGTGAAATAATGCATACAGTTGACCAATTTACAGTCTCAGGCTATATAAGCACACACCACATTTGACAAAGGCTCTCCAGTTTGTCTATGTTAATAAAAGGGTTGTGCTAAAGACCAAGATACATAAAATGCTTAATTGGTTACTTGCTAGAAGTTCTATCATTAGTACTAGACTCCATCCAAGTAGTTCAGGCTCGGGAAAAAATCCTTCAAGTCCAGCAAAAGGTATGAATCTTTATGGGATATTTGTGATCAATATTGAATGCCCTTACAGCGAGTATGATATATGTCTCGAGCCAACCAAAACTCTAGTAGAATTCAAGGACTGGGATAAACTATTACTTTGTGTTGAGGAGACTGTAATCAAATTCATCCAAGAAGAAAACTTGACAATTTCAATTGATGAAAGGTATCGGAGATCTGGTAAAGACCAAGAAGTTGACGAAGAAGGAAGCTTGCCCATGACCCAAAGTAGTCCCTCCTCCTTGATATGTTTAGCCTCAAAAGGTGTGGAGGAGAAAGCAATGTAACAGGAGGAGTGTGTCAAGAAAAATATGGACAAAATTATGTACCCAGGACAACTTATTAGCTATTCACAGCCTTCCAGTCAAAAGAGCTAAGAAAAATTATGACGTTGAAATGTTTGATAAAACTGATACCAATGAACACAATAAAGACTTCATTGATAAACATAAAAATGCAAAACAAGGTAACACATTTTCCAATAATAATAATAGTGGGAAAAATATAATTGATCAAGTTGTACATGTAGATCACAGTTCACCACAACCCCCAAGCTACATATCTGAATCAGAGTATTCATCATTGAATATAAGCACTATTAGTAATAGTAATTGCAAAGATATTCCAGAATCAGAAAATACCAATACAGTTGGAATGGCCAGCACTTTAGAGGAGTTTAAAATTTTATAGACAACAGTAATTTTGAAAGTACTGAATTGCTAAGAAGGGAATGTACCTCAAGTCTGCATCAAGATGATAAAAATACAAAAATGCAATTGCTAAAAAAGACTTCAGATATTCCTGAGAATCAGGAATGTGAAAATAAACCAAAGGATGATTTCACTGATAATATGAGTTCCTTAGAAGAATTCATGAATTTCTATAATGCTGATAAAAAGAACAGTGAACTTGAATTATACAGGACTCCTAAGCAAGCCATGAGACATACGCCTTCATCACCACCACCATTAAAACTCACAAGAGTTCTCTTTCTGCTTTTGAGAAAATGGAAGATAATTCATGCTTTACTTCTAATTTAGGGTCAGATGTGTACACAAAAGATAGAAAATCACTTAGTGAAACTCTGAGTAACCAAATTTTAAAAAAACACCAAACAAAAACCAAGGCAATCCAAACTCTCCAAAATTTTGGTTACCAGAAAACAAGTGTAATACAGCATATGTCTGTGAATAAAATCAAATTACCTCAGCAGAAAGATAATGGCAAAGAGGTGTGATAACATTCAACTTGCTGTACCACTTCAGAGAGAAGCTGAGGTTAATGTGCTGGCAGCTGAAGTCATGCAAAACAAAAAAATTAACGAAGATAATATTAAAGACCACAATAATAGCTTCAGGTTTCAGCCAGTTACTTCAAAGAACAATAAACTAAGAATAACAAGGAGTATTTATTGAGTGAAGAAGGTTGCAGGGAAATCTGTTGACACATGTCAGTTTTTCTTGTGGTAGCAAATCTAAAAGACAGGATTTTCCTTCAAGCATTAGGATAGATCCCTGTGTGTCTCATTTACATTCTGAGATTATTGTTGTAAGAATTGGTTCATAAGATAAATCTAGAAAGAAGTGAGGTCCCTCCCTAATACAAAAAACATTATTACATGCTCTGAAGTTATTCCTAATTCCACCTTAGAGCAACAAGACAGATGCCTAATTAGTGAGAGTGTAATAGCCTTTGAAAATGAGAAATCACATTGCCAGGTAATCAATGACAAACCTCTCAGAGTCACGTAGAAAATGAAAGTGGAGACATTGAAAGATGTGATCCAGTAAGACCCAGTAGTAAAACCTTTACACCACTGGATACTTTAAAAAACAATGGCACTCTTAGTAAAAATTTAACACTATTGAGAGACGACTAGAGAACAGAATACTTCCGTTAGAAAAAGATACGGAGCATGACCCACATTTATGTAACGTGTCATCTTTGTTCCATGTAAGGGAAAAAAATTTTAGTAGAAAGTTGTCAAAGATTTAGGTCAAAAGCTAATATAACTGAATTTAGCAGCAGTGAAAAGAGAGACTGATAAGACTGACTGCTCACTTTCTTGTAATATTATATCTTCTGCTTCTCAGCCTTCTCAGTTTGAAAATTTCTCTTGTAATAATGAAGTTGTGCAGGATATTAATGACACTTCTATTCAAGAATCTCAAGGTTTTACACTTCCAGATTTAAATCCAAATTTACAAAATGAGAAAGTATACAGCAGTTTGAGTTGTGGAACCCAAGAAGAAAATACCAGTGCTGCTATACAGAGCTCTGAAGGTTTTATACTCCCAGATTTAAGTGATCCTTTATGTTGTGACAGTTCAATAACAGCAACTCATGATACTCTTGATAAATCTCCAGAAAAAAATCTTGTTATTTCTCAAAAAACAAATGATGCTTTGGGAAGTGCACATTCTACAGCTGCTGATGAGAATGGAAGCAGTACTCACAAAGAATCTGACCAGATGCATATTTTACACCAAGGGCATAAAGAAGAAAAACATGAGAGTGCAAATCATTGTGATATCAAATCACAACCTATTAGGGATAACTGCAGCATAAAGCTTTTACTTGAAAATAGCATTCACAATCAGATTTCACAAAATTGATGATAAATTTGAAAAGGAGGAACAGCTACCATTATGTTTCATTTGATATACAGCACAATACCATAAACATCTCAGAGAGTAGCAACAACCTAGCTGTTGTGGAAGGCAACTCCTCATTTTCCAAACTGACAAATCCACTCTCTGAATCACTTCATTTCTCTCAACTCACACTTCCAGAAGATTTGTCAGAGAGTCAGTCAGTATGTCAGGGAACATCCAGTATCAGCACCTGTGACTTAGAGAATATTGAATCTGCTGGTCTTGCTCTAGACAGCCTGTCTTCTTCAAGTGAAGGGATACAGAAAAAGCAACATGTATCATCATGTGAAATAACTTTTCATGGTAAAATGATTCATATTAGAGGAGGAAATGGAAAGCTAAATGTAGAAAAGGCTTATGAGGATTTACAGTGTACAGGATCATTAGAAACAACTTCAGTAATTTGAAGGTAAGTATGAAAAGTCCTAATCGAGCTGTGGACTTCTTAATAATAAAGCTGAAGAAAATAGAATTAATGACAAAGATAAATCTGTGACTGTAAATTATGAAAATAATAATAAAATACTAGGACACTATGTTCTTTAATAGAAAATACTAATGACAAGTCAGATAGTGCCCAAGATGATAACAGCCAACAAGATGACAGTGCAGGTAATAAGTGGAAGGAAGTGTGTGATACAAATGGAAGGAAAGTTTACGTTCATCTTCAAACAGGAAATACATCATATGACCCACACCACAGGTACATTGTCCAGAGTGGACAAGTAGTCAGCCTCTTGGAGGTCCTCTTCTCAAGGTGCCATTGACACATGAACCTTGGCACAATCCATTAGGAAAGACTACAGCAGATGGGCATGCTTTACTCTTAGCCATGGGTTTAGTGCTTTTATATCATGGAAAAAAAATAGGGATCTTGAAAAAAAGTTGGATTTGAGTAAACAAGATAAATATTCTACTAGGTCAAGTTTTAATTCAATAAAGAATACAGATAACATAGAGAGTAGTATTAAAGTAAAGGACAGTGACAAACTTACTGATATGAGTGAAGATGACTTGCTTATGAGCACTGAAGTGCAAGAAGCAGTAACCTCGCTACTCAAAGACTGTGAAACCGACGAAGACACAATCAAGTGGTCAAGTAAACCAACAGATATCCACCAAGACCATTCAGAACCATCCAAAGTAGCACAGGTTTGCCAAATGTGGGAAGCTCCGAAGTTTGCAATGGATGCTGATGTACTAACCTCAGAAGTTCAGACAACAGAGGAGCAATAACCAACGCTGGGGCAGTGGTCAGAGTGTACAACATTGTCCCACCCTTACAAGTTTCCAGAGAAATGCTTCAGTCTTGTAAGGTAAATATACAGTATTACTAATTCAGAAGGTAGTTTCATTGAATGTAATGAGTAAGGTCAGGATGCATTAATGGTAAACAGCATTTCCTGAAGGAAGAAATACAAATACACATGTGTCAAATTACTAATGTTGAAATGATGTGAAAAATATTGACTTTTGTCAATATGAAATTGTGTTTGTACATGTGTACACTTGTGTACTCTACTGTAATTACCTATTTGAGTTTGCAAGAGTTTTCACTCTAGTTTTAGTCACTCTTCTTAATTTTGATCGACTAACATGAAATGGCCCTGTCATATCTATTTTTGACCCCCCTCTATGGAGCTTGCTCACACATTTATTGCTCAGTTCATTTCACTTCTTTACTAATTTTATGTGGAACAATGTTTTCTAATGTTCCCATGATTCATTTGGGCTGTGGTGTTTCATACTTTGAAAAAGGCATGGTTAAATAGGGAAAAGCTCAAAGATGAGCCTCAAAATGGCTCGGAGAGCTAAAAAAAAAAAATTGGCTTACAAAGAATGGCTGAAAATGTTAAAAGTGATATCATTCACTGAATGGAGGGAAAGGCAAACATGATAACTAGTTTAAGGTCAAAAAGGATCAAAAGAATAGCTAAGAGTAATTTTCTTAGCCTCAAGAGACCACGGTTGTAAATCAGGAAAAGTGTTGAGAAAGGACGCAGAGAGCCCCCCTTTTTTTTTTACATATAGTGGTAGCACAATGAACTTGGCTATAAGTGGAGATAGCAAGTACTACAACTATTGGAAATGAAAAATTTATGTGATACATTTAATACCAAAGCCGAGGCACTGCAAGCATAGCCTCTGCTCTTGTAATTACAAATGGGTAATTACACATTGATAGTACAGTAACAGTGGTCCTGTCCAAGTAGGATTGGTGTGGATTTTTTTTATTTTTCCATTGCTCTAATTCCTGTTTGTTAACCCTTTGACGGTCCAAGCCGTAGATCTACGCCTTGTCCACAGGGACCAAGAATTTTCAGAAAATTTTTTTTTTAATTTTTTTCTTATGAAATGGTAGATAATCATTTTCTGAAGGTAATAAAACAAAAAGTACAAAATTTGGTTGAAAACTGATGAAATTACACTATCACAAATTTTACTGTGTCAGCAATATTTATGCATTGACAATTTTGCCCACTTTGACTCCTATTTTAGGCCAATTACATTATTTCAGTCAACCAAATTCTTAGCTATTTCATTAGTATTACATCTATTTTATCAATTGAGCACAAGAAACTGCCCAGTCAACTATTTCAACTACCTAATAAAGTGATCAGAAGCTGGTAATTTGGCCATTTTCACACAAAGTTCAAAATATTCCAATTTCAAAATAGGTCCAGAATAAACAGTGCAGGCATTTCTGGCACTAAAATAACATTTCTTCTGTTTATTAGTTATATTTCCAGCTTTACAGATGAATTCCATTTTGATTTTTTATTTACATAAAGAATTTTTATTCACACCAAATATAGAAGAATTACTCCTATGCAATATTGTAATAATTGTATGAACTATATCAATGCATTTGTTAACATATATTAGACCCACCAGTTGACATGTATTGGATGTGTGATGTGATTTGTTTACTCTTGAACATTGGCAAAAATCAAACATTTCTGCTACTTTGAGCTCAATTTCAGGCTATTTTGAATACTTAAACCAATCAATATCATTTCTATTTCTGTAATATATCTTCCATTCTATCAAATGAGACAAGAAACTGCATATACAACCATAAAAAACATACGAAAATACACCGCAAAGTCACTGTTTTAATCCAAAACACGGTCGTGATTTTTTTTCTCATGCACTACGTGCTTCAGGATTTGTTTTATATGGTGCACACTTACCACATAGATCCATTCTCTCATATCTAGGCCCAAATTTACCAATCACAGCTTATCTGAGTGAGCTAAGCTCATGGTGTAGAACTATGGTGCGGACCTTGTGGACAAGTCACTATGGCTTGGACCCTCAGAGAGCTTTAAAGAGACTGGTTAATTTTGTCAAGAAAAAGATTTGAGTTTGAAATTAAAATATTCTCTCTATAAAGTGAAGGTTTACTTTTTTACCAGATATAGTGAAACATGTGCTTATACATTATTATTATAATCATGGGGGAGCGCTAAACCTGTAGGATTATACAGCGCATGCAGGGGGGGGGTATGGAAGGTATTCAGGCTCAATTCAGGGAACTGGAGCACAGATCCAATTCCCTAGATCAAGAGCCCCTCACCAGCGTCAAGGAACCTCCCTTGAGGGGCCATGTGCTTATACAAAAATAGATTTAAAACAATTGCTGTTTTCTAACCACTGTCTGTTTTACTAACCTTGTCTACTTTGTTCAGGCTTAGCTAAAAACTAACTATTGTTTCTGATAGGGATCCAGTAATATTATGTTCTGTACTGTAATAAAATCATTATGTGTTTATTAGGCAAATCAATATGGCATTTCTGTATTGGACTTCGACAGTCTCTGAAAATTCTATAACATAAGTATGGAAATCAGCATTTCATTATCAGGAGTGTATGGGGGAAGTTACCTATTTCCCATGAAGCTTTGTAATTGAAAATTGTAGTTCTCAAAATGCAACAGTTATTAATAAAAAATTACAGTATTTGCAGACTAAATTCTCAGTTAATTTTAAAGCTCAGCCCTATCTGAGGTACACTGCTACCCCCAGGATGCCACAGATAACAGTATATTTCTTTATTTGTTTTATGTATGGGGTCTTACCTTGAGCTTAATGACAGCTCTGCTTACATTCATGATTCTCAGCCCTCACTTCATTACTGTGGTACAAGTTGCTAGTGCTTCATATCTCTCTTAAGATCCTTCCACTGTATAAAGATATTAAGTTATGAAAAATGAATGTGTAATGGTGAATGGGTTTCCTTGTTTGGGTTACCCTACCTCTGTGGGAAACAGCTAAGGTAAAGTGTTCAGTTATGAAATAATTAGTTCAAGCATTGCTTTACTGTATTTTTTAGTCAAAGCTTAAAATGATTTTAAAATGGAGACATTATGCTTATTGAAAACTTGAGGATAAATCTGTGAAGATGCTAATAGAAGATGTAGCTACTTTGACTATTGTATATCTAGTGAATGTGTGAAGTACACCGCCATTAGCAGAAGGCATGTTGTGAGGATGAAAACTGATATGCCATTCAGCCATTTCCTAACAAAGTAGCTGTCTTCTCAGAAGTGTGCAAATATCACATTTCAAAAAACCCTTCCAACCATATCCTCCCTGCCCATCCTTCAGAGTTCAGGTACAGGTTAGCCATCACTAATCTGGCAATCAGTAATCCGGTTCCATCAGCAATCCGGCACTAATTTCGGCTAGCATAATTTAAAATTTCCAGGGTCGCCATACCAACCTGCCACTATTGTTTGGTGGCACTACTTGCTGCTTGAGTCATTCCAATTTCTTTTTCTCCATTTATTGTTATAACCTGCTCACTTTTAGCCCTAGCCATGGTTCCAATGAATAAAAGAAATGCGTCTCATTGTGTAAAGCACGTACACTGTACATTGTCCATAAAAGATAAGGTGGCTCTGAAGCCACTGTCGATCACCATAAGCTCAGTTCACTCAGCATGCTGTGCATAATGAGAAAAAAAGCAACTGTGCCTTTGGTGTAAAACAGCAATTTGTGGTGTATTTTTGTATGGTTGTATTCTTGTTTTTTTTTTCTCATTTGATAGAATGGAAGATATATCACAGAAATACATATAAATTTTATTGGTTTCATGCCGGAAAGTACCTTAGAATTGAGCTCAAAGTAGTGGAAATGTTCAGTTTTTGCCGATGTTCAAGAGTAAACAAATGATGTCACTATCCAATACATATCCAGTTGGCCAATCAGATACGCAGTCACGAATGGGTTGACATTATTTATACAATTATTACAAAATGCAGTAGTCTACATAATAGTAAATCTTCTATTTTTTGTGTGCATAAAAATTAAAAATGGAAAGCAAGCGTAATATAAGAGGGGCCTGGAGATGTGGCTAATGAACAGAAAAAATGATATATTAGTGCTAGGAATGTCTGCATTGTTTGTTTTGGACCCTATTTTGAAACTGGCATCTCTTGAAATTTGTATGAAATGGGCCAAATTACCAATTTCTAACCAATTTATTGGGTAGTTGAAATAGATAAATGGGTGGGTTCTTGTACTCAATCGACAGAATAGAAGGAATACTAGTGAAATAGCTATGAGTTTGGTAGACTGGAACACTGGAATGGGCCAAAAATAGGGCGTAAAGTGGGCGAAATTGCCAGTGCGTAAATATAGCCGTTGGGTTAAGTGTATTCTAACCTAACCAATCTGTAATCATGCAAAAATCACTAGTCCGACATCCTACAGGTCCTGATGATTCCAGATTAGCAATGGTCAACCTGTACTGTACTTCCCACCTCCAGAACTCGAATTCAACTAACATTTTCCTGAGTAATAACTAAAAGTTATTTTTTCACCCCTTAGGTACTTGGACAGTTAGACAAAAAGTTTATAGCATGTAGCATCACATACCCAGCAGCAGATATCCTTGAGCATACACCCAGTGAGCTGATTGTCCTCTTCGACCAACATGCAGTTCATGAGAGAGTTCGTTTAGAAGATATTATGAAAGAGAATTGTGAAACATCAAACTCAGGGGAGTGTATTATTCGTAGCTGCCCAATTACCCCCTCTCTTGAAATGTCACTTCCAGAGGATGAAGTCAGATTGATGATGGCATATTCTGAAGTATTTAATCAGCGAGGTCTTCATTTCACCCAGGTAACAATAGTACATTACAAAACTCAGGGTACACACAGCTGACACTTTTTTTACTCCAAATTATAAAAATTTCTAGTATAGACCCCTTGCATATTTTATATTTCATAAAGTACAAACATAAAATAGACATAAAATCAATAAATTGTACCTGACATTGTTTTGCTTGTTGTTATATGAGGTGTTGTGCAGCAGAAAAGAATTAGCATCATATTCAAACAATGGAGAAAAATGCAGGCGTGAGGGAGAGTGGAACTATGAAGCTGAAGTTACCAAACTATGTTATGGGGCTCTGAGACTCCCTAACTTACACACATAGAAGACACTAGTATGTACACACTTCCACAAACACCGAACATTAAGGAATGTATTCGATTATTAACCTGGATTTTGGCTGTGGTGATACTTATCCTTTTCTGCCATGCAATTCTTCATATGGTACAGTATAAAAATTGTGATTAAGTTTTTCTCTTAAGCAAAGACCCTTCCAGGGAGGTGCCATGATCCAAGGAATTGGAGCTACCTTTCACTTCCTCAGAGCAAACCTGCATAATAATAAGCCTAAATGAAGAGTACAGTATTGTAAAAAAAAAATATTCTTTTAATCTTCTCATTAATAATGCATCATGATAGTAGGAGAGTTGTCGACTTAACTGATCATATTTTAATCCTGCTTCAGTATCTATAAATTCATAGTTGCTTTTCTTTTTTAGGTAAGTCCATCAAGAATAAGCTTTCAGTCAATTCCAAGCTGCTTAGTGGCTAAAGAGGCAAGCGAGCTGCGTTTCAGGCGTTGTCAGACAGCTTATGCTATTGTGGAGAGCATAATTCGTGATGTGTGTAATACACTTCATCAGACAGCCGGCATAGCAGGAGTTGTGCCAAAACCAATTACATACGTGCTCAACAGCATAGCTTGCAGAGGTGAGTATTTATGCAACAGTGCAGTATCAACTTTTTTTTATCATTAACATAAGATACGGTAGTATAAAGGCATCTTCAGATGTTTTAGCTGTAATAAAGGAAAGTTGGGTGAATTATTGGCAATGACAAAATAAAAGTGTTGACTGGCCCCATAAATTTAAAAATTATTTTGGTTAAGACTTAAGAAAATTAAATACAGAGATTTTGATGAGAGGGGAGTGTGATAAATTTATATACATACAGCATATATCCTAGGTAGTAGGTTGGTAGACAGCAACCGCCCAAGGAGGTACTACCATCCTGCCAAGTGAGTGTAAAACGAAAGCCTGTAATTGTTTTACATGATGATAGGATTGCTGGTGTCCATTTTTTTGTCTCATACACATGCAAGATTTCAGGTACGTCTTGCTACTTCTTCTTACACTTAGGTACATAACATACATGTACAAGCTGATTACATCCTACATCCGACTACGACCGAGTTCGGTTCGAGAAAAGGAACCGGTCGTAAGTCAATGTACTCTGAATATCAACAAAACATTTTTGTAATGACTTCTTTATTTTAATGATTTAATTTTGGTATTTCAGTTTTACTTTACTTTTTAATTGTTAGTTACTGTATTTTATACTGTAAGGTTTAGGATAAAACACTGTGTACAACACAAATAGTTGTTTATTTCCCAGAAATTTGGCATAACCCAATCAAGGTCGTAAGTCGGTGGGTCGTAAGTCGAGCAGGGTCGCAAGTCGAGATGGGTGTGTGTGTGTGTGTTTGTGTGTGTGTGTGTGTGCGATTATATATTATATATATATATATATATAATATATATATATATTTATTTATATATTATATATATATATATATATATATATATCTATATATATATATATTTTGTTACATATATATTTTTTTTATTATCACACGGCGATTCCACCCAAGGCAGGGTGGCGGAAAAAAAAGAAAAACCTTCACCTCATTACTCATCACTGTCTTTGCCAGAAGGGTGCTTTACACTACAGTTTTTAAAACTTGCAACATTAACACCCCTCCGTCAGGTGCAGGCACTGTACTTCCATCTCAGGACTCAAGTCGGCCTGACGGTTTCCGGAATCCCTTCATAAAGTTACTTTGCTCACACTCAAACAGCAGTCAAGTATTAAAAACGATTGTTTCTCCCATTCACACCCTAGCAAACACGCTCACGGCATGCTGCTGGAGCAGCCCCTGCACACAAAACCTCCTTTACCCCCTCCCTCCAACCCTTCCTCTTGGCCGACCCCTTACCCGCCTTCCTTCCACTACATATGATACACTCTTGAAGTCATCTGTTTTCGCTCCATTTCTCTACATGTCCGAACCACCTCAAACAACCCTTCCTCAGCCTCTGGACAACCAGTTTTGGTAATCCGCACTTCCTCCTAACTTCCAAACTACGAATTCTCTGCATTAGATTCACACCACCCATTGCCTCAGACATGACATCTCCACTGCCTCCAGCCTTTCCTCGCTGCAACATTCATCACCCACGCTTCACACCCATATAAAGGGAGCTGTTGGTAAAACTTTTATATCATACATTCCCCTCTTTGCCTCCAAGGACCAAAGTTCTTTGTCTCCCAGATCCTAAGTCACCACTCACTCTTTTTCCCTCATCAATTCTATGATTCACCTATCTTTCATAGACCCATTCGCTGACACGTCCACTCCCAAATATCAGAATACATTCACCGCCTCAATTCTCTCTCCCTCCAATCTGATATTCAATCTTTCTATCACCTAATCTTTTTGTTATCCTCATAACCTTACTCTTTCTGTATTCACCTTTAAATTTTCATTCTTTTGCACACCCTACAAAATTATCCACAAATCTCTGCAACTTCTCTTAGGAATCTCCCAAGAGCACAGTGTCATCAGCAAAGAGCAGCTGTCGGACAACTCCAGTTGAATGTGTGATTCTTGTCTTTTAACTCCACCGCCTCTTGCCAAGTACCCCCTCGCATTTACTTATCTTACAACCCCATCTATAAATATATTAAACAACCACCGGTGACATCAACATCCTTGTCTAAGGCCTACTTTACTGGGAAAATCGTACCTTCTTTTCCTAATACTCTAACTTGAGCCTCACTATCCTCGTTAAAAAAATCTTCACTGCTTTCAGTAACCTACCTCCTACACCATACACTTGCAACATCTGCCACATTGCCCCCCTATCCACCTGTATATGCCTTTTCCAAATCCATAAAATTGCCACAAAGCCCTCTTTAGCCTTATCTAAAAATTATTGTTCACTTATATGTTTCACTGTAAACCACCTGGACCACACGCCCCCTCCCTTTCCTAAGCCTCCTGTTCATCTGCTATCCTATTTCTCCGTCTTATCTTACTCTTAATTCTTTCACTTATAACTCTACCATACACTTTACCAGGTTACACTTTCAAACAGGGACTTATTCCCCTATAATTTTGCACTCTCTTTTATCCCCTTGCCTTGTTACCAAAGGAACTATGTGCTCTCTGCCATTCCGAGGTACCTTACCCTTTCCATACATTTATTAAATAATTGCACAAACCACTCCAAAACTATATCCCCACCTGCCTTTTAACATTTCTATCTTTATCCCATCAATCCCGGCTGCCTTACCCCTTTCATTTTGCCTACTGCCTCACGAACTTCCCCCACACTCACAAACTGGCTCTTCCACACTCCTATCAAGATGGTTTTATGCCTCCTTTCCCTATACTCGAATCACAGCATCCCTATGGTCTTCAACATTTAACAATTCCTCAAAATATTCCTTCCTATCTTCCCAATTACCCTTAACCTCTCCATTTAATTACTCTCCTTCCTATTTTGACTGACAAATCCATTTGTTCTCTAGGCTTTCTTAACTTAGTTAATCTCACTCCAAACCTTTTTTCTAAGTATTCAACAAAATTTGTTGTTAACATCTCACCACTCTCTCCTTTGCTCTCTTTTTACCTTGCTTTACCACTCTCTTAACTTTCTTCTCTTTTTTCCTATACTCTTCCCTCTTTTGCATCACTTTTCTTTGTTAAAAACTTCTCTATATGCTAACTTTTTCTCCCTTACTACTCTCTTTACATCATCTTTCCACCAATCGCTCCTCTTCCCTCCTGCACCCTCTTTCCTGTGTAAACACAAACGTCTGCTGAACACTCTTACAATACATTTTAAACCTACCCAGACCTCTTCGTCCTCCATTGCCTATGCTCTCATTAGCCCATCTATACCTCAATAGCGTTTATATCTTACCCTAAAATGCCTCCTCTTTTAGTTTTATTAAACCTTCACTCTCTCTTCTGATGCTTCTATTCTCCTCCACCCTTGTTTCCCAGCTACCTTTTACTCTCAGTGTAGCTACATCGAGAAAGTGATCTGAGATATCTGTGGCCCCGCTAATACATGTACATCCTGAAGGATACTCAAAAGTCTTTTATCTACCAATTACATAATCCAAACAAACTACTGTCATTTCGCCCTACTTCATATGTGTTATACTTTTTTATCCTCTTTTTCTAAAAATGTATTACCTATAACTAAACCCTTTCTATACAAAGTTCAATCAAAGGGTCCATTATCATTTACACCTGGCACCCCAAACTTTACTACCACCACCCTCTCTAAAGTTTCTCCTACTTTAGCATTCAAGTCCACCTACCACATTACTCTCTCACTTGTTTCAAAGGCTCTATCATTCACTAACATCTCCCAAAATCTCTCTCTCTCCTCTGCATTCCTCTCTTTCCAGGTGCTATACACGCTTATTATGACCCACTTCTCGCATCCAACCTTGACTTTAATCCACATAATTCTTGAATTTACACATTCATATTCTCTTTTTCTCCTTCCCATAACTGATCATTTAACTTTATGCTACCCTATCCTTTGTCTAACTCTCTCAGGATACTCCAGATTTAATCCATTTATTTCCCCCACCTGAAAACTTCCTACCCTCTTCAGCTTTGTTTCGCTTAGGGCCAGGAACATCAAATTCTTTTCATTCATAACATCAGAATCATCTGTTTCTGTCATCCGCACTACATCACGCACATTTAAGCAACCAGTTTTATAAAGTTTTTCTTCTTATCTCTTATATATATAAATATATAAATGTTGGGCGGAAATAACGGACTCTATTGGCAGAAAGGTGGGTAGTGCAAAGATTGAGTAGGTGGTGGGGTTGAAGAGGGTTGGTTGGAATTTGGTTTTAAAAATGCAAGTATTGGATGTGGGGTTGGGGTAGAAGTTTGTGGTTATTAGGGAGGGTGGGGGGGCGGCAGGAGGAATGAGGAGTGATGGTTGGAATGATGAAGTAAAGGGTGTGATAAATGAGAAAAAGGTAGCTACGAGAGGTTTTTACAAAGCAGAAGTGTTATAAGAAGGTGCAGAGTATTTGGGAGAGTAAAAGAAAGGTGAAAGAGAGTGGTGAGGAGGAGTGCAAAGGAGAGCAGATGAAAAGGTGGGGAGAGGGCACTGTCACGAAATTTAATGAAAATAAGCAAAAAATTTGGTATGTGAGTTAAACAAGTTACGAAAGCCTAGGGAGAAGTATGGATTTGTCAGATAAAAACAGATAGTAGTGGGAGTTTGTCGATGGGGAGAGGGAGGTATTAGGTAGTACTTTTGTGGCGGAGAATATTTTGAGGAAACTTTTAAATGGTAAGGAAAAAGGGAGCGGTAATTTCATGCACTGGCAGGGCGGTATACCAATTTTTAGGAGTGAAGAAGAGCAGAATGAAAGTGTGGAGAGGTACGTGAGGCATTACGTTGGAATGAAAAGGGGGTAAGGTTAAAGCAGTGGAAATGATGGGATCATGACAGGAAATGTTAAAATCAGGGGAAGATATAGTGTTGGAGTGGTTGGTACTTTTGTTTAATAATGTGGAAAGAGGGGAAGGTACCTAGGGATTGGCGGGTGAGCATGGTATAGTCCCTTTTATATAAAGGGAACGGGGACAAAAGAGATTGTAAAAATTATAGGAGGAATAAGTTTTACTGAGTATACCTGGAAAAAGTATACGGTCGGGCATAATTGAAAGAATTAGAGGTAAGGAAGAATTTAGGAATTGCGGCACGAGAACGAGGCTTCTGAGTGGTAGGGGAGTGTAGATCAAGTGCTTACATTGAAGCATATATGTGAACAGTATTTAGATAAGGTAGGGAAGTTTTTATTGCATTTTGGGTGAATTTAGAAAAAGGCATATGTATGATAGAGTGGATAGAGGAGCAATGTGGCAGATGTTGCAAGTATATGGAATAGGTGGTAAGTTACGCAATGCTGTAAAGAGCTTTTATGAGGATAGTGAGGCTCAGGTTAGGGTGTGTAGAAGAGAGGGAGAATACTTCCCGGTAAAAGTAGGTCTTAGACCGGATGTGTAATGTCACCATGGTTGTTTAATTTATTTATAGATGAGGGATGGTAAAAGAAGTAAATGCTAGGGTGTTCGGGAGAGGGGTGGGATTAAATTATGGGGAATCAAATTCAAAATGGGAATTGACACAGTTAGTAGTAGGTTGGTAGACAGCAACCACCCAGGGAAGTACTACCGTCCTGCCAGATGACTGTGAAACAAAAACCCTGTAACTGTTTTGCAAGATGGTAGGTTTGCTGGTTTCTTTTTCTGTCTCATAAAACACGTAGATTAACAGGGATTATCTTGCTATCTACTTACACTTTGGTCAACTCACTGGACACGCACATGCTATTATATATATACATACATCTAGGTTTTTCTCCTTTTTCTAAATAGCTCTTGTTCTTTTTTATTTCTTTATGTGTCATGGGGAAGTGGAAAAGATCTTTCCTCCGTAAGCTGGGGCCGGGTGTATCGTATGCGGCGACTAAATGCCGGGAGCAATGGGCTAGTAACCCTTCTCCTGTATACATTTACTAAAAAAGGAAAGAAGAAAAACTTTATAAAACTGGGCATGCTTAAATGTTGCTGTGGAATGTAGTGCGGATGACAAGAAACAGATGATTGCTGATGTTATGAATGAAAGAATGTTGGATGTCCTGGTCTAAAGCGAAACAAAGCTGAAGGGGGTAGGAAGAGTTTCAGTGGGGGGAAATAAATGGGATTTAAATCTGGGTTCTGAGAGGAGTTTAGAGCAAAGGATTGGGTGCAGTAATGTTAAATGATCAAGTTTTATGGAAGGAGAAAAGACGAATATGATGTGTAAATTCATATGAATTATGTGGATTAAAGTAAAGGGTTGGATGCGAGGAAGTGGGTCAATAATAAGCGTGTATGCACCTGGAGAAGAGAGGAATGCAGAGGAGAGAGAGAGATTTTGGGAGATGTTAGTGAATGTATAGGAGCCTTTGAACAAGTGAGAGAGTAATTGTTGGTAGGTAGGGGGACCTGAATGCTAAAGTAGGAGAAGAAAAATTTTAGAGAGGGTGTGGTAGGTAAGTTTGGGGGGTGCCAGTGTAAATGATAATGGGAGCCTTTGATTGAACTATGTATTATAGAAAGGGTGTTTAGTTAAGTAATACATATTTTAAGGAAAAGGAGGATAAATCAGTATACAAGATATGATGTAGGTCCGAAATGACAGTGTTTTGTGGATTATGTATTGGTTGATAAAAAGGACTGTTGAGTAGACTTCAGGATGTACATGTTTAAGAGGGGCCACAGATATATCAGATCCCTTTCTAGTTGTAGCTCATGAGAGTAAAAGGTAGATGGGATTACAAGGAGAAATAGAGCATCAGTAAGAGAGAGGGTGAAGTTTATAAACTAAAAGAGGAGGCAGTTAGGGTAAGATATAAACAGTAGTGGGTAGGATAGATGGGCTAATGAGAAGCATAGGCATGGGGGTCGAAGAGGTATGGGGGTAGGATTAAAAATGTAGTGATAGAGTGTTCAGCCGAAGTTGTGGTTTACAGGAATGTGGGTGCAGGAGGGAAGAGGAGCGATTGGGTGGAAATGCATGATGTAAAGAGAGTAGTAAGGAGAAAAGTTAGCATATGAGAGTTTTACAAGTAGAAGTGATGCAAGGAGGGAAGAGTATATGGAGAAAAAGAGGAGAGGTTAAGAGAGCGGTGAAGCATGTAAAAAGAGAGGCAACTGAAGAGTGGGTGAGTATGTTATCAACAAATTTTGTTGAAATAAGAAAAAGTTTTGGAGTGAGATTAACCAGTAAGAAAGCCAAGGAACAAATGGATTTGTCAGTTAAAAATAGGAGAGGGGTTATTAAATGGAGAGTTAGAGGTATTGGGAAGATGGAGGGAATATTTTGAGGATTGTTTAAATGTTGTCGATATAGGGGTAGCTGTGATTTCGTGTATAGGGCAAGGAGGAATAACTCTAGTAGGCGTGAGGAGAGCAGTTGTGAGTGTGGGGGAAGTTCGTGAGGCAGTAGGTAAAATGAAAGGGGGTAGGCAGCCGGGATTGATGGGATTAAAGATAAGAAATGTTAAAAGGCAGGTGGGGATATAGTTTTCGAGTGGTTGGTGCATTATTTAATAAATGTATGGAAGAGGGTAGGGTACCTAGGGATTGGCAGGGGAGCATGCATAGTTCCTTTGTATAAAGGCAAAGGGATAAAGAGAGTGCAAAAATTATAGGGGGATAAAGTCTGTTGTGTGTACTGGTAAGTGTATGGTAGGTTATAATTGAAAGAATTAAGAGTAAGACGGAGATAGGATAGCAGATGAAACAAGGAGGTTTAGAAAAGGTAGGGGGTGTGTGGACCAGGTGTTTACAGTGAAATCTAATGTGAACAGTATTTAGATAAGGCTAAAGAGGTCTTTGTGGCATTTATGGCTTTGGAAACGGCGTTATAATATGACAGGGTGGATAGGGGGGGGCAATGTGGCAGATGTTGCAAGTGTATGGTGTTGGAGGTAGGTTACTGAAAGCAGTGAAGAGTTTTTACGAGGATATGTGCGGCTCTCCAGTTAGGTATCTAGGAAAGAGGGAAATTTTTTTCCAGTAAAAAGTAGGCCTTAGACAAGGATGTGTGATGTCACCGTGGTTGTTTTAATATATTTATAGATGGGGTTGTAAGATGAAGTAAATGCGAGGGTCTGGCCAGAGGGTGGAGTTAAAAAGATAAAGAATCACACACAAATTGGGAGTTGTCACAGTGCTCTTTGTGAGGCACTGTGCTCTTGGAGATCTGAAGAGAAGTTGCAGAGATTTGGTGGGATGAATATGGTTTTATAGGAGGTGTGCAAAAGAAGAATAAATTAAAGGTGAATACAGGACAGAGTAGGTTATGAGGATAAACAAAAAGATTAGGTGATGAAAGATTGAATATCCGATTGGGGGGAGAGTATGGAGGAGGTGAAAACGTATTCGATATTTGGGGATGTGGACGTTGTCCGCGGTTGGGTCTATGAAAGATGAGGTGACTCATAGAAATTGATGAGGGAAAAAAGAGTGAGTGTGCACCTTAGGAGTCTGTGGAGACAAAGAACGTTGTCTTGGAGGCAAAGAGGGGAATGTATGAGAGTATGTTTTACCATTGCTCTATATGGGTGTGAAGCTTGGCGTGATGAATGTTGAACGAGGAGGGTGGAGGCAGTGGAGTTGTCAAGTTGAGGGCAATGTGTGGTGTGAATATAATGCAGGGAATTCGGTAGTTGGAAGTTAGGAGGAGGTGCGGGTTTACCAGAAACTGTTGTCAGAGGGCTGAGGAAGGGTTGTAGAGGTGGTTGTCGGCATTGTTAGAGAGAAATAGGAGCGAAAACAGAATGACTTCAGAGTGTATCAGTCTGTAGGTGGAAGGGAAGGCGGGGTTGGGGTCGGCCTAGGAAAGGTTGGAGGGAGGGGGTAACGGAGGTTTTGTGTGCGAGGGGCTTGGACTTCCCGCCGTCATGCATGAGGTGTTTGATAGGAGTGAATGGGAGACAATGGTTTTTAATACTTGAGTGTGGTGGAGTGTGAGCAAAGTAACATTTATGAAGGGGTTCAGGGAAACCGCAGGGCCGGAATTGAGTCCTGGAGATGGGAAGTACAGTGGCCTGCACTCTGAAGAGGGGTGAATGTGTGCAGTTTAAAAACTGTAGTGTAAAGCACCTTCTGGCAGACAGTGATGGAGTGATGATGGTGAAAGTTTTTTCTTTTTTTTTTTCGGGCCACCTGCCTTGGTGGGAATTCGGCCAGTGTAAGTAATATAACATATAATTTATATAAATATATACTTTTTGGTGATGATACTGTGCTTATGGGAGATTCTAAAGACAAATTGCAAAGGTTAGTGGATGAGTTTGAGAATGGGGTAAGTTAGAAAGTTGAAAGTGAAACATGAGAAAGAGTAAGGTGATGAGGGTATCAAATGATTTAGATAAAGGAAAAATTGGATTATCAAATTGGGGAGGAGGAGTATGGAAGAAGTGAATGTTTGCCAGATATTAGGAGTTGGACGTGGTCGGCGGATGGATTTATGAGGATGAGGTTATCATAGAATTGTGATGAGGGAAACAAGGTGAGTGGTGCGTTGAGGTATATGTGGGAGTCAAAAAAACGTTATCTATGGAGGCAACGAAGGGAATGTATGGAAAAGTATAGTAGTACAACACTCTTATATGGGATGTGACGCTTGGGTGGTAAATGCAGCAGCGAGGAGCGGTAGGAAGGGCAGTGGTGAGATGTCCTGTTAAGGGAAGTGTGTGGTGTAAATATTATGCAGAAATTCGGGAGTGTGGAAATTAGGAGAAGGTGTGGGAGTTATAGAAAAGCATTAGTCAGAGGGCGCAGAAAGAGGGGTTGTTGAGGTGGTTTGGGTCATTAGAGAGGAATGGATCAAAGTAGAAATGAATAGAGGGAAAGCATATAAATCTATAGGGGAAGGAAAGAGGGGTAGGGGTCGTCTCGAAAAGGGTTGGAAAAAGAGGGGAGTTAAAGGAGGTTTTGTGGGTGAGGGGCTTGGACGTCCAGCAAGGCGTGCAGAGCGGTTAGATAGGAGTTGAATGAGACGAATGAATACTTGGACCTAGACGAATCTGTTGGAGGTGAGCTGGGTATATGTAGTGATGGGATATCAGGGAAGCGGTTATTTTCATATAGTCGGGACTAGAGTCCTGGAATTGGGAAGTTGACAATGCCTGACCACTTTTAAAGGAGGGGTTTGGGAATTGGCAGTTTGGAGGGTTATGTTGTGAATCTTATAGTATATGCTTCTAAATGATGTATTCTGAGCACCTCTTTGCAAAAAGCAGTGATTGAGAATGTGTGAGTGTGGTGGAAAAGTGTTGAATGATGAATGTAAGTATTTTCTTTTGGGGTTTTCTTTCTTTTTTTGGGTCACCCTGCCTCGGTGGGAGACGACGGACTTGTTGAAAAAAAAAAAAAAAAAAAAAAAAATATATATATATATATATATATATATATATATATATACACAGTGGTCCCCCGCTTTTCGTAATCTGTCATCGTAAAAATTCGCCAATCATAGGGGTATTTTCTTATGAACTGGACTCGCTTTCATAGGTTGACTGCGAGTCGTAGTTCGTCCGGGACGCGGTACCCACAGCGTGAGCGGACGGCGAGCCAGTCTGGCATTGTTTACCAGTGAGCGAACGGTCCCTCACGTGGTGCTCCAGCGAAATATTCATAATATTCCATTTACTTTTAGTGCTTTGCATGCCTACCATGGCATCCAAAGAAAGTCAGTGCCCAGCTTGTGGTAAAGAAGGTGAGAAATACGACTGAATTTAAGAAAACCATCATTGAACAATATGAAAGTGGTACAAGTGTGGCCGAACTGTCCAAGATGTATAAGAAACCCTACACAACCTTATGTTCCGTAGTGGCCAAGAAAAAGGAAATAAAGGATGCTGTTGTTGCAAAGGGAGTAACTATGCTGACAAAAATGAGAGATTTAAGAACCGTATTGGCATACACAGTGTGGTAAGGCATGGTGAGGCTGCAGTTCGGACCCAAAGGCGCTGAAAAATCTTGTGCATGAATTCCAGGAATACATAGAGGCTGAAGGACTGAAACCTGAACAAGTGTTCAATTGTGACGAAACAGGCTCTTTTGGAAGAAGAAATGCCAATGAGGGACCTTCATTACACAAGAGGAAAAGTCAATGCCAGGACACAAGCCTATGAAAGACAGGCTGACGCTAATGTTCTGTTCTAATGCTAGTGGGGATTTCAAAGTGAAGCATTACTAGTGTTCCATCTGAAAATCCCAGGAGAGTTCAAGAAAAAACAATGTTCATGAAGAGTCAATTGTGTGTTTTGGAAATCTAATTGTAAGGGCATTTGGTCACTAGGGAAATTTTGTCGGAGTGGTTCAATGAAGTGTTAGGCCCTAGTGTGAAAGAGTTTCCTGGAAAAGAAAGGAAAAAGAAATGGGATCTCTAGTGCCTGCTAGTAATGGACAATGCACTGCTCATCCTCCAAACTTGGATGACCTAATTTTCGAGGAGTTTGGGTTCTCACAGTAAAGTCTTGCCTGAATAACACTCCTCTCCTCCAACCATGGGACCGCAGGTTATTGCAAACTTTAAAAAGCTCTACACAAAAGCAAAGTTTCACAGGTTGCTTGACTGTGACCACGACACTCACTTGACCCTAAAGGGAATTTTGGAGGAAAACTTCAGCTCTCCACAGGCATAAACCCTTATATGTATGGCTTGGGAGGGAGTTGGACTACCAGGACTTTGAACTCTGCCTGTGAGAAAAATTGTGGCCAGATTGTACGACAAGAGGGATTTTGAAGGATTTGGGACTGACCCTAAGGAGCCTATGTTGTTGTAAATCCAATTGTGGGCACTGGGGAGTTCCATCGGGGTTGGATGTGGTTTTTGGAGGATGTGGAAGAATTGGTGGACGACACCATGAAGAGCTCCACCACTGAGGTGCTGCAAGAGCTTCAGCAGGAAAAGAGCAACACATCGCAGCTCAGAATCTTGCTCCAGAGGATGGAGAGGGATGGAAGAAGGTGCCTTCTTCAGATAATTAAAGAGATTTTTACTATGTGGGGGTAAGATGGAAGCTTTTATGGAGGAAACATCACCTAACAAGGTTGTTGCAAACCAGGTTGGCAACATTACAGGACACAGTCTTGGGCCATTTTAGGGAAGTGTTAAGAGATGCCAGAAACAGAGCTCTTCCACAAGTTATTTTTGTGAGACAGGACTCCAGTGATCTCAAGGTGGTCCTAGTGCATTAAGAAACAGAGAAGAGAAGCACCCAGAAAAGCAATGGTCCTGAGGTATTGATGGAAGGTGATTACCTTCCAAACTATAAAAACAATCCACTCTCTTCTCCTCCAGTCTCCCATACACTAAGAAGAATCTCCAATAAAAGGTAAGTTGTTATGCTGATAATGGTTTCATTCTTTCATTTTCCATTGTATTGTTTCTTGTACTACATGTATATTTCATGTAAAATTTTATTGTTTTAATACTTCTGGGTGTCAGGAACGCGATTACTGTAATTGTATTTACATTATTTCTTATGTGGGAAGATTGATCGTAATACGTAAATTTTGTTTATGTAACAGCTCCTGGAATGGATTAATTACGAAAAAAACGAGGGACACTGTGTCTTTATATATATATATTTTATATATATATATATATATATATATAATATATATTATATATATATCTATATCTATATATATATATTATATATTATATATATATCTCTATGGAGGCAAAAGAAGGGAATGGTATGAAAAGTTTATTAGTACAACACTCTTATATGGGTGTGAAGCTTGGGTGGTCTAAATGCAGCAGACGAGGAGCGGTTGGAGGCATTGGAGATGTCCTGTTTAAGGGCAATGTGTGGTGTAATTATTATGCAGAAAATCGGGAGATGTGGAAATTAGTGAGAAGGTGTGGAGTAATAAAAGTATTAGTCAGAGGGCAGCAGTGAGGGTTGTTTGAGGTGGTTTGGACATTTAGCGGAAGGGATCAAAGTAGAGAATGCATGGAAAGCATATAAATCTTATGGGAGGAAGGCGGGGTAGGGGTCGTCCTCGGAAAGGGTTGGAGAGAAGGGGGGTAGTAAATTAGGTTTGTGGGCAAGGGGCTTTGGACTTCTCAGCAAGCTGTGCGTGAGGCGTGTTCGATAGGAGTGAATGGAGACGAATGGTGTATTGGGACCTGATATCTGTTGGAGTGTGAGCAGGGTAAGATTTAGTGAAAGGGATTCAGGGAAACCGGTTTTATTTTCATATAGTCGGTAGGAGTCTGGAAAATGGTAAAGTACAATGCCTGCACTTTAAGGAGGGGTTTGGGATATTGGGCAGTTTGGAGGGATATGTGTGTATCTTTATATGTGTATGCTTCTAGATGTTGTATTCTGAGACCTCTGCAAAAACAGTGATATGTGCGAGTGTGGTGAAAGTGTTGAATGATGATGAAAGTATTTTCTTTTTGGGGATTTTCTTTCTTTTTTTGGGTCACCCTGCCTCGGTGGAGACGGCCGAACTTGTTGAAAAAATATATATTATTATTATATTTATATATATATTTATATATATATATAAATATATATTATTTATATATCTATATATATATTATATTATAGTATAAATAACCGCCCAGGGAGGTACTACCGTCTGCCAAGTGAGGTAAAACGAAGCCTGTAATTGTTTTACATGATGGTAGGATTGGCTTGTGTCCTTTTTTCTGTCTCTTTGAACATGCAAAATTTCAGTTCGTCTTGCTTATTTACTTACACTCAGGTCACACTTACAGTACATGGTCAAGCGTATTTACATACCCCTCTGGGTTTTATTCTATTTTCTTCTATGTTTCTTGTTCTTGTTTATTTCCTCTTATCTCCATGGGGAAGTGGAACAGAATTCTTCCTCGTAGGCCATTGCGTGTTGTAAGGGCGACTAAAATGCCGGGAGCAGGGGCTAGTAAACCCCTTCTCCTGTATATTTACTAATTTGAAAAGGAGAACTTTGGTTTTTTCATGTGGGCCACCCGCCTCGGTGGGATATGGCCGTCGTGTAGAAAGAAAGAAAGAATACATGTATATATTTATAATATATATATATATATATTTAAGGGAGGAGGAAGTTCGGGCGGATATAAGCGACTTTTGGAGAAAGGTGGGGCTAGTGCAAAGATGAGTAGTGGGGGGGTTGAGAGGGTTGGAATAGATTTAAAAATGCAGTATTAGAAATGTA
The DNA here is from genome assembly GCF_026875155.1 of Cherax quadricarinatus. Taxonomy (NCBI): domain Eukaryota; kingdom Metazoa; phylum Arthropoda; class Malacostraca; order Decapoda; family Parastacidae; genus Cherax; species Cherax quadricarinatus. Next base: position 2,559,993 of record NC_069454.1, on the reverse strand, counting down.
GGGGCGGAAGTTGTTGGTTATAGTGGGGTGGGGGCAGGAGGAAAGGAAAGAGGAGGGATGTTGGATGAAGAAGTTAAAGGGGTGATAAAGAGAAAAAGTAGTTACGAAGGTTTTTACAAAGCAGAATGTTTAGAAGGAGCAGAGTATATGTAGAGTAAAGAAAGGTGAAGAGCGTGGTGAGAGAGTGCAAGACGAGAGCAGATGAAAGAGTGGGGAGAGGGCATGTCAGAAATTTTAATGAAAATAAGAAAAAATTTTGGAGAGTGAGTTAAACACGTTAAGAAAAGCCTAGGGAAAGTATGGATTTGTCAGTTAAAAACAGAGTAGGGGAGTTAGTAGATGGGGCAGAGGGAGGTATAGGTAGATGGCGAGAAATATTTTGAGGAACTTTTAACTGTTGAGGAAGAAGGGAGGCGGTAGGTAATTTCATGGCACTGGCCACTGGCCAGGGAGGTATACCATCTTTTAGGAGTGAAGAAGAGCAGAATGTAAGTGTGGTGGAGGTACTGAGGCATTACGTAGAATGAAAGGGGGTAAAGCAGCTGGAACTGATGGATCATGACACAAATGTTAAAAGCAGGGGGGGATATAGTGTTGGAGTGGTTGGTACTTTTGTTTAATAAATGTATGAAAGAGGGGAAGGTACCTAGGGATTGGCGGAGAGCATGTATAATCCCTTTATATAAGGGAAAGGGGACAAAAGAGATTGTAAAAATTATAGAGGAATAAGTTTACTGAGTATACCAGGAAAAATATACGGAAGGGTTATAATTGAAAGAATTTGAGGTAAGACAGAATGTAGGATTGCGGATGAGCAGGGAGGCTTCAGAGTGGGTAGGGGATGTGTAGATCAAGTGTTTACATTGAAGCATATATGTGAACAGTAATTTAGAAAAAGGGTAGGGAAGTTTTTATTGCATTTATGGATTTAGAAAAGGCATATGATAGAGTGGATAGAGGAGCAATGTGGCAGATGTTGCAAGTATATGGAATAGGTGGTAAGTTACTAAATGCTGTAAAGAGCTTTTATGAGGATAATGAGGCTCAGGTTAGGGTGTGTAGAAGAGAGGGAGAATACTTCCCGGTAAAAGTAGGTCTTAGACAGGATGTGTAATGTCACCATGGTTGTTTAATATGTTTATAGATGGGGTTGTAAAAGAAGTAAATGCTAGGGTGTTTGGGAGAGGGGGGGGATTAAATTATGGGGAATCAAATTCAAATGGGAATTGACACAGTTACTTTTTTGCTGATGATACTGTGCTTATGGGAGATTCTAAAGAAAAAAATTTCAAAGGGTTTGTGGATGAGTTTGAGAATGTGTGTAAAGGTAGAAAGTTGAAAGTGAACATAGAAAAGAGTAAGGTGATGAGGGTATCAAATGATTTAGATAAAGAAAAATTGGATATCAAATTGGGGAGGAGGAGTAAAGGAAGAAGTGAATGTTTTCAGATACTTGGGAGTTGACATGTCGGCGGATGGATTTATGAAGGATGAGGTTAATCATAGAATTGATGAGGGAAAAAAGGTGAGTGGTGCATTGAGTATATGTGGAGTCAAAAAACGTTATCTATGGAGGCAAAGAAGGGAATGTATGAAAGTATAGTAGTACCAACACTCTTATATGGATGTGAAGCTTGGGTGGTTTAAATGCAGCAGCGAGGAGACGGTTGGAGGCAGTGGAGAAGTCCTGTCTAAGGGGAATGTGTAGTGTAAATATTATGCAGAAAATTCGGAGTGTGGAAATTAGGAGAAGGTGTGGAGTTAATAAAAGCATTAGTCAGAGGGCAGAAGAGGGGTTGTTGAGGTGGTTTGGTCATTTAGAGAGAATGGATCAAAGTAGAATGACATGGAAAGCATATAAATCTATAGGGAAAGGAAGGAGGGGTAGGGGTCGTCCTCGAAAGGGTTGGAAAGAGGGGGTAAAGGAGGTTTTGTGGGCTAGGGGCTTGGACTTCCAGCAAGCGTGCATGAGCGTCTTAGATAGGAGTGAATGGAGGCGAATGATACTTGGGACCTGACGATCTGTTGGAGTGTGAGCAGGGTAATATTTAGTGAAGGGATTCAGGGAAACCGGTTATTTTCATATAGTCGGACTTGAGTCCTGGAAATGGGAAGTACAATGCCTGCACTTTAAAGGAGGGTTTTGGGATATTGGCAGTTTGGAGGGATATGTTGTGTATCTTTATACGTATATGCTTCTAAACTGTTGTATTCTGAGCACCTCTGCAAAAACAGTGAAATGTGTAAGTGTGGTGAAAGTGTTGAATGATGAGAAAGTATTTTCTTTTTTGGGGATTTTCTTTCTTTTTTGGGTCACCCTGCCTCGGTGGGAGACGGCCGACTTGTTGAAAAAAAAAAAAAAAAAAAATATATATATATATACAGGAGGGCCCCGCTTTACGGCGTTCCGCTTTACGGCGTTCCGCTAATACGGACATTTCAAATTATGACCAAAACTCACTATACGGCTCCCCCCACCTGACTTTCTAATACGGTAAACCGTGCCCACCCCTGTTTGTTTACATTCTCCATGAGCTCAGTAAGCACAAAAGCCCTCCCATTTTTGTCTGGAAACTCCAAAATTTCAAATGTTTTTAAAAGTTATTTCATATTTTATATATATCTGATAATTATACTTATGTATACCTGTACCTAAATAAACTTACATACATCAAGTCATTTAAATGTCGTATAAATTTCGTTAATATACACATTTTCATTAATCCATCCATGATATTTTTTCAAAATTATATAATAAACACGATACATAACATATAAATAAGATAAATACACCCCACAGTAGAATAAATAACATAAATGTGAGCTGTGTAGCAAACGACTCCACAAGTGGTGATAAAACAATACTGAGTCTCATTAAATGTCGTATATTACGGTAATATACACATTTTCATTAATCCATCCATGATATTTTTTTTTTAAAATTATATAATAAACACGATACATAACATATAAATAAGATAAATACACCCCACAGTAGAATAAATAAACATAAATGTGAGCTGTGTAGCAGACGACTCCACAAGTGGTGATAATAACAATACTGAGTCTCATTAAATGTCGTATATTACGGTAATATACACATTTTCATTAATCCATCCATGATATTTTTTTCAAAATTATATAATAAACACGATACATAACATATAAATAAGATAAATACACCCCACAGTAGAATAAAATAAACATAAATGTGAGCTGTGTAGCAGACGACTTCCACAAGTGGTGATAATAACAATACTGAGTCTCATTAAATGTCGTATATTACGGTAATATACACATTTTCATTAATCCAGCCATGATATTTTTTTCAAAATTATATAATAAACACGATACATAACATATAAATAAGATAAATACACCCCACAGTAGAATAAATAAACATAAATGTGATCTGTGGTAGCAGACGACTTCCACAAGTGACGCCATAATAACAATAGTCACGGAGTCTCATTAAATGTCGTATATTACGGTAATATACACATTTTCATTAATCCATCCATGATATTTTTTTCAAAATTATATAATAAACACGATGCATAACATATAAATAAGATAAATACACCCCACAGTAGCGGCAGCGGCAGCAGCTTCCAAGCTCCGTACTTTTCTCCAACTACCAGAGCTACCAATGCTCCTATGATGACCTAGTTACAAGCAAAACTGCACTACCCAACGTAGCACCCAGAATGACCAAAGATTACCAACAGTGAAACCTACAAATCGAAAAAATAGAGATCAAAGGAAGACTGCAAACTAACCGTAAGCAACACCCCGCTGCCAGCCGAACAACGTAACCCTAAGCTTTGTATACTACAACTTCTTCTTAACTACAACAATTCCTGTAGTATTATGAGGCGCAATCTAAGAGGAAACAGCACCAAGGCCAGCAAGAAAACACCGAAAAATCAACTATTCAACAAGTGTAGTCAGGAGGACGCCGGCCCAGCAACCACCCCACTCACCACCACTCAAGGCGACACCACAACAATAACAACAAACATGGCTGCCACCAGCCCATCCTCCCCCCCCTCTTCCCCGGATTCAACCTACCAAGTAGTCTCTCAGGTATGACCAACGATCCAGATACCCTAAAGTCATGCATCTCCAACTTAGTTATTGAAAATATGAATCTTCGAGAGACGCTAGCAAAACAAGACACCAGGATGACACAACTCGAAAACAAAATCCTCAGTCTTGAACAAAAGTTATCAACACCAGGAATGACTAACTGTGACAAGACCATCCAAACAGTCATAGATAGCCATACCCAACAAATAATATCTCTTAAATACAAAGGTAAAGAAGCAGTAAAAGAATGAAGAGCAACTTAGATAACCGTTCAGTGACTACTTTGCTCTCCAAAAGATAAAACTGAAAAAGATAAACTATCGGACCGTAATATTTAACAGTCCACTTTTTCCCAGTGATATAAAACCAAACAAACAGTAAAGAATTACTCTGCAGATCAAAAGGACCAAACAAGTGTTATTGTACCAGAGTCAGAAATAAAAGAAGCCAGGTTACTAGGATCCCATGGTAGAAAAAGTGTTATGCTTAGATTCCACTCACATGACAGAAAAAAAGACTTAATTATTGCATCTATTAAAGTAAAAAAAAAAAAGAGGTAATATATAAACGAGTGTCTTAAACCAAAAAACGTCAAAACCTCCTGTATAGATCAGAAACTTAAGCGAGAGAATAATGACACAAACACCAATGCTTCACCCGGATGGGAAAATTCTAGTTAGGAAAACAAATGTAGGTCAACTGTACACAATCACGAACGAAAAATGATCTATCACGATTTCTCAGGATACCAATCTTACAGAGAATAACTAAACAATGTCCAACTTAAAGCCTACGTAGTGTAGTGTACGTTTGCTCCATTATTGCCAAATTTCATTGTACAATCTCTTAGTAATTAAATAATCAACTACCTCTTTTTGTGATTTTACTAGTAAGCATAGGTCACCTTTTATGTGATTTTGTTATTTACTATTGTTCGTTTAAACATTAGCTGAATTGATACTTTCTCTGTCCATATTACTACCCTCATATTTTTTTTAAATACTATCAATTGATATTACTTACAAAAATTAATAAATATCATTTTACTAAAATTTCAATTTACTCTTAACAATTTGACATTTAATAACCATTACTTGTCTAATTCCCTTTACCTGTTTTAATACCACATTTACTATCCTAGATTACTCTTAATTACCTTGTACTGCCATATAACCTCAAGTATAACTACCATGCAATATTGAATGAAATAAACATTACTTTTCACTTTTTGTAATCATTATTACTTACTAAAATTTTATTAAACACCATATTTACTACCAGTAAATTTTTAATTTGTACATTAAACATATTTTATACTTCTCATAACATTTTGTTGCCAAATTTTCAATTTTTTTATATTCAACCCCAACCTTTTAATTATCCCTTGTACCTGTGTACTTGTCTACCCTCTTACTATCATATTATAATCAAGACATTACCATTGTTTTTTTTTTACTATTATCTTTTGGTACTTTAATTGTGAATTTTATTTTGTCAATTTAAATCTAGGTATAACCTTGACTTGTCAACAACCTATACCAGACTAGTGCAATTGCAAGTACCATTTCAAATTGTATTTTTATATTATAATTTTTTTATATTAAAATTTCCCCAAACCATCTGTCCATTTAATTTTTGCTTACCATTCTTAATTTTAGTCCCTTATATGTTTCTCCTTTATTTTAGCTTTATATAACTATCCTAGTTTATATATTCACAATTTTTTAAAACAATCAAGGTGCATTCTTAGGTGCTAAAGTAGAATAAGTTCACAATTTTGCCATTAAAATTCCAAAGCTCATTTTTTTGATTACCACTTTATTGGTCACCACAACCTATATTAGTCCCTTTTATATTATAATTTTATACTATAATTCCTAACTTTAAAAATTCCCTTTATAGTACTACCTACTATCATATTCCCAAGCTCCACTATTTGATCATCACTTTATTTGTATAGTCCCTTAGCTCATTATTTTACATTTGTTAATAACCCCAGGTGCTATTTTTTAGTTTAAGACTATTTACTTTGTTTTATACTAATTCAAACTATAGATTCACTACAAATCTTATGATTACAAGCATTGATCCTGATACCAACCTCTTATTTAATGACTTAAATGAATCAAACAGTAACTGTAATTACTACACTGCAGAACAATAAAAGGCACTTCTCAGTGCCAACAAAAAACATAACTATATTTAACTACAATATCAATCTTTAAGCAAGCATTACGAGACCTCATAGCATTACTAAATTCCTTACATGCCAATATGTCCATCATTACACTAACTGAAACCTGGCTAAAGCCGATATTTACAGATGTCTATGCCATTCCGGGTTACACAGCCATACACAACTGTAGGCCAGATCAACAAGGGGTGGCACAGCCATAACTACTCAGACCAACTAGAATGTATCACTAATACTTGCACAAGGGATGAACATGGGGAATATATAATAGCAAAAATTCAAATCAAAGTACCTACAAAAACCTCTCACATTGATAAACATCTACAGAGTTCCACAGTCAAACATTAGCCAAATTAGTCAAAATCTAGGAAGTATGATAACTGATGCACGCATGAACAAAGATCACTTACTACTCTCAGGTGACTTCAATATAAATCTCCTGCAAGACCAGGACCCACACGTTACTGATTCACAAACACAATGAGTAACTGTATGTTACTACCAACAGTAACAAAACCTACAAAGTTTACAGAGACTAGTGTTTCCCTACTTGACCACATCTGGAAACCCAAAACCATATCCCCTTTAAAAAACAGGCATAATTACAGATAATACCACAGACCACTACCCTACTTTCCTCATAACAAACTCTTGGTAAACTACCCAAGACACTACTAAAGTCACCCTTTAGACTTCACAAATGAGGCCCGCCATTAATAACTTCACAACCAGCAATAGCAACATTGATTGGGACACTGAGCTAGAAACCTATACAGATATTGACGAATGTATTAATAATTTTCTAAAAAAAACCAATACCTCTATAACAACACTGCCCTAAAAAAACTAAACAGATGACAGCAAAAAGACTGAACAGTCCCCGGCTAACACCCAGCATTCTCAAATCCATAAATACAAAAACACCAATATGAAAAACAGTAAAAGAATGGGTCACATAACCAGAGACCAAACAAAACGTTACCGTCAATCCTAACCAGGGCCCGAAAAGAAGGGCAAAAAAATTGTATTATGAGAACAGATTTCCAACTTACGAGGTGATATAAAAAAGACCTGGAAAACCCTAATCAGAAATTCTGGGAACAAAAAAGATATCACGAAATAGCGAAAAAAATTAGCAAAAACAGATGAACCCCAACTCCCACCAACAGAAACAGCAAACAGAACTCAATGATTTCTTCTCCACATAGGACAAAACCTTGCCAATAAAATCCCAAGCTCAGATACCCCACCAAATGACTACCCTCACCGGCAACTACCCGAACACACTGTCCTGCTACCGACTAACCCATACGAAGTCTCCTTATTATCAACGCACTAAAAAACAAGGCAGGAGATTTTTAAAAACCTTACCACCCTTATATACAAAAAAGTGTCACAAGTGCTATCACCAATCATTGCAACACTCTTTAACAAATCCATTGAATCCTCCAACCTTCCCTACAGTAAATCAAAATAGCAAGGGTCACCCCGATCCACAAAGGAGGGGACCAAACAGAGTTGAATAACTATAGGCCAATATCCAACTTACACCCCTCTCAAAAATCATCGAAAAATTAATTCATAACGAATCTACTCCTAACCTTATCTCCCAAAACATACTCAACCCCTGCCAGTTTTTGGGTTCAGGGCCCAATAAAAATACTAATGATGCTATTATACACATGCTAGAACAATATTACACTGCAAAAGAGAAAAAAGAAGTCCCACTGGGGATCTTCATTGACTTACGTAAAGCTTTTGATACAGTTGACCATGACTTGCTCCACGTAAAATTGTCACACTATGGTATAAAAAGGGCACTCCCTCAACTACCTCAAGTCTTAAACCCCAGCAACAGAAGCCAATATGTGTACCAAATGGGGCAAACTCTTCTGCACAACCAATCACAGTTGGTGTCCCACAGGGGAAATGTCCCTTGGCCCTCTTCTCTTTCTCCTATACATAAAAGACCTTCCAAATGCTTCGCAATTACTCAAACCCACACTATTTGCAGATGACACTACATACGTCTCTCTCACCCGAGCCCAGTCACGCTAGCCAATACTGTAAATACCGAATTACAGAAAATATCTACCTGGATGAGGACTAACAAACTTACACTAAACATTGACAAAACCTACTTCATTCAGTTTGGTAACAGAGCTACAGATGTCCCTCTTAACATAATGATAAACGGATCACCTATCACAAAGCTAACAGAGGGAAAATTCTTAGGAATCCACCTTGATAATAGACTCAAATTTCATACACATATACATCAAATTTCTAAGAAAATTTCCAAGACTGTAGGCATACTATCGAAGATACGGTACTATGTTCCACAGTCAGCCCTCCTGGCCCTATATCACTCTCTTATTTACCCCTATCTCACCTATGGAATTTGTGCATGGGGCTCAAAAACAAATTAACCATCTCAGACCACTAATTACCCAACAAAGGCTGCAGTTAGAATGATAACAAATTCTCACTACAGGCAGCACACTCCACCAATATTTAATACACTAAACCTACTCACCATACAAAACATCCAACTTATTACTGCACCTATTACATTTCATAGAACACTTAACTCTGATATTAACCCTCCCTCAAACATCTCCTTGCCAACCCAACAGAAACACATGACCATAACACAAGGCACAGATCACTCTTTGATGTTCCTCGTGTCCATCTCACACTATGCCCAAAAAATCAATGCACATAAAAGGCCTAAAATCTGGAATTCATTACCTGTAAATATAAAAGAAAAACAACCTGTTTTTAAATTCAAGTCTCTTCTCAAAGATTACTTACTCACCCAAAACCAAAAAATACTGAATAACTGAACATATAAATTGTATATCTTAAATGTTTCTCACAATTATATTTACATAAATGTTAAACCTAAAACCCAATCTAACTTATTATTTTTTAAATACACTACCTAACAAAAATCACTACCTAACTGAATGCAACTATATGACCTGTCTTTGTAATACTCACTTGTGCTTTATAGTTATCTGTTTACATTAATGTTTTATCACTGATTTCATCATTGCTTAGTAGCAGCGCTGTATAGTCCTTGTGGCTTAGCGCTTCTTTTTGATTATAATAATAATAATAATCATTGCTTAGTTAATCTTAAGTTAATTTTAAGCCAGCCCGTAATGCTATGCATAGTATAAGTGGCTTTGGCATACTGCTCTTATCTGTATTTTTTTTTGTACCTCTGTATGTGTGCACAAATTGGAAATAAATAAATAAATAAATAAAGAGACTTCCACAAGTGGTGATAATAACAATAGTCACGGAGTCTCATTGTTTTGTTTACTCTGTGCCTGGCCTGTCACCTCTCATGTACTCATTCTTTCTCTCTCTCATTTATTCGTTTTATCTCATTTACTTACTCCTGACCCTACATTAAGACTACAAATATTTTAAGGTAAGTAATGAGTGAACTGTATATACATTTTATCGCTCTGGGATGCTTAAATATCATAGAATAGTATGTGTGGGTGGGGTGGCCTGGTGAAATAGCCTGCCTATTACAATACATACCACACTTGATTTCTTACAATAAATACTACTTGTCTCACCCTAGATTAAGACTATAAATATTTTAAGGTAAGTAATGAGTGCACTATGTGTGTATTGTACCTTTTATTGTTTTTTGATGCCTGGTTCTATTGCTAACTTAATATATGTTAGTGTAAACTTGTTATCTAGTGTTTGTATGCATTTATAAGTGGAAAAAAAGGGTGTTCCACTTTACGGCGATTTCCGCTTTAACGGCGGTAGCCTGGAACCTAACCCGCCGTATAAGTGGGGCCCTACTGTATATATATATAATATATATATATATATATATTATATATATATATATATATATATATATATATATATATATATATATATAATATATATATATAATTATATATATATATATATGCAAAACAACTACTGTGAAAGAATAGAGAAGCTCCAAGCGCTTTCATGACTACTCACATTATCAATAATGATAATGTGAGTAGTCACGAAAGAGCCTTGGAACTTCTCTATTCTTTCACCAGTGGTTGTTTTGCATATTCTGAAATCACCTATTTACTGTCATCTTATTGCGCATATATATATATATATATATATATATATATATATATATATATATATATATATATATATATATATATGCATATGCATATGCATATGCAAAACAACCACTCTGAAAGAATAGAGAAATTCAAGTGCTTTCGTGACTACTCACATTATCAAGGAACTTGATAATGTGAGTAGTCACGAAAGCGCTTGGAATTTCTCTATTCTTTCAGAGTGGTTGTTTTGCATATTTGAAATCACCTGTCTACTGTGATCTTATTGCATATATATTATATATATATATATATATATATATATATATATATATAATATATATATATATATATATATATATATATATATATATATATATATATATATATATATATATATAATTTTTTTTTTTTTTTTTTTTCAACAAACCGGCCGTATCCCACCAAGGCAGGGTGGCCCAAAAAGAAAAACAAAAGTTTCTCTTTTCAAATTTAGTAATTTATACAGGAGAAGGGGTTACTGGCCCCTTGCTCCCGGCATTTTAGTCGCCTCTTACAACACGCATGGCTTACAGAGGAAGAATTCTGTTCCACTTCCCCATGGAGATAAGAGGAAATAAACAAGAATAAGAACTAGAAAGAAAATAGAAGAAAACCCAGAGGGGTGTGTATATATGTGCTTGTACATGTATGTGTAGTGTGACCTAAGTGTAAGTAGAAGTAGGAAGATATACCTGAAATCTTGCATGTTCATGAGACAGAAAAAAGGACACCAGCAATCCTACCATCATGTAAAACAATTACAGGCTTTCGTTTTACACTCACTTGGCAGGACAGTAGTACCTCCCTGGGCGGTTGCTGTCTACCAACCTACTACCTAGGATATATATATATATACACACACACCCCTCTGGGTTTTCTTCTATTTTCTTAGTAGTTCTTGTTCTTGTTTATTTCCTGTTATCTCCATGGGGAAGTGGAACAGAATTCTTCCTCCATAAGCCATGCATGTTGTAAGAGGCGACTAAAATGCCGGGAGCAACGGGCTAGTAACCCATTCTCATGTATAAATTACTAAATTTAAAAAAGAGAAACTTTCGTTTTTCTTTTAGAGCCATCCTGCCTCGGTGGGATATGGCCGGTTTGTTGAAAAAAAAAAAAGCATATACTACAGTGGACCCCCGGTTCGCAAAGCCATCGGTATCTGATAAATCCGGTATCCGAAGCATTATATCGCAAAAAATTTGCCTTGGTTCCCGTTACATAACCCGGTATGCGATACGATTCGTACGAGATGTGTCCAGTGTTTACAAGCCAGCCAGTGTGCGCGCATCTAAGGATACATTCGGTACATTCTATATTATCCATATTATCACTCTTTTTGGTGCTTGTTTCTGCAAAATAAGTCACCATGGGCCCCAAGAAACCTTCTAGTGCCAACCCATCGAGACCAAGGGTGCTAATGACTATTGAAATTAAGGAAATGTGTGCAAAGTGGCTTGAAGTGCAAACCTTTTTTGATGAAAATCACACTGACACAGCTACTGCAAGCCGTGTTGGCAACCTGTACACTGACAGTGTTGTGAACCACTTTAGGGACAACACCACTTTAGGGAAGTCATAAAGGAATGAGAGGTACAGGCCTCTATGGACAGATATGTTGTGCGACAGAAGTCCAATGACTCTCAAGCTGGTCCTAGTGGCATTAAAAGAAGAAGGGAAGTAACCCCGGAAAAGGACTTGCTACCTCAAGTCCTAATGGAGGGGCATTCCCCTTATAAACATTAAAAACTTTGACTCTCTCCCCTCCTCCCATCCCATCAATCATCACCAGATCTTCATTAATTAAAGGTAAGTGTCAATTATTCTATTGTGATTATTCTAATATTATTATTGTTATTGTAATTATTATATTGCTTTAAACTTAATATATCATGTGGTAAAAGTTTTTTTTTCATACTTTTGGGTGTCTTGCACGGATTAATTTGATTTCCATTATTTCTTATGGGGAATATTGATTCGCTTTCCGATAATTTTGGTTTATGATGAGCTCTCAGGAATGGATTAATATCGTGAACCGGAGGTCCACTGTATATACAGTGGACCCTCGGTTATCGGCCATTCCGCTTATCAACCAACTTGGTTATTGGCCGTTATTTCGCTTATCAGCCGTATTGGACGCGTCAACCTGCCGGCCGCCAGCCACTCGTGCATTCCTGAGTTAGCGTGGCTTTGTCTCTGGGTGAGTGAGAAAGCTTCTGCTCATTCATCCAAACATTTTGCTATAATCCATTGTTTTTGGTGGTTATTGATTAATTGCAACTGCAAAATAAGTAACCATGCCCCAAAGAAAGTGCCTAGTAAAGTTCCTTTGCTAAAGAAAGTGAGAAACATGATAGAATTCAAGGCAGGCAGGCATAGAGGTAAGGAGTGTAGCAGGTATGCAGGGAGTGTAACAGGCATGCAGGGAGTGAAGCAGGAAGGCAGGGAGTGTAGCAGGCATACAGGGAATGTAGCAGGCATGCAGGGAGTGTAGCAGGCATGCAGGGATTGTAGCAGCATGCAGGGAGTGTAGCAGGAAGGCAGGTAGTGTAGCAGGCATGTAGGGAGTGTAGCAGGAAGGCAGGGAGTGTAGCAGGTTTGCAGGGAGTGTAGCAGGAAGGCAGGGAGTGTAGCAGGCTTGCAGGGAGTGTAGCAGGAAGGCAGGGAGTGTAGCAGGCATGCTGCATTCGTGAGTCAGTCTGGCTGTGTGTCTGGGTGAGTGAGCAAGACTGCGCATTCATGCAAACATTTCATTATAATCCATTGTTTTTTGTGGTTGTTTATTCAGTGCAACTGTGAAATAAGCCACCATGGGGCCAAAGAAACATGTTACATAGTATATAAAAACATGCAATGTTTATATGCGATGTATGTTTAATAATAATCACTCTTGGGCACATTAAATGTCTTATTTTAGGTTAATATAGACATTTTCATTAATCCATCTATGGTATTTTCTTCAAAATTATATAAGAAACACGTTAAATAGCATATAGCATATAAACAGCATATAAACATGCAATGTTTATATGCTATTGAGTGGAGAGTCGGGTGAGGAGTAAACATTGCATTTTTTCTGATTCAGGTTAGAGAAAACTGTGAATCTGGGGTCTCACCCAGTAACCGCCCTTCATATGCATTTGTTTACAATTCTCGGTATGAATTATTCATTACGTCTCCCTTTGTTTATGATGGCATCTAAAGGTAGTTGTTAGAAACGACTAAACTCAGTGAACATGGTAATAATATGGCTGTGTAGTGTAGCCCAGGGGGGCTATATACATGTACTGTACCTACATCTACCGCTGCCTACACTGACTTCCTACAAATAAATGCTACTCACCTCTCGCCGTACATTAAGACTACAAATATTTTAAGGCAAGTAATGAATGTACTCATTGTTTTCTGTATGTAAAACTACAGTGGAACCTCAAATTTTGAACTTAATCCGTTCCAGAAGCTAGTTCTAAATTCGAAAAGTCTGAAATTCGAAGCAATATTTCCCATAAGAAATAATGGAAATACAATTAATCCATTCCAGAAACCCAAAAATATTCACAAAAAAATACATTTTATAGAGATTAATTACAGTTTTACATACACACAACAAATGCTATAGTCTTTAACCCTTTGAGGGTCGACAGGCCCTCTCCGAAACTCGTTCGCAGGGTCGGCCAAATTTAAAAAAAAAAAAAAATTATTTTCTCTTATGAAAAGATAGAGAATCTTTTCCCGATCATAAAGACACCAAAAGTTTGAAATTTGATAGAAAACTTACGGAATTATGCTCTCGCAAAGTTAGCGGTCTCGGCGATGTTTACGCATCGGCGATTTTGCCCACTTTGAGCCCCATTTTCGGCCAATTTCACTGTACTAGTCGACAAAAAACATGAATATTTCGATAGAACTCCATTTTTTTTTATCGAATGGGTGCAAGAAACCACTCATTTATGGAATTCTACTATCCAGTACAGTGGTCAGAATTTAGCAATTTTACCAATTTCACACAAATTTCAAAAGATGCCAATTTCCGAATAGGGTCCAGAATAAACAAGAAAGACATTCCTGGCACTAAAATGACATTTCCTTAGTCATTAGTCATGTCTCAAGGCCCCTCTTATATTCTTTTGCTTTCCACTTTGAATTTTTATTTTCACAAAAAATATAAGATTTACTGTTATGCAGACTACTGCATTAGTGTAAAAAATGGTATAAATATTATTGGTGCACTTGTGAAAGAATATTAGACTCACCAGTTGACGTGTATTGCACGCTTGGCATGATTTGTTTACTTTTGAAGTTTGGTAAAAATCGAACATTTCTGCTACTTTGAGCTCAATTTCAAGGCACCTTTCTTTGTAAAACCAGTCAAAATCATCTCAATTTCTGTAGTATGTATTCCATTCTATAAAATGAGACCAAGAAAACTAGAATACAACAATAAATACCATACGAAAATACACTGCAAAGTCGCTGATTTATTCAAAAAAAATGGTAAAAGTTTTTTTTTTCTCATTATGCACTGTGTGCTGCAGGATTTTTTTTAGACTGTGCACACTGACCACATAGACCCATTCTTTCATATGAAGGCCTACCAGTTTTCTCCCACTAGATTTGAGGCCGCTAGAATTTATGAGTACTAGTACGTCAAAAACCCCTACGCGTAAGACGTACTAGTACGACGAAAACCCTCAAAGGGTTAATTATGTATAGTAATATAAAATAAAATTTTTACTTACCTTTATTGAAGATTGGTGATGGCATCTGGAAGATAGGGAGGAGGAGAGAGGGAGTTGGGGTTATTGTTTGGAAGGAGAATCCCCCTCCATGAGGACTTCTGGTATCAAAGCCCTCTCTGGGGTTGCTTCCCTTCTCTGTATTTTAATGCCACTAGGACCAGCTTGAGAGTCACTGGACCCCAGTCTCACAAAATAACTGTCTACAGTCCTCTGTTTCTGTCTCACAAAATAACTGTCTACAGTCCTCTGTTTCTGTCTCACAAAATAACTATCCACAGTCATCTGTTTCTGTCTCACAAAATAACTGTCCACAATTGTCTGTTTGTCTCACAAAATAACTCCACAGTCTGTTTCTGTCTCACAAAATAACTGTCCACAGTCATCTGTTTCTGTATCACAAAATAACTGTCCACAGTCATCTGTTTCTGTCTCACAAAATAACTGTCCACAGTCGTCTGTTTCTGTCTCACAAAATAACTGTCCACAATTGTCTGTTTGTCTCACAAAATAACTCCACAGTCATCTGTTTGTCTCACAAAATAACTGTCCACAGTCGTCTGTTTCTGTATCACAAAATAACTGTCCACAGTCGTCTGTTTCTGTATCACAAAATAACTGTCCACAGTCGTCTGTTTCTGTATCACAAAATAACTGTCCACAGTCATCTGTTTCTGTCTCACAAAATAACTCCACAGTCATCTGTTTGTCTCACAAAATAACTGTCCACAGTCGTCTGTTTCTGTCTCACAAAACTGTCCACAGTAGTCTGTTTCTGTCTCACAAAATAATTGTCCACAGTCCTCTGTACATCCTGGCAAGCTCAACAAGTCTCACTCCAATCTCATACTTCTGTATTATTTCCTTCTTCACATCTATGGTGTTTCTCACTTTCCTTACCACAGGGGTACCACTAGCAAGTTTCTTTGGGCCCATGGCAGCTTATTTCACAGCCCCACAAGCACTAAACACAATTAAATAATCGTAAAATGTGTGAATGAGATCGCAGGTTAGTGTTCACTCAAGCATAAACAAAGCTACTGCTCACGGCGCCTGCGCGGGGACGAGGACAGAGCGGACCAGCAGACAGGTCCCGTACCCGGCGGTCCGAAAATAGGGGCGCGTTCGATAGTAAGGACACAGTTTGTCCGAAAAAATGGTCTTATTTTCGAAATGTTCGATATGTGATACGTTCGATTTTTGAGGTTCCACTGTATAGTTAATCTTTAAAAAATGTACTTTTTGGTAATATTTTTGGATGTCTGAAACGGATTACAATGGAACCTCAAATATCGAACAGCTCCCAACTCAACCAATTATGTAAGTGTATTTTTGTAAGTACTTTTATAATTGTATTTTTGAGGGTCTGAAATGAACTAATCTAATTTGCATTATTCCTGATGAGAATAAATTCGTTCGGTAACGGCACTCGAAGAGCCGTCTGGAACGAAGAAAGTTCGATATTTGAGGTTCCACTGTAATTGGATTTACATTAATTCTTATGGGAAATATTATTTCGGTTTTCGGCCATTTCGGTTTTAGGCTGAGCTTCTGGAACAGATTACGGACGATAACCAAGGGTCCACTGTATATGAAATATAGGTTAACTTTGTTAAAGTAAGCCTTAAATACTGTAGTGTATATAAATTGATTTTGTGACAAGATCAAACCCCCATCATACCAACCATGTTACAGTGCTTGTACAGACAAATATACTATTAAAGAAATTGTTCACAATATATATAAGACCAAATTTTAAGTATTCAACAGTTTTTTTTTTTTTTCAACAAGTCGGCCGTCTCCCACCGAGGCAGGGTGACTCAAAAAAGAAAGAAAATCCCCAAAAAGAAAATACTTTCATCATCATTCAACACTTTCACCACACTCGCACATTATCACTGTTTTTGCAGAGGTGCTCAGAATACAACAGTCTAGAAGCATACACACATAAAGATACACAACATATCCCTCCAAACTGCCAATACCCCAAACCCCTCCTTTAAAGTGCAGGCATTGTACTTCCCATTTCCAGGACTCAAGTCCGACTATATGAAAATATGGTAACTATTTTTAAAGAAACTCTTTGTATAGTTTTACAAGGTCAGAGATATGGCATAAAATAAATTACAAAATTGGGGAATATGAAAGCTTTAAAACACTGAACTTGCCCATGTTGGCTAAGAGTAGAGGAGGTACAGTAGTATAACTTAAAAGCTCTTGAGACTATGAGAAAAGTAAGAAAATATTTTAGAACTAACAACAGAGACTAATGTCACATAAAAGTAGGGTAAAAAAAATTATAGTAGGAAGTATTTATATACAAGTAGTATATTGTAGTTGATAAGGCAACTGTGGCTTGCATTAAAGTTATTGTTATTATTATAATCAAAAAGAAGAACTAAACCATGCATGAAAGTTAAATAATTGATTTGTGCAATCCTTGAGCAGCATGATATGGCTACCAGGTGTTGAAGGAACATAAGAAAAACTGTGTACATTAGTCCAACCATCCCCCTCCATATCTGCAGTTGATACATTCCAAGACCTACCACAGATACCTGAAACTGTAAATAGTAGCAAACCCTACATATAATTCTTTTTTTGTTTACATACATACCTATGATAAAGTTCAGTTGATAAATTATACACAGTAAGTTGAGAATTAGCACTTTTTCATTGATAGGAAGTACACTTCACAACTTCTCTTAGCCTCTGAAGAACTGCCACCATTAACCCTTTGACTGTCGCGGCCGTATATATACGTTTGTGAGGTACCGTGTTTGACGTATATATACTCATAAATTCTAGCGGCTTCAAATCAGGCAGGAGAAAGCTAGTAGGCCCACATGTGAGAGAATGGGTCTGTGTGGTCAGTGTGCACCACATAAAAAAAATCCTGGAGCACGCAGTGCATAATGAGAAAAAAAAAACTCCGACCGTTTTTTTTAATTAAAATGCCGACTTTGTGGTCTATTTTCGTATAGTATTTGTGGTTGTATTCTCGTTTTCATGGTCTCATTTGATAGAATGGAAACTATATTATAGAAATGGAGGTGATTTTGATTAATTTTACTATAAAAAGAACCTGGAAATGGAGCACAAAGTACAGGAAATGTTTGATTTTTGCCGATGTTCAAAAGTAAACAAATGATGTCATTGTCCAATAAATGTCCAAATAGCCATTCTAATACGCAGTCATGAATGGGTTGATGTAATTTTTACAATTATTACAGTATTGCAGTAGTCTGCATAACAGTAAATCTTCTATTTTTTGTTTGAATAAAATTTCAAAATAAAAAGCAAGAGTAATATCACAGGGACCTGGAGACATGACTGATGAACAAAGAAAATCTTATTTTAGAGCCAGGAATGTCTGCATTGTTCATTCTGGACCTTATTTTGAAATTGTCGTATTTTTTAATTTTCGTGAAATTGGCCAAATTGCAAATTTCTGACCATGTTATTGGGTAGTTGAAATCGGTAAATGGGCAGTTTCTTGTGCTCAATCGATAGAAAAAATAGAGTTCTGAAGAAATAGTTATGAGTTTGGTTGACTGGAATAACGGAATTAGCCGAAAATAGGGCTCAAAGTGGGCGAAATTGCCGATTTTTAAATATCGCCGAAGTCGCTAACTTCGCGAGAGCATAATTCCGTCAGTTTTCCATCAAATTTCGTTTTTTTGGTGTCTTTACAATCGGGAAAAGATTCTCTATCATTTCATAAGAAAAAATAATTTTTTTTTTTTCGAATATTTTGCGACACCAGGAGCAACTTCAGGATTGGGCCCTTCGACAGTCAAAGGGTTAATACTTTTGTGCTTTGGGGCCATTATTAAGCAAAATTAAGAGTTATTTTCAGACCACAGTAAACCATGGATGACTGAAACACACAGAAATTGAATCTGTGGATAAGGGGGTTCTACTGTATATTGTACACCTATTTAGATTTCATTTAGTGATTTTTTTTTTATGCAATACAGTAAGTGTCCTCACTTAACGTCATTTCGTTATAATGTTGATGAGAAAAATAAACTCGATTCCCAGCTGAGGCCACTGTCTGTGGGGAGTTTGTACATTATTTTTTTTAAATGTGTGGTGGTAGGAGGTGCTCCTTACAATTTTTGCTTTGCAAGTATTTATTCCTTGATTTAACCTTGTGCAGCGAGTGATAAAAGTGCACTGTGCACCCTTGATGTTTATAAATTAGCCTACGGTAAATGTGGTTTCGTTATACATCATTTCGCTTCAAGTCACAGTTTCCAAGAACCTATTCATGACATTAAGTGACTTAAACAGTAAAATCTTGATTTAACAGACAAAATCTGTTACTGGAAAAGGTTCAGAAACAATAAACAAAATCTATTGTCCATTATTGTTAGGGCCTGCAAGATAAATTGATTTTAGATTTAATAGATCAAGTCTGTTATATCCAAACTTGTCCATTTTTGTTAGGATTGTGTAAAAACAATTTTGTCATTTGGATTTAAGAAACGATCAGCATTAACAGAACCCCCCTCCCCATTCTCCTATTAGTATGTTAAATTGAGGCTTCACTGTACTTTTCATTCTTGTGGTTTTAGCATTTAGTTATGATTATAATAATATTAATAAATACTTTTGATTCTGACCATACCCAGAAGTAAATACTTCACTGTAATGAGTGACCAATGTTATTTCAGGAGCCGTCAGATTTGGAGATGAATTAACACTAATTCAATGCCAGGAGCTTATTTCTTCATTGTGTTTTTGCCAACTACCGTTTCAATGTGCCCATGGTCGCCCATCTATTGTGCCCCTAGTCAACCTTACTCATCTGGCAACACTAAATAGGAAAGTAAGTACTAATTAAATCTAGTTCAAGATGACACAGTGATCAGGAAAGTAATTCAAATAGTTGGAAGAGTGAAAGTGAAATTAATACTAATACATTATTTTGAACTGTGATGTCAGCACACTTGTAGCAAGACAGGCACTGAATGAATGTTGGTGACTGTGTTTTCTTCTTTGAGTTACCCTGCCTTGGCAGGAGATGGCCCTTAAGAAATTAAGAAAAAATATGCAAGTTAATGAATCATACTGTATATTTATCCACTTTTTTCAGGAAAACAAGCCTAACTTAAGCAAGTTGAAGGATGTAATGTAGGAGTAACAGACTGATGCACATTATCTATACTTTTTGCAGTTCAAGCACTGGGTCTCCAGTACCTAAAATATGGTAAGCACTGGTTTTTAATTATAAGGTTAAATAATGACCTTCCTTATGTTGTGATGAGATGGTCACATATAATGTACTGGTCAGTTACATTTGTCATCTTTGTGTTACCCTAAGATAAATATTTTGTGTGTGTATAACTCTGTGATGCTACAATAACGCATTAGTCCTGGTCCACTGAAAATTCTTACCACTTCTCTAAAGATATATTTTGTTTAATTTTAACCATGGGAAAACACTCAACCTTTAGGAATGATATAGTACCTGGGGAATGGGAGGCAATCAGATTCCATCAAAGGAAAGCAAGGATAGCTCCAATTCCTTGGATCAAGAGGTCTTTACTGTCACTGAGGCACTTTCCTTGAAAGACCTGGGAATGTAGAACCTTATTTATTTATAATATGAAAGAAACTTAAATACAATTAGTAATATATTAGAAGTTTGGATGGTAATTACTCTGAAGTTATTAACAGTTTTCAGTAATTATTATTATTTGTATTACATTCACAGGGGGAGTGCTAAACCCAGAAGTCATACAATGCCTGGGAAATGGGAGACAGTCAGGCTTAATCCAAGGAAGGGAAGATAAGTTCAAATCCTTGGCTCAAAAGCCCCTTATTGGTACCAGGGCAACTCTCGCTTGAGGAATTTCATTAGTTAGAATTCAAATTCTGTATTGTAGTTGAAAAAAGACATTGAAGTAGTACAGTAATAGGGTTTAAAAGTAGAGCATACAGGAATTTACCATCACATTAATTCCCTGGGAAAATTTTTCAGCAAATCTTAACTTATTAATATTAAGTAGTCCTTTGTATAAAACTTAAACATGTGCAGTATCTATTCAAGGAGAGTTCCTTGATGCTGGTGAGGGGTTCTTGATCTAAGGAATTAAAAGTGTGCTCCAGTTCCTTGAATCAGCTGAATGCCTTCCATTCTCCTTGGTGCTGTATGAGTCCTATGAGTTGAGAGACTTCCCTGTGAATGTAATTATAATGATAAATGATGTGCAGTATTTTAAAGAGGTAAATGGTATGGTGATAGCACAAACTGTAGAAAGACACTTGTGTACAGTTAAGATTTATTAAAGGAACTGTTTTGCCACAAGTGGCTTCATCAGGACTAAAGAAAGGACACAAGCGTCTTTTTTCCTTAATATTTAAAAGAGCATCATAAAATTTAATTTCTGCTCAATATTATGGTGCAACTAGACTGTAAAGTCTGTACATAAATTTGATATCTGGTAGGTTGAGGCCTTTCAGTTTAGGAGACGTTCTCTTAGGAAGTACCACATTATTGTGATTATACTGGGAGGTGCTAAACTCGGAAGTTGGAGTAGCTTGGAAATGGGTAGTAAAAAGGTTTGATCCGAGGAATGTGAGGGTAGCTCTAGTTCCTTTAATCAAGAGCACCTCAGCATCTAATCACCCCTACTTGTTGAAGTGAAGGTTTGGATGAAATGTCAGTGTCCACAAGGTTCTTTTTCAATTTCAATTTTTTTTCTTGATGAAATGTAAAAAATATGAAAACGCAGTTTCTGCATGTGATAAATGATGATAGAATTTTTATACAGCTTAATGATTGTCAAACCTGTGCAACCTCCAGACGTGCACTTTTACTGGCCCATGACACATCTAATCAATAATCAACACTCCAGTTCATTCTGTGCATTGGCCAATATATCCAGTGTGACTTTACTGATGCCATTATTTATTCTGGCTACTGGTATCTGGAGAAAAATAGTCCCTCACAAACTCCCACAAGAAATCTAAAGGCATGATACCAAGGGTACCTGGGAGATCATCATGCCCAATCCATCTGCTAGGAAACTTCCTGTTACAATAATTGCTCGATCTTGTGTAGAGAGCTATACAATATTTTCATGTCTCTTACCATCTTGGTGTAATAAATTTTTGACATCAGAAAGACTGTGGATGCTCAGGTGTCCACAAAAAAAATATAGGACACTCAGGTGTCCACAGAGTATTCTGAGAAAGTGTAGACAGAAAATCTATTTTTAAGCTATGTTATGACTATAGACAAGTTGTTGAAAGCCACATCAGTGTACTACTAATTAGCGGAAACTAAATGAAAAGGCATGGGACATCACAAGCTCATTACCAAATATTTCATTATCAAGTAGTATTTTTAAGCATTTTCACAGCAGAGACAGAGAAGAATTACCTGTGCACCAGCACATTGTTAGCACAGGTGTTAAACTACCTCTTCATCTATGCAGTAAGTTTAGTTTGAGGGGCCGTATCAAATTTTACATTAAATGTATTATAGCATTTTGCTTGACCTCTGTGGGTTTAGCGCTTAGATTTAATAATAATAATAATAATATGACATTTGTTGGCAGAGATTTGTACAGTATAAATATAAATAGTATAATTAATTGAACATATTACCCAATTAGGTCTTGAGAAAATATTTGATATTGCTCATATTTTTGTGTTTGGTTACTTAGAGGACAGTACTCAAAGACATTTCTTTTAATTTAAAGGACTGTGTGTATAAGATCATAGAAAAATTTTTATTGCAACTATGTTTTTCTAAGATATGGATAAAGATGCTACTGGTTTGTATTTCTTAACTGTACTGTATGTCCCTTGAAGGTTTAGCACTTCTTTTTGATTATAATAATAATAATGTATTTCTTAAGTGGTTCAGCATGTTAGATGACTAAGGTTTCTTGGCATAAGAATCTTGACATGCTGATGCTACACTTGTTGAAGCAGCTAATAAGTATACAAGACATTAATTTAAATGAGAAAATCTAGTTTCTGTTAAACATTTGATTTCAGTTTCATACCATACTTTAGTAGTATGCATATTAACATTTTTTTTAGTGTTGCATAAAAATCCTGTAATTGTTTTAAATTTGAAAAAAAATATTTAAAAATTATTAAAGAAAAGGCTTTTTCTGGCAGAGTCCAGCTTTGCTTTGTAATAAATTGGTCTTGGGTACATGAGGACATTACTTCATGTAGAGAAAGTTTTAAATATTTATTTTACTTGTAAATACACGTTTGGCAATAAATCTTATGTTTTTTATATATGATTTCATGTGGAACTGTGGTAGACCAGTTTCCTTTACCAGCAAATTATGACAGTGCCTCCTGTCCCCTTCACTGTCTTCAAAAAACTCCTCCCCCCCCCCCTCAAGAGGGGGGGGAGAGGCTCTTGATCTAAGGAATTTGATCAGTGCTCTCCTTCCATTCCCCCAGGCACTGTATGATCCCTCTGGTTTAGCACTCTACCAGGAATGTAATATGATGATGCAGTGTCCTACCTTTGCTACAAACGTTAGTGTTCTTCCCTCAACTCACTCACTCCCTCACATTTTTACCTCTGTACCACACACAGCAAAAGAGTATTAACCCGTAAACGGTCCAAGCAGATCTACGTTCACATGTGTAGTGCTCCAAAAGTAGATCTACGTTATTTTTTACATATTTTCAAATATAACAAAAAAAAATAGATCAAAGTTTTTTTTACACGTTTTCAAATGTAAAAAAAAAAAAAAATTACTTTTTTTACATACTTTCAAATGTTGAAAAAATGTATATATACGTTTGGACCGTTTACGGGTTAAACTTGTCACTCAGAGTAAGGGTGAGAGAGGAGCAGACATTGGGGGAAAGTCAGAAGCACTAGAACCATTTGGTTTTTCAGTGTGGTATACATATTGTTTTTTTTTTTTTTTCAAGTCGACTGTCTCCCACCGAGGCAGGGTGACCCAAAAAAGAAAGAAAATCCCAAAAAAGAAAATACTTTCATCATCATTCAACACTTTCACCACACTCACACATTATCACTGCTTTTGCAGAGGTGCTCAGAATACAACAGCTTAGAAGCATATACGTATAAAGATACACAACATATCCCTCCAAACTGCCAATATCCCAAACCCCTCCTTTAAAGTGCAGGCATTGTACTTCCCATTTCCAGGACTCAAGTCCGACTATATGAACATAACGGTTTCCCTGAATCCCTTCACTAAATATTACCCTGCTCACACTCCAAACAGATCGTCAGGTCCCAAGTATCATTCGCCTCCATTCACTCCTATCTAACACGCTCATGCACGCTTGCTGGAAGTCCCAAGCCCCTAGCCCACAAAAACCTCCTTTACCCCCTCTTTCCAACCCTTTTGAGGACGACCCTACCCCTCCTTCCTTCCCCTATAGATTTATATGCTTTCCATGTCATTCTACTTTGATCCATTCTCTCTAAATGACCAAACCACCTCAACAACCCTCTTCTGCCCTCTGACTAATGCTTTTATTAACTCCACACCTCTCTAATTTCCACACTCCGAATTTTCTGCATAATATTTACACCACACATTGCCCTTAGACAGGACATCTCCACTGCCTCCAACCGTCTCCTCGCTGCTGCATTTACCACCCAAGCTTCACATCCATATAAGAGTGTTGGTACTACTATACTTTCATACATTCCATTCTTTGCCTCCATAGATAACGTTTTTTGACTCCACATATACCTCAACGCATCACTCACCTTTTTTCCCTCATCAATTCTATGATTAACCTCATCCTTCATAAATCCATCCGCCGACACGTCAACTCCCAAGTATCTGAAAACATTCACTTCTTCCATTATTAAAAACTTGTAACCAAATCACTCTTTATTAAAAAACATAATAAATACATTTATATAGCAGTATCAAACCCACATGGGGTTTACAGTGCCTGATGGAATGGGAGGCATTCAAGTTCAATCCAAGGAAGAGGAGGGCATATTCAATTCCTTGGATTAAGAGCCCCTTATCAGTGTCACAGATCCTCACTTGAGGGGTCATAAACCATAATCTTTACTTGTACTGTATTTTTCACATTTGTCAACCCATACCCATAATTGATTTCATGTCATTAGCCATAAGTGTCAACAAATTTAAATGAAAGAGGAAAAATATTCCACTGTTTATGCCAAAAGAGATGCTGGGTTCTTAGACAAGCACCCTGTTGGGAGAGAGGCACCCCTCACAGAGAAGAGACCCCTCACCCCTAGGCACAAAATGCTCAAACCCAAACACCAAAGTAAGGGAGGGAACAGGGGTCACAGTTTGGTGTAGCAAGCAGTATTAGTTATACTAAAAAATTATGTGCTAAACCTGTAAGGGTCAAGTAGGTCTAAATTACTATCAATTAAAAAATCCAAGTCTCCATTAAAAATGGGACTGTCAGAGAGAGAGAGAGAGAGAGAGAGAGAGAGAGAGAGAGAGAGAGAGAGAGAGATAGAGATAGAGAGAGATGTAGAGATATAGAGAGTGAGAATGAGTGAGTGTGTAAGCATGTCAAGATGTTGAGGGTATTATCACCTCTTGGAATAACTTCCTTGGAGAGTTGACCTGGAAGAATTTAGAGATATTTCCAAAGAGTGTATCAGGCATTTTGAAGAACAAATCATACAGGTAGATTTGGCATATCGTATACTGCCTTGGCAAACAATACCCTGCGACTCTGCCTCATATAAAAAGTGGAAAAAAAAAAAATATGATAAAACAAGAATGGAGAGACAGTAAGCTAGTAACTGGAAATGCAATACATCTGTAGATGCAGAATTGTGAAGATCAATAATTATGAAAAGCACTAAATCCAAAGGAAGTACTGATACTGACTAGCCAGGATTATGGAGCTAACTTTCCCTCTCAAGGAATGAGTAGTAGTCAAGCTTGACCCTTAATTAGTGTGCCCCCTACAGGGTAAATCCTTCAACTTAGTATAAAAATACTATTCTAGTGCTGGACAGTGCAGGACAATACACATCAGAAAAAGGAACAGCAGGTAAATGATGCAAGCAATGGATAATTAATGGATGCAGAAAGATCATCCAAGCTGTAATGTTGATGAACCTCTAGCAAGACAGTGATAGAGTAATGGTGAATTTTTTTTTTTCGGGTCACCCAACTTCAGTGAGAGATGGCTAGTGTGTTAAAAAGAAAAAAAAATTAGAATGTAAAAATTAAAAATAAATAAATGCTGCACATAGCAGAAGAAATCCTATCTTGATCTTTAAGTTCAGTAAGCACTGGTCTGCTGGAAGTTCTGAAGTATTGTCCCCTTAACCCCTTCAGGGTCCAAGGCCAAAATCTGAAGTGGTGCTCCAGTGTCCAAGAAATTTTGAAAAAAACAAAAAACAAAAAAAAAATCAGAATTAAAGAGCATATTTTTGTGAAGGCAATAAGACAAAAAAAAAAATTTCTGATCAGTACTTACTGAGATACAGTGCTGAGAAGTTTGTCCAAAATGAGCTGGTGGCGGCAACATTGACAATTTCCACATCGACGATTTCCACATACGCGCATTACTTTATTTAGCAGTTTTTGTAGTTTTTTCTTTTCTTTTCCAATTTTTTTCTTTTCCTACTAACATTTGGGGCCAAAGATACCAATACTGTATATAATGTATATATATAAACTCACTGTATTGAACACAATAACCCCACTAAAGTTATTATATTATTGTTTACCACTGTTGTTTTTACAATAAACATGCACAAATCTTGTATAATACTAATGTTCTATCATATATTTACATATTTACAATCACTGGACATGGTTTTAGAACTGCTGGAGCTTGTGGAACTCCCTGAAACAAGGCACCATGCACAGAAGTTGTTGCCTGGTACTTCATTATGAGTTGTCTGACAACAGACAAACAAAATTCACCATACAGTGGTCTGTTGCCAGTCTTAATTTGGTACATATTATATGCATTGAGCATTGAAATGTCCATGAGATGGAAGAAAAGTTTCATGTACCACTTGTAACTTTTACGAACACAATCAACAAAACCAATCTGCATGTCACATTTGTCAACCAAGCACATGTTTTGTGTATAATCAATCACTGTCACTGGTTTTCGAATATGTTCATTAGTCACTCGATCAACTTTGTCACTGTCTTGCATTTCAATACGGTGAATGGTTGTCAACACTGTGACATCTCGTTTGTCATGCCACCGTAATGCCATGATGTCATTGGCAGTAAACACCTGCACGTCATCACCACGAGCACCTGCGTTGAGCCTGGGCATATGTTTACGATTAGAACGCACTGTGCCACACACATCTGTCTTGTTCACTCGCAAGAAATCACTGAGTAATGGGCTTGTGTACTAGTTATCGGTATATAATGTATGCCCCTTACCAAGATAAGGTGCCATCATGCTTCTCACTACGTCACCTGAGATACCCAATAACATCTTGGTATCTTTCAATGTTTTACTTCCCGTGTATACAACAATATCCAATACCAGGCCACTGTCACAGTCAAAGAGTACAAACAGTTTTATACCAAAGCGTTTCCTCTTGCTCGGTATATACTGCTTGAATGACAGCCTACCTTTGAACAAAATCAAAGATTCTTGAATGGATAAAAGTATATGCTGAACTTTTGTTTGAGATACATAAAAACATTTCTAATCTTGTATAACCTGTCACTTCTGTCAGGCCTGGTTTTGTCAGAGAAGTGCAACATACGTAACAGTAAGATAAACCTGTTCACTGGGATGATTTCACTGAAGACCGGGGTAGAAATTAGCCAATCTGTGGACCAGTATGCTTTTATATTATGCTTATAGACATGAGGCATAAGCATTATTGTTGCAAAAAGCAAATACATTTCTGCAACAGTCGTCTCTTTCCACCGGTGTAGTCTTGACTGTGGTGATATGATCGTATTTGCCATGGTGTACTTAAAATACTTATTACTTTCCCTGACAATAGTTTCCATCAATGGCTGGTCAAAGAATAATTCAAAGAATTCCAGTTCATTGGCCGTGGTTCCAAGGGGACAAGTAGGTAGAGTTCCACTTTGAGAGTCATCAAAGTGGTGGGGCTTGGGAACAAAATTGGGATTTTGCTGCCAATCCCAGATACGGTTTACTGGTGGATACTGGACATCATAGGCTGGCTGTGCGGGTAGTTGTAGTTGTGGTTGTGGTGGGCTGGTGGCTGACGCTCCGCTTTGTCCTTGAACTGAGGAGTCAGCAGCGTGGGTCCCAGCCTGGGCTGGTGAGTCACGCATGGCCGTGGCACTACCATCACCACTACCACCATCTGCTGATGCCTGTGGTCTATCCATGCCAAGTGTAGCCACATCATCCTCACTATCACTATCTATACCTGGTGTAGGGCCACAGGATGTACTCTAGGATGTACTCCAGGATGTACTCCAGGAGGTACTCCGTCCCCTGGGCACAGCATAGGGTACACTACCCGAGCGCATGCGGCGGCGTACATACTGACGCTTCACTGGTGAATATGATTCCTCACTATCACTACTCGAATGATCGTCAAGAGCAATAAAATCACAATCCATGTCACTATCATCATCATTACTGAAGTCAGAGGCCTGGCCACGCGAAAATAATAGTTTTCTCTTGCGTTGAGGTACAACCGACTGTGACTGAGGAGTGCCCACACCAGAGGTAGAAGGCTGAGGATTGTCAGGGTTTTCTGCACTATTATCGATATCCTGGTCATTCCTTTCGGTCACTAACTGATCAAAGCCAAAGCATTCGTCTTCATTTCCACTTCCATCAGTGTCAAAACTATCAGATAGGAAGAGGAGAGTCCCAATTTTCCATGGAGTGAGAGCTGCCTTGCGACGAGGCATGGTGAACAAGGGTAACCGAGCTGGCGTTCCCACAATGCTATGCGGGCGCCTAGATTTTTTGTTTATGGTGCACACCCACCACGCAGACCTGTTCTCTCACATGTAGGCCTATGAGCGCTTTTGCGCTAAATTTGATGGCGCTAGAATTTTGGCATAGATCTACGGTTTGGACACTCAACGTGAAGTCGTAGATCTACGGGAAGGACCCTGAAAGGGTTAATAATTATTGTTCACTCAGCATATATACTTATTAGACCTACTTTTCATTGGAACATTTTCACATTCTACCATTTTTTCCCCACTTGCACATAGTGGAATACTGAAGTGTGCAGCTTTGAAAAAAGTCTACAAGCTAATTCTCCTAGTGTAAATTATGACTGATATTGTTCAACTGCCCTGTGTGGTAAAATTTGAAACTTAATGCTAGTTTCCAATAATTAAAATGATTAGTATGTAATACTTTATGTTATCTCAGCAATTTAGCCAGCCTTCAAAAACAATTATTAACCCTTTGACTGTTGCAAGCCTCTTTCTGAAACTGTCATTCTATCCAAAAATACTTGAAAAAAAAAAATTCTTATGAAATGATAGAATCTTTTCCCAATGCTAATGACAAAATTTGATTGAAAACTTACGGAATTACGCTCCCGCGGAGTTAGCGATCTCGGCAATACATACACATCGGCGATTTCGACGAATTTGAGCCCTATTTTCGGCCAATTCCATTGTTCCAGTCTACCAAACTCATACCTATTTTGCTAGTATTCCTTCTATTCTGTCGACTGAGTACAAGAAACCTCCCATTCACCTATTTCAACTACTCAATAAAGTGGTCAAAAATCAGTAATTTGGCCAATTTCACACAAATTCCAAAAGATGCCCATTTCAAAATAGGGTCCAGAATAAACAATGCAGACATTCCTGGCACTAAAGGCATTTTAATCTCTTCATTAGTGACGTCTCCAGGCCCCTCTTATATTACTCTTTGCTTTCCATTTTGAATTTTTATTCACACACAAAACAGATTTACTGTATTGCAGACAACTGCATTATTGTAAAAATGGTATAAATAATATCAGTGCACTAGTGAAAGAATATTAGACTCCCCAGTTAATGTATATTGGATGTGTGGTGTGATTTGTTTACTCTTGAGCATTGGTAAAAATCGAACATTTCCGCTACTTTGAGTTCAATTTCAAGATCATTTTCGTCGTGAAACTAATCAAAATCACCACTATTTCTGTAATATATTTTCCATTCTAGCAAATGAGACCATGAAAACGAGAATACAACCATAAATACTATACAAAAATACACCTCAAAGTCGGCGTTTTAATCCAAAAATACAGTCGGAGTTTTGTTTCTCATTATGCACTGCATGCTGCAGGATTTTTTTTTATACAGTACACACTGACCACACAGACCCATTCTCTCACATGTGGGCCTACCAGCTTCTCCTGCTTGATTTGAAGCCACTAGAATTATTGAGTATATATACGGCCAAAACAGTCAAAGGGTTAAAATGTACCCAAATTTAGAGCACTAATGATATACAAGATACCACTGCTTTATTATATTCACAAAAGCGCTATACTCGTTGCACACTGGCATATAATCAGCAGCAGTAATTATCCTAAAATTAGAATACTAGTCTTATAAACAAATAATTTACATAGCATCTCTGTAAATTTCTTGTTAATCAGTGAATGAAGTTAAAGAACACTTGAGGAAAAATGTGGTGGAACCCATTTTCCTGACAAGTCCTTCCATGACCGTTTAATGCCACCAGTCTACTGAACCTACAATTTTAACTATGTTAAAGATAAATAACAAACAAACATACATTAAGTTGAAATTTAATGACTAAAAACCAAATGACATGCAACATCAGTTGCAAGATCATTATGCTCCATACATCAACACACTAAACATTAGTCTTGAAAATAACTCTCAGAGCAATTTTTTTGTATTTTTTAACTACAATTGCATTTACCCTACCTGTATCATACTGTACCTTGCCTTATATGAAGTTTTATTCTAGGCAATTACAGTACTGCTTAGCTTCTTCTAGAACTTGAAGTCCTTATACTTTTTAGTTGGTTTATTCTGATCTTGTTGTTGCTTTCGTCTTTTATTACGTTGTTTAGCTGCATGCTCAGCTACCATATCAGAGAAATCCTCTTCTTCTCCTTTCTGTTGTTCTCTAAGTGTAGCTTCATAACGTGCAGCCATGGCATCTGTATCTACAAGATCAAGCTCAGAGGGATCAAGGGCCACTTCCACTCCCTGTGTGGCTGACCTGCTAGCAATACCACTAGCTGCAGCTGCACCAATATCGTAGGTGTGTGTTGAACCCATCATTGCTCGCCCCATGGTCTCTGTCCGCTTCTCAGGTAGAATTGTATACAGAGCAGGAGTGTCACCCCCTTCCATTTCTGTTTCCATTCGTTTCTTCCTCAATTCAATCATGTCAGGTGTCTCAAGACCTGCTGGTAGTGAACTAATGCCAGAAGGAGTGACAAGACCAGTTTCCCCAGGAGTTACAAGCCCACTTACATCTTCATCTGATTCATCTTCACTCTCTTCTTCAGATTCCTCTTCACTTTCACTCTCTAATTCTCCCCAAAGAGTCCTCTCTACCTCCTCTTCTGTTAAAGGAGTGTCAAAGTCCTTGCCTTGAGTGCCAAATACATCTCCGTAAATAGGCTTTCCCATATTGTCAACAGGTGGCTTACCCCATCCACCAGCATGGTAACCAAAACTACACCCTTCTGGTATAGGAGCATTAAGTCCTGGTATCTTCAAATTTGGGTAGGATGGAGGAGGACCATAACGTTGCATAGCAATTAACCAAGGTGGAGGAACTTTGTGAGCATTGGCTCCAACAGGCATACCAAGAGCTATTCTCAGGTCATCACTCATCTCTCCGGGTTTCTTGTCTTTCATTTTTGTCTCAAACTCCTTACCTTCATAATAAAGGTCCCCATGAATTGTCATCTTAGGTTTAGTTTGCCATTTGAAAAAGGCATCATGAAGTTTTTGGTAATCAATATCAATCTTGCCCATTTTTGGCCTCACTTTGTCTCTCATTTTAGCTTTAAGTGTTTTTTGATCTTCCTTTTCCTGAAGTGCTGCTCGCATTTCCATAATGCCAGTGCGCTTGATGAAATCAGGGAGCTCAAAGGGTGGTTTTTCAATACCACGTTTTCCTTGCAAATATTTTCGCTTGAAGCACCAATGGCGTGGCACAGGAACGGTGTTTCTTGTGGCTTTCAGATGAACAAGTAATTTTGGATCCTTAGCTGTTACATCATGCATTTCAACTACATCTGGGCGACTGACTGTCTGCTTCAATTCTGCAATGCTCATGCGTTTCAAAAGTTTCATTTTTCTTTTAGATAGCTTTGGTTTATCATCATCATCTTTCTTCAGATCGTCATCATCGTCGTCGTCGTCATCATCATCAAGTGGAATGCCTGGTACTTTGGGTCCAATTTTTTTATTAATATCTACTAAAGGAATCTCTACTTTAGGCATTATCTTTTCCTCTTCAAGTTTTGGTTCTGGCTCAGCAATTCTGAATGCTTCAAAAATCTTTGAAAAATGATGATAGTTAGGATCTGTTATATCCAGTTCAATCAAGTCTTGGATATACTCAATTTCTACATTAGGATCATCTGCATCACTCTTTTCTCGTTTCATCTGCTCCTTTCTCTGTCTGTCCATTTCTTCCTGGAAATGATGACGACCTTTTCTTTTCTTCTTCTTCTTTTTCTTCTTATCCTGTTTGTTTTTCTGACTAGGTTCCTCTGGAATTTCATCATCATCTTCTTCATAGACTGGAGGTATAAATGATGTTTGGGATTTGGTCATGGAAACTGTGGTTCGAATCTGAGGTGGCCGATTTTCCAGCTCATCCATCCTGGCTAGCCCTTCTCTTTCTACCTTCTCCACGTCTTCTGGATTAACACCAACCTGTCAATAAATATACAATAATATCCAAGATGTTATAAAATATATTTTATCAGTAATAAAACTACATGCAAAATTTTTCTTAGCACTTTTAAACTCCTAAAATCCAATCACATGGGCCAAGCTATGAATTGCCTTTAACCCTTTGAGGGTCGACAGGCCCTCTCCGAAACTCGTTCTCAGGGTCGGCCAAATTTCAAAAAAAAAAAATTATTTTCTCTTATGAAAAGATAGAGAATCTTTTCCCGATCATAAAGACACCAAAAGTTTGAAATTTGATAGAAAACTTACGGAATTATGCTCTCGCAAAGTTAGCGGTCTCGGCGATGTTTACGCATCGGCGATTTTGCCCACTTTGAGCCCCATTTTCGGCCAATTTCACTGTACTAGTTGACAAAAACATGAATATTTCGCTAGAACTCCATTTTTTCTATCGAATGGGTGCAAGAAACCACCCATTTATGAAATTCAACTATCCAGTACAGTGGTCAGAATTTAGCAATTTTGCCAATTTCACACAAATTTCAAAAGATGCCAATTTCCGAATAGGGTCCAGAATAAACAAGAAAGACATTCCTGGCACTAAAATGACATTTCCTCTAGTCATTAGTCACGTCTCAAGGCCCCTCTTATAATCTTTTGCTTTCCACTTTGAATTTTTATTTTCACAAAAAATATAAGATTTACTGTTATGCAGACTACTGCATTAGTGTAAAAAATGGTATAAATATTATTGGTGCACTTGTGAAAGAATATTAGACTCACCAGTTGACGTGTATTGCACGCTTGGCACGATTTGTTTACTTTTGAAGTTTGGTAAAAATCAAACATTTCTGCTACTTTGAGCTCAATTTCAAGGCACCTTTCATTGTAAAACCAGTCAAAATCATCTCAATTTCTGTAATATGTCTTCCATTCTATAAAATGAGACCAAGAAAACTAGAATACAACAATAAATAACATACGAAAATACACTGCAAAGTCGCTGATTTATTCAAAAAAAATGGTCAAAGTTTTTTTTTTCTCATTATGCACTGTGTGCTGCAGGATTTTTTTTAGACTGTGCACACTGACCACATAGACCCATTCTTTCATATGAAGGCCTACCAGCTTTCTCCCACTAGATTTGAGGCCGCTAGAATTTATGAGTACTAGTACGTCAAAAACCCCTACGCGTAAGACGTACTAGTACGACCAAAACCCTCAAAGGGTTAAAAGGACATATTATGATATTAATGAACATGGAGCTGCAACCAAAGAAAACCTTCACTGAAAGACAGGGATTGAAAAATTTTCAATACTCTTACATTAAGAGCTTTGAGCAGAATCAAAGGATAAAACAAGAAAATCAGATCTTTGTATTAATTCAAAATTAAATAAATTCAAATATAAGAAATACTGTATATTTCAGGGTCCAATACAAAATTGTGAACTAAAATCTGAAGGAATAACTATACAAACTGAGGCCTGATGACATCATGAGTCACACAATCAGAATACTTGTTCATAGTGCATTATTATAATTTTGGGGAAGTGTTACAACCATTTGGGTTATGCAGTGCCTGGGGAATTAGATGTAATCAGGTTTGATTCAGGGAAGGGAAGGCAGTTTCAATTCTTAGGATCAAGAGCTCTTCACTGGCATCAAAGCACCCCTTTGAAGGATGTTTATGGTGCAGCAGTGAAAATGAGTCCCTTGTAACATCTCCAGACTCAAGTCTGAATCCTTCAAGTCACAGGTTTTTACTTTTTACTCTGGTAAACCTCATTCCTGAAAGTTTAAATTCATTCCAGTTTAAAAGTGTTTTGGCAACAGGTTAGTGACCAAGTTCAGTAATTAATGTATGTAAAAAAAAATTAAAGTTGTGAAGGTCATGGATAACATGAAGTAGTCAACAAAGAGGATTTGTTTATAAATGTCAGAAATTCTTAAAATGGTTTAAAGATCTATGAAAAAGAATTAATATTTTATAAGTTCAAAAAAATACAGTACAGTGCTACCTTGACTTACAAGTGCCCCAACTTACGAGTTTTCCGAGTTACATGCAATTGCTCAGTCAATTTTTTGCTTTGAGTTGTGAGCCAAAATCTGAGTTACGAGTGAGCTTCAGATACGCCGCTGCTAGTTGGTGCAGCGAATACCACAACATCCGCCTAGCATCCTGCATCATTCATTCAGTGAATGTGGTTACCTCACTGTGGAAGCATCTCTCTTGTGTTGTGCTTGCATTTTTGTGCTTTCTGTACAGTTATTTTGCCAAATTTCTTTTTTCTAACCATGGGTCCTAAGAAAGTAAGTGCAAAGGACAGTGCTGAGAAGAAGAGAATTATGTCCATTGAATTAAAGCATGAAATCATAGAAAAACACGAGCAAGGTGTGAGTGTAGTCGACGTGGCAAGGCAGTATGAGCATAGTACTTTTATGATATAAGACACATAAGAAAGGAGGAACACTGCAGCAGGCCTGTTGGCCCAGACTAGGCAGGTCCTTCACAATCCATCTCATTAAGCAGGAGGAGTTGATAAAGGCTATAACACCAGCCAAGGGCGTTAAAATAAAATCTAAGCTGCGGCAGTGGTGGTGGTGGAGGTAGAGGTGGTAGCGGCAGTGGGTGGTGGTGGCAGTGGCAGTGTTGTTGGTGTTGGTGGTGGTGTTGGTGGTGGTGTCGTTGGTGGTGTCGGTGGTGGTGTCGTTGGTGGTGGTGTCGTTGGTGGTGGTGTCAGTGGTGTCGTTGGTGGTGGTGTCGGTGGTGGTGGTGTCGTTGGTGGTGGTGTCGTTGGTGGTGATGTCGTTGGTGGTGTCGTTGGTGGTGTTGGTGGTGGTGGTGTCGGTGGTGGTGGTGTCGGTGGTGGTGGTGTCGGTGGTGGTGGTGTCGGTGGTGGTGGTGTCGTTGGTGGTGGTGTCGTTGGTGGTGGTGTCGTTGGTGGTGGTGTCGTTGGTGGTGGTGTCGTTGGTGGTGGTGTCGTTGGTGGTGGTGTCATTGGTGGTGGTGTCATTGGTGGTGGTGTCGTTGGTGGTGGTGTCGTTGATGGTGGTGTCGTTGATGGTGGTGTCGTTGGTGGTGGTGTCGTTGGTGGTGGTTGTCGGTGGTGGTGTCGTTGGTGGTGGTGTCGTTGGTGGTGGTGTCGTTGGTGGTGGTGTCGTTGGTGGTGTCGTTGGTGGTGGTGTCGTTGGTGGTGTCGTTGGTGGTGTCGTTGGTGGTGTCGGTGGTGTCGTTGGTGGTGGTGTCATTGGTGGTGGTGTCGCTGGTGTTGGTGTAGCAAGTAAGTTAAGCAATTAAGATATAGAGTTTATGACGAATGAAAGCGACTGAAAAAGCATGAAACAAAACGAACTCTTCCAATCTCCTCTACCTATCTTTTCCACCCTCCACCTCCACCAGCATCTTCCATTAGCCAAGTCGTCTGATCTCCAAGGTAAACACACTATAAAACCAGTTTATTTCTTTACATTCTCTTATTATGTTTTATTATGTTTTTATACAATATTTCTTATTTATAAATACATTTTTCTTATTTAAAAACCTGTAACAAAAAAGTGAGGTGGTTTTTTGGGGGCTGGAATGGATTAATGGCATTTCAGTTAATTTCAATGAGGAAAATTTATTTGATACACGAGCAAATTGAGTTACAAGCTTGGTCACGGAACAAATTAAACTTGTAAGTCAAGGTATTGGAAGTTAAATAATTTACAGTACATAGTAACTAACAAAAAACTTCACCTGTTTAGCTCTTTCTGTTTTAAATGCCAGAGCTTGTTCCAGTGCTTGTGGGAGCTTCACTTCTCTTTGTGCCTCTTCTTTGGGGGCAGAAACTTGCAAGGACATTAGAGGTGGGGGCTTGTCTCCCTTTTCTGGGCTCTCTCCTGGAGGAGCAATTACTGTGGGAGCTGCACCCAGGAGGCCTGTACCCTGAAACACAAGTGTAACATTATTTACAGCTAATGTTATATAATGTAGTGCTGCATAACCCTTATTCTAAAGAAATTTAAATTAAGTCATAATAATGGTACAGTACACCCTCTACTTTTACAGTAAGTTGTCTCTAATTCTGCATATGGCACCTATGTTTATTCTACACTTCTTCCTGTATCACAGATAAATTAACTAGTGAAAAAAGTGACTATCTGTTAAATGATTTAAGATTTTTATTTTTAATGCAATGGTCATCTTCTACTGAGGTAGGGTGACCCAAAAAAAGAAGAAACATTTTCACTATCACTCACTCCATCACTAACTTGCCAGAGATGCACTGATACTACAGTTCAGATGCCCATCCAAACTACAAATATCCCACCCCCCTTCAGAGTGCAGGCACTGAACTTCCCACCTCCAGGACTAAGGCCCAGTTAATGGGTTTCCCTGAATCCCTCCAAAGATGTTACCTTGCTCACACAGCAACAGCACATCATAAAAACCACCTGCCTGCACTCGTTCCTAACACACTCACACACCTGTTGGATGCCAAAGTTCCTCACATACAACACCTCCTTTACCCCCTCCTCCCAACTTTTCCTAGGGTGACCCCTACCCTGCCTTCCCTCCACTACAGATTTATACACCCTCCAAATCAGAGCTGACAGAACTGATTACTGTGTTTTTAAGTTACTGTATAATGCAGGTTTTTTCAGTCCCATGTGGCTGAAAATAGAGTAAGGTAAAGAAAAAGCCTAGCGCAATAATTAATGTTTGGGTTAAAATTATGAGTGAAGATGTGCTAGATATGATAATAAAAAAAAAGATGCATACAGGTCTATTTGTTGAGTTTGTCATGGATACAGGTGGACGTTGGCCAGTCATAGGTGTGGCATTACGAGGGCTGGACGCCTGCAGCAGTGGTGGTCTGAGGGGTGACTGCTGTGAGGGTGGTGATGGCTTTGGTAATGATCCTGGTCCTGGGCCAAGTAATCCTCCACTGGGCACAGAAGTAGGGCTAGAAAAGCCTGTTGGACCACCAACAGTAATTGGTACTTGAGGCCTGGGAGCAAATGAAGGTGATGGAGGTACAACAACAGATGCTTTGACCCCTGGGGGACCCAGGACAGGAACAGTACCAACACTGGCTGCTCCAGAACTCACTGGCTGAGGAACAGAGGCACGTGGTGAAGCTGCTGAAACACCAGGTGGTCCACCTGGTGCTGGTAGCTGGAGAAAACAAGAATGCATTAATAATATTTCTAGTAGTTTAAAGAACTTGATAATTAATATACCTACAGAAAAATATTATCCAAAATAATTGCTAAATATTACACATAAACATCACATTACTGGAGTGAAAGATGGACAATGCAAGTAAAATGCTTAAATCAAGTCCCAATTTATGAATCCAGATGTGGTAAAATGAACTATTAAGAATAAAACAAATTTAATAGTCCTCACTTTTATATTTTCTTCCTCCTTTTGTTTTAAAGCCTCTCTTTGTAGCCGTAAGAGCTGGACTTGCTTATCTTGCTCTTCCCTTTGTTTTTCCATGAAGGCGGCTTGCTGTAAACGATACAATTCTTCCTGCTGTTTCTGTTGCTGCTGCTGCTCAAGAAGTCTTTGCTGTTCTCGCACTTTGTGCTGCATCAGACGTTCTTCTTCCAACTGACGTTGGCGACTTATCATCTGAGAATATAAGTTAGGCTAACAATTTATTCTTAGACAAGGATATTTACTGGTATTTTAAAACTCACAAATCAGTACATTATTATAATTATCAGTAGCAGGTTGGTAGTCAGCAACTGCCCAGGTACTACCGTCCTGGCAAGCGAGTGTAAAACAGAAACTTGTAATTGTTTTACATGATGGTGGGATTGCTGGTGTCCTTTTTGTCTCATATAGTACATGCAAGATTTCAGGTACGTCTTCTACTTCTCTTACACTTAGATAACACTACACATACATGTACAAACATATATATACACACCCCTCTGGGCTTTCTTCCATCTTCTTACTAGCTCTTGTTCTTGTTTATTTCCACATATCTCCATGGAGAAGTGGAACAGAATTCTTCCTCTGTAAGCCATGCATGTCATAAGAGGTGACTAAAATGCCGGGAGCAAGGGGCTAGTAACCCCTTCTCCTGTATATATTACTAAATTTAAAAGGAGAAACTTTCGTTTTTCCTTTTGGGCCACTATGCCTTGGTGGGATATGGCTAATTTATTGAAAGAAGATTTTATCTTTTCTTAAAAAACAACATAAACTCCCAAGATTTCTCAAAATGAATTGGCCCCAACCATCCAGATCAGTGTTTTTCAAAGTTTTCCCATCCAAATCAGTGTTATTCAAAGTTTTCCCATCATGATCTAGTGCAATATTAATCACACACCATCATGCCACTATTCTGTGTCAAAAAAAAAAAAAAAAAAAAAAGCTAGGTAATCCAAAGCAAAATAACAGACAAGTTAATTTAAAGCTTTTGACTCATTAGAATCAAGCCAAATTATATTAACTGAGATTCATTCTGTAAATTAACATACACCAAATAAAACTAACACATCAATTTGAAAGTTACTCGCTCAGTACAAATCATGGGGCTGCCAGTTCCTTGCAGCCCAGCAAAAACTCAATACAGTGGAACCTCCACTTGCGAGCGCATCCACGTGCGAGTTTTTCCAAATACGTACGAGCAGTTGCTCGGTGAATTTTTTGCTTCCATAAGCGAGCGAAATTTCAATAAGCGAGTGGGCCTCAAGGGAGGTTCCTTGATGGCGATGAGGGACTCTTGCTCTTGATCTAGGGAATTGGATCTCATTTGTTTGCTGGGCTATCTTATTGAAACTTGGGCAATGCATGATGCTTCTTAATGTATACCAAAAATGAAAGAAATCGGACCATAAATAATGGAGTTCACTTCTAAGCCATTAGCCGCCCCTTAGCGGTACAGTGGACCCCCAGTTCGCGATATTAATCCGTTCCTGAGAGTTCATCGTAAACCAAAATTATCGGAAAGCGAATCAATTTTCCCCATAAGAAATAATAGAAATCAAATTAATTCGTGCAAGACACCCAAAAGTATGAAAAAAAAACTTTTACCACATGAAATATTAAGTTTAATGCAAAAGAATAATTACAATAACAACAATAGCAATAGAATAATAACAACAGAATAATTGACACTTACCTTTAATGAAGATCTGGTGATGATTGATGGGATGGGAGGAGGGGAGAGTGTTGAACCTATTGTTTAGAAGGGGAATCCCACTCCATTAGGACTTGAGGTAGCAAGTCCTTTTCTGGGGTTACTTCCCTTCTTCGTTTAATGCCACTAGGACCAGGTTGAGAGTCACTGGACTTCTGTCGCACAACATATCTGTCCATAGAGGCCTGTACCTCTCGTTCCTTCATGACTTTCCTAAACAGTGTCATTGTACAGGTTGCCAACACGGCTTGCAGTAGCTGTCTGAGGGTGATTTTCATCAAAAAAGCTTTGCACTTTAAGCCACATTGCACACATTTCCTTAATCTTTGAAGTAAACAACTTCTTCAATTTCTCTATCCCCTCCTCCGAACCAGTTTCCTCAGGTCTGGCCTCTTGCTGTTCAAGATGATCTAGCAGCTCATCAGTGGTTAGTTCGTCACTGTCCTCCTCCATCAACTCTTCCACATCCTCCCCACTAACCTCCAACCCCAAGGACTTCCCCCAATGCCACAATGGATTCCTAAACTGGCATAGGCTTCTCAAGGTTAGCCTCAAACCCTTCAAAATCCCTTTTGTCTACACATTCTGGCCACAGTTTTTTCCAGGCAGAGTTCAAGGTCCTCTTAGTCACTCCCTCCCAAGCCTTACCTATAAGGTTTACACA
This sequence comes from Cherax quadricarinatus, assembly GCF_026875155.1. Lineage (NCBI taxonomy): Eukaryota > Metazoa > Arthropoda > Malacostraca > Decapoda > Parastacidae > Cherax > Cherax quadricarinatus. The sequence continues at coordinate 2,519,230 of NC_069454.1, read as the reverse complement.
ATTGAGGATATTAAAATGATCCTTCCAAAACTCCTTTAGATTCAATAGAGTATCTGTGGTCACTTCAAAGCACCTTACAAACATAGCTTTTGTGTACAGTTTCTTGAAGTTGGAAATGACCTGCTGATCCATGGGCTGCAGGAGAGGAGTGGTATTAGGAGGCAAAAACTTGACCTTAATGAAGCTCATGTCCCCAGAAAGTCGCTCTGCCAAGTCTGTAGGATGACCAGGGGCATTGTCTAATACCAGGAGGCACTTAAGGTCCAATTTCTTTTCAATTAGGTAATTTTTCACATTGGGGGCAAATGCATGGTGTAACCAGTCATAGAAAAAGTCCCTAGTGACCCATGCCTTACTGTTTGCCCTCCACAGCACACACAAATTAGCCTTGAGGATATTCTTTTGCCTGAATGCTCTGGGAGTTTCTGAGTGATACACCAATAAAGGCTTCACTTTGCAATCACCACTAGCATTGGCACACATCAGAAGAGTAAGCCTGTCTTTCATAGGCTTATGTCCTAAGAGTGCCTTTTCCTCCTGAGCAATGTAGGTCCTGCTTGGCAATTTCTTCCAAAACAGGCCTGTTTTGTCACAATTAAAAACTTGTTCAGGTTTCAATCCTTCAGCCTCTATGTACTCCTTGAATTCATGCACATATTTTTCAGCCGCTTTGTGGTCTGAACTGGCAGCCTCACCATGCCTAATCACACTATGTATGCCACTACGATTCTTAAATCTTTCTAACCAACCTTTGCTGGCCTTAAATTCACTCATATCACCACTAGTTGCAGGCAATTTCTTTACCAAATCGTCATGCAACTGCCTAGCCTTTTCACAAATGATCACTTGAGAGATGCTATCTCCTGCTATCTGTCTTTCATTTATCCACACCAATAACAGTCTCTCAACATTTTCTAACACTTGCGGCCGCTGTTTCGTAATCACAGTTGCACCTTTTGCAAGAACAGCTTCCTTGATTGCCGTTTTCCTGCTCACTATAGTAGAGATGGTTGATTGGGGTTTACTATACAACCTGACCAGCTCCGACACACGCACTCCACTTTCGTACTTTGCAATTATCTCTTTCTTCATTTCAATAATCATTAGCACCCTTGGTCTTGAAGGGTTGGCACTAGAAGCTTTCTTGGGGCCCATGGTGACTTATTTTGCAGAAACAAGCACCAAAAACAGTGATAATATGGATAATATAGAATGTACCGAATGTATCCTTAGATGCGCGCACACTGGCTGGCTTGTAAACACTGGCACACACGGGGCAGTTCAGGCCACACGTGGACACGTCTCGTACGAATCGCATCGCATACCGGGTTTTGTAATGGGAACCGAGGCAAATTTTCTGCCTCGGTTTCGTCTCCATTCACTCCTATCTAACACGCTCACGCATGCTTGCTGGAAGTCCAAGCCCCTCGCCCACAAAACCTCCTTTACCCCCTCTCTCCAACCCTTTCGAGGATGACCCCTACCCCGCCTTCCTTCTCCTATAGATTTATATGCTTTCCATGTTATTCTACTTTGATCCATTCTCTCTAAATGACCAAACCACCTCAACAACCCCTCTTCTGCCCTCTGACTAATACTTTTATTAACTCCACACCTTCTAATTTCCACACTCCGAATTTTCTGCATAATATTTACACCACACATTGCCCTTAGACAGGGCATCTCCACTGCCTCCAACCGCCTCCTCGCTGCTGAATTCACAACCCAAGCTTCACACCCATATAAGAGTGCTGGTACTACTATACTTTCACACATTCCCTTCTTTGCCTCCATAGATAATGTTTTTTGTCTCCACATATACCTAAACGCACCACTCACCTGTTTCCCCTCATCAATTCTATGATTAACCTCATCCTTCATAAATCCATCCGCCGACACGTCAACTCCCAAGTATCTGAAAACATTCACTTCTTCCATACTCCTCCTCCCCAATTTGATATCTAATTTTTCTTTATCTAAATCATTTGATACCCTCATCACTTTACTCTTTTCTATGTTCACTTTCAACTTTCTACCTTTACACACACTCCCAAACTCATCCACTAACCTTTGCAATTTTTCTTTAGAATCTCCCATAAGCACAGTATCATCAGCAAAAAGTAACTGTGTCAATTCCCATTTTGTATTTGATTCCCCATAATTTAATCCCACCCCTCTCCCGAACATCCTAATTTACTTCTTTTACAACCCCATCTATAAATATATTAAACAACCATGGTGACATTACACATCCCTGTCTAAGACCTACTTTTACTGGGAAGTATTCTCCCTCTCTTCCACACACCCTAACCTGAGCCTCACTATCCTCATAAAAACTCTTTGCAGGATTTAGTAACTTACCACCAATTTCATATATGTACTTGCAACATCTGCCACATTGCTCCCCTATCCACTCTATCATATGCCTTTTCTAAACCCATAAATGCAATAAAAACTTCCCTACTTTATCTAAATACAGTGGACCCCCGCATACCGTTGGCCTTACATAATATTAAATCCGCATACCGATACATTTTATCGCTAAGATTTTGCCTCGCATACCGCTAAAAAACCCGCTCAACGCTGTTCGTCCGAAAACGCGTCTAATGTGCGGCCTGAGCCAGCCTCACATGTTCCGCCGGTGGCATTGTTTACCAGCCAGCCTCCGCGGTAACATCCAAGCATACAATCGGAACATTTCGTATTATTAGTGTTTTTGGTGATTTTATCTGCAAAATAAGTGACCATGGGCCCCAAGAAAGCTTCTAGTGCCAACCCTACAGCAATAAGGGTGAGAATTACTATAGAGATGAAGAAAGAGATCATTGATAAGTATGAAAGTGGAGTGCGTGTCTCCGAGCTGGCTAGGTTGTATAATAAACCCCAATCAACCATCGCTACTATTGTGGGCAACAAAACGGCAATCAAGGAAGCTGTTCTTGCCAAAGGTTCAACTGTGTTTTCGAAACAGAGATCGCAAGTGATGGAAGATGTTGAGAGACTCTTATTGGTATGGATAAATGAAAAACAGATAGCAGGAGATAGCATCTCTCAAGTGATCATAAGTGAAAAGGCTAGGAAGTTGCATGAGGATTTATTTAAAAAAATGCCTGCAACTAGTGATGATGTGAGTGAATTTAAGGCCAGCAAAGGTTGGTTTGAGAGATTTAAGAAGCGTAGTGGCATACATAGTGTGATAAGGCATGTTGAGGCTGCCAGTTCAGACCACAAAGCAGCTGAAAAATATGTGCAGAAATTCAAGGAGTACATAGACAGTGAAGGACTGAAACCTGAACAAGTGTTAAATTGTGATGAAACAGGCCTGTTTTGGAAGAAAATGCCAAGCAGGACCTACATTACTCAGGAGGAAAAGGCACTCCCAGGACATAAGCCTATGAAAGACAGGCTTACTCTGTTGATGTGTTCCAATGCTAGTGGTGATTGCAAAGTGAAGCCTTTATTAGTGTATCACTCAGAAACTCCCAGAGCGTTCAGGCAAAAGAATATCCTCAAGGCTAATTTGTGTGTGCTGTGGAGGGCAAACAGTAAGGCATGGGTCACTAGGGACTTTTTCTATGACTGGTTACACCATGCATTTGCCCCCAATGTGAAAGATTACCTAACTGAAAAGAAATTAGACCTTAAGTGCCTCCTGGTGTTAGACAATGCCCCTGGTCATCCTACAGACGTGGCAGAGCGACTTTATGGGGACATGAGCTTCATTAAGGTCAAGTTTTTGCCTCCTAATACCATTCCTCTCCTGCAGCCCATGGACCAGCAGGTTATTGCAAATTTCAAAAAACTGTACACAAAAGCTCTGTTTGAAAGGTGCTTTGTAGTGACCTCAGAAACTCAATTGACTCTTAAGAGAGTTTTGGAGAGAGCACTTTAATATCCTCAATTGTGTAAACCTTATAGGTAAGGCTTGGGAGGGAGTGACTAAGAGGACTTGAACTCTGCTTGGAAGAAACTGTGGCCAGAATGTGTAGACCAAAGGGATTTTGAAGGGTTTCAGGCTAACCCTGAGAGGAGTATGCCAGTTGAGGAATCCATTGTGGCACTGGGAAAGTCCTTGGGGTTGGAGGTAAGTGGGGATGATGTGGAAGAGTTGGTGGAGGAGGACAATGAAGAACTAACCACTGATGAGCTGCTAGATCAACTTCAACAGCAAGAGGCCAGACCTGAGGAAAGTGGTTCAGAGGAGGGGAGAGAGAAATTGAAGAAGTTGCCTACTACAAAGATTAAGGAAATCTGTGCAATGTGGCTGAAAGTGCAAACCTTTATGGATGAAAATCACCCTCACACAGCTATTGCAAGCCGTGCTGGTGACTATTACACTGACACTGTTGTGAAACACTTTAGGGAAGTCATAAAGGAACGAGAGGTACAGGCCACTATGGACAGATATGTTGTGCGACAGAAGTCCAGTGACTCTGAAGCTGGTCCTAGTGGCATTAAAAGAAGAAGGGAAGTAACCCCAGAAAAGGACTTGACACCTCAAGTCTTAATGGAAGGGGATTCCCCTTCTAAACACTAAGACTCTCTCCTCCTCCCATCCTATCAATCATCACCAGATCTTCAAAAAAGGTAAGTGTCATGTAATTGTGTATGCCTTTTTCAGTTTGTGTGTATTAAAATTAATATTTCATGTGGTAAAAAAATTTTTTTTCATACTTTGGGGTGTCTTGCACGGATTAATTTGATTTCCATTATTTCTTATGGGGAAAATTCATTCGCATAACGATAATTTCGCATAACAATGAGCTCTCAGGAACGGATTAATATCGTTATGCGGGGGTCCACTGTACTGTTCACATATATGCTTCAATGTAAACACTTGATCTACACATCCCCTACCCACTCTGAAGCCTCCCTGCAATCCGACATTCTGTCTTACCTCTAATTCTTTCAATTATAACCCTACCGTACACTTTTCCTGGTATACTCAGTAAACTTATTCCTCTATAATTTTTACAATCTCTTTTGTCCCCTTTCCCTTTATATAAAGGGACTATACATGCTCTCTGCCAATCCCTAGGTACCTTCCCCTCTTTCATACATTTATTAAACAAAAATGCCAACCACTCCAACACTATATATGTAATATAATAATGATAATATGTGTATAATAATAATACATGTATAATAATAATGTACTATATAATAATTATAATAATAGGCAGCTTCAAAAGGCCGTCACTAGATGGCAGTGAATACCTCAACAATGCGGGAGCAATTGTGGCTGCCTCCACCTGTCACATAATGACATATTTTATTCATCCTAGTTTATATGTCAGGTTTCTATGTTATTTATATTGTTTATTATGTCATATTAGATGAATTGTGATAGATAAATAAGCCGTAGAGTTGATATTAGCAAAATTATTCAAGGAGTATTTTGTCTGGTCTCCAGACAAACTCTCGTCCACCACCGACAATACCACTACATGAATGACATAGTATTTTATTCATTCTAGGGTATATATCAGGTTTCTACATTATTTATATTGTTTATTATGTCATATTAGATGACTTGTGATAAATAAATAAGCCGTAGAGTTGACATTAGGGAAATTATTGAAGTATTTTGTCGTGCCTGGAATTCCACTGGAATGGATTAATTGCAATTCAATTAATTTAAATGATGAAAATTGACTCTGCAAACGAGTAAATCCAGATGCGAGCAAGGCCACAGAACATATTAAACTCATGAGTGGAGGCTTCATTGTATTAGATATTGCTCCGTGCTCTGAGGAACCCTGATCTAGACAGTATACTCTACCAAAAATAATATGCATTGGTTAAGTTATACTGAATATATATATATTAGGTACACTGTGTCTCTATATAAATTTTCCCAATCTTATACAGTGAAACATTGTAAAGAACTTACTCTACACTACATGATGTTTAGTTACATACAGTAAACCGTCATTTAGCATGGTAGTTACGTTCCTGAAAATGCCATGTTATGTAAAACTGTTTTAGATGAACTGAAGAACCTATGGGAAAATAGGGTTACATTCCTGGGAGCCCCCAAAAAGCCAAACTTTTTTTTAGACCTCTACATCTTACAAAAATAAAAGTGAATATGTAATTGCAGTTCATTGTTGTGATGTATTATGTTGTTTATACTGCTCAAGACTACAAATGTAACAGAAATAATAGTATTTCTTACCTTAAATTGTGGGTGCTGGTGTTTGTGGATGATTGTGAAGAGAGTGGAGAGTTATGCTGTGGCTCTACTGGGCTGAGGTGGATGGTAAAGGTTGTGGTACTGAAGTCGATGGTTGTACTGGAGAGTCTATCTGTAAGTCATTCTGTCAGTCAGTCAAGTCATTCAGTAAATCAGTCAAATCACTCAGTAAGTCAGTCAAGTCACTCAGTAAGGCATTCAGTCAGTCAAATCACTCAGTAAGTCAGTCAAGTCATTCAGTAAGTCAGTCAAGTCACTCAAGTCATTCAGTAAGTCAGTCAAGTCACTCAGTAAGTCAGTCAAGTCATTCAGTCAGTCAGTCAAGTCACTCAGTAAGTTAGTCAGTTCAGTCAGTCAGTCATTCAGTAAGTCACACAAACTCACATTTACCTCTTTCTGTGTACACAGTAACACTTCATTACAGCTACAGGTTATCTCTTGTATAATAACTCTGTTTCTTTGTTAATTCTAAGACTTAAGTGCTTATACCTCTTCTTGCCACTTTCAGGAATATTGGTATGGCTACTGGGTGTCATGATTGCTTGGCAGATACAAGATATGGTAATTAAAATATCATAACACAATTCACAAACACAGCTGCCTTGTAGCAGAGAGAGACTGAACTGGACATGTATGAATTACGAACGCTGGGATGGTGGGGTGGTGTCAGGGAGTGGTAGAGGATGGCGGGAGGGCTCCCTGACTGTTCCACAACATGGTGGCCACTTGACCAAAAGAGAATTATATTTTTCCTCCCCATGAACTGAACCATGTTAAATTAATTATATGACATGTTACATAAAATTGTGCCACAATTCTTCAATCGTGCAATACCGAAATCATGCCAAATAAACTCATGCTAAATGATGGTCTACTGTACATTTGTTTACTCTGGGCGATACAGAACACTTCATTCTGTACATACATAATGGACGGTAGTGTTAGTGCCTTAATGGAAAGACAGCGATAAAATGATGGATGCTGAATGTCTCTAGGTTACCTTGTCTTCATGAAAATTGGCTGGTGTTAAAATAATAACCATCAATCATTTCCCATCAAAGGAGAGTGATGCACAGAAGAAAACACTCTTGCTACTTTCCCAAACAGCATAAACACTGCAGTCCAATGTTAGTCAACTGAACCTTATTATCCTTACAGTAATATAGGCACTACAGTACTTCCAAATCTTCAAAACCTCACACTTATAACTTATTTCATTGGGGTAAGCAATGAGCAAATTGATTTAATACTTTTTTTTCTTTCAAATGTGAGTGAGTACTTTATCATGATTATGGAAAGTGCTAAACCTGTAGGGGTCAACTGTGGCATGGAAAAAAAGCAGGTTTTAACAGGGAAGGGGGAGGGCTTGTAGTATTGTGAAGTACATTGACATACAGTTATTACAAAATGTTGTGTGAGACTAAGAAAAAAGAACAATAGTTTTAGCTTTTATACCTCTTCTTGTTCTCTAGCTTTCCTAAGAAGATCATTCTGGCCTTGATTCTGAGTCTGCTCATCATCTTCCTCCATGACCATATCTTCCTGTTGCATCTGTTCATCCTGCTGGGGATCAGGTCCACCCACACTGCCATCCTTGTTTTCTGATGGGCTGGGCTCAGCCCCTCTATCCCTGCCTGATTTATCTGATCAAAAAATACAGCATGTACAATATTATTAAAGTATTTCCAGGGAACAGAAAGCAATCAGACTCGAACCAAGGTGTAGGATACTTCTAATTCCCTGGATTAAAAGCCCTTCACCAGAATCAAGGCATCTCTCTAGAGGGTAGCTCATTTCAAAACCTGGACTTGCTATGGTATACAGTACCACCACCAATAGTTAGCTAACTTCCTTCATTTATACCCCACATTGATTACATCCATTGCTATCCAATTCCCCCCATGTCTATTACTTGTACTTGTATTACTTGTACTATTACAACTTTAATTTTGCTTGCTTCTTCATAACCAATTAATATTTTATACATTATTCAATTAACATATAGATACAGTGGAACCCCAGTTTTGGGCCCCCTGATTTTCGACTGTTTTTTTTTGGTAAAATTTTGTCCCAATTTTTCAGCCGTTCCCTTGTTTTGGCTGCGTACCAGCCCTTTTCCACGCCTGCACGCCCCCCCCCGGGGAGGCCGGAAACCAGTCTAGTTTTGTTACCCTTGAGTGAACATTACCCGGGGTCACTAAAAATTTCACAAAATTATTTGTTTAGCTTTTTTAGGGATGCACTGAAATAACCCCACCGGGGGCCCAAAGAAATTTCACATAGCGAAGGCATTTGGTGGGACAGTGTTGGGGCAGTGGTTGAGGCAGTGGTTGGGGCAGTGGTTTAAAGGCAGGGGTTGGGCAGGGGGTTGAGGCAGTGGTGGGGGCAGGGGTTTTTAGGCAGGGTTAAGGCGGGGGTTTTAAGCAGTGGTTAAGGCATTTTGGGGAGGCATGGTTGGGCAAAATAAATCCTCCCCTCTCCCCCCCCCCTACTTCCAGATCCCAAATGAATCTTCAATAAAGTACATAAATGTATTTTAAATTTTAAATGTTTATTGATGTACTGTATTATCATTTAATACTTTTGTATGTTTTAAGTACTATTTTTAGTTAAACAAAAATTATTCTTTAACCCTTTTTTGGGGTTTTTGACGTACTATACGGCTTTCGCCCCGGGTTTTTGATGTACTAAACGCCCAAATTCTAGTGCCTTTAAAAAATAGCGAGAGAAAGTGGTAGGCCTAATAGAAAGAATGGGTTTTGGGCAGTGTGCACAATAAAAAAAAATCCTGCAGCACACGTGCGTAGAGAAAAAAAAAAAAATTTGACCGGGTTTTTTTATTAAAACAGCGACTTTGCACTATTTTGGTATTTAGGTTTATTCTTTTTCCTGGTTTCATTTTATAGAAAGGGAAAACATAACAGAAATTGAATATTTGACGGTTTTTTCAATGAAACCCTTGAAATTGACCAAAATGCAGAAATGTTTGTTTACCAAAATTCAAAAGTAAACAATCTCAACGTCCAATACATGCCAACTGGGGAGTCTAAAATTCTTTTACAAGTGGGATATTTTTTATACTTTTACACTAAGCAGTGTCTGCATAAAGTAAATCTTCATTTTTTTAAAAATTAAAAAATTCAAAGTGGAAAGCAAAAGGATTAAGGGGCCTGGGGACGTGGCTAACAAATAGAGAAATTTTTTTTAGTGCCAGGGAAAGTCTTCTTGTTTATTCTGACCCCTTTTGGAAATTGGCATCTTTGAAATTTTTTGTAAAAATTTCCCAAAACTGCCAATTTCTAACCACTTTTTTGGGATATTTTCCAAAATTGGTAAATGAGTGGTTTCTGTACTCATTAAAACAAAAAAAAGGGAAAATTCTAGTAAAATTTAAATATGATTTTTGTCGACTAGTACCCGGGAATTGGCCGAAAAAGAGTCAAAGGGGGGCGAAATCCCCATTTTGAAAAACATCAGCGAGAAACAAACTTCGCGAGACCCTAATTCCATAATTTTTTCCACCCAAATTTAAAACCTTTTGGTGCCCAATTATGATGGGGAAAAAAGTTTTCTCCATCTTTTCTTTAAGAAAAAAAAATTTTTTTTTTTCCAAAAAAAATTTTATACCCTGAGAACAAGTTTAGGAGAGGGCCTCTCGACCCTGAAAGGGTTAAAAAATGTTTTTTTTTTTTTAATATTTTTGTGGGTCTGGAATGGATTAATTTCTTATTGGAAATATTGCTTCAACTTTCAGCCTTTTCGAGTTTAGGCCTAGCTCCTGGAATGAATTATGGCTGAAACTCGGGGTTTTACTATACTCAAAACATGCAGTACAGTACATCAAATTCTCCCAACTAATTTTAATTAAATTAATATCAACACAAGACTTAGCCAATTATCCAATGCTAATCCAATGTATATACTTTGAATAGCTTTATAAAACAAATTATTCACATGCGTTTTTATTTAAAAAATAAAATATTACCGTCTCCATCTTCATTCATCTTCCGAACATCAACTGGATCAACAATTTGCAAATGTTTGTAAAGACGATCCACCAGTTCCGGCTTTCCACCTGCAATGAATGATTTAACATTGTAAATAAGTATAAAAGTATGATGTATGTTTATACAGTATGTATATGTCCAGTGATGACACCAACACCCTGATATCAGGCAACAGGTTCTGTGACTCATTACAACATAACCATGAGTTATCCAGTGACATAACTTAGGTTTATTTCAAGTCAGGTAAAGTTATGTTTGGTTAATGTTTGCTGATAATTTTACTAAATTTCTATATGAGAGAATTCTTCACTAACAAGAAAAATATTTATCAGACTTCCTGACTGATAGGTGACCTGCGACCATCAGTGAATCACCAGTATTTACTTATACAGAAGAAAATTTCTGTACAGAAGTAAAGTTTTATACAGAAGTAAAGTTTTATACAGAAGTAAAGTTTTATACAGAAGTAAAGTTTTATACAGAAGTAAAGTTTTATACAGAAGTAAAGTTTTATACAAAGTAAAGTTTTATACAAAGTAAAGTTTTATACAGAAGTAAAGTTTCATACAGAAGTAAAGTTTTATACAGAAGTAAAGTTTTATACAAAGTAAAGTTTTATACAGAAGTAAAGTTTTATACAGAAGTAAAGTTTTATACAGACGTAAAGTTTTATACAGAAGTAAAGTTTTATACAGAAGCAAAGTTTTATACAGACGTAAAGTTTTATAAAGAAGTAAAGTTTTATGCAGAAATAAAGTTTTATTTATAAGATAAGATTTAAGATAAGATAAGATTTCGTTCGGATTTTTAACCCCGGAGGGTTAGCCACCCAGGATAACCCAAGAAAGTCAGTGCGTCATCGAGGACTGTCTAACTTATTTCCATTGGTGTCCTTAATCTTGTCCCCCAGGATGCGACCCACACCAGTCGACTAACACCCAGGTACCTATTTGCTGCTAGGTGAACAGGACAACAGGTGTAAGGAAACGTGTCGAAATGTTTCCACCCGCCGGGAATCGAACCCGGGCCCTCCGTGTGTGAAGCGGGAGCTTTAGCCACCAGGCCACCGGGCCTGGTTTTATACAGAAGTAAAGTTTTATACAGAAGTAAAGTTTTATACAGAAGTAAAGTTTTATACAAAGTAAAGTTTTATACAAAGTAAAGTTTTATACAAAGTAAAGTTTTATACAAAGTAAAGTTTTATACAAAGTAAAGTTTTATACAAAGTAAAGTTTTATATAAAGTAAAGTTTTATATAAAGTAAAGCTCAGGATGGAAAGGGACTAGTATTTTCCAGTAAAAATAAGCTTTTGACAGTCATGTGTCTTCTTCCACACTTTATTCTTATTTACTTAAAGAGGGAGCGCTAAACCCCGTAGGGGTCATGCAATTCCTTTGACAATGGGAGGCAATCAAATTCGATCAAAGGAAAGACAGGAGAGCTTCAATTCCACGGACCAAGAGCCCTTCAACGGTGTCGAAACATTTCCCTTTAGAAGATTTTTATTAAAAAGGAAAAAAAAAATGATGGCCTAGAGCACTCCATACCATGGTTAGGCAAGCCAAAGGACGCTAGTTTAGCCTTCAGGTCCACAACCCTGAATCTCGAGATTTCTTCTTCGGTGAGAGGCATCTTAGACGACACTCCAACTGCAGACTATGAATAAAACACTGGAGAGACCAGATATATAAAAAAAAAACTTATAATCCCAACATGTCCACCATGAACCAAAACATTAACAAACTAGTACGATGGTTCTTCTTGTTATGTTGGGTTACAGGGCCACTGACAATGTGCGCCGTATCGAGCCCGCCCGTCCGGTGCTGGGAGACGGGACCTCGACCAAAGTGGAAGAATGGCTGGACAGATACTTAAAGACGGTGCCGGATCAGCCGGGCTGTGGTTCGTACGTTGGATTACGTGCGGCCAGCAGTAACAGCCTCGTTGATCAGACCCTGATCCACCGGGAGGCCTGGTCGTGGACCGGGCCGCGGGGGCGTTGATCTCCGGAATGCCCTCCAGGTAGGCTCCAGGTAGGGGTCCCTAGAGGTAGAGCCTGACCTGCATTAAAGAACCTTCCTTCAGGGGTTCCTAGATCTAGAGCCTGAGCAGCATCAACGAACCTTCCATGAGGAGACCCTAGAGCTAGAGCCTAACCAGCATCAAGGAACCTTCCTTGAGAGGACCCGAGAGCTAGAGCCTAACCAGCATCAAGGAACTTCACTTGAGAGGACCCTAGAGCTAGAGCCTGACCAACATTAAGGAACCTTCCTCGAGGGGACCCTAGAACTAGAGCCTAAACAGCATCAAGGAACCTTGAGAGAACCCAGGAGCTAGAGCCTCACCAGCATCAAGGAACCTTCCTTGAGGGGGACAATACAGCTAGAGCCTAACCAGCATCAAGAAACTTTCCTTCAGAGGACCCTAGAGCTAGAACCTAACCAGCATCAAAGAACCTTCCTTGAGAGGACCCTAGAGCTAGAGCCTGACCAGCATCAAGGAATCTTCCTTGAGAGGACCCTAGAGCTAGAGCCTAACCAGCATCAAGGAACCTTCCTTGAGAGGGCCCTAGAGCTAGAACCTAAGCAGTGTCAAGGAACCTTCCTTGAGGGGACCCTAGAGCTAGAACCTAACCAGCATCAAGGAACATTCCTTGAGAGGTCCCTAGATCTAGAGCCTAACCAGCATCAAGGAACCTTCCTTGAGAGGACCGTAGAGCTAGAGCCAAACAAGAATCAAGGAACCATCCTTGAGAGGACCCTAGAGCTAGAGCCTCACCAGCATCAAGGAACCTTCCTTGAGAAGACTCTAGAGCTAGAACCTAACCAGCATCAAAGAATCTTCCTTGAGAGGACCCTAGAGCTAGAACCTAACCAGTGTCAAGGAACCTTCCTTGAGGGAACCCTAGAGCTAGAACCTAACCAGCATCATGGAACCTTCCTTAAGAGGACCCTAGAGCTAGAACCTAACCAGAACTAGTGATCGAGCTACATGTCGCAGCCTAGGGAAAAGATTAACCTAAGTTTGCATAGTATGTCAGTGTTATCAGCTAGGTCTCTGTCAGTTGCATCATGTACTTCCAGAGTTTTGAGATTCTCTGACCGCGGGATTAAACCCCACCCGTGGTGTGGTTTATAAAGATCTTTACACAAATAACCCGCACATAAAAGAGACAAGCTTACGACGACGTTTCGGTCCGACTTGGACCATTGACAAAGTCACACTGTGACTTTGTCAATGGTCCAAGTCGGACCGAAACGTCGTCATAAGCTTCTCTCTTTTATGTGCGGGTTATTTGTGTATCGTTCCAATCACGGTATTGTGCCTTTTTTTTTGTTATATATAAAGATCTTTATTAATGAATTAATAATATTTTTTTCGCCGACTCCTGGGCAGAGGGGTTCAATAAGGTGTAAGTTTTTGTGGCCCTTAACAACCTCAACAACAACAACACAGGAGTTGTTGTCATCATGGGTCTCCACAGTATATTGAAAAAATTAAAGCAAAAGGAACACGAAGTTCGAATCCTTATGCTGTATCCTTTTCTGCTCTCAGATTTCATTTATGGCTTTTTTTATATTTATTAAAGTACGTTTTATTGTTCAGTACCAAAATTTGTCACGTTACCCATACCAGGTATACATTTATTTCCATTCATCCTTCACGAATTAATCTATGACCCTTGTAGGTTTAGCGTTTCTTTTTTATTATAATAATGAAGTAACCTACATAGGCTATCAGTATTTTTTATATAGTACTGTACTTAAATAGGCTAATCAATATTAATGTAAGCCTAAGAGTGTTGGACTGGCAGTCAGGGTGTCTGGTGAGACCTTTTGACTTTTTTATTATTAACTCTCCGACATCAGCAAGTTATCCAGGTGGCAGGATTGATGACTTTGTTAAAATATAACCACATACATTACCCAGCAACACAATTTAGGTTATGTTAATGAGTGTCGGAAGTTTTATTAAATTTATATGTGGGAAAACTGCTAGTAGAAAATATTTGAGAGTGACAGATTGGTGACCTGATAACATCAGTGAGATCACAATTGCTGAAGCATAAAAGTACTGGCAAACATATCATGGATGCTTCTTTATAGTTTCCATATTTGTGATTAAATTTTTTTTTTCAACGCTGCTCATCTTTCAGGATAGGGTGACCTAAAAAAAAGAAACACACTATCATGTATTTAATAATTGTCTTGCCAGAAGCGCTCAAACGTCAGTATTCAAATGCCCCTCTGAACTTCACATACCCACACATCCTTCTGAATGTACGCACTGCATCACCCACTTCCAGGACTCAAGTCCGGCTAACTGACTTCCCTCTAACCATAGGTGTCATCTTGCTCACATTCCAAGAGTATATCAAGCCAAGAAAACCACTGTCTCTGCTTGCTTCAACCTGACACACTCACACAAGTTTTCTGGATGCTCAAAACTCACTTTATGGTTAACTGCATACATTTTAATAGGTTCATAACCTAACATAAAATGGTCTCAACCTCACTGGCATGTCAACATTTAACAAACTAGTTGCAACATGGCAGCCAGCTCATTAGATTCTTCCTCAGTATAATAAATGAAGATATGTGACTATTTCTTTGGAATGCAACAGTTTAGTATTGTAATCAGTAAAATTATGCTCACCAGTGATAATGTGTGTAAGGCCTTTTTATTATCCCTCACTGATAGCCTCTACCCGGTCCAGCTTTCCTCTACTGTGGGATTGTCGGTATGTTAGTTGTTTGTTTCTGTGCTAGTTTTCATGATCTGCAATCCTGTAATCTAGAAGATGAAGCCTAGCTTTTTATAAACCCTGAAAAATTAATAACCCAGGACAACCCAAGAAATGTGGAAAAAAAGACACACATGTATAGTTCAGGACATTTTTTTAAAGAAATGGTTTCTTCAATCATTAGGACTGAAGAAGCCACTCATGGCATATTTCCTTTAATGTTTGGTATTACTATACCATTCACTTCCAACCCAAGAAAGCCAAACATTGGTAAAAAAAAAAAAAATTTAAATGGTCAGCCAGCCTCATCTTTCTGTTCTTCCTGTTTAGTGCTTTCTCCTATATTGGGACTGCCTTGTGCAGTAAGTATGCCCTTACCTTATTTGATTTCTGTGGTCTTGCTTCTTTTCCTCTTCTTTCAAATGAGGTACCGTTTTTGTACTGGTGAAGGACTCTCGACTTAAGGAATTGGAGCTGTTCCTTATTCCTTGAATCAAACCTGATTACCTCCCATTTCTCAGATGCTGTATAACTCCTATGGATTCAGTACTTTCCCTACTACTATGCACCTATGCTCACTCCTCAGTGAAATTAAACTTTTTTAATGCATTTGTGAAATTTTATACGGTATAAGACATTTTAATAAATTTTATAATTAGTAATATTATATAGTCAGCATTTGGTACAGTATTATACTTAGCATAAGAAAAAAGTATTTTTTTAGTGTCTGAAACAGTTTTCTTTTCATTTGGTTACTTCATTTGGCTGCTTGTTAAATCTTAGTAACATGCTACAAAATATTTAATATTTGTGTTTGACTTTAACTTGAATATAAAGTGGTTTGGACAATGCTGGGAAAACTACCGTAGTTAAGCGTTTCTGTGGTGAAGATATCAGCACAATTTCTCCAACTTATGGATTCAATATAAAGACAGTGGAACACATGGTAGATAAGTATGGGTAAGTCACAACAGTTTTTGATTGCTTACTGCAGGATTTTACTTTTTTAATGTATTTTATGTCCTTGTAAATTTACTCACCTAGATTAAGGTTAATTATTAAATTTTAGTCAGAATACAATAATTCTGTGTTCTTGAAGGCCAAGGAAATGGGATTGATTATTGGTGTTTGGTATGATTTTATTAATGCAATTGCTGCAGTTTGCTTTGTAATTACAGGTGTCTCTCAACATTCGCGAGGGTTAGGGGATCAAGAGCCTCGCGAATGTTGAAAAACCGTGAATGTTTGGTGCCCCAATATATTGTAGGGAAATACAATACTGCTTAACTTGTTGAACCATGAACAATCATAAAATACATGAAAACGTCGTAAGTTGTACTAAATATATACATGTTATGCTTTAATAACATGTATGTTATTAAATACCACAGACTCCACCACTGCCTCCACCACTTCCTCAACCAATGCGAGTCCCTACTACCCTCCCTCCGACCCCCGCAACTGGCAGCCAGCCCTCCCACCACTCAGTGTGGTGAGTGTTTTGTTTGTTCATTATTTGCTATTAAACTACAGTATAAATAATGTAAACACATTCATGACTGCATATTGGAATGGCTATTTGAACAGGTATTGGACGGTGACATCATGTGTTTACTCTTGAACACAGCAAAGAATCAAACATTTCTGCTACTGCTAATAATAACAATAGTAATAATAATAATAATAATAATAATAATAATAATAATAATAATAATACGATATAATTGAAGAAGGAAATTGTACAAAAATACGAGGGAGTGGTTGACACATCGTCAGTGTGGCTTTGTTTATGCTGGAGTGAACATTAGTCTCCCTGCTCTTCCAAACATTTCACAATAATTCAGCGGTTGAGGCAGTGGTAGAGGCAGTGATAGAGGCAGTGATAGAGACAGTGATAGAGACAGTGATAGAGGCAGTGATAGAGGCAGTGGTATTTACTAACATATACGTATGTTATAAATAATAATAGTACATGTTAATATTAATAACATTTATAATAATAATAAATGTTATTCATAATGTACTATTATTATTTATAACATATATGTTAGTAAATATCACTGCCTCTATCACTGCCTCTACCACTGCCTCTACCACTGCCCCTACCACTGCCTCTACCACTGCCTCTACCACTGCCTCTACCACTGCCTCTACCACTGCCTCTATCACCTCTACCACTGCCTCAACCACTCCAGTCACACTCAATCTACAAGCACCAAACAATGAATTATTGTGAAATGTTTGGAAGAGCAGGGAGACTAATGTTCACTCCAGCATAAACAAAGCCACACTGACGATGTGTCAACCACTCCCTCGTATTTTTGTACAATTTCCTTCTTCAATTATATCGTATTATTATTATTATTATTATTATTATTATTATTATTATTATTATTATTATTATTATTATTATTACTATTGTTATTATTAGCAGTAGCAGAAATGTTTGATTCTTTGCTGTGTTCAAGAGTAAACACATGATGTCACCGTCCAATACCTGTTCAAATAGCCATTCCAATATGCAGTCATGAATGTGTTTACATTATTTATACTGTAGTTTAATAGCAAATAATAAACAAACAAAACACTCACCACACTGAGTGGTGGGAGGGCTGGCTGCCAGTTGCGGGGGTCAGAGGGAGGGTAGTAGGGACTCGCAGGTGGCGGGAAACTTGAATATGATTTGGCGGCTGGGAATTTGGTGGCTGGGAATTTGGCGGTTGGGAATTCGCGAATGTGTGAAGCCCGCGAAAGCTGAAAACGTGAATGTTGAGGGAGACCTGATTATCAATTTTGTACTGTGGTACCTCGAGTTACGATCCTAATTCATTCCAGAAGGCTGTTTGAGTGCCATACCGACCAAATTTGTTCCCGTAAGGAATAATGTAAATTAGATTAGACCGTTTCAGATCCCCAAAAATACACTTAAAAAAATACACTTACATAATTGTTCGAGTTGGGAGCTGTTCATAACTCGAGGTACCACTGTATTTGGAAAAATGTTAAATTTATAGAGGTCATACAGCACCTGGGAAATTAGAGGTATTCTTGGCTATTTTACTAGTATGCCTTCCTTTCTATTGATTGAGCATAGTTCCTTGGATCAAGAGGGGGGACCTGTCACAAGCCATGGGCTTTCTTTCTTCATGTAATAAGGTTATTAGATATAGTGATTGACAAACAAATACAAGTGAAGCTCAAGAAAGTTCAGAGACATGCTTCTAGGTGCTAGGTATAACTGAACTAGCTAGAGTTTATATCACTGGAAGAATGTAGAACAAGAGAAAACCAGATTGTGGCAGTATAATTTTTTTTACAAGAGTAGAATCTCCATAAAATGACCACAAAGATAATAAGGGGATATTAATAATTATGTCCTCAACCCTAGAGTACAGTATTAAACAAGTGGAACCTTGAAGATGTAGCTCATTCTCTGCAAACTCAGTTAGGTACTGTACTGTAATTATTTAAATGTATGTCTCAAACACTAGAACTCACCTCCCTTTCAGCTATAAGTTAAACATCTGGGACGTTGGAGGGCAGAGTTCTCTACGATCTTATTGGCGTAACTATTTTGAGTGCACTGATGGACTCATATGGGTGGTTGACAGTGCTGATGTTGATCGCCTAAGAGACTGCCAGGGAGAGCTAAGAAAGTTACTTGAGGAAGAAGTAAGTTAACTATCTTTTGGCACAATGTGTAAATACAGTGGACCCCCGCATAACGATCACCTCCGAATGCGACCAATTATGTAAGTGTATTTATGTAAGTGCGTTTGTACGTGTATGTTTGGGGGTCTGAAATGGACTAATCTACTTCACAATATTCCTTATGGGAACAAATTCGGTCAGTACTGGCACCTGAACATACTTCTGGAGTGAAAAAATATCGTTAACCGGGGGTCCACTGTAGCTTCCTGATAGTTGAGAAATTGCCTAAGTCCAGTTTCATTAATTTGTAATGTAGTTTCAGTTGTTATTGTTATTCCTGAATAAAGAATTGCCAATTCACTTGCACATTTTTGTTCAATTTGGGAGGGAAAGTAAATTATCAGTAGGCCTCATATGAAACAGAAGCCAAGGCAAAATATTGGGAACACATGATACTGTATTGTTATACTCATGAGAATTAATAAACCCATAGGGGTCAGCACCTGGGGAATGAGAGGTAATCAGATTTAATCCAAAGAGAGGGTAGCTCCAATTCTGTGGATCATGAGCCCTTTACCAGCATCAAGGCACTCCTTGAAGGGAGCACATGATGTGAAGTATGTTTAAAAACTTAAATTAAAAAAAAAAGACATATCCATGTGTTTTATTTGTAGACAAGACTTGGAAAATGATCTTCCCTGTAATAAAAAACAGGGTCTGTTAGATGTACTACTGTATATAGAAAATTATTAAGTATTGTCCTGTGTATGCACAGCTCAGCAGGTACCTCAGCCATGTTTCACCTTAATACATTTTTTTGCTTTCAGAGGCTTGCTGGAGCAACACTTCTGGTATTTGCAAATAAACAAGATCTTCCTGAAGCTCTTACAGATGAACAGATAAGAGATGTGAGTTAGTATTATATTCATAGTGTAATAAACCCATGTGGGTCATTCAGCACTGATGAGAATCACATCCCCTTTGTTTTAGTTCATCCTTGGCTGCAACAGTGGGTTAATGAGTGTGCCATAACATTCTTTGCAGTGTAGCCTGTATGAAAGAGGCATCAGATTGGCATGACTTAGCAAGGAATAAGATCATGGCTAGGCTGTTTGTTAGAATATGAAATATAATTTTGTACAACCAGCAGGCATGTGTGAGTGTGTTAGATAGGAGTGAGTGGAGGCAAATGGTTTTATGACTTGATATGCTGTTGAAGTGTAAGCAATGTAACATTTATAAAGAGATTCAAGGAAACCAGTTAACTGGGCTTGAGTCCTGGAGGTGGGAAGTACAGTGCCTGCACTCTGGAGGAGGGGTGGGGATATTTACAGTTTTGAACTGTAGTATCGGCACTCCTCTGACAAGACAGTGATGATGAAAGTGTTTCTTCTTTTTTTTTTTTGGGGGGGGGGGTCACCTAAGGTGGGATATGGGTGGTGTGTTAAAAAATGTTACGACATACAGTGGACCCCCGGTTAACGATTTTAATCCGTGCAAGAGGGCTCATCGTTATGCGAAATAATCGTTATGCGAATGAATTTTCCCCATAAGAAATAATGGAAATAAAATTAATCCGTGCAAGACGCCCAAAAGTATGAAAAAAATTTTTTTTTACCACATGAAATGTTAATTTTAATACACACAAACTGAAAAAGGCATGCACAGTTAAATGACACTTACTTTTATTGAAGATCTGGTGATGATTGATGGGATGGGAGGAGGGGAGAGAGTGTGTTAGTGTTTAGAAGGGGAATCCCCTTCCATTAGGACTTGAGGTAGTAAGTCCTTTTCTGGGGTTACTTCCCTTCTTCTTTTAATGCCACTAGGGCCAGCTTCAGAGTCACTGGACTTCTTTCGCACAAGATATCTGTCCATAGTGGCCTGTACCTCTCGTTCCTTTATGACTTGCCTAAAGTGTTTCACAACATTGTCAGTGTAATAATCACCAGCACGGCTTGCAATAGCTGTGTGAGGGTGATTTTCATCCATGAAGGTTTGCACTTCAAGCCACTTAGCACAGATTTCCTTTATCTTTGTAGTAGGCAACTTCTTCAATTTCTCTCTCCCCTCCTCTGAACCAGTTTCCTCAGGTCTGGCCTCTTGCTCTTGAAGTTGATCTATCAGCTCATCAGTGGTTAGTTCTTCATTGTCCTCCTCCACCAACTCTTCCACATCCTCCCCACTAACCTCCAACCCCAAGGACTTTCCCAATGCCACAATGGATTCCTCAACTGGCACAGGATTCTCAGGGTTAGCCTCAAACCCTTCAAAATCCCTTTTGTCTACACATTCTGGCCACAGTTTCTTCCAAGCAGAGTTCAAGGTCCTCTTAGTCACTTCCTCCCAAGCCTTACCTATAAGGTTTACACAATTGAGGATATTAAAGTGATCTCTCCAAAACTCTCTTAGAGTCAGTTGAGTTTCTGAGGTCATTACAAAGCACCTTTCAAACAGAGCTTTTGTGTACAGTTTCTTGAAGTTGGAAATAACCTGCTGGTCCATGGGCTGCAGGAGAGGAGTGGTATTAGGAGGCAAAAACTTCACCTTAATGAAGCTCATGTCCCCATAAAGTCGCTCTGCCACGTCTGTAGGATGACCAGGGGCATTGTCTAACACCAGGAGGCACTTAAGTTCTAATTTCTTTTCAGTTAGGTAATTTTTCACATTGGGGGCAAATGCATGGTGTAACCAGTCATAGAAAAATTCCCTAGTGACCCATGCCTTACTGTTTGCCCTCCACAGCACACACAAATTATCCTTGAGGACATTCTTTTGCCTGAACGCTCTGGGAGTTTCAGAGTGATACACTAATAAAGGCTTCACTTTGCAATCACCAGTAGCATTGGCACACATCAACAAAGTAAGCCTGTCTTTCATAGGCTTATGTCCTGGGAGTGCCTTTTCCTCCTGAGTAATGTAGGTCCTGCTTGGCATTTTCTTCCAGAACAGGCCTGTTTCATCACAATTAAACACTTGTTCAGGTTTCAGTCCTTCAGTTTCTATGTACTCCTTGAATTCCTGCACATATTTTTCAGCCGCTTTGTGGTCCGAACTGGCAGCCTCACCATGCCTTATCACACTATGGATGCCACTACGCTTCTTAAATCTCTCAAACCAACCTTTGCTGGCCTTAAATTCACTCACATCATCACTAGTTGCAGGCATTTTTTTAATTAAATCCTCATGCAACTTCCTAGCCTTTTCACATATGATCGCTTGAGAGATGCTATCTCCTGCTATCTGTTTTTCATTTATCCACACCAATAAGAGTCTCTCAACATCTTCCATCACTTGCGATCTTTGTTTCGAAAACACAGTTGAACCTTTGGCAAGAACAGCTTCCTTGATTGTCTTTCTGGTGCCCACAATAGTAGCGATGGTTGATTGGGGTTTCTTGTACAGCTTGACTAGGTCGGCTATACGCACTCCACTTTCATACTTATCAATTATCTCTTTCTTCATCTCTATAGTAATTCTTACCCTTTGAGGTGTAGGGTTGGCACTAGAAGCTTTCTTGGGGCCCATGGTCACTTATTTTCCAGAAACAGCACCGAAAATACTGTAATAATACGAAATATTCCGAGTGTATGCTTGGATGTTACCGCGGAGGCTGGCTGGTAAACAATGGGACGGGGCGGCACATGTGAGGCTGGCTGAGGGCACATTGGACGCGTCTCGGACGAAAATCGGTAAGCGGGTTTTTAATCGGTATGCGCGGCAAAAATTTTGCGATAAAAGTAATCGTTATGCGGAAAAATCGCTATGTGATGCCATCGTTATGCGGGGGTCCACTGTACTACGAAAATGGGTTAAATAATGTACAGCCTCTCCTCACTTAGCGACATAGTCTTTTACCAACAACTCGAGCCTACGATGGGCTCTCTGACCAGTATGCATGCCTAAATAATGCATATTAGAGCTGATTTCCTCTATTCTATTTATTACAATATACAATACACTTCTGTATAAACATTTAAAAATATACTAAAAATGTTATAAATAGTTCAAAAGTGGCATTAAAACAATATCAAAGATGGTTGACACAAACCTGCTACCATTATTGCTTAGTGAAGAATTCATTTACCGATGTGATCTTAGGAGCGGAACTCCATCGTTAAGTGAGGAGAGGCTGTATAGTAATGATAATCCAGACATTAATATACTGGTAAAATTGGCTATGCTACATGTTGTACTTTTTTACTGTATTGTAATACCATGTTTAACCCCTTCTCCTGTATAAATTACTAAATTTTAAAAAGAAAAACTTTCATTTTTCATTTTAGGTCACCCTGCCTTGGTGGGATATGGCCAGTTCATTGAAAAAAAAAATGCTGTATTTACAGAAAAATGTACACCAGAAGCTTTATAGGATTTAAATATGAATAATAAATACATATATTTTGTTATTAGATATCATTGATTGTTTCAGAGTAACACGTACTGTGCAGTATCTCAAAATATTTTTTTATCCTTGCAGATTTTAGACCTGAGTAGCCTCAAAACACATCACTGGTATATCTTGCCATGCAGTGCTGTTACAGGAGAAAATCTGGTTGCTGGTATTGATTGGCTAATTAGGGACATTGCAGCCCGAATATTTACACTCGAGTAATTTTATACATTATTTTTCATTGTATTGTAATTACTAATTAAAGCTGCTGTTTGACTAATTTACAGATGTCATATTCTGTGTTATTAAATTTTAATACCATTTTGCCTTGCACAATTATAATGCCTTGCACATTATATTCTCAAAAAGAGTGATAACTCCTTTGAATACCTTGTGTTTTGGTTATGGTGCTGCTTTTGTTTCAAAATGAAATTGGAATTGGAAAGTAAATCTTCTTTTGGTTTCACTTTCCTACAAAAGAAAATGGGCTGTGTAACTGTAGAGTCATTGTCTTTGGACTTTTTGGTTTTATTTAATGCATTGTTCAACTTATTGCATTTGTAGAAGTGTTAAACCCACAGGGGCCATACAGCGCCTGGGAAAGTGTTCAAATGGTATTTAATCTATAACAAAAATTATAATTATGGAAGCTAAGTTGCCAAAACTATCTTCAGTCTTCATTGTTATTATTGTATTGAAAAATGCTACTCATTTGGTCCTCAGTCCTAAATTTATATACTATGTATATTGTCTAAGTTTTTTAAAAGTTAGATTAGATAGTCTTGATTGTTTTCATGCCATATTGTTTATTCAGCAGCATTAGTATGCAAACAGTGTAAAAAATTCATATTTTTTATATAATAAATTGCTATGATTTGTTCCACTTGCTAAATTTCAGTGATTTAACCCTTTCACCGTCGATACCCTGATCACAAACTTGCTCTCAGTGTCGAAAAATATTCAAAAAGAAAAAATTTTTTTTCTTACCAAAATCTCAAGAATATTTTTCTGAGTGTTTTAAAAGAAAAAAATAAATTTTTGCACTCAGTATTTACTGAGATATAGAGGCATAAAGTTGACAGAAAGTGCACCGTTGATGGCAACGTTGGCGACTGTCGCTCACTCAGTAATATTATTTTTACTTTTATTCTATTTTTTCTTTTCTAATACAGTGGACCCTTGACTAATGATATTAATTGGTACCCGAGAGCGATTATTGTTAGTCGAGTTTTTTTAACGTTAGTCGAGGCAACATGTTAGCATTAACATGTATCGTTAGTTGAATTTAATGTTAGTCGATGCCATCGTTAGGCGAGGGTCCACTGTATTTTATTTTTTCAAGTAATTTTTGTGGCCTGTGAGAACAATGTAATGAATAATGTATATAGTATATCCACTTGTTGGCACCCTGCTGCCAATCCCAGATGTGGTCTGCTGCTGGGTACTGGATATTGCAGGTGGTTGTGGTTGTGCAGGTTGTTGGGGTGTGTGGGTGGTTGAAGGTGACCTTTGTTGTGGATGTGCTGAGTCAGCAGCATGGCTACCAGCCTGGGGTGCCACATGAAGCATTACACCACCACCTGCTGCTGCATATATATTATTTATCCTAATTGTCACATTACCCATTACCCATACTGTCTTTCCCACCACCCACACTGTCTTCCCTATCACCCACACCGTTTTCCCCACCACCCACACTGTCTTCATCTTCCCCGCCATCCACACTGTCTTCCCCACCACCCACACTGTCTTCCCATCACCCACACCATCTTCCCTACCTCCCACACCATCTTCCCCACCACCCACACTGTCTTCCCCACCACCCACACTGTCTTCCCCACCACCCACACTGTCTTCCCCACCACCTATGCTGGAAATAAGTCACTTTCACTTTTTTGGGTTATCCTAGGTTCTCTACACATATGCTGCTATGTATGATAATCTTTGTAACTGTATTTGTGTATGCCTGAATAAACTTACAGTCCGTCTTCCCAACAACCCATGCTGTCTTCCCCTTCACCCACACCATCTTCCCACCATCCATGCTGCCTTCCCCTTCACCCACACCATCTTCCCCACCATCCATGCTGCCTTCCCCTTCACCCATACCATCTTCCCCACTATCCACACTGCCTTCCCCACCACCCACGCTGTCTTCCCCACCACCCACGCTGTCTTCCTCACCTATGCTGTCTTCCCTTTTCACTGTATCTGGTATGCTGGGCATTGCTTTCAGTCAAAAACTCATCAAAACCACGAAATTCATCTTCACTGACACTTCCATCTGTGTTAGAACTATCACTTGGGAAGAGAAGAGTCCCAATTCGCCGGGGAGTCGGGTATTTCTTACCACTAGCATGGTGAACAAGGCATACTGAATTGGCACTCCCACAATGCACTGTGGCCTCCCAGATTTTTTTATACTGCACACACTGAGCACACAGACCCATTCTCTCACATATAGGCCTACTAGCTTTCTCCCACCAGATCTGAAGCTGCTAGAATTTTGCTGTGGTATTACAGGACCGACACTGGCTTGCAAGCTGTAATATTACGGGACCGACAGTGAAAGGGTTAATTAACAGTTGTATTAACAAATATGCACAAAACATATGTACTGCCATAAATTATTAAAAGATTTGTTGTAGGGCCACATCTGCCACAGATCTTTGAGTAAGACCAGTGCACCACACCACTCTACAGAGAGTGTTAGCTTCCTCACAGTCCATCATCTCTTAAACTTGTGAAATAAAGCTAGTTTAGAAATATTATTTATTATATTTAAAGAGAAGTGTTAAACCCATAAGGGTCATGCAGTGCCTGGTGAATGGGTGGCAATTAAATCTGATCCAAGGAAGTGAAGATTAGCTCCAGTTCCTTGGATCAGAAGCCCTTTAGCATCTAGAAAACACAGCCCTTTTAATCACCAGAAATATTAATGCCTGACCGATAAGCTCTGAAGTGAAGTTGACAGTATTTTGTCAAGGGTCTTTTTTTTTTTTTTTTTTTTTTTTTTTTGGTATAAGATATTGAGGGCAATAATTGTTTTGTTGAGGAGGTGCACGTGGGCAGCAGGTTGTGCATCCCTGAGGTATTGCATTATTTTTATGGAGAAGCACTAAACTTTTAGGGGGTTAATCACTGGGAAATGGGAGACAATCAGATTTGATCCAAGGAAAAGGAGGACAGCTTTGCTTCCTTGGATCTGAGCATTTCACCAACATCAAGGCTGGCACACCATTGCTTTACCTTGAAAATTAATGCATATAACCATAGGTGTAGGAATTACTTACATCCTTGTACAAAAGGCTAGTAAACTGTAACTACATTTTGCAATTTAATGTGATATACTGTATATATATCATTTATATGAAGGTTAACAATAAAGACATTAATTCACATTCCATAGTAATGTGTATTTTCCTTAGTTTCATTCTCCTTAGTAATTAGGCAGCTGTGAGAGAGAGATTACCTGGAGTACCTGGAGTTTACCTGGAGAGAGTTCCGGGGGTCAACGCCCCCGCGGCCCGGTCTGTGACCAGGCCTCCTGGTGGATCAGAGCCTGATCAACCAGGCTGTTGCTGCTGGCTGCATGCATGATATGCATGAAATAAAGAACCGATGCATCATCTTTTACTGGAGTATGAAATGTTTTGTAAATTTTTTGCTATTCTTGATTAATTAGATTCTAGGAAGGTGCTAAACCCATAACCCTATGGGTTTAGCACTTCTTGATTAAAATAAAATTCAAGGTAGGTGCCTTAATGCTGATAAAAGGCTCTTGATCCAGATAATTGGGTTAAATCTACTTAGATCAAATCTTATTATCTTCAATTCCCCATGTGTTGTATGACCCACATGATGGGCTTAGAACTTCAACATAAATGTAATAATAATGCTATTTAAGCCCCTCAAGGGAGGTTCCTTGATGCAGGTGAGGGGCTCTTGATCTAGGGAATTGGATCTGTGCTCCGGTTCCCTGAATTGAACCTGAATACCTTTCATCCCCGCTCCCCAAGCCACTGTATAATCCTATGGGTTTACCGCTCCCCATGATTATATAATTATACTATTTAAGGACAGCCCCTCAAGGTCCCTTGATGCTAGTGAGGGTTTTTGATTCACGGAGGTGCTATATAATCCCAATGGGTTTCGTTCTTCCCTAATTATAATTGCGGAAATTGGCCTATCTCTTCCTTTTGCTGTATAGTCCTTGTGGCTTAGCGCTTCTTTTTTTGATTATAATAATAATCTTCCCTTGGATCCAATTTGATTACGTCCCATTGTAATATCCTGCATGACTTCTACCCGTTAGTGTTTACTCCTTGATTATACCAATAAATCATAAGAACAATAATAATTAAGAACCCTAGAAAGGAGAAGCATCAATTAATTCAAGAACAAGTTATCAAGAACAAGTTATCAATTAATTCAAGAACAAGTTATCAAAGAGAAGCATTAATTCAAGAGCAAATTATGCAGCCAAGTTGTGATGATATTTCCCGCGAATATATCTCATTGGCTACGTCCGGTGTTTACTTTCCCAAAAACAACTAATTAACTTTCACGTTACAAGTCCTTCAGGTATTCACGCTGCTGTGATTGGCTGTTTGTCCACATCTAACTGAAGAGTTTCTAGCGTCACAGAGCAGCTGAGGAGTGACGTCACCTGGAAGTTAACACTTTAGCAACTCTGTCTTAAGACTTTCTGTTGACAACTTGATGATAAGTTGTGAAACACCTTGAATTACTTAAATTCTTTGTTCGCTGCTTCCTATAAACTCGAGGGACTAAATAAACGAAATATCTTGTCATATTATAATCATTAATTATATGATTATTGTTATTATTATTAATTATTACTGGAATGAGAATGGGGAGCTGTATCGATATTAAGACACTTTATGTAGTTCTTCAGCAAGAGAAGAAAGACAAAGATAGGACTACCCTCCACTTCCTTGGATCAAACTTAATTACGTCTCAATCCCTGTGCTGTAAGACGCCTTACAGGTTTAGTGCTTCCCCACGAATAATATATAACTTATTCTCTCAAGCTTTAACTTAACTTGTATTTTTCAATAAAATGTAGTAGTAGATAAAGAAAACATTAAAATATATTGAAAGAATTCCAAAACTGCAAGAATTTTTTTAATGCGTTTAGCTGATGATGATGCCATCTAGTGATAGAATTTATTACTTAAGAGACAACAGCAACTCATAAGAAGCTGTGTTACGTTGACTCTCCCAGTGGGCGGGGCCATGTCAGACTTTCTACTAATGGGCGGAGTCTTGTAAGACTACCAATTAAATGCTAACTAATTCTTGAGGCTAGTAACTACCCGGCTGGATGTATCAAAGCTCCGCCCACTGATGACGTCACATGGGTTCCTCAGCACAGTAACCTTCACTTACGTTGCTGTTCCTCGTTTCTTACTCTTGTTTATTATGACACAATGAGTGTATACGAGAAAAAAAACTAAATTTTATTCATCTTCCCACCAAATGAAACCTTACAATATATATATTGTTTATTGTAATGTTACATTATATATATATATATATATAATTATATATATATATATATATATATTATATATATATTATATATATATATATATATATATATATATATATATAACGGAGATAAAACACCTCAATTACTGGGAGCGCTTGAGGTTCCTAAAACCTGTATTCCCTGGAACGCAGGAGGGAGAGATACATGATTATATACACCTGGAAAATCCTAGAGGGGGAAATGTACCGAATTGCACACGAAAAACATCACTACGAAAGCAAAAACTTGGCAAAACGAAGCAAAAAATTTCCCCCAAAAGAAAAAACAAAGGGGTTTTCACTAGCACGTTAAGGACCCCTAAAAAAGTGTTTAGGGGGCCCAGACTGTTTTAACTGCCTCCCCCGATACATAAGGGGGATTACCAAAATGACCCCTGGCAGGCTTCAAGCCCGGCACTGGACAAAACACCCCAAAAATTTGGTTTTTCCTTGGGGCCCGCCGGGCTGTGGCTCCTTTCGTTGGTTTGGTGCAGAGCAGCAACAGCCTGGTTGATTTAGGCTCTGGGTCCCCCCAAAGGGGGGCCGGTCACAGACCGGGGCCCCCGGGGGGCGTTGACCCCCGGAACCCCTCTCCAGGTAAAAATTCAGGTTTTAGGGGAGTTAAAAAAATTTTGTTTAAAATTTTTTACTGTACTTGATTATTATTTAAACAGATGATATAAATAATTTATCAGTTGGGGGGAAATTTTTACCCTTAAAAGGGCAAAACAATCAATGACCATTTACTGGAGAAGCGTTAATTTAAAAAAAAAGATATTTAAAAACAAGCTGTTGGAAAATATTCCTTTTGAATTTAACTGATTGGGCCCGCTTCCCAAAGTTTATTTTACCCAAAAAGGGAAACCAAAATTTGCGTTCGCTTTAAAAAGTCCTTAGGTATTCACTCGCAGAAATAAACTTAAAACCCTTTTCCGTGGGTTTGGGTATTTGTTGCATGTAAATGGGAAAAGGGTTTTACCCAATTAAAAAAGCGAGTGAGGAGTGACGTCCTGCAGCACCCTTTTTTCCCCATGAAAATTTCTGGGTTGGGCCCAAATTCATGATAAAAAGTGAAAAAAAAAAAATCATGATAAACAGTGAAAAAAAATACCTCGGGAAACCTTCCTAAATATAAAAATTTAAAAATATCGGGAATTTGCACTCACACTTGCAAAAAAAAAAAATTAGTTTTATTTTAATAATGAAAAAAAGTAATTATTATAATTTATGGGGGGGCGCTAAAAACCCGGGAAAAATTTTATTTTGCGCTTGGGGGGGGCTTTAAATTTTGGGAAGGGGAAAACCCCAGATCCAATTTCCTAGGGTCAAAGCCCCCCTCACAAGGAACCCCAAGGGGGGAAACTTTTTCCTTGGGGGGGCGGGAAGGGAAAGAAGTTTTTTTTTTTAAAAATTTTGCCTTTGGCCCCCTCCAGTGGACATGGGGCTACTTTGGGGAGGGGGGATAATGTAGGGGGGTTTTTTGGTTTGGGGCATGAAAATAGTGGAGAGGGTTCTCAGTGACAAAGACTAGGGATTGGCTGTCTTTAGTGACATGGGCTAGTGGATGAGGGGTTTTCTCAGTGACAACTAGTGGATGAGGCTTTTTTCTCAGTGACAGGGGTGTGGATGAGGCTGTCTCGTGACAGATATGGTTTAGGCTGTCTCAGTGACATGACTAGTGGAAGAGGCTGTCTCAGTGACAGACTAGTGGATGAGGCTGTCTCAGTGACATGACTAGTGGATGAGGCTGTCTCAGTGACATGACTAGTGGATGAGGCTGTCTCAGTGACATGACTAGTGGATGAGGCTGTCTCAGTGACATGACTAGTGGATGAGGCTGTCTCAGTGACATGACTAGTGGATGAGGCTGTCTCAGTGACATGACTAGTGGGTAGGGCTGTCTCAGTGACATGACTAGTGGGTGGGGCTGTCTCAGTGACATGACTAGTGGGTGGGGCTGTCTCAGTGACATGACTAGTGGGTGGGGCTGTCTCAGTGACATGACTAGTGGGTGGGGCTGTCTCAGTGACATGACTAGTGGGTGGGGCTGTCTCAGTGACATGAACAGGGGGTGGGCTCTGTCTCAGTGACATGACTAGTGGGTAGGGTTTGTCTCAGTGACATGACTAGTGGGTGGGGCTGTCTCAGTGACTGACTAGGGGGTAGGGCTGTCTCAGTGACATGACTAGTGGGTGGGGCTTTTCTCAGGGGACATGACTGGTGGGTGGGCTGTCTCAGTGACATGACTAGTGGGTGGGGCTGTCTCAGTGACATGACTAGTGGGTGGGGCTGTCTCAGTGACATGACTAGTGGGTGGGGCTGTCTCAGTGACATGACTAGTGGGTAGGGCTGTCTCAGTGACATGACTATTGGGTGGGGCTGACTCAGTGACATAACTACTGGGTAGGGGTGTGCCAGTGACATGACTAGTGGGTAGGGCTGAGTGACATGACTAGTGGGTGGGGCTGTCTCAGTGACAACTACTCGGTAGGGGTGTCCCAGTGACATGACTAGTGGGTAGGGCTGAGTGACATGACTAGTGGGTGGGACTGCCTCAGTGACATGACTAGTGGGTAGGGCTGTCTCAGTGACATGACTTGTGGGTGGGGCTGAGTGGCATGACTAGTGGGTAGGGCTGTCTCAGTGACATGACTAGTGGGTGGGGCTGTCTCAGTGACATGACTTGTGGGTGGGGCTGAGTGGCATGACTAGTGGGTAGGGCTGTCTCAGTGACATGACTAGTGGGTGGGGCTGTCTCAGTGACATGACTAGTGGGTGGGGCTGTCTCAGTGACATGACTGGAGTTTACCTGGAGAGAGTTCCGGGGGTCAACGCCCCCGCGGCCCGGTCTGTGACCAGGCCTCCTGGTGGATCAGAGCCTGATCAACCAGGCTGTTGCTGCTGGCTGCACGCAAACCAACGTACAAGCCACAGCCCGGCTGGTCAGGAACCGACTTTAGGTGCTTGTCCAGTGCCAGCTTGAAGACTGCCAGGGGTCTGTTGGTAATCCCCCTTATGTATGCTGGGAGGCAGTTGAACAGTCTCGGGCCCCTGACACTTATTGTATGGTCTCTTAACGTGCTAGTGACACC
Source organism: Cherax quadricarinatus (assembly GCF_026875155.1). NCBI lineage: Eukaryota > Metazoa > Arthropoda > Malacostraca > Decapoda > Parastacidae > Cherax > Cherax quadricarinatus. The sequence goes on along the minus strand of NC_069454.1, from coordinate 2,487,593 downwards.
TCTGCCTTTCATTGGGGGGATGTTGCATGGGTCTCCCAAAGTCTTTTGCTTTCTTTGTGATTTGATTTTCGTTTTGCAAGTTCGGTACTAGTCCCTCTAGGATTTCCGGGTGTATATAATCATGTATCTCTCCCTCCTGCGTTCCAGGGAATACAGGTTTAGGAACCTCAAGCGCTCCCAGTAATTGAGGTGTTTTATCTCCGTTATGCGCGCCGTGAAAGTTCTCTGTACATTTTCTAGGTCGGCAATTTCACCTGCCTTGAAAGGTGCTGTAAGTGTGCAGCAATATTCCAGCCTAGATAGAACAAGTGACCTGAAGAGTGTCATCATGGGCTTGGCCTCCCTAGTTTTGAAGGTTCTCATTATCCATCCTGTCATTTTTCTAGCAGATGAGATTGATACAATGTTTTTTTTTTTTTATATTTTATTTAAAACCAATACAGTTTAACATAAAAATAAAGAAACAGTATGGAACCTAATCAAATTAACTGACAAACGGATTGTACCTACATGCTCGCAAGATATTACAACAAAAACTTACATCTGGAGAGAGTTTACCTGGAGAGAGTTTCGGGGGTCAACGCCCCCGCGGCCCGGTCTGTGACCAGGCCTCCTGGTGGATCAGCCCCTGATCAACCAGGCTGTTGCTGCTGGCTGCACGCAAACCAACGTACGAGCCACAGCCCGGCTGATCAGGAACTGACTTTAGGTGCTTGTCCAGTGCCAGCTTGAAGACTGCCAGGGGTCTGTTGGTAATCCCCCTTATGTGTGCTGGGAGGCAGTTGAACAGTCTCGGGCCCCTGACACTTATTGTATGGTCTCTTAACGTGCTAGTGACACCCCTGCTTTTCATTGGGGGGATGGTGCATCGTCTGCCAAGTCTTTTGCTTTCGTAGTGAGTGATTTTCGTGTGCAAGTTCGGTACTAGTCCCTCTAGGATTTTAAAGAACATAACTAAAAACAAAATTACATGTCACAGGGTCATGAATTGACGTATATACAAAACCTTGCATATATATAAATTGTACATATAAATGACATCTGACTAAGGTTCAATACACTTGAACATAAAATATACAAAGAAGTTATATCAGTTAAATCCCATCCTTCACATTAATCAAAAAACCAAAACCTAACATCATAATCTGACTAGATAATCTACATATCTAACCCTAAACAATACAGCTGAACTATCCACATACAAATAAACAGAAAAAGAATACAGCTTAGAACACAGTAACAAGCTCTATACTGTTACAATACACCCATATAAAAATTTCAGAAAAATGGACTACGTCATTTAAACGTCTAGATATGTCTGTATACCATACAGACTAAAAACTTAACATCAAGAACTTGCATTAAAACCCCAAAACCGGTTTATCAGGGTACAGACCATAATTATAAAACTTTAAAAAGAATCAATCATGCATATAAAGTTTTACATAACGTCTGACCCATAAACAAAGGCTCAATACAATGGGAAAGAGATATATATTTATATATATACACATTACACACCCACACACCCACACCCACATCCACACACACACACCCACACGTACACACAAAAATTTTTCACAAAATCACATTAATCAGATGCACTGTATGCACAATGCAAAACAGTATATAAGTATATCCCCATCGTGCAAAAAAAACCAGCACGTAACATAAATACAAACTAAAAACACTTCATGTCGCAAATAACTTATTTTCTCAGAATCTTGTTATACAAGACTGATACACTTTTATAATTATACATAAAAAATCTACTTATTATACCTACATTCGGGAAAAGTGTTATATCTACCATAACGAGACCTTGAGCCCCTACACCCACACTTGGATGCCATAAAGTCCAATGAAAAACCAGGAAAAACCATTCAAACCCACATTCACAACACTCTCACGGACCCCCCCCCCCAGGGAGGCGAGCCCGCTGTTGCCCCCCTGACTCCCTCCAACCTATGAAAACCCCTTCACTCACTCATTTCCAATCACAGATTTACGAGAATCCCTAACTTTAGCTTTCTATACCCCTCTGAGAAAACCTGGATCCCACCTCCTCCCATAAAAATTCTCTGTTACGACACATCGTACGATAGAACGTTACCGCAAGAACCTTTCTTCTCTCCTCACTATCCCCTTCCCCTCCATCACCCACGACATATATATATAATCTACCATGATATAATCTAAAGCTTTATGACACCCTCGTCTAACCCACCATATCTAGACTTAGAGCACGAAAAAACCGACACCCCACGGCCCCCACCCCTCTGTACCAACCTACTTAACCAGCACCTAACCCCCTCTAGCCTTCACAAAAGTAAACTACATGGAACGCTGTCTCATCCCCTCCACAGAAAACCACACCCCCCACCCTCTACAACCTGTCTGTTTCGTAATATTTTCACCAGACGGAAGGATCCCATGCAGAAAACGAAACATCACCTCACGCGCCCGAGGTTTTAACTTAAATTTTAAACTAAATCAAAACCAAATACTCTTCCACGCATACATGGGGGAACAAACCCTCAAGGGACAACGCACTACCTACAAGTAACCTACAAAAACCCTTATACGAACCTTTCTCAGTTCCCAAACCCAACATCACAGCCTCAAAACTATTTCACATTCCCTTTCAACTCCATTCCTCGATACCACATACCCAGCCTGTCGTGTATCCTTCCCAAACGCCCCGCGTTCACACCCTCACGCAAAAACTTCCCATTTAATTAAAACACATTTAGCCCTCGTCTCAAATCCAACAGCCCCAACCCACCCTGATTTTCAGGTAACATTACAACCTCCCTCCGTAACCAATCACAACGTGAACCCCATAAAAATTTGTACACCCGTCTTAGTATCCCCGCAATCGCGGGCCCCTGAAATTTGGGAACACAGCTGCCAACATACCAACCTTACTATACAATAAAATGTTCACGACTATCACTCGCTGTATCAGAGTTAGGTGCTGGGTCTCAGAACACCTAGACGCCCCACGATCCTTTCCAATAAAACCCATCCGAATTTTCCTCCCGCGCCGCAACCCGGGCATCCCTATAAATAATCCACAAATCTTTAAAGACACCGCCCCTTCTTTAACAACATTACATCTCCCCCCCCACACCCCCCACCAAGAACCCAACCCCATGCACCTGACTTCGCACTATTTACCTGATACCCGTGGCACTTCCAAATAATTGCCACCACCTCGTCCAAACACTCTCATTGACCCTCCCTGCACGAATGAGAACAGTGGTGTCGTCAACATATCCAATTAACCCCGGCCAGGCCTCCCACCCCCCCCACTTCCCTCACATGGCGTACATAAGCTACGGTCAACCATTCTATAAAAGGGGTCCTGGAAACACGCAAACAGTATTTGGGACATGGGGCATCCCTGTTAAGGCCTTTCCCATTGCAATTTCCCCCCATTCACCCATTAATCTGTATCCTCATTTTCGCCCCCTTGTACAACGTATTTACCCACTCGACTATTTTCCTCCCCAAAACCCTGTCTCCTAAGTATAACCTGCAAAGCTCCCCTTTCCACTCTATCATATGCTCCCTGCCAGTCTAGAGCCGCCCCTCCACCCCCACCCTTAGCTTCCACAAAACTTCTCAGTATCCCCATGTCCTTCAATCATCGACCTTCCCGGCAAACCCGAACTGAGATTTTGACACCACCCCTCCACTACACATTTGAACCTATTACCCAAAATTTTTGCAAACACCTTATAGTCTGCACACATCAGTGATTGGCTCGGTTAACTCCCGAAGGGGTGGGCTGCCCCCTTTACCTTCGGGACCAACACTACTACTGCTGTTTCCTGCTTCTCCCCCAACTTACCCTCTCCTTCATACTATTTAAATAACCTAACTATAAATTCCTTTATCAACGCCCAATGTTGTAAATAAATTCTACGGGAGACCATCAATACGGGAGCTTTCCCCTTCCTCATTCCCCTTAAACGCATTCTCTATTTCCTCTGCCTAATCGTCCCACCTAAAGCCTTTTCGATTCACTATTTCCTAAATTACACGTCACATACGTACACACCTTGTCCAATGCCCCCGTCACCCCCCCCCCCCCACTGTTCCAGTACTTCTCGGACCAAGCCCCCGCATACGCACACATCCCCTTCGTGGTTCGTATCTCCTGCCCTATCTATAATTCCCAACCATCTCCGTTCCTCTTAAACCTGGTATAGCCGTCAGCGCCTGCCTTGCTTTTGATGCCGCAAAACACACATGACGGCTTGTCGCCCCAAAGCACTTCTCCACCCCTGCCTGCTTTCCCTTTCAGCTTGAAACCTTTTATTTTGCAACACCCTCAACCTCCCCCTTTATTCAGCTTTTTTCATCCATAGGAAAATTATTCCCACCCCCCCACTCCATAGCAACCTCTTAACCTATCCTCTAAATAGTTAGCCAGTCCCCTATTTTAAATTTATTAATACGTTTTCCTTCTCTCACAATAAAACTTTCTAATCCTTTCCCTTTTCGACACTATCCCACCATGTCACAATGTCATCCACTCCTGTTCTTCCACACTAAGCTCCCCCCATGGACTTTAAAACCCTCCAACCCCTCCTCATCACCTAAAAACATTATATTTAATTTCCTATAACTTCTATATATTCCGCGAGCGTCCCCCCCCCACCCCCCACCACTGCCCTATGATCTGACATTTTTAGCCTCAACAGTACTGAAAGATTTCACATCCACTCCCTGGAAAAGGTACACTCTATCTAGTCTCGCAGCATAACACTCCTAACAAACGTATATTCAGTCTCCCACACCGCTCCCCCAAAGGCATCACGTAACCTACATCCCTTAATAAATCCTAAGAGCCACAGACATATATCCAGCCCTCTTGGGTCCACATCAGCCACCCTGATTACACTATTTCCCGTCCCCACCAACTATCGCCACCTCTGGCAGTGCACTTAAGAAAACACAAGATCCTCACACACAAAATCATTCTTTACCTTTATGTTATTTTCTGCCGGCGCATACACACTCACAAAAGACACACGCTTACCCATCCACCACCCATCCACACGCAACACCCTTCCCTCCCCCCTCCCTCGCTTCTCTGCAAACAAAAGGGCTGTCTCCCTTATTAAAATTCCCCACACCACCTTTTAGACGGGAGGGTGGCAGGGTAACTACCCGAAATCCCTGCCACCTTTAACACCCCAACCCTCTTTGAAATTGTGCTCCCGCAGGGAAAACAACTTCCACTCTAGATTTATTTAGAAAATTACGAAACCAATCTCTCTTCATACCGCTACATAACCCATTAACATTTACCCGACATTACACCTAAGGCCCATTAAGTTTCCACCCCTGCTTCCTCTCATCACTCTTTACAACTCCAGAGCTTGAATTTACGTTCAACACCTTCAGAGTGCTCTCTTTCCCTCCCCCCTTCTTCCGGTGCCTCCTATCATGGCTACCACCCCCTACACCACTACCTTTACACTTCACCTTTAGTTGTTTCCCAGGCCTTTGTGCAGGCGTAAGGACGTCATCAGAATCTGATGTAGCCGCCCTTTCTCGTGAGTCATGTTAAAACCCTCTTGGTCAGATGTTACCTCTCGATGAACCTCCACCTCCACCTGAGAATGGTTTAATGAGTCAATGGACGACTCCAAACCACCATCACGTCCCAAATTATCATTGTCTCAGACTTTCTGGAAGCGACGATTCTCCAAAGACACCACGCTCGAGTAAATCCCTCTCTGGTGGTGACAACGTCTTCAACACCTCCACCAATTCCTCCTCAATCTCAAGAACTTCTCTTGTACTTGCTGCTCCTCCTTATCCACAGGAGACGACACCTGATCAGGCAGTTGGGGGCGGGACTCCAAACTCACCACCAGTCCTGTGTGCCCGATCCACTATCTCGCTCCACAAACACCACGCCCTCCATCCGATGTTTGTTCCTCACCTGCCACCTTTGAAGCAGGGGCTGCGACGTCCACCACAGGTCCAGGCACATGTCTTCGCTTGTCACAGGTCGCCGCTATGTGATCATACTCACCACATAGGGGGCAAAGTACGTCGTTGTCCTGGGTACATTACCATTACCTGCGTCCTGAAATCTTGTAGGTACACATAGGATTGGGATTGGGTGCCTCAAAGTCATTTTTAGGTTGAAAGAACCCTCTGGAAAACCCGCATGGCTCCTGCCGCCCACGTACCATGTTGGCATAATGCACCGTCCCATACTTCTCAAAAACTTTCCTTTATATCCGCCTCGTCCGCCTCAAAGGGAAACGTTGCGTAACTTGATCCAAAGTATAATACCGTAAACATCTACATTCTTACAGTGACAGCTGGTGTGACGCTAAGACTCACGTCCTGAAAACCTGGTGACCTAACGATTCATAAACCGTTGCTGATAGCAGTTTGACGAAAATTCGTTGTCCTCCGTTCATTGCTACATCATACAAGTCACTATCTTGTACTCCATAAGTCTCCCGTATGATCTTTGGCAATAAGACTTGCGCAGAACTGGGCGTTATCGTTCCTTTAAGTAGCTCGATGCCTACAGTATTTATCCTTCGTCTCAGACTAACCGCCATCTTGACGATCACAGTGCACCTAAGTTGTCAGCCGAGGTGTGACAGCACCACCTCACACCACTGCAGCCAGGTAACTGACAAGGGCGCTCGCCTACGATACAATGTTATGGTCCTTGAAGGTGAGATCCTCCGACATGATCACTCCCAGGTCTTTGACGTTGGTGTTTCGCTCTATTTTGTGGCCAGAATTTGTTTTGTACTCTGATGAAGATTTAATTTCCTCATGTTTACCATATCTGAGTAATTGAAATTTCTCATCGTTGAAGTTCATATTGTTTTCTGCAGCCCACTGAAAGATTTGGTTGATGTCCGCCTGGAGCCTTGCAGTGTCTGCAATGGAAGACACTGTCATGCAGATTCGGGTGTCATCTGCAAAGGAAGACACGGTGCTGTGGCTGACATCCTTGTCTATGTCGGATATGAGGATGAGGAACAAGATGGGAGCGAGTACTGTGCCTTGTGGAACAGAGCTTTTCACCGTAGCTGCCTCGGACTTTACTCTGTTGACGACTACTCTCTGTGTTCTGTTAGTGAGGAAATTATAGATCCATCGACCGACTTTTCACCGTAGCTGCCTCGGACTTTGTGGGTGGGGCTGTCCCAGTGACATGACTAGTGGGTGGAGCTATCCCATTGACATGACTAGTGGGTGGAGCTATCCCATTGACATGACTAGTGGGTAGGGCTGTGACATGACTAGTGGGTGGGGTTGTCTCAGTGACATGACTAATGGGTAGGGCTGTCTCAGTGACATGACTAGTGGGTGGGGCTGTCTCAGTGACATGGCTAGTGAGGGGGACCGTCTCAGTGACATGACTAGTGGGTAGGGCTGTCTCAGTGACATGGCTAGTGAGGGGGACCGTCTCAGTGACATGACTAGTAGGTAGGGCTGTCTCAGTGACATGACTAATGGGTGGGGCTGTTTCGGTGACATGACTAGTGGGTGGGGCTCTCCCAGTGATATGACTAGTGAGTGGGACTGTCTCAGTGACATGACTAATGGGTGGGGCTGTCCCAGTGACATGACTAGTGGGTGGGGCTGTCTTAGTGAGATGACTAGTGGGTGGGGTTGTTCCAGTGACATCACTAGTGGGTGAGGTTGTCTCAGTGACATCACTAGTGGGTGGGACTGTCTTGGTGACATGACTAGTGGGTGGGGTTGTTCCAGTGACATCACTAGTGGGTGAGGTTGTCTCAATGACATCACTAGTGGGTGGGACTGTCTTGGTGACATGACTAGTGGGTGGGACTGTCTTGGTGACATGACTAGTGGGTGGGGCTCTCCCAGTGACATCACTAGTGGGTGGGTCTCTCTTAGTGACATCACTAGTGGGGTGGGGATCTCCCAGTGACATTACTAGTGGGTGGGGCTGTCTCAGTGACATCATTAGTAGGTGGGGCTCTCCCAGTGACATTCTAGTGGGTGGTGCACTCCCAGTGACATCACTAGTGGGTGGGGCTCTCTGAGTGATATCACTAGTGGGTGGGGCTCTCTGAGTGATATCACTAGTGGGTGGGGCTCTCTGAGTGATATCACTAGTGGGTGGGGCTCTCTGAGTGATATCACTAGTGGGTGGGGCTCTCTGTGACATTACTAGTGGGTGGGGCTCTCTCAGTGACATCACTAGTGGGTGGGGCTCTCTCAGTGACATCACTAGTGGGTGGGGCTCTCAGTGACATCACTAGTGGGTGGGGGGCTCTCTCAGTGACATCACTAGCAGGTGGGGCGCTCTCAGTGACATCACTAGTGGGTGGGGCTCTCTCAGTGACATCACTAGTGGGTGGGGCTCTCTCAGTGACATCACTGCAAGCATTGCTGCCAATAAAATTAAATTTCTCTGAGTGAAGTTCCGCTTACTTATGTCACACGTATTAAAGAGAAGACCTTTCCCCATAGGGTTCAAAATATTTAATTTGATCAGAAAGAAGTGAACCCATAGGGGTCATATATCTGCAATCTGGGGAGGGGGAGACATTCAGGGTCAATTCTAGGACTGGGAGGGGAAGTCCAGCTCCTCGGATCAATATAGTTATTATATTCACGGAGAGCAACACTAAACTCATAGGAGTCACACAGCTTGGGGATAATAGAAGGCATTCAGATCTGATTCAAGGAATTTTTGCATTGGTCCAATTTCTTAGATGAAGAGCCCCTCACCAGCATCAAGGAACCTCTCCTGTGAGGCCACAGATGAAGAGCCTCTCACCAGCATCAAGGAACCTCTCCTGTGAGGCCACAGATGAAGAGTCCCTCACCAGCATCAAGGAACCTCTCCTGTGAGGCCACAGATGAAGTCCCTCACCCAGCATCAAGGAACCTCTCCTGAGAGGCCACAGATGAAGTCCCTCACCAGCATCAAGGAACCTCCCCTGTGAGGCCACAGTGAAGTCCCTCACCAGCATCAAGGAACCTCTCCGGGAGAGGCCACAGATAAGAGCCCCTCACCAGCATCAAGGAACCTCCTGTGAGGCTACAGATGAAGAGCCTCTCACCAGCATCAAGGAACCTCTCCTGTGAGGCCACAGATAAAGAGCCTCTCACCACTCAAGGAACCTGTGAGGCCAGATGAAGAGCCCCTCACCAGCATCAAGGAACCTATTCTGTGAGGCCTCAGATGAAGAGCCCCTCACAGCATCAAGAACCTCCCATGAGGCCACAGATGAAGAGTCCCTCACCAGCACAAGGAACCTCTCCTGTGAGGCCACAGAGAAGTCCCTCACCAGCATCAAGGAACCTCTCCTGTGAGGCCAACGATTGAGAGCCCCTCACCAGCATCAAGGAACCTCCTGTGAGGCTACAGATGAAGAGCCTCTCACCAGCATCAAGGAACCTCCCGTGAGGCCACAGATGAAGAGCCTCTCACCAGCATCAAGGAACCTGTGAGGCCACAGTTTGAAGAGCCCCTCACCAGCATCAAGGAACCTCCCATGAGGGCACAGATGAAGAGCTCTCACCAGCATAAAGGGAAACCCTCTCCTGAGGCCACAGATTGAAGTCCCCTCACCAGCATCAAGGAACCTCTCCTGTGAGCCACAGATGAAGAGCCCCTCACCAGCATCAAGGAACCCCCTGTGAGGCTACAGATGAAGAGCCTCTCACCAGCATCAAGGAACCTCTTCTGCGAGGCCTCAGATGAAAGAGCCCCTCAACCAGCATAAAGGGAACCTCCCATGAGGCCACAGATAAGACCTCTCACCAGCATCAAGGAACCTCTCCTGTGAGGCCACAGATGAAGACCCCCTCACCAGCATAAAAGGAACCTCTCCTGTGAGGCCACAGATGAAGAGCCCCTCAATGGGGTCAGCACAGAAAACTCAATTAAAATTTTGCTGTTGTTTGCCTTCTTGATATTTTTGTACATTCTCTAAGGTGAGAGAAGACATGGCAAATTTTTTATCTGCCCACCGTCCTACTGAGGGTCAATATTTCATAACTTGCTCCAGAGGTTAATAATGCAAAAGTATTATACAGTATCTTTCATTACTTACAGTTTTCTTTAACACATTCTAGCACTGACATATTTTTTTTCCCTTTTATTTCCATTATTTACATAGGTGTATTTACCTGCCACTTGTAATACCAGTAAGATTCTGCCGTCTCATTACTATTATTGGAAATTTACTTAAATTTTTTACTGTTGAATAAATACAGATGGATTTAGGTGACATAAGTATTCTCATAATGGCCAAAACTCATCACACACATAACATAAATTTACATTTGGATTAGTGTAATAAACATTGAGCAGCGAGAAGTAACAAACCACTTGAACAGAATATTGAAAGAAAAAAAATCTGTATATTTTGGCCCCAGTGCAAGATCCTTTTTAGCATAGTATGGTAAAAAATGGCTGGCACAGAGCAAACCTTTATTTACAGGCACTTTTATATGAATAAAAAAATAATAGATATTATTTTGTTTTAAGTCGGAAAATTTATCAAGTCTACTGACTTGATAAAGCTCTATGTACTTAAGAATGAAATGTCATCTGTAAATAAATTTTTATTCTGCAATAACATTCTTTTTTTTTTTTTTACCATATTTGTCAGCAAGTCTTGCCATGCAATATCAGTAAGTCTCGGAAGCTAAAATGCAGTAGCATTATTATTATTATTATTAGTAGTAGTAGTACGTTCATATGGGAGCAATAAACCTATAGGGAAGGAAGGTCACATACAATGCCCAGGAAAATGGGAAGCACTCAGGTTCATCCGGGTAAACGAAGGTCCAGTTCCTTGGACATTAAGCTCCTGACTGGCATAAAGGAGCTTCCACTGAGGAACCAAAATACAGCACAGTATACAGTTTCTGTTTTACTAAATTTTCTGTCCAAGTGATTTCTAAAAAAAAACTTCACATTCATCATCATAACTTTCACAGTCACATCAACATTTGATAATTTAAAACCTTTTAAAGACTTTTACAAATAATGTCAATCTGGCACTTTCAACTTACTGTAAAAATTTATTTGAAATTAATTTCTATACGGGACCTTGCTACATTATTTTATATGTTTTATTTCAATAACTATAAACCTCTGGTACAATCATCCACTATCCATTGACTCCTGAGTCTATTATTATTATTATCATTATCATCTGAGTGTATTATTATTATTATCATTATCATCTGAGTGTATTTATATTATTATTACAATAACATCAAACAGGGGGATTTATTATATTTGAAAAACAAGTGCCAAACTTGTGTGGTTTACACAGGTTTTTGTTTGTTGTTACTGAGAATAAACAATTTTCAATGTTAAAATAAATATCATAGCTAATTGTAAAGGAATGACAGCCTCATCCTGATAAAATATAAATAAATTTAATAATCAAATTTAAAGTACTATTTTGTATTGTACTTGTAACAGCAAACTAATTACTAAAAAATACCTAGTACGAGAGCTTCTTTTGGGTAGCATAAATTATTATTTCGTAGCAAAGTGCTAAACCCATAGGGTAAAAACAGCATTTTGGGAAAGGGTGGAAGTAAGGTTTAATCTGGGGAAAGGGAAAGGTAGCTCAAATTCCTTGGATCAAGAGCGTTTTAACAGCATCCTCTTAAAGGGAGTATTAAAAGGAATGTTCTAACACTGTAGAACTGTACAATTACTCTGCTTCTTATTTTTACTCTGTTCCATCTGCCCCTTTTAAAAGAAAGAGAGGGAAAGGGTGCCTTGATGTGATGAATGGCTCCTGATCCAAGGAACTGGAACTACCCCTCCTATTTCATGGGCACTGTAGGCTCCTACAAATGGTCATGATAGGGAAAGTTTTCGAGAGAAAACTGGACCTGATCTCCTGCAAATGCCTGATCAGCCAACTGGTGATGGCTATGTGGGTTTGCAGACTAATGACATAAAACACCCGGATGACCAAATGGTCCACAAATGGGCCTGACCTAAAGCTGGGCTGCGAGGGTACAGTTATGAAATCAGTCACAGGTATGTCACGAGGACAAGTATGATGATAATAAAAAATTCACCATCTGCTTTTGAATACAGTGGCAGATATTCATATTTTTTATTCATATTCATATTTCTTTTACCCAGTAAATTATCAAGTGTAATGAAAAGGCAAAAACCACCACAACCACCTCAGGACCACCACCACAACCACCTCAGGCACCCCCACCACAACCACCTCAGGCACCACCACCACAACCACCTCAGACACCACCACCACAACCACCTCAGGCACCACCACCACAACCACCTCAGGCACCACCACCACAACCACCTCAGCACCACCACCACAACCACCTCAGGGACCACCACCCCAACCACCTCAGGCACCACCACCCCAACCACCTCAGGCACCACCCCACAACCACCTCAGGCACCACCACCACAACCACCCCAGGGACCACCACCACAACCACCTCAGGCACCACCCCCACAAACCACCTCAGGCACCACCCCCCATAACCACTCAGGCACCACCACCCCAAAACCCCCTCAGGCACCACCACCACAAAACCCCCTCAAAGGGACCACCACCACAACCACCTCAGGCACCCCACCACAACCACCTCAGGTCACCACCCCAACACTTTGACACCCCCAACCATTTAGGCACCACCACCACAACCACTTTAGGCACCACCACAAAACCCCTTTAGGCACCACCATACCAGCACTGCAGCACACCTCAGGCACACCACACAACCCCCTCAGGCACCCCTGTAACAACCACTTAGGGCACCACCATAAAAAACCACTGTAACAACCACCTCTACCACTCTGGATGAGTGTACAGATGAATCAACCTTTCAACTTCCAAGAAATACCTACAGCAACACATCAGTTATTTACATTAACAAAATCAAAACTTGAGTACTGTATAGTATTATTTTAATATATATTAGCTAATGAACTTTTTTACAAAAAAAAAATAGTGGCATTCACAGTGTTTGCATTGACTAAGACCTCTAGGAACATATCCCTGCTAGTACATAAAGGTTGCAGTTCTGGTCTGCATTACTATTTTTATAATCATGGGGTGCACATAAACCCATAGGGACACTTATTTTAATCAGGGAGAAGTGCTAAACCCAAAAGAGTCATATAGGGAAGGTCAGAACAATAAAATTAGCTAATTTGCTTATGAAAAAAAGTACATTTATAGTTTGGTCGAGTGTAAAACAACATGTAAGCATTGATTCAACTAGGTTATTAACAAATTGCTCTGCCACCTTCACAAGTGAAAACTAGCCTCTTTCTGGGCTTATTTTGACAAATATGAAAAAGACATTTTTAAAATAACTGTAGATCAAAAGGAAGCGTTGGTATTCTCAAGTTCAAGTTTTGCCTGCAGTATTTGTTGGGTGAAAACACCTGGCAGAAAGTTCTCGGCAGATGTGGCACTGCTAAACAATGTGGCGAAAATGTTTTTTGGTCTTATACAAAAATTATCTGTCGATCAATCTATTTTGTTAAACGGGGCCCTGTAGTGAGGGAAAGTGGAAAATGACATATAGGTCATTTAAAGAATACTTTTTACCACAGAAGTATATAAGATAAGATAAGATTTCGTTCGGATTTTTAAACCCGGAGGTTAGCCACCCAGGATAACCCAAGAAAGTCAGTGCGTCACGAGGACTGTCTAATTATTTCCATTGGGGTCCTTAATCCCTTTTCCCCCAGGAAAGCGACCCCCACCAGTCGACTAACACCCAGGTACCTATTTGCTGCTAGGTGAACAGGACAACAGGTGTAAGGAAACGTGTCGAAATGTTTCCACCCACCGGGAATTGAACCCGGGCCCTCCGTGTGTGGAAGCGGGAGCTTTAGCCACCAGGCCACCGTTCAATGTTCCAACGAGTACTGAAAAATACTAACCCACTGTACCATTCTGAAGCAATTTTGTAATTCTGTTTTATGAGGTATTGATCAGAAAGAAAAACTTATTATACAAACTGAATACCTTCTTAAATTTGCTACTAGACAGTACATTTGTGTGAGAGAGCTAATCTTATAAGGATTATATAGTGGCTAATAGCCACTGGTGCACTACAGTTGAAAATAGCTTTCCAATAAGCACACACAAGTCCCTAAAATGCAAACCCTCTTTAACCCCATCCTCTAACTGTTTCCTGTCTTTCATTCCAGATTTACACACCTCTTCATCATCCTGTCACTCTCCATCATGCACAATCACATTCAACAGAAAAAAGGCAACATAATTGACATTTTTCCTATCTCAACTAATATCCCTTTCTCCAATGGGCAACAAGGTCAGCTTAAGAAATGGTTTTAAAACTCTGCCTGTCTCCCACAGGTAGGGTGACCCGATAACGAAGAAAGCACTTTCACTATCTCTCATTCAACCACTGTCTTGCCAGAAGGGCACTAACATGACAGTTCAGATAACCATCCAAACTGCAACATCCTCACCCATCTTTTAGAGTGCAGGTACTGTACTTCCCACCAACAGGACTTTAGTCCGGCTATCTGGTTTCCCTGAATCCCTTCATAAATGTTACTTTACTCACTCCAACAGCATGTTAAATCGTAAGAACCACTTGCCTCCTCTCACTCTTTAGGAGTGAGAGGTACCTGGGTGTTAGTCAACACTTCCTTCCCTCCACTCCAGATTTATATGCTCTCCTAGTCATCCTATTTTTCATCCTCTATAAATGTTCAAACCACTTCAATAACCCCTCTTTAGCCCTATTTTTCCATGCATTGTAATTACAAAACACAACTAGTGCTTTGGAAAATTCATAATTTTTGATTATCGGAACATGAGTATTGAAAATATGGTCTTAATAAAATTGGCAATTTTTATTTTCAGATGTTTTTCTCATTTCTAAAAAAAAAAAAAATCTGACTAGAAGCATGATACAAATACACGTAATATGTATTTTTGAAGGATACAGTTTAAAAGCTAAACATGACATGTAATTTACTCTTATAGAGTTGAGCTCTTGTTATCTTTCCTCCTTCTTATCTCTCTTTTCTTTCTATTGAGGCAACTCTTTACTATTATACTTGGTTTATCAAACTTATCTCACATCATGTGGAGATGTTTTACTGATCAAGATGTTATTGGGAGTATAGTATTTATTGTGCCACACTGTGCAAACATTAAAAAGTGTCAAATTTTGCACATGCAACACTGTGCAACTGTATATATGACTCTTATAGACAAGCTGAATATTGAAATATGATACTTAACACTGGGTGTCCGTAGCTCGATCGTTAGTGCACTCAACTCACACACTAACGTCCAGGGTGCTAATTCCTGCGGTACGGCTGGAAAACATTAGGGACGTGTTTCCATAAGACACTGCTGTCCCTGTCCCTGTTCACCCATCAGTTTAAAATGGGTACTTGGGTGTTAGTCGACCGGTTGTCGGTCGCATCCTGGGACAAAACTGACTAATTTGCCCGAAATGCTGTGCATAACAAGCGGTTTTCTATATAGTAGTATGTCACTGACGTCAGCTAGATCTTATACCTTGTACAAGTACTTGGAGTATATAAAGATATCATTATTATTATTATTATTATTATTATTATTATGCTGAGCATACATCCAGGAGATTTGTTCACCTTTACGGACACCTCTGTTGTCAGAAACCTTTTTTATCAATGGTAAAAATAGAGTAGGAATATAAATGTTTGATGTACAGTACAAAAATATATTACTCTAAAATGCAGAAAAATAATAATTCCTGGAAGAAAATCTGCATGTTTTGTAGCTTAATTTGATGTATTATGAGACATATATGAAATAAATTACAATGGATTAAGTTTAGTATGGTTGATGATTATTAATGCATTAATGAGGAAGTACTAAACCCATAATGGACATGCAGTGCCTGTGGAATGGGGGGTAATTAAACTTAACTCATGGAAGGGTAATGTAGCTTCAACCACGGAACTGATCCTTCTCAGTTAATGAAAACACTATACAGTGGACCCCCGCATAACGATTACCTCCGAATGCGACCAATTATGTAAGTGTATTTATGTAAGTGCGTTTGTACGTGTATGTTTGGGGGTCTGAAATGGACTAATCTACTTCACAATATTTTCTTATGGAGAAAAATTCGGTCAGTACTGGCACCTGAACATACTTCTGGAGTGAAAAAATATCGTTAACCGGGGATCCACTGTATAAAGTATATCTACCATCCACTGTTAAAATCTTAAAAAAATGATTACTTAGGCATTTAGTTGCCTGACAAAACTGTACAACTATTTATTTATGGTACAAGAAAAAAAAATGTATCAGGTTTACAAACATAACCATTTCTCTTATTAAATATTATTAATAGTTATATTTAACAAATAAATACAATAAAAACACCTTTCACTCAAAAAATACAATATTTATCAAATTATTTTCAGTCACCACAGTTACATAAAATGTCTTGGCCATACTGAATTACAAGGTGACTCCAGTCTCATTTCAAGTACCCATTAGCTGGACAAGTACCATTAGCTGGACAAGTTTGGATCTTAATCTTTTCCTGAGTTGCTACTTGCTAGCTTAATGGTGAGAATGGAACAGGAAACCAACCATTAAACATTTTCTGCTTGTCCTGTTATACATGTATATATATCATTATACATATGTATCTTTTGTCCTGTTGTATATATATCATTGTATGGTGCAATTATTTAAAAAATTAGGAAGAGGGTAAGGCCTAGGGATTGGCGAGGCATCATAGTTCCTTTGTAAAAGGCAAGGGGATAAAAAAAAGGCAAAAATTATGGGGGGGAAAAGTCTTTTGGGTGTACCGGAAAGTGTATGGTAGATTTAAATGAAAGAATTAAAGTAAGACGGAGAATAGGATAGCGATGGCAAGGGGGCTTTGGGAAAAGGTGGGGGTTGTGGACCAGGTGTTTACAGTGAAACATATAAGTGAACAGTATTTAGATAAGGCTAAAGAGGTTTTTTGTGGCATTTATGGATTTGGGAAAAAAAGGGTATGACAGGTGGTAGGGGGGCAAGTGGGAGATGTTGCAAGTGTTTTGGGGTAGGGGGTGGTTCTGAAAACTGAAGAGTTTTTTATTGAGGATAGTGAGGCCAAGTTAGAGAGTAGGGAAAAAAGGGGGAAATTTTTTTCCCCTAAAATAGGCCTTAACAAGGATGTTGATGTACCGTGGTTTTTAATATTTTATAATGGGGTTGTAAAAGAATAAACAGGGTCTTTCAAGGGCGTGGAGTTAAAAGAAAAAGAACAAACAAAGTGGGAGTTGTCACAGCTCTCTTTGCTGATGACAATGGCTCTTTGGGGGATTCGAGAGAAATTGCAGAATTGGTGGATGAATTTGGTAGGGTGTGCAAAAGAAGAAAATTAAAGGGGAAAACAGGAAAGAGTAAGGTTTTTGGGATAACAAAAAGATTAGGTGATGAAATTTTAATATCAATTTTGGAGGGAGAGAGTATGGAGGAGGTGAACGTATTCAATTTTTGGGAGGGGACGTGTCAGCGGATGGGTCTATAAAAGATGAGGTAATCATAAATTGAAGGGAAAAAAAGGTGAGTGGTGCATTTAGGATCTGTGGGACAAAGAACTTTGCCCTTGGAGGCAAAGGGGGAATGTAAAGGTATAGTTTTACCAAGCCTTATAGGGGTGTAAGCGTGGGTGATGAATGTTGCAGCGGGGAAAAGGGCGGAGGCAGTGGGATGTCATGTCTGGGGGCAATTGTGGTGTGAAAAATGCAAGAATTCTAGTTTGGAATTTGGAGGGGGTGGGGGGGATTCCCAAAAAATGTTTGCCCAAGGGCTGAGGAGGGGGTTGGGGGTGGTTCGGACATGTAAGAGAATGGAGGAAACAAATGACTTCAAGAGTGTATCAGTCTGTAGGGGAAGGAAAGGGGGGTAGGGGTGGGCCTGGGAAAGGTTGGAGGGGGGGGGTAAAGGGGGTTTTGTGTGCAGGGGCTTGGACTTCCAGCAGGCATGCGTGAGCGTGTTTGATAGAGTGAAGGAGACAAAGGGTTTTTTAATACTTGACTCTGTTGGAGTGTGAAAAGAAACATTATGAAGGGATTCGGGGGAAAACCGGAGGCCGGGACTTGATTTGGGAGGGGAAGTACAGTGCCTGCACTCTGAAGGAGGGGTGTTAATGTTGCAGTTTTAAAAATGTAGTGTAAACACCCTTCTGGCAAGACAGTAGGAGTGAATGATGGTGAAAGTTTTTCTTTTTCGGGCCACCCGTTGGTGGGGAATGGGGCCGGTGTGATAATAAATAAAATAAAAAATGTTTATATACTTACTTTATATGCCTTTTAAATCGGCAATTAATATATATAGATTGTGAAAAAAGGGTACATGCACTTTTGATAATAAATGTTGCGCAGTTTTGCATGGCAGTACAAATAAAGGAAATTATAAAAATTTTTTCTCTAAACAAAAAAACTGTTTCCCTTAAAAAGATCTGGCTGTACATGAAAAAATTTAAAAAAGAAAAAAAACTTTTTTCCCTAAGAATCAGCTTGTCGTTATGACTAACCACAATTATCAAAAAGAAAAAAAACAACTCATGGAAAAACCCTACACACACTGCAGTATCTACTTTAAACAAACCCAAACAATATTTAAGAGAGAAAACCCTGAGTTCTATGATGCATACAGCGGTTAAGGGCTCTTGATATTGATCTAAATATTTTTTTGCGCTTGAGTTTAAATGTGCTGTAACCGGCCTTTTGGGGTGCCCCAAAACTCTGATGAAAGATGAAGCGCACCTGGCAACTCAAATTTCTCCAATTTGGCTGGAACAGATTACAATTTGCTATAGGTTCAAAAAAAATTTTTTCAGTATTACAGTATGGTAACTGGAAATACTATTATTATATTTATGGAGAGGCTAAACCTGAAATATGGTGGGGAAGTGGGAGGATGATGGGTGTGGAAGAAATGGTGTGTGTGTGTGTGTGTGTGTGTGTGTGTGTTGTGTGTGTGTGGGTTTGTGTGTGTGTGTTGTGTGGTGTGTATGTGTGTGTGGTGTGTGTGTGTGTGTGTGGTGTGTGTGTGTGGTGTGTGTGTGTGTGTGTGGTGTGTTGTGTGTGTGTGTGTGTGTGTGTGTGTGTGTGTGTTGTGTGTGTGTGTGGTGTGTGTGTGTGTGTGTGGTGTGTGGGTGTTGTGTGTGGGGTTGTGTGTATGTGTGTGGTGTGGTGTGTGTGTGTGTGTGGTGTGTGTGTGGTGTGTGTGTGGGGTGTGTGTGGTGTGTGTGTGTGTGGTGGTGTGTGTGTGGTGTGTGTGTGGTGTGTGTTTTGGGGTGTGTGTGTGTGGTGTGTGTGTGTGTGTGGTTGTGTGTGTGTGTGTGTGTGTGTGTGTGTGGTGTGTGTGTGGTGTGTGTGTGGATCACCTGAGAGGCTGGGGGATCAGAAGCTATGAGCAAATGGGCCACTTCGAGGTCAACTACACTGCTCATTACCAAATTTGCAATTCCTGGCTTCTGTTCTGTCGACTGTGCACAAAAAACTGCCTATTCAGTTATCAGAGCTACCCAAATAAAGCACCAACTTTAAATTTATAAAACCCCAAAAATAAAGATTATAGGTTTTCCCAACTACTACAGCAGCCTTCTTTCTGTTCAGTAATCAGGTATCTTTTATATAACACTTGCTGTACATTTTTACCCAGAAACACAAAAATCAAAGCTTTACCAAATTTCTCAGCTAAAAAAAATCTAGCTAAAAATGACTGGTCATGGTTTAGCCCATTCCAATAAAATGAAGCAGCCTAATAAACATACAAAACAGACTGGATGAGAGAAGGGGAAGGGTAATAGGGCCCTTACTCTTCCTCAATAAAAATGTCAAAAATAAAAATTTCTGCAATTTTAAGGCCCATTTCAACAGATAACCGAAACAGTCAGTAAAACCATGAAACCATACTCTAACATGCCCCAAAGTGCTATTTTACCCTTTCAGGGTCCACAGGCGAAATTTCAAATTGCACACTGGGGTCCAAGAATTTTCAAAAAAAAAATTTTGTTATTTTTCTTATGAAATGCTAGAGAATCTTTTTTTGAAGGTAAATAAAACAAAAAGTACAAAATTTAATGGAAATTGACAAAATTATGCTCTCGCGAATTTTGATGTGTCATGATATTTACGTATTCGGGGATTTGCCGACTTTGACTCCCATTTTAGGCCCATTACATTATTCCACTTGACCAAATTTTTAGCTATTTCACTGGGATTACTTCTTTCTATCGATTGAGCACAAAAAATTGCCAACTCAACTGTTTCAACTACAAAATAAAGTAATCGGAAATTAGCAAATTTGTCCAATCTAATGCAAAGTTCAAAATATTCTAATTTCAAAATAAGGGCCAGAATAAACAATGCAGACATTCCTGGCACTAACTAACAATTACTCTGTTCATTAGTTACAAATTTTTTAGGCTTTACAAATGAATTTCATTTTGATTTTTTATTCAATAATGAATTTTTATTCAAACCAAAAAATATAAGATTTACTGTTATGCAATATTGTAATAACTGTAAAATAATACAACCACATTTGTAAATGTATATTGACCCACCAGCTGGTGTGTATTAGATGTATGAGGTCATTTGTTTACTCTTGAACATTGGCAAAAATTTTTAAAATTTCTGCTTCTTTGAGCTCAGTTTCAAGCAATTTCCATTACTAAAACCAATCAAAATCTTCTCTATTTCTGTAAAAATATCTTCCATTCTATCAAATGAGACCCAAAAAATCGCAAATACAACTATAAAAAATATATGAAAAGACACTGCAAAAACGTGTTTAAATCGAAAATTACGGTCTCAGTTTTTTTTTCTCATTATGCACTGTGTGCTGCAGGGTTTGTTTTATGTGGTGCACACATACCCCCATAGATGTATTCTTTCATATCTAAGCCCAAATTTACCGTTCACAGCTTATCAGAGTGATCTGAGCTCATGGCGTGATCTACGGTTTGGACCCTCTACGTATAGCCATAGATCTACGGGACGGACCCTGAAAGGGTTAAACCAAACAAAAGATATAGGTTAGCAGTTCCCATTATGTACTGAGTGGGGCAGATTTTTTTATATACTATACATACCTGCCACACAGACCCATTCCCCTCATGTCTTGGCCAAAATTTATGATCATAGCATAATTGAGGGTGGCATGATTAAAATGTAGATAAATACAAAAAGGCACAATACCGTGATTGGAACAATACACAAATAACCCGCACATAAAAGAGAGAAGCTTACGACGACGTTTCGGTCCGACTTGGACCATTGAGTGTACTGAAAGGATTAATCAAATCAGATACAGTGGACCCCAGTTTTTAGGCCGGTTTGGTTATCGGCCAACTCGGTTATCGGCGGGTTTTTCGGCGCCCAGTTATTGGTTGCTCGCTCGGTTATCAGCTGTTTTGGACGCGTCCATCCGCCGGCTGGGGCAGCTTGCGTTTCATTTTGGCTTTGTCTTCGGTGGCTGAGGAAGCTTCTGCTCATACATCCAAACATTTCGCTTGTTTACCATTGTTTTTAGTGGTTTTTCTTGCAGTGCAACTGTGAAATAAGTAAAGATGGCTCCAAAGAAAGTTCCTAGTAAAGTTCCTGTGGTAAAGAAAGTGAGAAGTGAAGTGATAGAAAAGTTTGAGAGTGGTATGAAAGGGGGTGGAACTTGCCAGGATGTACAGCAAGAATAAATCAACAATTACATCCATCCTGGCAAAGAAAAAACAAATCAAAGATGCTAATGTTGCAAAAGGAGTAACTTTTCTAACTAAACAATGGACACCAATAATGGAAGAGTTATTATTATTGTGGATTATGGAAAAAGAATTTGTGGGAGACTGTTGTGGAGTCTTATTGTGAGAAGGCAAAGCAGTTGCATGAGGATCTTGCAAAGAAAATGCCTGGAACAAGTGCTGCAGTTTGTGAATTTAGGGCCAGCAAAGGATGGTTTGATAGATTTAAGAAGCATAGTGGCATACACAGTGTTGTAAGGCATGGTGAGGCAGCAAGTTCTGACAAATGTACGGCTGAAAAGTTTGTTCATGAATTCCAGGACTATGTAAAGGGTGAAGGATTCGAACCCCAACAAGTGTTCAGTTGTGACGAAACAGGCCTGTTTTGGAAGAAAAAGCCAAAAAGGACCCACATTACCCAGGAGGAAAAGGCACTGCCAGGACACAAGCCTATGAAAGACAGGCTTACTCTTTTGTTGTGTGGTAATGCTAGTGGGGATTTCAAAGTGAAGCCTTTACTCATGTATCACTCAGAAAATCCCAGAGTGTTCAAGAAAAACAATGTCATGAAGAATAGACTGTGTGTGATGTGGAAAGCTAATCATAAGGCATGAGTCACAGGCAAATTTTCAAAGAGTGGGTTAATGATGTGTTTGGCCCAAGCGTGAAAAAATACCTCCTGGAAAAGAAACTGCACTCAAGTGCCTCCTGGTACTGGACAATGCTACTACACATCCTCCAGACTTGCAAGACCAAGTGTTTAGGGACTTCAGTTTCATCACAGTGAAGTTCTTGTCTCCTAACATCACTCCTCTCCTCCAGCCCATGGACCAGCAGGTCATTTCTAACTTCAAAAAACTCTACACAAAAAGCAGTGTTTGAAAAGTGCTTTGAAGTGACCTTGGACACTCAGGTGACCCTAAGAGAGTTCTGGAGGAATCACTTCACTATCCTCCATTGCATAATCCTTATAGTAAGGTTTGGGGAGGGGGTAATGTCCAGGACTTTGAACTCTGCTTGGAGAAAACTGTGGCCAGATTGTGTCCAAGAGAGGGATTTTGAAGGGTTTGAGGCTGACCCGACCCTGACCCTGCTGACCCTGTGGACTCTATTGTAGCACTGGGAAAGTCCATGGGGTTGGAGGTGAGTAGCAAGGATGTGGAAGAGTTGGTGGAGGACCACAGGGAAGGGCTAACCACTGAAGAGCTGCAAGAGCTTCATCTCAAAGAGGAAACACCACCCTGACAAAGCTGAAACACGCCATAACTGCAACATGTTTAGTGACAAAACCCTGCCCCACTTCAGGAAATCTTAAAGGATTAAGGATTAAGGATTAAGACGACGAGAGCTGTCGTGAGATGGGAAGGAAGAAGGATAAGGAAGGATGGAAATAACTGGAAAAGGGTGGGAAGGAAAGGAAGAGGAGGAATGAAGGCAAGTGGCCCAACCACTTTGGGATATGTGGTACCAAGTACTGGAAGCGTAGATGGAGAGGCTTGAATGATGACGTTGCTTGGTTCTCTAGGAGAGGATGGCGAAGGCAGCGGCAGGAGGTTGAGACTGTCAGTAGGCAGCAAGCAGGACGAGTTATTTTTTCATTAATGCTGTTATCAATGTGTGAAATTTTGTTTTAGAGAGTTGTATCACATTTTTGGGAGCTCTGTAGAAGAGTTCATTGTTTGAAGTTGGTGGATTATCTGTTCAACTTTAGGGTATGGCGTTTCATCGGTGGTGTAAAGTTGCAGTTTTTGTCTTTGAGATGTTTGGGCGAGTGTTCTAGGCGATGCATTGGGCTGGGGCAATGCTTCATGGTGTAGAACATGAGTCCTTTGTGTTTAGCCCATAGTGTGCCAAGTAATCGACGTGGTCTAGGTGGAGAAGGCAGTGGTGAAGTTGAGGAAGGTGGTGGTGCTTAGTTTTCAGCTTCAGTGTGCGAATTAGATGTTTCTGGTGAAAGGGCTTCTGATTGGTTGGATTCAGTAAAGGGTGGTGGCGTGGAGGCTTCTCATTGGCCGCTTTTGGATTGACGTCACTAGTTGGTGGTATTGATGGAACTTCTGCAGAAGAGTTGGTGATTAAGTCTTTGGGTGAATCTGAGAATTTCTTTAGAAGGTGGAGATGCTGGAAATGTAAATGATGGCATGTTTTTTAATGCAAATAACTCGTTGAGGGTAGAGTTAAAGGATCCAGGCACAGCCATGTTTTGCATGTGAGCGTATAGTAACAGTAATGAATCTTCGTTACGTCACATGCTGGGGGAGTGATGGTGGTGGTGGTGGTGGTGGTGGAGGCGGGCCCGAGTAGATGCTTGAAGTAAAATTTTTAAGTGTCAGCTTGCAATTTTGCAATTGCGGCATACGTTGGTGTGCTGTTGGTAGATTTTTTCTTGTTGCATCTTGTTTTTCTTTATAATATCCTTTCTTGTAGGACATTTTGCTGCTAATGTATGGTATCATTAATTTTGCAGTTTTAAACACGCTGGTTGTGTTGGAGCAGCACGGTACAGGAACTGAAGGTGTGTCCCTCACTACCACATGTAGTGGGAGAACTTCTTGTCTTTTGCTAGACATGCTTTGGTGGTGTGAAGATAAGAAAAACAGTTCCAGCAATGTTGGATGTAGTGGTATCTCTCTGCTTTTATGTAGGTGGAAATGATGTAGTAGTAGTAAACAGCAAGACTTCGTTCAAAGTGGTAGCAGCCATGTTTTACGTCAGTAAAGGTGACCTTGAGCATAGCCCGTTGCATTCGGGTTTTTGGTAATGTTATCAACAGTAGCCCAAGTATTTTGCATTTCAATGGATGACTTGAGTTCAGCAATTGATTGAGAAGTCAGAATCTTGTCCAGTATTTTTAGGAATACTGATTTTCTTGCCCTGGGGGCAGGAGAGGATGTAACAGTAAATCCTTGAGCATAAAGTAGTGGTGGCTTTTGTAGTGAGTAACTTCTCTGCTTCAGCACACGTGACATACAACAATAAATGCTTCTTTCAGTGAAAAAATAGCATTGAATTTCACTTGCAATGCTTCCTGCACAACAGTTGCAAGGGCAAGCTTCGTTGAATCATCACGGTACCATTTTTTTGGCTTGATCTTTACACGATTTGCGTAACTCATCATGTAAGTCAAGAAGATTACGTTGGTAAAGGTTCCCCTCCCCAACGGGGATTGTAGGGAGACTGAGTAAGTAAGGAGAGTTGCTACGACCTGCCGAGTCGAGAGTCAAGAGCAGAATCTCTTTCAGGGTTTTTCCGATGTACTAGTACGGCTTACGCACCAGAGTTACTGACTTACTAGAACGCCTAAATTCTAATGCCTTCAAATCTAGTGAGAGAAAGCTGGTAGGCCTATATATGAAAGAATGGGTTTATGTGGTCAGTGTGCACAGTATAAAAAAAAATCCTGCAGCAAACAGTGGCACAATGGAAAAAAAACTCCAACCATGTTTTTGGTTTAAAACAACATTTATGGTTGTATTCTAGTTTTCCTGGTCTCATTTTATAGAATGAAGACATATTACAGAAATTGAGATGATTTTGATTTGGGTTTCATAATGAAAAGTACTTTGAAAATTGAGCTCAAAGTAGCAGAAATGTTCGATTTTTGCCAAAGTTCAAAAGTAAAAAAAATCATGCCAAGCCCTCCAATACACTCAACTGGTGAGTCTAATATTCTTTCACAAGTGCACTGATATTATATATAAACCCTTTCTACACCAAAATTCTAAATGTTGGACAGAAAATAACCATGCGACATATAAACTAAATAATGTGGATCTTAACACTACTGATTGCAAAAGGATTTAGGAGTTCTGGTTCCTACACTAATGCAGTAGTCTGCATAACAGCAAATCTTCTATTTTTTTGGAATAAAAATTCAAAGTGGAAAGCAAAAGAGATGTAAGATGGGCCTGGGGATGTGACTAATGAACACAGAGAAAATGTTATTTTAGTGCCAGGAATGTCTGTCTTGCTTATTCTGGACCCTATTTGGAAATTGGCATCTTCTGAAATTTGTGTGAAATTGGCAAAATTGCCAATTTCTGACCACTTAAATTGGATACTTGATGGGTGGTTTCTTGTACTCATTCGATAGAAAAAATAGAGTTCTAGCAAAAATAGATACGATTCTTGTTGACTAGTACACTGAAATTGGCCGAAAATAGGGCTCAAAGTGGGCGAAATCGCCGATGTGTAAACATTGAGACCGGTAACTTTGCGAGAGCATAAACTCTGTAAGTTTTTCATCAAATTTCAAATTTTGGTGTCATTATGATTGGGGAAAAGAATCTCTACCATTTCATAAGAAAAAATAATTTTTTTTTTTCCGAAAAATTTCAACCCTGAGAACGAGTTTAGGAGAGGGCCCGCTCGACCCTCAAAGAGTTAAGGGGTTAATGAAAATATTATTACCACAATTAGCATTTATTTGTCACCTACCTTTTTTTCCTGTTGCTAAGAGTTCCTGTAGTACAGCATTGCTTATATCTTATCCAAACACAGTTTCTCTCTTCGAACATCTTCCTTTCCTAGAGATCGTGCTAAGTCTTCTAGATTTTTTTGAACAGGACTGACAATTGGGCCACGACATTGTTTTTTTTTATGGGTCAGCATAAACACAAACATTTTCTACATATGGACACACTTTTAGCTCAGATTCTACTTTCCCTAGAGAAACATACTCCCCGAACTGAAGCTTCACAAGGTCCTTTTTACGATCTAAGAATAGTGAGAGAAAAGAAGTAAAAATTAAAATATTTTAAACCATTAATAACAAATAAATATTGAATGTATACAAAATTTCCCAAACCTGATACCATAATGAATTATTATTACTATTATTAAACTGAATTAAGTGCTAAAACACATAAAGGTCATACAGCACTTTCTGTAAAGAAAAACTTGCAAACTGGTGTCTCCAGTCAAATGTTTTAAAAATGACAGCTGAACCAAAATTTTTTTTTTAAAAATCCCGAGATACTATTATTATGTTAAGGTTTTCTGGTTCTAGTGATCTTCATCCTGAAACCCAGTCTCATATCAGGTTTCCTAAACTGGAAACTAAATAAAACCAAAAGAAACTCTCCAGAAACATACAGGAAAGAAAATATCAGTGCATTCCCCATGTAAGTAAAAGTCTGCAAACTTACATACACATAAATTGCATTTGCTGAAGCCGTGGTGAAGAGAGATGAGCAGGACACAGTTGGCAACAACACAGGGTTGTAAACACAATAGTTTACTATAAATCAGTACAATATTGTAATGCTTTGGCACTAAAGAATAATGGAGGTATTTCAATCAAGAAACTGACATATGAAGCAAGGAGGATTTAAAAATAGAGACCCAAAGTTTTCCCTGGCCCCAAAGAAAAATTTTTTTCCAAGAAATTTCCCAGTGAAATTTAGAAAAAAAATTGCCTTTTTTTTTTTTAACCCTTTTTTTTTTTTTAAACCAAAAATTGGGGGCCCAACCCCCCCCAAAGGGCCCGGGGTGGCCCAAAAAGGAAAAATTTTTTCCCCCATAAATTCCCCTCCTTTCCGGGGGCCCCTTCCCAAGGGGTGGGGGGCCTTTCCCCAATTATATTTTAAAAAACCCTGAAAAAATTTAACACCCCCCCCTTCCCCTGTTTTTTAACAAAAATTTAAAAAAAAATTATAAATCAACAAAAAAAAACACAATAAGGGAAAATTTTAAAATAGGGGGGAAAACCGGGTTAAATTTTTGAAAAAAACCAAAACGGGAAACAATTATAAAAAAAGGGTTTTTAAAAAAAAAATAAAAGTTTTCCGTTTTAAATTGCGAGTTTAAAAAATTTTAACCCCTCCTCACTTAAAACCGACGGGGGGTTTCCCCGTTCCTAAAAACCAAAACATCTTAAACAAATTTTTTTTAGCTAAGTGGGGGAAGAAAAACTAAAAAATTTTTTAAAGTTTTTTTTGTGCCCCAAACCCAACCCTTTTGATATTTGTTTTAAAAAGGGTAAAACCTTTTGGCCCCAAAATTTAACCTGGATTTCCCCGGGGGGGGAGGAGGGGTTTGGGGGGTCAATGCCCCCGGGGCCCCGGCCCCCCCCTAGCCCAAAGGCCCTCATGGGGGACCCAGGGCCCCTGTTTTTAAAAACCAAAGGCTTTTAACTGCTGGCCGCACCCCAAGCGGGGCCCCGAAACCAAACCCCAAAAACCCCCCGGTTGGGCCCGGGTTTAACGGGCCCTTTTGGGTATTTGGGTCCAGGGGGCCTTTTCCTTGGGGAAAAACAGCCCAGGGGCCCCCCCAAATTGGGAAAACCCCCCTTTTTTGTAGGGCCGGGGAAAAGGGTAATTAAACATTTTTTTTGGGGCCTTTGGGGGACCCTTACTGGGGTTCCCCCTCTCAGGGGTACTCTTTGGCCCCCCCCCTTTCCCTTTTTCATGGGGGGAATTTTTTGCATCCCCCAAAACCGAGCCCCCAATTTTGGTTTTTTTCAAAAGGGAAAGGGGATTTTCAAAATGAAAGGTTTTTGGAAACCAACCCCCCAAAGGCCCTTTCCCCAAGTGAAAACATTTTTATGAAAATCTCTTTTTTTCCCTCCCGTTCAAAGGGAATACAGTTTAAAGGGAAAACCTTTTCCAACCCTTTCCCCCAGAAAATTTAGGTCCTTATCGAAAAACTTATTTTTGGGGCCCTTTTGGAAAAATTCCCCTTTGGGTAAAACACCCCTCCCCCCTGAAATTTGTCCCCCAAAACCCCTTGATGGGGACCCCTTTAGTGAAACACAGAAATTCCCCCCCTTAAGGGGCACAAGAAATTTTAAAAGGGGAAACATGGGGGGTTTTTTGGAAACCCCAATTTTTTTGAATTTTTTCCCCCTAACCCCCTTTTTCCCCAAATCTTTTTTTTTCCCAACCCAAAATTGAAGTAAAAATAAAAATTTTTTGTTGGGTTTTTTGAAGGAAAGGGAACCCCTCGCCCATCACCCCGCCCCCCCCAGGCCCCCCTTCACATTATTTTTTCCCAACCCCAAATTGGGTAGGGTTTTTAAAAATTTGGGGGTTTTAAAACCAGGGGACCCCTTTTTTTAAATTTTTTTCAATTTTTCCCCTTTAATTTTTGAGAAATTTTTTAAAATTTTCCCCTTGGTATTTTTTTTAAATGAAAAATATACAGAAAAAATTTGAAAACTGAAAAATTGGGGAAAAAAAAACCCAAAATAGGGGAAAAATAAAGCTCAAATTTAAAACCTTTTTAATTTAAAAGGAAATAAAAAACGGGCCCAAAAGACCCCCCCCCCGCCCCGTAAACCGAAGGAAAATCGGTAAAAAAAGAAACAAATTTAAACGTTCCCTAAGGGGGGAAAGGGGGGCCCGGGGAAAAAAAAAAAAATTTTTTTTTTGTAATAGAGGCTTTTAAAACCCCCAAAAAAAATTTTTTTTTGGGGCAACCTTTTTTTCCCAAATTCCACCAAAAATCCCCAGAAACGGAACCATCGTCGACCACTTCACGCAAAAAACTTCCTTCGCTTCGGGGGTTTCTTATAGAAACCATTTGAAAATATTTGCTCCCCCTAGTTCGAAGAAAGAACAAATATTTTTTAAAAAAGATATACTGATTAAAAAAAGAACAAATGCATTTTGACAATACATTTTATATAGTAAAAAATTAATGGAAAAAAATTTAAAAATTTGGTGGAAAAAAACCCCTTTTTTATGATCAGATAGTACAGTATTTGCCCTGTGGGCTTATTTTTAAAAAATTTTGCAGTTTTTCCCAGTGGAAAACGGGCAACAACAATTTTAAACCAAAATGGAGACTCAAGGACCCCAGGGGAAAAAAGGGCCCATTTTTGTCTGCCCTTTTTTGATTTTTTCCTAGGAAATCTAAAACAAATCTATTATGTATTTTTAATTTTAAAAACTGTTTTTAATGTGTACCTAAAAAACTTATTTTTAATTACTGAACACTTTTAATTTTTAGCCCTGCAATTCAAATTTCCCAATTCATTATATTACAAAATTTTAAAACCCTTTAAAAAAAAAGAAAATAAAAATTTTTAACTAAAAAGTGTTTTTTAAAAGAATTTTTTTTAAACCTTTATATTTTAAAATTTTTTTCAAAAAAATTTAAAAAAATTCATTTTTTTTAAGGGAAAACACAATCCTCTCAATCATGAAAAATGTCCACAATTTTAAAAAAGCCCTGTACATCTATTTAAAAAATTTTTCTATTCTTGGCTATATTTTAAAATCTTCTGGTCCAAAATTTACAGCACAGTAGGACCCCCATTTTTCCGCGGTCTGGTATCCAGTTTACTGTGACCCGAAAAAAACCTTTTAAAATTTTGCTTAAAAAAGGGCCTCAAGGCACAAAAGTATTGATGGTAGAATTCTTCAAAGCCTAAGAGAAGCGTGAAGCACTTCACATCAGGGGAAAAAAGTAAAACCCCCCAACCTTTTGTGCTTTTTTTAACCATTAAATTTTACAATATGTATGAAATAGGCCTTAGTATGGGTTCACTATTATCCGAGGTTTTCAGAAATCCATGGCGGGGTCCTTGGACTGAAATCCCCCAGGGAAAACCGGGGATCCTTCTGAAAACGGTTTTCGGGGTTTAAAGATAAACTAGGGGTGAAGTCTTTTTTAATAAAATTTTTGCTCATGATTTAAAGCAAAATATACATATCAAAGTGGGATGCCCGAAATGGGGCGGGGATGTTTTTTGTGAAGATAAGAAAAGATGATTGTGGAGTTATGAATGAGAAGAACTGGATGCCGGTTTTAAAAGTAAAAACAAAGCGAAGGGGGGGGGAGAGTTTCAGTGGGGAAAAAAAAAAGGGATTAGGTCGGGGAAATTTCAAAAAGATTTAGAGCTAAAAAAAGGTAGAAATTAATTTTTTAAAGGGGATAATTTTATGGTCGGGAAAAGGGGAATATAAATGAATTAATTCAAAGTTTATGTGGAGAAAAAATAAGGGTGGATGTGAAAATTTTGGGTTATAATAAGCATTTTTTCACCGGGAAAGAAGAGAGAAGTGAAGAGGAGAGAGAGAGTTTTGGGAAATGTTGAGGATGTTTTGGGGAGTTTTAAAAACCAAGTGTGAGAGTACTTTTGGTTGGGATTCCCAATGTTAAAGGGGGGAAAAAATTTTGTGGAGGGGGTATTAGGAAAATTTTGGGGGTGCCAGGGGGTAAAGGGAAAAAGGGGGGAACCCCTTAAAATTGGCAATGTGTAGAAAGGGGTTTTGGGTAATAAGAATACATTTTGTTTTGAAAAAGAGGATAAAAAATATACAAGGTATGATACAGCACATAATAAAAATATTTTTTAGATTAGTATTGGTGGATAAAAGGTTGATGGCAGACTTCAGGATGTAAAAAGGTTTTTTTAGAGGGGAAAACTGATATATTGGATCATTATTTAGTTGTAGCTACAGTTAAGTAAGGAGGTAAAGGGAAAAAAGGGGAAAATGGAAAAACCAAAAAAAAAAAGGGAGGTGAAAGTGTAATAACTAAGAGAAGAGGAATTTTAGGGGAATGTAACAACTATTGGCAGAAAGGTGGGCAAGTGCAATTTATGATAGGGGGGGGGGGTTGAAGGGGGTTGGAAAAATTTTTTAAAAATGCAGTTTTAGAATGTGGGGGCAAAGTTTGTTATAGGAGGGTGGGGCAGGGGGGAAAAAGGGGAGGGGTTTGGTGGAATGAAGTAAAAGGTGGGGATAAGAGAGAAAAAGGTGCTTATGAGGGGTTTTTAAACAAAGCGAAGTGAAAATAAAAAGAGCAGAGAAATATGGAAGAAGAAGAAAATGAAGAGAGGGGTGAGAAAGGGGCAAAAGGAGAGCAGATAATAGAGGGGGGAGGGGAAATTGTCAAAAAAAATTTTGATAAAAATAAGAAAAAATTTTGGGGGGGAGATAAACAAGTTAAAAAAAGCCTGGGAATGTTTGGGTTTTGTCAGTTAAAAAAACAGAGTGGGGGTTTATTTAAATGGAGGAGCTGGGGTATTGGGAAAAATGGGGGGAAATTTTATTTGGGGAAAATTTTTTAAATTCAATAAAGAAAGGAAGGGGAAAATTTTATGCACTTTTCCAGGGAGGTATGACATTTTTTAAGGACTGAAGAAAAGCAAAGGTGAGCGGGGGGAAAGGTGGGGTGGGGCTTATCGTAGAATGAAAAGGGGGTAAAGCAGCTGGAACTGAGGGAAAAAAAAAAATTCATGACAGAAATTTTAAAAAGCGGGGGGGAAATATGGGTTTTGGAGTGTTTTTTTTATTTTTTGGTTTAATAAATGTATAAAAAGGGGGGAAGGGGAACCTGGGGTTTGGGCAGAGACTTGTATGGGTTCCCCTTTACAAAAAGGGGGAAGGGGGGATAAAAGAGATTGAAAAAATTTAAGGGGGAAAATTTTAAACTGATATACCGGGAAAAAGTGTGAAGTGGGGTTATTAGTGAAAAAAATTAAAGGAAAAGACAGAGATAGGTTTCCCGGATGAGCAAGGAGGCTTTAAAAGTGGGTAGGGGTTTGTGTAAAAACAAGTGTTAACATAAAAAGCAAAAATTTTTTAAAATTTTTAGAAAAAGGGGCAGGGAATTTTCCACTGCATTTTTTTGGATTTAGTAAAGGCATATGATAAGGGGAATGGCCCACAATTTTGGCAAAATTTGCAAGTGTATGGAATAGGTAAAAAAGTTACTAAATGCTGAAAAAGAGTTTTTAAATTAAGGAAAGGACCCAGGTTAGAGTGTGTAAAGAGAGGGAGATTATTTTCCTCGAAAAACTGGGCCCTTAAAACGGGGAATTTTAAGCCCATCAGGGTTTTTTAATATTTTAAATTAGAGGGGGTTTGAAAAAATAAAAAACTAGGATTTTGGGGAAGGGGGGTGGGTTTAAAATTTAGGGGAAACAAAAAAAAAAGGTAGTTGACACAGTTTATTTTTTGCTGATGATACTGTGTTTAGGAAATTTCCCCTAAAGAAAAGTTTCAAAGGTTAGGGGAAACGAGTTTGGGAGGGTTGAATGTTTTCAGATTTTTTGGGAGTTGAGGGTGTCAGTGGTTTGGGTCTATAAAGGGATGGGGTTAAAACCATAAAAATTGGTAAAGGGAAAAAAAGGTGAGTGGGGGGCGTTGAGGAAAACGTGGGGGCCCAAAAAATTTTTGTCAGGGAGGCAAAAAAAGGGAATAAAATGAAAGTATAGTTTCACCCGCCACTTTTGATAAATTAGACACATGGGGCAACTTTTGGGGTTATCTTTATTGGGAAAACGTTCGCCACACATTTGGCTTATCAGTCCATAAAAAGGGAGAATCCCTTTAAGAACAGGAGGAGAAAGAGGTAATTTAGTCCCCCAACCTTGATCGATGTGGGGCATCCCCAATCTTGAAAAAGAATACGGCATACTGCTGAGAAGGAGCTTATAAAAACCCCCGGCAGGAGAGGTGCAGCATCATGGTCGTGTAACATTTGTTCCCCAAAGTTAAAATAGGGGGGGGGCCCAAGAATTTTGGGAAACGAAGAAAAACCCAAGTAAATTAAAATCCCAAGAAGTTGGGAGTGTCCCGACAGGTTGTAGAAGAATGGTTCAAGAACCGACATGTTTTTAAATTTTGACACAAGTGCAAACTTGGGGATCTTTTTGAGGAAAATTTTTGCCAAACAAATGGCTTCATGTCGGGGCTCTGAACCATTTATCTACAAAACCCACACTCTTTTTATGGGTTGGGGAAGCTTTGGGGTTTTAAAATTTTCAGTTGGGGGAAATTTTGGGTTTGGGGGCAGTGTAGAAGCCTGTCCCAAGGGCCCGTGTTTTTGTGTAAAAAATTTTACAGAAAATTCAGAGTGTGGAAATTAAGGAGGAGGTGTGGGTTTAATAAAAGTAATTTTTCAAGGGCCCGAAAGGGTTTTTGGGCATTTTGAGAGAATAATTTAAAGTAGAATGACATGGAGAGCATAAAATCTGTAGGGGAAGGAAGGCGGGGTAAAGGGGCGTCCTCGAAAAAGGTTTTGGGGGGAGGGGTTTTCCGGAGGGTTTTTTGGGTGAGGGGGCCCTTTGGGCTTCCAACAAGGGAGTGTGAGCATGTTTTGATAAACTGAAAAGGAACAAATGGGTTTTTGGGAAACCGAAAGAGCGCTGGAGTTGGAGCAGGGTAATATTTAGTGAAAAGATTTAGGGAAAACCGGGTTTTTTTTTATATGCCTGACTTAGTACGGGGGAAAAGGGAAGTACAATGCCTGCCCTTTAAAGGGGGGGTTTGGGATTTTTGGCAGTTTGGAGGGAATGTTTATAACTTTATATTTTGCTTCCCAAACTGTAGTATCGGATGCCTCGCAAAAACAGTGATTTTGTATGAGGAGGTGAAAGTGTTGGGAAAGATGAAGAAAGTATTTTTGGGGGGGGTTTTCTTTCTTTTTTTTGGGGCCCCCCTCCTAGGTAGGTGATGGGGCCAAATTGTTAAAAAAAAAAATAAAATTTTCAGTGCCGGATTAAGAATTTTTGGGGACCAAACAAAAAATTGGCAAAGAGCAAAGCAATTTTCCCCTTTTTTTAAAAGAAATGGGACAAGAAGAATACAAAAAAATTATAGGGGGGTAAGTCTTTGAGTAAATTTTTGGGATTTAGGGAAGTTTACAGTAAAATTAAATTTTTAAAAAAAGTAGGGGGGAAACAAAAGTAGGATTGCAGAGTAAAAGGGGGATTCAGGAAGGGGAGGGGAAGTGTAAAACCCTTTTTTAAAAAGAAGTAAATAAATGAGGCAGAAAAATCTTTGTTTTCATTTATGGATTTTTGGGAAAAACCCTAAGATAGGGGACAGAGGTAACTAGCAAACATGTTGCAAATGCTTTCAATAGGATTTTTGTTTTTAGATGGGGGCTCAGGGTAAAGGGTATGTAGAAGGGAGGGGGGAAAATATTTTCCTGTGAAAATAGGGCTAGGGCAGAGATATGTTTATATCAAACCCCAGTTTTTTAACAAAAATTTTTAATTTGGTTGTAAAAGAATGAATGCTAGGGGATTGGGAAGATGTTTTGGGGTTAAAAAGATACTGGATCTGATACAAAGTGGGGGCATCAAAGAGCTGTTTTTTCTGATAAAAAGTAATTTTTGAGACATCTGAGGACAATTTTAAAAAACTGGTGGATAATTTGGGGGGGGGAATGAAAAAAAAAAAAAAGGGAAAATTTAAAAGTAAAAAATAAAAAAAGCAAGGCAATGAGGATAAAAAAAAAATTTAGGGAATAAAAAACTGAATATCAGATTGGAGGGGGGGAATATGGAGGAAGTAGATGGGTTTTTTGAAAGATTAGGGAACCATAGAAAGATGAGGAGGGGGGGAAATGCGAGTACAGTTGGGGGACCGTGGAAAGAAAGAAAATTTTTCCTATGGAGACCAAAAAAAAAAAAACAAAGAGAAAGTACCCCGAGTAAAAGGGGGAGCAAAAAATTTCCCCATGGGTTGAGAACACCCGCAAAGAGGAGGCTAAAGACAGTGGAGATGCCATGTTTTGACAGCAATTTTTGGAACAAAAATCATGCAGAGAATTTGGAGCTTAAAAATTAAAAAGAAAATAATGGATCACTGAGGGTATAAAATTTAAATGGATAGGTGGGTTTGCGATGTGGTTTGGGAATTAAAAAGGAATGGGAGGAATTTTTGAAAAAAAAATGAAGAGGGGGTAAAAAATTTTAGGGGAAGGGAGGAGGAATTGGGGAAAACCCCAGGAATGGTTGGAAAAGGGGAAAAAAGGGCTTTGAGTTTTTTGGGGTTTTGAGCATCCCTTGGGTTGGTGTTGAAGGGGTAAATGGAGACAAGTATTTTTTTAAAGAAGAAAGCCCACTGAATTTTAAGCACAGTAAACTTTTGAAGATATTCAAGAAAACCGGTTAGTCAAACAGTGGGCCCGCATGCTGAAGGAGGGGGGGGGGGGATGGGTGCAGTTAGAGGGTGATCCCGAACGTGATAAGCATACTTTCTGGCAAAAAAGTGATTAAAAAGAATGATGATGAATGCAAATTTTTTTTCTTAGACAAACCCGCCTTGGCAGGAGAAGGCCAACTGGGGGAAAAATAAATACAGTGGTACCTCGAATTCTGGGAAAAGCCCCAATTCGAAAAAAATTAAAGTAAGTGAAATTTTTGGGGGGCTGAAATGGGTTTAAACCCAATTTCATTATTCCTTTTGGGAAAAAATTTCCCTTTGGGAAAAGGCAACTCAAACAGGGCCCTTTTGGAAAAGAAAATTTCGGCCGAAATTCGAGGGACCACTGTATATGCCATACATCTATATAATGGATTAAATATTTTTTTAAACCCTTTAGTTTTTCATACTTTTCCCAAATCAATTTTACCCCGAGGCCCCTTTGGTTTTATTTCCCTGATTCTGTAATTTTCCCTTTTCCCAATTTGACAATTTAATTCCCCACACTACCGAGGGGCCCAACCTTTTCCAGTTGACATGTCCCTATGTGTCCTTCCCGTGTTTCAAAATCCACATGTCTCAGTTAAGCCCCTAACCCCTTTTAAAAAAGCTCCCCCTATAAAAAAAAAGTATTCCATGGGCCCTAACCCAAATAAAAAAAAATCACAATTAAATTTTATATTACCCTTTAAATTTTTGGTTCAGAAATGGAATAAATTATAGGTAATCTTAAAAACTAAACTGCAATTTAAAATTTTTACTTTTCAAAGGAAAGTTAAACACATATGAGACAAGGAAAAAACATATTTGCATTTTAAAAAAATTTAAAAATGAAAAAAAAAAATAAATTTTCATTTACAAAACCGATAAAAATTAAAAAGAATTATTTAATTTTCTCTAACAACATTTAATAAAAATTAAAACACAGCAAACCTTTACCAAAGTACATTTTTTACAGTCTAATCTCCCGTACAGTATTAAGTAATGAAATAACAGAGAAAAAACCACTAACCCTTTAAACCCGGGACAAACCCAAAACTGCACGCACAAAATCGTGGGTGTCAGGCGCCAAATGGTTTCTCCTCCAACTGCCCCCTAACGGAGCTTTCCCCCCTAAAAGTGCGCGGATCTTTTCCCGAATACCAAAACCGATGAAAAAGAAATAAATTTTCCCTTTAAATAATCAGATTGCAAAAAACCTTTACCTGTTATGTAGTAGGGGGCTGTGACTTTCTGTGATGGTTTTGGGGTACACAGAAGAAAAACAGTTTTGTTTTCCATACCCAGGGCCCCTCCCTTTGGGAGGGTGGGCCAAAAAAAAGGGAAAGGGAAAAAAGAGTATAGCTGGTTTTTCTAAATGTATAACCCCAGATAAAAAAAAATTCAAAAAAAAGATTGTTTTATGCTGCTTTAGTGTCCTTTCAATTACTCTTTCAAGTGCAAAACAGATTCTTTGGGGAATGTTCCCAAGCCTCAGTTTTTTATTTTTAATGTCTTTTTAGATAAAATTTTTCCACCAAAGAAAAAATGCTTTAAATTTTAAAAATTTAAACACCCCTTTCCTTAAAAATTATAAACCCCTCTCCCAAAAAATTTTTATAAACTTCCTTTTGGGCTGGGGAACCCCTACAATACTTAACGTCTCCTTGACATCCAAACCATGTGGTCATGAATGCAAAAACATGACAAGGGGACCTAAGAAAAATGAGAAAAAAGAAAAAAAATAACTGTAATAATAAAACCCATAATACTATAAATTAAAAAAAATTGGGAAAAAGTTTCTTTTTTTTTGGGCACCCTAAACCTTTGGGGGGAGACAACCCCCCCGCAAGCAAAAAAAAAAAAAAGTTTTTTTTGAAAACTTAAAGGGATACTTGCACCCCCTACAGCTTTTTACTAAAACCAAAACCCAAATAATTGAATCATTGTTTCAACCAAAAAACATTTTTTAATATTGAATAAAAATTTTTTTTTTTTATATAAAAAAAATCACTTATAATTAATAGATCACGTACAACATGAAAATAATTCTTTAGTTTTAATTGTCAGTAAGCCAAAAGTTAATTTTGGGGCCCTAAAAGCCCAGGGATAATAGAGGCTCTCTTTTTCATTGCCCAAACCCTTTTTGTAAAAACATAATCTCAATGTACTATTTTCCAAGACATAAATTTAAAAAAATAAATAAAATAAAAAAGAAGTTTTCTCATTGCCAGTTTT
The DNA here is from genome assembly GCF_026875155.1 of Cherax quadricarinatus. Lineage (NCBI taxonomy): Eukaryota > Metazoa > Arthropoda > Malacostraca > Decapoda > Parastacidae > Cherax > Cherax quadricarinatus. Next base: position 2,449,710 of record NC_069454.1, on the reverse strand, counting down.
ATAAGGAAAACCAATTTTAATTTTTGGCTTTCAAATACGTCTCAATTCTTTTTATAATCTTTCTGTGGGTCCCCGTCCCAATGGGAAAAGGCCCTACAAAACAAATTTGGCGGGGATGTAAATGATAAGAGACAAACAAGGTAATGCTCTGGATAATGTCCACTAACACTGAACTTTCATAGAAAATACTGTACTATCATCCAACTTTGTGAAACAATTTTTCATATGAAAATGCTCTCAAACAAATGCCTGAAAACAAAACATAGAAAAAATGAAAAAATATTTTATGAAAAAATTACCAATTGCAAATTGGGGTGTCCCATCCGCGCTTCATCCAGTTCATTTTGTACTCCAAGCCAAAGTTAAAGAGCTTTGTAAGCCACGTTCCCTGAGATGCTACCTTTTCTAGGATGCCTTTGTAGATGCGATCAAGGATTAGCTGTATGTAGTAAAGAAAACATGGATGAAATAATCTGAATATTTATTAAATGGCAACAATAAAGATAGAAACAATATATAGAAAAAAGGAAAAATAATCACAATAATGCGGAGGAAACAATCTTTAGACAATGTTTTGGTTCATCCTGGACCTGATAATGGTACAGGATGAACCAAAATGTCTTCAAAAAATTTGTCTCCAATTTCTTGGTTTGTTGTGAACAGAAAGACAGGTTATAAGAAGGCACATGCTACAAAAAAAAATATTTTTATTAGTACTGTAGGATGTTTCACCTATATGAAGCTTCATCAAGTACAAATAATATTATAACTGGTAACATATATATATATATTGTCTATTGCTGAGAAGTGGTGGAGTCAGATGCTGGGTGAGGCTGAGATATTACGTCTGGTGTAGGTGAGGTGACCCATCATGTAATGTCAAAGTGAGGTTAGGTAAAGTTGGAATTAGCCTGAATCACATCATCAGGTCCAGGTAATTTGTGTTTCCCATGCTGTTTCAAAACAGTTTTAGCAATGGGATTTGTTAAAAATGCATTTGATAAAACTATTCTGTAACATGAAAAATACAAATTACCAAGACATGACGTCATGATTCAGGTTACATCCAACATTACCTGATCTTATTTTGACACTGCCTAACAGGTCACCTCACCTATGCCTCACAGTGTCACCAACTGGACAAGACCCGGGCCAGGACAGAACCGCGTACCTCATCCAATCCTACCTCACCTATGCCATATGTGACATCCCAACTTCAGCTCCACCCAGCACCCAATTCTACCAATTCTCAGTACTATATACAGGTTGCTAGTAGTGATATTCTTTGTACTTGATAAAGCCTCATGTAGGTGAGACATCACACTAGTAAATCATCATTAGCTGTAGGTGCCTTTTTACCACTTTTCAGTTATGCCATACTTCAACCAAAAATACAATGTAGCCTGTTTGATCGTTTTTTTTGTTATACAAAATGTTTTGAATAATGATTAAATGACTTACAGGTACAGAGGCCATCATAGTTGGCTTGAGAACAGAACAGTCACCCAAGCAGCCACGCTTGATTTTGCTGGATCTGTCAGTCATTGTAAGAGGTGTGGAGTACCCCATACGTATTCCAAACATCATCATCATGGACTCTAAGATGAAGTGTTGCTTTGTTAATTTAAGTTATGCACCTGACCTACTATGTTAAGTAAAAAGATCATTACCATACTTTCATTATTTTATTTGAGCTTCAGCACCACCTGATAAGAAATGAGATTGATGTGCAGAATTTAGAATGTGCAAAAAGATATGAATAAGCGAGGTATTACACAATGAATATTCAGGGTAAGTCGGTGTTGGAAGATGTGTGTATCAGTCAAATAGATTAATTTAATTTTTACAGTGGGCTAGAAGAAGATAAATTATGTAACATCACAGTCACTAGTGAGATGGTTGTGAGGCAGATAGACAGACTGAAGCAAAATAAGTCGCCGGGTCCTGATGAGGTTTTTTCAAGGGTTCTTAAGGAATGCAAAATGGAACTCTGTGAACCATTAACTAATATTTTTAATTTATCTCTTCAAACAGGTGTAGTGTCTGATATGTGGAAGATGGCTAATGTAACTCCTATTTTTAAAACAGGGGACAAGTCGTTACCGTCAAATTACCGCCCAATAAGCCTGACCTCAATTGTAGGCAAATTACTAGAGTCAATTATAGCTGAGATTATAAGAAGCCATCTCGATAAGCATAGCTTGATTAATGATACTCAGCATGGATTCACAAGAGGCCGGTCTTGTCTAACTAATTTATTAACTTTCTTCAGTAAAGCTTTTGAGGCTGTTGACCACAATTTAAAGAATTTGATATTATTTACTTAGATTTTAGTAAGGCTTTTGATAGAGTTCCGCACCATAGACTGTTAAAGAAAGTGGCAGCCCATGGCATTGGGGGAAAAGTGCTCTCGTGGACGAGTCATGGCTCACTGACAGGAAGCAGAGGTGTCCATAAATGGGGTTAAATCCGAGTGGGGATCTGTAACAAGTGGCGTTCCACAGGGATCAGTCTTGGGCCCGTTGTTGTTTATAATATATATCAATGATCTTGATGAGGGAATTACTAGTGATATGAGCAAATTCGCCGATGACACAAAGATAGGAGGATAATTTATTCAAACGTAGATGTTAGGGAACTTCAGGAGGATTTAAACAAACTCTATTCTTGGTCAGAAAAGTGGCAGATGCAGTTCAATGTAGATAAGTGCAAAGGTTCTGAAGCTTGGGAGTGCCCATAACCCTAGTACTTATAAATTAAATGATGTAGAACTTAGCCATACAGATTGCGAAAAGGACTTGGGGGTTATGGTGAGCAGCAACCTTAAACCAAGACAGCAATGCCTAAGCGTACGTAATAAGGCAAATAGATTTACTGGGATTTATATCAAGAAGTGTAAGCAACAGAAGTCCAGAGGTCATACTGCAGCTTTATACATCATTAGTAAGGCCTCACCTTGATTATGCAGCTCAGTTCTGGTCTCCGTATTACAAAATGGACATAAATTCGTTAGAAAACATTCAGCGTAGGATGACTAAATTAATACATAGCATCAGAAATCTTCCTTATGAAGAAAGATTGAAGACTCTTAAGTTACATTCACTTGTTAGACGAAGAATGAGGGGAGACGCTGATCGAAGTGTATAAGTGGAAGATAGGTATTAATAAAGGGGATATTAATAAGGTCTTGAGGATGTCTCTCCAAGAGAGAACCCGCAGTAATGGATTTAAATTAGATAAGTTTAGATTTAGAAAGGACATAGGAAAGTATTGGTTTGGAAATAGGGTAGTTGATGAGTGGAACAGTCTACCTAGTTGGGTTATTGAGGCTAGGACTTTGGGTAGTTTCAAATCTAGGTTGGATAAGTACATGAGTGGGAAGGGTTGGATTTGAGTGGGACTTTCACATCAGAGCTTATTTCTTGGGTAGCATTGAAAATTGGGTTGGGTAAATGTTTTGTTAGTGGGATGAATTGTAAAGGACCTGCCTAGTATGGGCCAGCAGGCCTCCTGCAGTGTTCCTCCTTTCTTATGTTCTTATGTTCTTATGTTCTTATTAAACACCCAGGGATTTGACCAGTAAGTGGATTAGTGACCTCACTGACAGAGCCTAGATCTAGGTTAATAAGACCTACATAAGCTATGGCCTTCATAGGCCTCAAGAAAGTACAAAACCATAACCCACAGTACCACATACAGTATTAAACTAAGAAAAACTGCTTTCACTGATAGGAAATGTATTTACTAATCAAAATCTATAATTACCCCAATTCCATTAATACATACAGAGTTTTAAACACATAGTGCTACAGTCCCTCAAAGTGTCCATGATAATATTGAACATGTGTCAACTGTGGCCTGCATCTTATAACTTGTCAAATAAACCAGGAAACAGGTGAGTCTTAAAACTAACAGAGCAGTGAACACTGTAGGACTCACCTGTTCTTGTTCATATTGGGTTCAAGCCCCACCAGTTCCCCAATTTGTTTGCAATCATGTTATTACAATTTTGTGGGTTATAACATGATTCCTACTCATTCTAGTTTCACTATGTATAATTCCATGACCTTGAATTATTTGGTACTGTAGATGGGGAAGCACTAAACTTGGGTAGTAGGTGGTAATCAGGTTCAGGTCTAGGAGAAGAAGGATAGCAATGCTCCACTTGGTACTCATTTGCCAATTATGGTAAACATATGTAACTACCGCTACACGACTGCAAACACTACAACTTGTTAATGAAGTTTCTCTGGGATATTTGTACATTTATTAAAAAAAACGTTTATTAAAAAATATTAAAAAATGGTAGACAGCAACCACCCAGGGAGATACTACTGCCCTGCCAAATGAGTGTATGACAGAAACCTGTATTTGTTCTACATGATGGTAGGATTGCTGATGTCTTTTTTTCTGTCTCATAAACATACAAGACAACAGGTATATCTTGATACTTTAACTTATAATTAGGTCACACATGTACATACACATTTATGTATACACGCTTAGATACAGTGGAACCTCAAATTTCGAACTTAATCCGTTCCAGGAGCTAGTTCTAAAGTCGAAAAGTTTGAAAGGCGAAGCAATATTTCCCATAAGAAATAATGGAAATACAATTAATCCATTCCAGAAACCCAAAGTGTACAATTACTAATAAATTTAAATAAACATATAAAATAACATTTTTACTTACCTTTACTGAGATTGGTGATGGCATCTGGAAGATAGGGAGGAGGAGAGAGGGAGTTGGGGTTAGTGTTTCGAAGGGGAATCCCCCTCCATAAGGACTTTAGGTATCAAAGCCCTCTCTGGGGTTACTTCCCTTTTCTGTCTTTTAATGCCACTAGGACCAGCTTGAGAGTCATTGGACCCCAGTCTCACACAATAACTCTCCACAGTCCTCTGTTTCTGGCACCTCTTTAAGATTTCCTTAAAATGGGACATGGTTCTGTCACTGAACTTGTTGCAAAGATGGCTTGTTTCAGCTTGCTCAGGGTGGTACTTCTCCACAAACATTTGGATATCATTCCACTTGGTGCAAATCTCCCTAATCTTAATCTTTCTTTACCACAGGGGTACCACTAGCAAGTTTCTTTGGACCTATGGTAGCTTATTTCACAGTCCCACAAGCACTAAACACAAAGAATTAATCGTAAAATATTTGAATGAGACCGCAGGTTAGTGTTCATTCAAGCATCAAGCAAGCCAGACTGGCTCACGGCGCCTGCACAGGAACGCAGACAGAGTGGGCTGGCAGACAGGTCCAGTACCCAGCGGTTCGAAAGAAGGGGCGAGTTTGATAATAGGGACAAAGTTGGTCCGAAAAAAGCGGTTGATTTTCGAAGAGTTTGATAAGTGATACGTTCTAAATTTGAGGTTCCACTGTATCTGAGTTTTCTTTGTTTTTTCTTAATAGTTCTTGCTCATATTATCTTCCTTTCATATTCATGGGAAAATGGAATAAGAATCTTTCCTCTGTAAGCCACGCATGTTGCAAAAGTCAACTGAAATGTCGGGATCAATGAGCTAGTGACCCTTTTTCCTGTACAGCTTACTAAAAATAAAAATAAAACCTTGAAGTTGGGATGTTTGAATGTGTGTGGGTGTGGATGTATTGTATATAGTAAGAAAGAGATGATTATGGATGTTTTGAATGAAAAGAAGCTAGATGTCCTGGCTCTAAGCAAAACGAAGCTGAAGGGGGTAGGAGAGATTCAGTGAGCAAAAATACATGGGATTAGGTCAGGGGTTTCTAACAGTTAGAGCTAAGGGAGGAATAGCAATAATGTTGAAGGATCAGTTATGGCAGGAAAAGAGGGAATATAAATGCATAAATTCAAGGATTATGTGGAGTAAAATGAGGGTTGGATGCAAAATGTAGGTTGTAGTAAGTGTTTATGCACCTGGAGACAAGAGAAGTGTAGAGGAGAGAGAGAGAGATTTTGGGAGATGTTGAGCGAGTGTGTGGTGAGTTTTGAACCAAGTGAGAGAGTACTTGTGGTGGGGGACCTAAATGCTAAAGTGGGTAAAACTGTTGTGGAGGGAGTATTAGTAAATTTGGAGTGCCAGGGGTAAATGAAAATGGGGGACCTTTAATTGAACTATGTATAGAAAGAGGTTTGGTGATAAGTAATACATATTTTAAGAAAAAGAGGATAAGTATACAAGATATGATATAGCACGTAATGAAAGTAGTTTGTTAGATTATGTACTGGTGGATAAAAAGTTGATGGGTAGACTTCAGGATGCGCATGTTTATAGAGGGACAATGGATATATCGGATCATTTTTTAGTTGAAGCTACAGTTAGAGTGAGAGGTAGATAGGGAAAAAGGAAAATGCAACAGCAAGTAAGAGGGAGGTGCAAGTTTATAAACTAAGGGAGGAGGAAGTTAGGGTGAGATATAAGTAACTATTGGAAGAAAGGTGGGATAGTACAAGTATGGATAGTGGGGGAGGGGTTGAAGAGGGGTGGGATAGTTTTAAAAATGCAGAATGCAGGGCAGACGTTTGTGGCTATAGAAAGGTGGGTGCAGGAGAAAAGAGGAGTGACTAGTGGAATGATGAGGTAAAGGGTGTGATAAAAGAGAAAAAGGTTGCTTATGAGAGGATTTTACAAAGAAGTGATATAAGAAGAGTGGAGTATATGGAGAGTAAAAGAGAGGTGAAAAGAGTGGTAAGGGAGTGCAAAAAGAGAGCAAATGATAGTGGGTAAGGCACTGTCAACAAATTTTGCTGAGAATAAGAAAAAATTATGGTGTGAGATAAACAGGTTAAGAAAGCCTAGGGAAAAAATAGATATGACAGTTAAAAACAGAATACAGTAGTTAGTAGATGAGGATTTGGAAGTATTGGAAAGATGGCGGGAATATTTTGAGGAACTGTTAAATGCCGATGAAGAGAGGGAGGCATGCATTGGTCAGGGTAGGTATATCTTTTAGGAGTGAAGAAGAGCAGGATGTGAGTGAGGGAGGTGTGTGAGGCATTATGTAGAATGAAAGGGGGTAAAACAGCTTGAACTGATGGGATCATGACAGAAATGTTAAAAGCAGGGGGAGATATAGTGTTGGAATGGTTGGTACTTTTGTTCAATAAATGTATGAGAGAGAGGAAGGGACCTAGGGATTGGCAGAGAGTATGTATTTAAAGCCTTTATATAAAGGGAAGGGGGACAAAAGAGACTGTAAAAATTGTAGGGGAATAAGTTTACTAAGTATACCAGGTAAAGTGTACAGTAGGGTTATTATTAAAAGAATTAGAGGTAAGACAGAGACCAAGACTGCAGATGAACAAGGAGGCTTTAGAATGGGTAGGGGATGTGTAGACCAAGTGTTGAGATTGAAACATATAAGTGAACAATATTAAGACAAAGGTAGGACAGTTTTCATTGCATTTATGGATTTAGAAAAGGCATATTGTGGCAGATGTTGCAAGTGCATGGAATAAGTAGGCCTTCAACAGGGATGTGTAATGTCACCACTTTTTAACATATTTACAGATGGGGTTGTAAAAGAAGTAAATGCTAGGGTGTTGGGGAGAGGGGTGGGATTAAATCATGGGGAATCAAATACAAAATGGGAATTGACACAGTTACTTTTTGCTTATGATACAGTGTTTTTAGGAGATTCTAAAGAGAAGTTGCAAAGGTTGGTGGACAAGTTTGGGAGGGTGTATAAAGAAAGTTGAAAGTGAACACAGATAAGAGTAAGATGATGAGGATATCAAATGAGTTAGGTAAAGAAAAATTGGATATTACATTGGAGGGAGGGAGCATAGAAAAAGTGAATGTCTTCATATATTTGGGAGTAGACCTGTCAGTGGATGGGTTTATGAAGGACTAGGTTAACCACAGAATTGATGAAGTAAAAAAACGATGAGTGGTGCATTGGGGTATCTGTGGAGACAAAAATTGTTATCCATGGAGGCCAAGAAGGGAATATGAGAGTATAGTGGTACCAACACTCTTATATGGGTGTGAAGCATGGGTTGTATATGCTGCAGCAAGAAGGAGGCTGGAGGCAGTGGAGATGTTGTGTCTAAGGGAAATGTATGGTGTAAATATTATGCAAAGAATTTGTAGTGTGGAAATTAGGAGGTGTGAAATTACTAAAAGTATTATTCAGAGGGTTGAAGAGGGATAGTTGAGGTGGTTCGGTCATTTAGAGAGGTGGAGCAAAATAGGATGACTTGGAGGGTGTACAAATCTGTAGTGGAGTGGAAGAGGGGTTGGGGGTGTCCTAGGAAAGGATGGAGGGAGGGGGTAAAAGAGGTTTTGTGTGCAAGGGGCCTGGACATACAGCAGTCATGTGTGATTGTGTTAGATAGGGGTGAATGGAGATGGATGGTTTTTGGGACCTGATGAGCTGTTCGAGTGTGAGCAGGATAATATTTTTTTTAGGGATTCAAAGAAACTGGTTAGCTTGACTCAAGTATTGGAGGTGGGAAGTACAATGCCAGCACTTTAAATGAGGGGTTTGGGATATTGGCTGTTTGGGAACCTTTGCAAAGACAGTGATCATGTGTGAATGATGGTGAAAGTGTTGAATGATGGTGAAAGTGTTGAATGATGGTGAAAGTGTTTCTTTCTTTTTTGGGTCACCTGCCTCGGTGGGAGATGGCCAATACATTAAAAAAAAAATTGACCAAGTGATGGCAAACATGTTTCCTTCTTAGGGACACCCTGCTTTGCTAGGAGACTGGCAATTTAGTACACAAAAGAAGTTGTTTCCTTTTGTTACTCTGTTATCACACTAACTACCACAGTACAGTGGACCCCCGCATAACGATTACCTCCGAATGTGACCAATTATTTAAGTGTATTTATGTAAGTGCGTTTGCACGTGTATGTTTGGGGGTCTGAAATGGACTAATCTACTTCACAATATTCCTTATGGGAACAAATTCGGTCAGTACTGGCACCTGAACATACTTCTGGAGTGAAAAAATATCGTTAACCGGGGTCCACTGTACTAGTGTTTTTAGGCTTTAGAATGAAATGAGTTTTACTTTAATTAGATAACATGTCCTAAAAACTACACTTACTCTCCAAGATTAAAATTTATTTTTTATTATCACACCGGCCGATTCCCACCAAGGCAGGGTGGCCCGAAAAAGAAAAACTTTCACCATCATTCACTCCATCACTGTCTTGCCAGAAGGGTGCTTTACACTACAGTTTTTAAACTGCAACATTAACACCCCTCCTTCAGAGTGCAGGCACTGTACTTCCCATCTCCAGGACTCAAGTCCGGCCTGCCGGTTTCCCTGAATCCCTTCATAAATGTTACTTTGCTCACACTCCAACAGCACGTCAAGTATTAAAAACCATTTGTCTCCATTCACTCCTATCAAACACGCTCACGCATGCCTGCTGGAAGTCCAAGCCCCTTGCACACAAAACCTCCTTTACCCCCTCCCTCCAACCCTTCCTAGGCCGACCCCTACCCCGCCTTCCTTCCACTACAGACTGATACACTCTTGAAGTCATTCTGTTTCGCTCCATTCTCTCTACATGTCCGAACCACCTCAACAACCCTTCCTCAGCCCTCTGGACAACAGTTTTGGTAATCCCGCACCTCCTCCTAACTTCCAAACTACGAATTCTCTGCATTATATTCACACCACACATTGCCCTCAGACATGACATCTCCACTGCCTCCAGCCTTCTCCTCGCTGCAACATTCATCACCCACGCTTCACACCCATATAAGAGCGTTGGTAAAACTATACTCTATACATTCCCCTCTTGCCTCCAAGGACAAAGTTCTTTGTCTCCACAGACTCCTAAGTGCACCACTCACTCTTTTTCCCCATCAATTCTATGATTCACCTCATCTTTCATAGACCCATCCGCTGACACGTCCACTCCCAAATATCTGAATACGTTCACCTCCTCCATACTCTCTCCCTCCAATCTGATATTCAATCTTTCATCACCTAATCTTTTTGTTATCCTCATAACCTTACTCTTTCCTGTATTCACCTTTAATTTTCTTCTTTTGCACACCCTACCAAATTCATCCACCAATCTCTGCAACTTCTCTTCAGAATCTCCCAAGAGCACAGTGTCATCAGCAAAGAGCAGCTGTGACAACTCCCACTTTGTGTGTGATTCTTTATCTTTTAACTCCACGCCTCTTGCCAAGACCCTCGCATTTACTTCTCTTACAACCCCATCTATAAATATATTAAACAACCACGGTGACATCACACATCCTTGTCTAAGGCCTACTTTTACTGGGAAAAAATTTCCCTCTTTCCTACATACTCTAACTTGAGCCTCACTATCCTCGTAAAAACTCTTCACTGCTTTCAGTAACCTACCTCCTACACCATACACTTGCAACATCTGCCACATTGCCCCCCTATCCACCCTGTCATACGCCTTTTCCAAATCCATAAATGCCACAAAGACCTCTTTAGCCTTATCTAAATACTGTTCACTTATATGTTTCACTGAAAAACACCTGGTCCACACCCCCCCTACCTTTCCTAAAGCCTCCTTGTTCATCTGCTATCCTATTCTCCGTCTTACTCTTAATTCTTTCAATTATAACTCTACCATACACTTTACCAGGTACACTCAACAGACTTATCCCCCTATAATTTTTGCACTCTCTTTTATCCCCTTTGCCTTTATACAAAGGAACTATGCATGCTCTCTGCCAATCCCTAGGTACCTTACCCTCTTCCATACATTTATTAAATAATTGCACCAACCACTCCAAAACTATATCCCCACCTGCTTTTAACATTCTATCTTTATCCCATCAATCCCGGCTGCCTTACCCCTTTCATTTTACCTACTGCCTCACGAACTTCCCCCACACTCACAACTGGCTCTTCCTCACTCCTACAAGATGTTATTCCTCCTTGCCCTATACACGAAATCACAGCTTCCCCCATCTTCATCAACATTTAACAATTCCTCAAAAAATTCCTTCCATCTTCCCAATACCTCTAACTCTCCATTTAATAACTCTCCTCTCCTATTTTAACTGACAAATCCATTTGTTTTTCTAGGCTTTCTTAACTTGTTAATCTCACTCCAAAACTTTTTCTTATTTTCAACAAAATTTGTTGATAACATCTCACCCACTCTCTCTTTGCTCTCTTTTTACATTGCTTCACCACTCTCTTAACTTCTCTCTTTTCTCCATATACTCTTCCCTCCTTGCATCACTTCTACTTTGTAAAAACTTCTCATATGCTAACTTTTTCTCCCTTACTACTCTCTTTACATCATCATTCCACCAATCGCTCCTCTTCCCTCCTGCACCCACTTTCCTGTAACCACAAACTTCTGCTGAACACTCTAACACTACATTTTTAAACCTACCCCATACCTCTTCGACCCCATTGCCTATGCTCTCATTAGCCCATCTATCCTCCAATAGCTGTTTATATCTTACCCTAACTGCCTCCTCTTTAGTTTTTAAACCTTCACCTCTCTCTTCCCTGATCTTCTATTCTCCTTGTATCCCATCTACCTTTTACTCTCAGTGTAGCTACAACTAGAAAGTGATCTGATATATCTGTGGCCCCTCTATAAACATGTACATCCTGAAGTCTACTCAACAGTCTTTTATCTACAATACATAATCCAACAAACTACTGTCATTTCGCCCTACATCATATCGTGTATACTTATTTATCCTCTTTTTCTTAAAATATGTATTACCTATAACTAAACCCCTTTCTATACAAAGTTCAATCAAAGGGCTCCCATTATCATTTACACCTGGCACCCCAAACTTACCTACCACACCCTCTCTAAAAGTTTCTCCTACTTTAGCATTCAGGTCCCCTACCACAATTACTCTCTCACTTGGTTCAAAGGCTCCTATACATTCACTTAACATCTCCCAAAATCTCTCTCTCTCCTCTGCATTCCTCTCTTCTCCAGGTGCATACACGCTTATTATGACCCACTTCTCGCATCCAACCTTTACTTTAATCCACATAATTCTTGAATTTACACATTCATATTCTCTTTTCTCCTTCCATAACTGATCATTTAACATTACTGCTACCCCTTCCTTTGCTCTAACTCTCTCAGATACTCCAGATTTAATCCCATTTATTTCCCCCACTGAAACTCTCCTACCCCCTTCAGCTTTGTTTCGCTTAGGGCCAGGACATCCAACTTCTTTTCATTCATAACATCAGCAATCATCTGTTTCTTGTCATCCGCACTACATCCACGCACATTTAAGCAACCCAGTTTTATGAAGTTTTTCTTCTTCTCTTTTTTAGTAATTGTATACAGGAGAAGGGGTTACTAGCCCATTGCTCCCGGCATTTTAGTCGCCTCATACGACACGCATGGCTTACGGAGGAAAGATTCTTTTCCACTTCCCCATGGACAATAGAAGAAATAAAAAAGAACAAGAGCTATTTAGAAAAAGGAGAAAAACCTAGATGTATGTATATATATATATGCATGTGCGTGTCTGTGAAGTGTGACCAAAGTGTAAGTAGGAGTAGCAAGATATCCCTGTTATCTTACCGTGTTTATGAGACAGAAAAAGAAACCAGCAATCCTACCATCATGCAAAACAGTTACAGGTTTTTGTTTCACAGTCATCTGGCAGGACGGTAGTACTTCCCTGGGTGGTTGCTGTCTACCAACCTAGATGAATGTTTCAGAGAACCGACAAGTTGATAAATTAGACACATGTGCAACACTTGGGTATCTTTAATGAGGAAACGTTTCAAGGGTTAGGCAAGTGAAGAATTCCCTGTATTAAGATCCCATGATGTTGCTGTGTCATCTACAGGGAATTCTTCACTTGCCTAACCCTTGGGCATGACCTATTTCCACACTGGACAAATGAGATACCACCTATAACTGCTGCACCTCTCCTGCCTATGGTATATAATCTACTTCTCTGCACATATGCTGAATTCTTTTCAAGATTGATGGACTAACCACATCGACTCAAGGCTGAGGGACTGATTACCTCAAACTTCTCCTGTTCTTCACTATTCTCCTTTGTATGGACTGATGAAGTCACTGTGTGGCAAAATGTTTCCTCATTAAAGATACCCAAGTGTTGCATATGTGTCTAATTTATCAAGATTAAAAATGTTCACAATTAATATTCTAAACTAATATATAATTTGTTATTTTATCTACAAAATAATTACACATTTACAATTATCAGTTTTATTATTATTCGAAAAAACATAAAATTGACACTACTGCATAATAGTAAGTTAAAAGAACACAGCCACTAACCAGCCATAAGTTCAAGGATATGTGCAAGTGGAAGATATGCCAAGTAAACATCATCATCGGCAATGTCAAAACCCACAGCATAACTAATGACTGAGTTAACCACATTGTAATGCGACATGACAACTCCCTTAGGAGCACCAGTTGAACCAGAGGTGTACATGATGATGGCTGTCTCATCTGGCTTTGGGAACACATCTGAAAAAAAAATAAAAGTATTATTCCTTTAACCCTTTGACTGTTTTGGTCGTATATATACGTCTTATGAGGTACCGTGTTTGACGTATATATACTCATAAATTCTAGCGGCTTCAAATCAAGCAGGAGAAAGCTGGTAGGCCCACATGTGAGAGAATGGGTCTGTGTGGTCAGTGTGCACCATATAAAAAAAATCCTGCAGCACGCAGTGCATAATGAGAGAAAAAAAACTCCGACCGTTTTTTTAATTAAAATGCCAATTTTGTGGTCTATTTTCGTATAGTATTTATGGTTGTATTCTTGTTTTCTTGGTCTCATTTGATAGAATGGAAAACATATTATAAAAATAGAGGTGATTTTGATTGGTTTTACTATAAAAAGAACCTGGAAATGGAGCTCAAAAAAGGGGAAATGTTTGATTTTTGCCGATGTTCAAAAGTAAACAAATGTTGTCATTGTCCAATAAACGTCCAACTAGCCATTCTAATATGCAGTCATGAATGGGTTGACATTATTTGTACAATTATTACAATATTGCAGTAGTCTGTATAACAGTAAATTTTCTATTTTTTGTTTGAATAAAAATCAAAATAGAAAGCAAGACTAATATCAGAGGGGCTTGGAGATGTGACTGATGAACAAAGAAAATGTTATTTTAGAGTCAGGAATGTCTGCATTGTTCATTCTGGACCTTATTTTGAAATTGTCATATTTTTTTAATTTTTGTGAAATTGGCCAAATTGCAAATTTCTGACCACATTATTGGGTAGTTGAAATCGGTAAACAGGCAGTTTCTTGTACTCAATCGATAGAAAAAATGAAGTCCTAAAGAAATAGCTATGAGTTTGGTCGAGTGGAACAATGGAATTAGCCGAAAATAGGGCTCAAAGTGGGCGAAATCGCCGATTTGTAAATATTGCCTAGGTCGCTAACTTCATGAGAGCATAATTCCATCAGTTTTCCATCAAATTTCATTTTTTTGGTGTCATTACAATTGGGAAAAGATTCTCTATCATTTCATGAGAATTTTTTTTTTTTTTTAAATTTTGCGACACCAGGAGACACCTCAGGATTGGGGGTTGCGACAGTCAAGGGGTTAAGAGCCATGCATGCTGCAAGAGGCAACTAAAATTCTGTGAGCAAGGGGTCAGTAACCCCTTCTCTTGTATAAATTACTAAATGTATAAAAAAAACTGTGTTTCTTGTTTTTTGGATCTCCGGCCTTGGTGGGAGACAGTCAGTGTGTTGGGGGAAATGAAAGACAAAAAAAAAATTTTGTAAGACATTATACCATTTTATCAAGAGGTAATACATTGATTATTTTTCTTGGTTATCCTCATTTACAATTTTAGGATTAGTCAGTAGCTACCACAAGAATTAAAATTATTCAGTCACATCAGCACTGGATGGTATTAGTATAATGAACACTGATAAGTCTAACACAAAAATACAGTAGAACCCCCCATATCCAAGGATTCGGTTTCAGTTATCCATGGTTTACCATGACCTGAAAATAAGCCTTAATTTTGCTTAATAATGACACCAAAGCACAAAAGTGCTAATAACAGCAGTTCTTCAAAGTCTAAGAGAAACTGTGAAGTGATTCCTATCAGTGAAAAAGTGCATAATTTATCAATTAAACTTTATTAAAGGTATGTATGTAAACAAAAAATGACATATAAATAGGGTTTGCTACTATACACGGTTTTGGGTATTCACAGTAAGTCTTGGAACGTATCCCCCTCGGATATGGGAGAACTACTGGACACATGAATGATAAAAAGAAAGTGGGGTGAAATGTGAGGTGTATATTTCAATCTCCATGTGTTGAAGGCAACATGTATAAATCCACTTTCACCCAATGTTTCTTTCTGTCTCCCGTCAGGTTCTTGTGTTCCATCAAAATAGTCCTAGTATCATTCGTATATTGAACATAAGTAAATGCCATAATAACATAATTAACCTCCATTATCCATGAATTATTTTTCCAAAAGGAGATTTCAGAAATGTGATCTTAAGCACAGCTTGTTAAATGTGTAAATAATGAAGTCTTATGATTATTAACAATGACTACAACCACAGATGTGTAACTAACATAAGCTTATCATTATTAACAATGACTACAACCACAGATGTGTAACTAACATAACCTTATCATTATTAACAATGATTAAAAATCTTAAATGAACACCTTTTGATTGTTAAAGTTATCACATACCTGAGCATGTGCTTTCTTTTCCTTTCTTAACAATTTCTTCAAAGGAATGAAAGTGTATGTTATCTTTGTAGCCAGTGAGGACCGTGGGTTTGAGCTGATCGCAGAAATATGTTATGTGTGTCACTTTTGGACAATGAATGAGGAGAGTCTTAAACTTGGGCAGCAATTCATGAGAAGTAATGACATGAGTTACCTGCAAAAACAACAACAATTAATAAATTCATAACTTCTATGTTAGTTATCACGAATACATTTAAAACACTGCCTGCTGGTATTAAAACACTAGACTGTTTGAAAATCATAGTATTCTATTATCACTGTATTTGTTTAGGCAACACAAATGAGTACAATGTAATCCTGTACTAACAATGTATCACCCACACAGTGGGTTTTATCAAGTCACAAAGAGGTCTCAGATTTGTTAGTGACTAGACATAACCCACTGTGTAGGTAGATTATTATTATTATAATCAGGGGGGAACCGCTAAACCCGTAGGATTATACAGCGTCTGGGGGGGGGGGGATGTGGAAGGTATTCAGGCTTAATTCGGGGAACTGAAGCACAGATCCAATTTCCTAGATCAAGAGCCCCTCACTAGCATCAAGGAACCTTCCTTGAGGGATGTGTAGGTGGAAACATTCCCAATAAAGAACTGCATTATACTGCATTTCTCTCTTTTTGTGTATCTACTGCATTTCTCTTTTACTGTGTGTCTGTCTTTTACATCATTTCTTTCTATGACTACATATCTCATTACATGATAACCCCATACATCATGGCCATGGTAAAGAATGACAGGTACCTTAACAAATAAGCTAAAGGAATATCCAAAACCACTTTCAGTAGAATCTTATTTATATTATCATGGATAGTGCTAAACCTACAAGGGTCATACAGTGCCTGAGGGAATGTGAGGCAATTAAATTTCATCTGAGCAAAGGGAGAATAGCTCTAATTCCTTGGATGAAGAACCCTTCACCAACATTAAGGCAGTACAAGAATGGTATACAATACCAACAAGATGAAATTGAGACACATGTGCAATATCTGGGTATCTTTATTGTAGACGTTTCGCCATCCAGTGGCTTTATCAATACAAATTCCAGGACATAACTTGAAGACAAGAGAACTATGTACAGAAGATGAGGTAATCAGTCCCTCAACCTAGCAGTAGGTGCGAAGAGCACCGACTACGGTGCTCTTCGCACCTACTCCTAGGTTGAGGGACTGATTACCTCATCTTCTGTACATAGTTCTCTTGTCTTCAAGTTATGTCCTGGAATTTGTATTGATAAAGCCACTGGATGGCGAAACGTCTACAATAAAGATACCCAGATGTTGCACATGTGTCTCAATTTCATCAATATTAAGGCAACCCCTTTCATGTGAGAAAAGCTGATCAATGACACAGTGTGTATGGACCTTAATACCTGCATCATCACTTCACAGGATGGCAATATACTAAGATTATTTGTAGAATTTTATTATATTTAATATTTTTTATCATCAAATAATGCCCACATGGAGATAATAAAGTTACCTTTTAAAGCTTAATGACAAGAGAAAACATAGCCCCCAGGATTGCATAAACTTAGGCAAGTAATATATTTTTATGGCACTCATCAGAGATCAGTATTGAACATTTATAAACCTTACCTCAGTTTCGTTTATACCATGTATAACTGCGTCATCTCCAAGTGTAGCATACAGTGTACACACGGGAATGCATTGTTTAAAGCAGCCTATTGCAGATATTAGCCATTCTCTTCTTGTCTCTGAAAATATTACAATATTCTCCCTGGGTTGGTGTCCCACGGCACGTAAACCTTTGCCAAAATTTCGAGCCATCTCATCAACCTCAGAAAATGTGAGCCAAAAATAATCTCCAAGTTCATACTGTAAAAGAAGAGAAATTAACATACACTTTAAACAGAATTATTCATTAGTTTTCTACCAATTAAAAGTACCGATAAAATACAACCACAAATAATTTTCAAGAAGTGATTTAAAAAGAAAATTGTAAAAAATGAAAAAGAGCAGACTTTCTGCATTTACACAACACTTGAATATTTCTGGAAAATCTGGGATTTCTTATACAATTGCATTTTGCTCATGATATGACTCCAGCAGGCCTGGAGTTTCTTGCAAGTTTGCACTGCAACCTGCAAGTTGACTAATACCCAGAGTATCTATTTTTACTACAAGGCAAGGAGGATGTAAGCAACTTGGTCATACACCTAACATGGCCTGGGAATCACATCCAGGATCTTTTGTTTGCATACCAAAATATTCTCACCAGGGTGCTATAAGTCACTCTTCAACAGCATGAAGGAGAAGAGGGTATGTAGGTAAATGGTTAAGAGAACTGACAGGATGATGAATTAGACACCTGTGCAACACTTGGGTATCATTATTGTTGAAACATTTTGCCAACTAGTGATGATTTCTCTAGTCCAATATAGAGAAGAATGGAAGAAGGGATGGTCATTATGCTCCAGTGATCAGATATGATACATTAAACAAAATAAAACATCTTTAATTAAAGAAGTATTCAGACACAGTTAAAACATGATACATATACATGTAAAAGGGATTATTTCAAATGGCTTGTGTAGTATTTACTAAATGAGAAAAATTCAAAACGAGGTTACCCTACCAAGGATGGAAGTTTTCACAGGAAGAACAAGGCATCATAGATAAGGAAAAGGCAACTTTACTACTGTGCCTGCAAGCAAGATACATACTCATGTTATTTTACACTCTTAATACTTGAAAACCAAGTGTTACTGTCATGTGCATTAGGTAAGCTAAGAAACAAAGCAAAGCTGCTGTAACTCAATAAATTCATTAATAAAAAGTGCTAATTTTCTCCTTATAATAACTATCCACTCATTATTATTGCCATTTGTATGTCCCCTACCTACACTACGTACCTTCTTAAACACCCTTCCATTCTTTTGAACCTCTTCAAACTCTCGCAATATCTTCCGCGTTCCGAGTGCTTTTTTGCTACCATGTTTCTTGCAAGCATAGGAGAGGGCCTTCTCTAAAGTGTCAATTCCAGCCTTAGAAAGTTCCACTTGGAATGCATTAGGAGAATCACTATTATGATAGCACAGCCCTTCTGATACAGGAACTTGCACAGCCTAAAAACAAACATTAAATTATTATATGTATGTACCACATACTAAATATAAATACAGGGGGTACTACCCCCTTATATTACTGGGGATAACAAATAGAAACAAGAAATGGCATTTATTTCCCTGCAAATAAAATAGATTACAGCCTTGTAGATGGGAATAATAATGGCCCTATGTGATCTTCTGTATTCTTCTGGAGTGTTCATATGTATTTTCTTTTACTACCTAAACATAAAATTCTTTTATGTGCCTCATTATGTACAATGTTATTGCTTTGAAACAAAATATTATAAGCTCTGGACTACTCCAAGTTCCTTGTAGTACATCATATTAAGCACATCATCTTGAACTTTTACACTAAAAGCTGAGCTCAAAGTCCCTTTGGTACTCTTTCATAAACTGTTTTATTCATAGAGACTGAAATTTCAGTGTATATTACTTACTGATTACTACAACAGTAGTGTTAAATAATGTTCTGCACATTCTCATTTGGCAAAGAATGGCAGTCAAAAGCATGAAGCACCAATCTGGAGTTATAAATTTAAAATTTATTCTCAAGTCACCGATCAGCCAGACTGTGGTTTGAACGCTGGACTATATGCAACCAGTAGTAACAGCCTGGTTGATCAGGCCCTGATCCACTGGGAGGCCTGGTCATGGACTGGGTCGTGGGGACACTGACCCCTGGACACCCTCCAGGTAGACACACGTCACTATCATGGCATATCTGTCAGTCTCACCAGATTGTAAGTTGCAAATTTAACTACTGTATAACAAAATTATCTCTATAGCCCATCAGTTAAAGGGCAAATAACTATGAAGTAAAAATTATACTTTTTAATCTTTGACTCGCTAAAGAATCCACTGGCGAGAATCACAGAAGTAACCACAATATAGACGACACCTGCACTTACAACCTATTCAACCTAATTGGTTCCACAGAGGCTGTCATCAGTTAGAATGATCTAGGTCAAATTGGTATTTCTGGAGGGTGCAATATTATAAGGGAGGATTATGTTCCTGGGAACCAACTGCATACAGCAAAATTAAATAAATAAATAAATATATATATATATATCTTCTTCTTTCAACAAACCAGTCGTATCCCACCGAAGCAGGGTGGACCAAAAAGAAAAACAAAAATTTCTCTTTTCAACTTTAGTAATGTATACAGAAGGGGTTACTAGCTCCTTGCTCCTAGCATTTTAGTCACCTCTTACGACACGCATGGCTTATGGAGGAAGAATTCTGTTCCACTTTTCCATGGAGAAAATATAAATATATTTTATTTATATATACAGTGGTACCTCGAAATACAAACAGCTCAAAACTCGAACATTATGTAAGTGCATTTTTGGGGGTCTAAAATGGATTAGTCAAATTCACATTATTTCTTATGGGAACAAATTCGTTCGGTATTGGGACTTGAACAGCCTTCTGGAATGAATTAAGTTTGTAACCCGAGATACCACTGTATGTATGTATGTATGTATGTATGTATGTATGTATGTATGTATGTATGTATGTATGCATGCATGCATGCATGCATGTATGTATGTATGTATGTATGTATGTATGTATACCTTCTTTCTTTCAACAAACCGGCCGTATCCCACCGAGGCAGGGTGGCCCAAAAAGAAAAACAAAAGTTTCTCTTTCTAAATTTAGTAATTTATACAGGAGAAGGGGTTACTAGCCCCTTGCTCCCGGCATTTTAGTCGCCTCTTACAACACGCATGGCTTACAGAGGAAGAATTCTGTTCCACTTCCCCATGGAGATAAGAGGAAATAAACAAGAACAAGAACTAGAAAGAAAAAAGAAGAAAATCCAGAGGGGTGTGTATACAGTGGACCCCCGGTTAACGATATTTTTTCACTCCATAAGTATGTTCAGGTGCCAGTACTGACCGAATTTATTCCCATAAGGAATATTGTGAAGTAGATTAGTCCATTTCAGACCCCCAAACATACACGTACAAACGCACTTACATAAATACACTAACATAATTGGTCGCATTCGGAGGTAATGGTTATGCGGGGCTCCACTGTATATATGCTTGTACATGTATGTGTAGTGTGACCTAAGTGTAAGTAGAAGTAGCAAGACGTACCTGAAATCTTGCATGTTTATGAGACAGAAAAAAGACACCAGCAATCCTACCATCATGTAAAACAATTACAGGCTTCTGTTTTACACTCACTTGGCAGGACGGTAGTACCTCCCTGGGAGGTTGCTGTCTACCAACCTACTACTATATATATAATATATATATATATATATAATATATATATATATATATATATATATATATATTATATATATATATATATATATATATATATGTATATATATATATATATATATATATAATATATATATATATATATATATAAATATATATATATATTATATATATATATATATATATATATATATATATATATATATATATATATATATTTCAACAAACCAGCCGTATCCCACCAAGGCAGGGTGGCCCAAAAAGAAAAACAAATATATATATATATATATATTATATATTATATATACAGTATATATATATATATATAATATATATATATATATATATATATATATATATATATATTATATATATACATACGTATGTGTGTGTGTGTGTGTGTGTGTGTGTGTGTTGTGTGTGTGTGTGTGTGTGTGTGTGTGTGTAAGAGGTAGATGGGGCTAAAGGAAAAGTGGCAACAAGTAAGAGAGAGCTGAAAGTGTATACACAAAGGGAGGAGGAAGTTAGGGTGAGATGTTATTGGCCCTTTGCTCCCAGCATTTTAGTCGCCTCTTACGACGCGCATGGCTTACGGAGGAAGAATTCTGTTCCACTTCCCCATGGAGATAGGAGGAAGTAAAGAAGAACAAGAACTAGCAAGAAAATAGAAGAAATCCTGGAGGGTTGGGTCTACATATGCTTGTACATGCATGTGTAGTGTGGCCTAGGTGTAAGTAGAAGTATGCAATGGTAGAAGGTTGGTAGACAGCAACCGCCCAGGGAGGTACTACCATCCAACCAAGTGAGTGTAAAACGAAAGCCTGTAATTGTTTTACATGATGGTAGGATTGCTGGTGTCTTTTTTCTGTCTCATAAACATGCAAGATTTCAGGTATGTCTTGCTACTTTTACTTACACTTAGGTCACACAACACATACATGTACAAGCATATATATACAAACCCCTCTGGGTTTTCTTCTATTTTATTACTAGTTCTTGTTCTTTTTTATTTCCCCTTATCTCCAAGGGAAAATGGAACAGAATTCTTCCTCCATAAGCCATGTGTGTCATAAGAGGCGACTAAAATGTTGGGAGCAAGGGGCTAGTAACCCCTTCTCCTGTGTATATACTAAATGTAAAAGGAGAAACTTTCGTTTTTCCTTTTGGGACACCCTGCCTCGGTGGGATACGACCGGTGTGTTGAAAGAAAGATGTAATGCAATGGAGCATATAAGTTAGGAATCCACAAGTTGGGGTTTCTTGTAAGTAAGATATAAATTGTGAGAAACAATGAAGGACTGGAGATGAAGAACTTCAAACTCACCCTTTCACGATTTATCAACTTCCTGCCTTTCCATGGTTGCTGAATAACAGCATAGATTGGGTAGGTGACAAAATCATACAAGCAGACCCCAACTCTGATGAGACTCACACCGAGGGTAGCAGCCAAGTCACCCATTGTGTGACTGTAAACAACAAAAGGTATATTATTTTGAGCTGAAAATAGTAAAAATAAAGCAAGAGAACAGCGATCCCTCTAATGTAAATTACTTAACATTTTTACTGATAGTCAATGGGTGAAAAGACTCAATTATCAAACTTTTTTCAGTTGAAGAGCTTTCCAAAGCCAAAATCTCTCTCTTTTTTTTTTTTTTTTTTTTTTTTTTTTGCTATTATTGCTTATTATATAATAATATCCAGATAAGACTGATATACTTGAAAGCTAATAATTATCTGCAAATATGAGTAACAGCACTAATACATATATACATACATATATATATATACACCTACCATCCAACTTACGACCAAGTTCGGTTCCGAGAAACCGGTCGTAAGTCGAAATGGTCGTAAGTCGAACTTTACTACTGAATATCAACAAAACATTTTTGTAATGACTTTATTTTATTGTTTTATTTTGGTATTTCATGTTTTACTTTACTTTTTATGTTGTTAGTACAGTGGACCCCCGGTTAACGATATTTTATCATTCCAGAAGTATGTTCAGGTGCCAGTACTGACCGAATTTGTTCCCATGAGGAATATTGTGAAGTAGATTAGTCCATTTCAGACCCCCAAACATACACGTACAAACGCACTTACATAAATACACTTACATAATTGGTCGCATTGGGAGGTGATCGTTAAGTGGGGGTCCACTGTACTGTATTTTATACTGTAAGGTTTAGGATAAACACTGTGTACAAAACAAATAGTTGTTTATTTCCCAGAAATTTGGCATAAAAAACACGGTCGTAAGTGGAGTGGTAGTAAGTCGAGCAGGTCGTAAGTTGGATGGTAGGTGTACAGTGGACCCCCGCATAGCGAACTTAATCCGTGCAAGAGGGCTGGTCGTTATGCGAAATGTTCGCTATGCGAATTAATTTTCCCCATAAGAAATAATGGAAATAAAATTAATCCGTGCAAGACACCCAAAAGTATGAAAAAAATTTTTTTTTACCACAAAAAAATGTTAATTTTAGTACACACAAACTGAAAAAGGCATGCACAATTACATGACACTTACTTTTATTGAAGATCTGGTGATGATTGATGGGATGGGAGGAGGGGAGAGAGAGTGTTAGTGTATAGAAGGGGAATCCCTTCCATTAGGACTTGAGAGTAGCAAGTCTTTTCTGGGGTTACTTCCCTTCTTCTTTTATATGCCACTAGGACAGCTTCATCACTGGCTTCTTTCGCACAACATATCTGTCCATAGTGGGCCTGTAGCCCTCGTTCCTTTATGATTTGTCCTAAAGTGGTTCACAACCATGTCCATTGTAACAGTCACCACAGCACGGCTTGCCATAGCTGTGTGAGGGTGATTTTTCCATCAAAAAAAAAAAAGGTTGCACCTTCAGCCATTTTGCACACATTGTCCTTAATTCTTTTGAAGTAGCATCCTTCAATTTCTCTCTCGTCCACCCCTCCTTTGAACCAGTTTCCTCCCCAGGTCTGGCCTCTTGCTCTTGAAGTTGATCTATTATCAGCTCATCAGTGGTTAGTTCTTCATTGTCCTCCTCCACCAACCTCCACACCTCCCACTAACCTCCAACCCCAAGACTTCCTCCCCAATTCCACAATTGATTTCCTCAACTGGTATACTACTCCTCTCAGGGTTAGCCACAAACCCTTCAAAATCCTGTTTGTCTACACATTCTGGCCACAGTTTCTTCCAAGCAGATTCAAGGTTTTCTTAGTCACTCCCTCCCAAAGCCTTACCTAAAGGATTACACAATTTAGGATATTAAGTGATCCGTCCAAACACTTTTAGAGTCATCGATGTCGTGGTCACTTCAAAAAGCACTTTTGAGAACAGAGCTTTTGTGTACAGTTTCTTGAAGTTTGGAGATGACCTGCTGGTGCCATGGCTGGCAGGAGAGTAGTGGTATTAGGAGGCAAAAACTTCACCTTAATGATGCACATGTCCCCAATAAAGACGCTCTGCCACTCTGTAGGAATGACCAGGGGCATTGTCTAACACCAGATGCACTTAAGGTCTATTTCTTTTCAGTTAGGGTAAATCTTTCACATTGTGGGCCAATGCATGGTGTAACCCAGTTATAGAAAAATTCCCTAGTGAACCCATGCCTTACTGTTTGCCCTCCACAGCACACACAAATTTCCTTGTAGGACATTCTTTTGCCTGAAACTCTGGGATTACCGAGTGATACACTAATAAAGGCTAAACTTTGCATCACACCCCTACATTGGCACACATCAACAAAGTAAGCCTTTCTTTCATAGGCTTATGTCCTGAGGTGCCTTTCCTCCTGAGTAATGTAGGTCCTGCTTGGCATTTTCTTCAGAACAGGCCTGTTTGCACATCACAATTAAACACTGTTCAGGTTCCAGTCCTTCAGTTTCTATTACTTTCCTTTGAATTCATTCCAATAATTATCATTTCAGGCCGCTTTGTGGTCCGAACTGGCAGCCTCACAGCCGTATCACACTATGGAATCCACCTAGTACGCTTCTAATCTCTCAAACCAACCTTTGCTGGCCTTAAAATTCACTCACATCATCACTAGTTGCAGGCATTTTTTTAAATTAAAATCGTCATGCAACTTCCCTAGGCCTTTTCACATATGATCGCTTGAGAGACGCTATCTCCTGCTAGCTGTTTTTCATTTATCCACACCAATAAAGTCTCTCAACATCTTCCATCACTTTGCGATCTTTGTTCGAAAACACAGGTTAAACCTTTGGCAACAACAGCTTTCTTGATTGCCGTTTTCCATTGCCCACAATAGAAGAGATTGGTTGATTTTGGTTTCTTGTACAAACCTGACCAGGTCGTGATACGTACTCCACTATTCATACTTATCAATGATCTCTTTCTTCATTTCAATGGGTAAGTTCCATTAACCCTTTGAGGTGTAGGGTTGGCACTAGAAGCTTTCTTTTGGGGCCCATGGTCACTTATTTTCCACAAACAGCACCGAAAACACTGTAATAATAACGAAATATTCCGGTGTATGCTTGAATGTTACCGCCGGAGGCTGGCTGGTAAACAATGGGACGGGGCTCACATGTGAGGCTGGCTGAGGCGCACATTGGACGCGTCTCGGACGAAGCCGCTAGCTGTTTTTGTCCCACTATGCCGGGCAAAATTTTAGCGAACAAAGCGTCCGCTAATGCGGATGTTCGTCTATGCAAGGCGTTCGTCTATGTACGGGGGGTCCACTGTATATATATATATATATATATATACAGTGGACCCCCGCTTAACGATCACATCCCAATGCGACCAATTATGTAAGTGTATTTATGTAAGAGCGTTTGTTACATGGTATGTTTGGGTGGTCTGAATGGACTAATCTACTTCACAATATCTCCTTATGGGAACAAATTCGGTCAGTACTGGCACCTGAACATACTTATGGAATGAAAAAATATCGTTAACCGGGGTCCACTGTATATATAATATATATATATATATATATATATATATATATATATATATATATATATATATTATATATATATATATATATATATATATATATAAATATATATATATATATATATACACACACACAACACAGTGTGGACCCCGACATTCGATAATCCCGACATTCCGATGCAATTTAACGGCAAAAATTTCGCCTCGAGACATTCGATCGAAAACCCGCCTATTCCGATATGATTCGTACGAGACGTGTCCACGGTGGCCTGAACTTCCCCGTGTTTGCCACGTTAACAAAGCCAGCCCGTGTGCGCGCATCTAAGGATTACCATTAGGTACATTCCAATATTATCCATATTATCACTGTTTTTTGTGCTTGTTTTCTGCAAAACAAGTCACCATGGGCCCCAAGAAAGCTTCTAGTGCCAACCCCCTGTGGTAAAAAGGGTGAAATTAGTATGAAATTAAGAAAGATTTTGAAGGGTTTGGGGCTAAGAGCCTCTGTACAAGCCTTATGCCAGTTCTAGAATCCATTGTGCCTACCTTCAAAGATTAAGGAAAATTGTGCAAAGTGGGTTGAACTGCAAACCTTTATTGGATGAAAAACACCCAACACAGCTATTGCAAGCCGTGCTGGTGACTATTACAATGACAATGTTTGTGGCCCAATTTTAGACAAATCTTAAAGGAATGGGGAGGTACAAGCTCTATTGACAGATATTTTGGTGCGACAGAAGTCCAGTGACTCTCAAGTTTGGTCCTAGTGGCATTTAAAAGAAGAAGGGAAGTAACCCCAGAAAAAGACTTGATACCTCAAGTCCTAATGGAAGGGGATTCCCCCTCTAAACACTAACACCATACACACTCTCCCCTCCTCCCATCCCATCATCACCAGATCGTCATTAAAGGTAATTGTCAATTATTCTATTGTTATTAATCTATTGTTATTGTTGTTATTGTAATTATTCTATTGCATTAAACTTAATATTTCATGTGATAATTTTTTTTTTCATACTTTTGGGTGTCTTGCACGGATTAATTTGATTTCCATTATTTCTTATGGGTAAAATTAATTCGACTTTCAATATTTTCGACATTCGATGAGCTCTTAGGAATGGATTAATATCAAATGTCGGGGGTCCAATGTGTGTATATATATATATATATATATAATATATATATATATATATATATATATATATTATATATATATATATATATAATATATATATATATATATATATATTTTTATTATAATTTTATTATCACACTGGCCGATTCCCACCAAGGCAGGGTGGCCCGAAAAAAAAACTTTCACCACCATTCACTCCATCACTGTCTTGCTAGAAGGGTGCTTTACACTACAGTTTTTAAACTGCAACATTAACACCCCTCCTTCAGAGTGCAGGCACTGTACTTCCCATCTCCAGGACTCAAGTCCGGCCTGCCGGTTTTCCCTGAACCTCTTCATAAATGTTACTTTGCTCACACTCCAAACAGCACGTCAAGTATTAAAAACCATTTGTCTCCATTCACTCCTATCAAACACGCTCACAGCATGCCTGCTGGAAGTCCAAGCCCCTCGCACACAAAACCTCCTTTACCCCCCTCTCTCAACCTTTCCTAGGCCGACCCCTACCCCGCCTTCCTTCCACTACAGACTGATACACTCTTGAAGTCATTCTGTTTCGCTCCATTCTCTCTACATGTCCGAACCACCTCAACAACCCTTCCTCCAGCCCTCTGGACAACAGTTTTGGTAATCCCGCACCTCCTCCTAACTTCCAAACTACGAATTCTCTGCATTATATTCACACCACACATTGCCCTCAGACATGACATCTCCACTGCCTCCAGCCTTCTCCTCGCTGCAACATTCATCACCCATGCTTCACACCCATATAAGAGCGTTGGTAAAACTATACTCTCATACATTCCCCTCTTTGCCTCCAAGGACAAAGTTCTTTGTCTCCACAGACTCCTAAGTGCACCACTCACTCTTTTTCCCCTCATCAATTCTATGATTCACCTCATCTTTCATAGACCCATCCGCTGACACGTCCACCCCAAATATCTGAATACATTCATCTCCTCCATACTCTCTCCCTCCAATCTGATATTCAATCTTTCATCACCTAATCTTTTTGTTATCCTCATAACCTTACTCTTTCCTGTATTCACCTTTAATTTTCTCTTTTGCACACCCTAACCAAATTCATCCACCAATCTCTGCAACTTCTCTTCAGAATCTCCCAAGAGCACAGTGTCATCAGCAAAGAGCAGCTGTGACAACTCCCACTTGTGTGTGATTCTTTATCTTTTAACTCCACGCCTCTTGCCAAGACCCTCGCATTTACTTCTCTTACAACCCCATCTATAAATATATTAAACAACCACGGTGACATCACACATCCTTGTCTAAGGCCTACTTTTACTGGGAAATAATTTCCCCTCTTTCCTACATACTCTAACTTGAGTCTCACTATCCTCGTAAAAACTCTTCACTGCTTTCAGTAACCTACCTCCTACACCAATACACTTGCAACATCTGCCACATTGCCCCCCTATCCACCCTGTCATACGCCTTTTCCAAATCCATAAATGCCACAAAAACCTCTTTAGCCTTATCTAAATACTGTTCACTTATATGTTTCACTGTAACACCCTGGTCCACACACCCCCTACCTTTCCTAAAGCCTCCTTGTTCATCTGCTATCCTATTCTCCATCTTACTCTTAATTCTTTCAATAATAACTCTACCATACACTTTACCAGGTATACTCAGCAGACTTATCCTCCTATAATTTTTGCACTCTCTTTTTATCCCCTTTGCCTTTATACAAAGGAACTATGCATGCTCTCTGCCAATCCCTAGGTACCTTACCCTCTTCCATACATTTATTAAATAATTGCACCAACCACTCCAAAACTATATCCCCACCTGCTTTTAACATTTCTATCTTTATCCCATCAATCCCGGCTGCCTTACCCCCTTTCATTTTACCTACTGCCTCACGAACTTCCCCCACACTCACAACTGGCTCTTCCTCACTCCTACAAGATGTTATTCCTCCTTGTCCTATACACGAAATCACAGCTTCCCTATCTTCATCAACATTTAACAATTCCTCAAAATATTCCCTCCATCTTCCCAATACCTCTAACTCTCCATTTAAAAAACTCTCCTCTCCTATTTTTAACTGACAAATCCATTTGTTCTCTAGGCTTTCTTAACTTGTTAATCTCCCCTCCAAAACTTTTTCTTATTTCAAAAAAATTTGTTGATAACATCTCACCCCACTCTCTCATTTGCTCTTTTTTACATTGCTTCACCACTCTCTAACCTCCCCTCTTTTTCTCTATATACTCTTCCCTCCTTGCATTACTTCTACTTTGTAAAAACTTCTCTTATGCAAAACTTTTTCTCCCTTACTACCTCTTTACATCATCATTCCACCAATCGCTCCTCTTCCCTCCCGCACCCACTTTCCTGTAACCACAAACTTCTGCTGAACACTCTAACATTACTTTTTTTAAAACCTACCCATACCTCTTTGACCCCATTGCCTATGCTCTCATTAGCCCATCTACCCCCTTCCAATAGCTTTTTTAATCTTACCCTAACTGCCTCCTCTTTTAGTTTATAAACCTTCACCTCTCTCTCTTCCCTGATGCTTCTATTCTCCTTGTATCCCATCTACCTTTTACTCTCAGTGTAGCTACAACTAGAAAGTGATCTGATATATCTGTGGCCCTCTATAAACATGTACATCCTGAAGTCTACTAACAGTCTTTTATCTACCAATACATAATCCAACAAACTACTGTCATTTCGCCCTACATCATGTCTTGTATACTTATTTATCCTCTTTTTCTTAAAATATGTATTACCTATAACTAAACCCCTTTCTATACAAAGTTCAATCAAAGGGCTTCCCATTATCATTTACACCTGGAAACCCCAATTCCTCTCTTCTCCAGGTGCATACACGCTTATTATGACCCACTTCTCGCATCCAACCTTTACTTTAATCCACATAATTCTTGAATTTACACATTCATATTCTCTTTTCTCCTTTCCATAATGATCTTTTTAACATACTGCTACCCCTTCCTTTGCTCTAACCCCTCCAGATACCCAATTTTTAATCCCATTTATTTCCCCCCACTGAAACTCCCTTACCCCCTTCAGCTTTGTTTCGCTTAGGGCCGGGAAACATCCAACTTCTTTTCATTCATAACATCAGCAATCATCTGTTTCTTGTCATCCGCACTACAATCCACGCACATTTAAGCATCCCAGTTTTATAAAGTTTTTCCCTTCTTCTCTTTTTAAGTAAATGTCTACAGGAGAAGGGGTTACTAGCCCATTGCTACCAGCATTTTAGTCGCCTCATACACACCATGGCGAAACGTGGGAAAGTTTCTTTTCCCATTTCCCCATGGACAATAGAAGAAATAAAGAAGAACAAGAGCTATTTAGAAAAAGGAGAAAAAACCTAGATGTATGTATATATATATGCATGTGCGTGTCTGTGAAGTGTGACCAAAGTGTAAATAGGAGTAGCAAGATATCCCTGTTATCTAGCGTGTTTATGAGACAGAAAAAGAAACCAGCAATCCTACCATCATGCAAAACAGTTTACAGGTTTCTGTTTTCACGTCATCTGGCAGGGCATAGTACTTCCCTGGGTGGTTGCTGTCTACCAACCTACTACCTATATATATATATATATATATATATAATATATATATATTATATATATATATATATATATAATATATATATATATATATATATATATATATATATATATATATATATTATATATATATATATATATATATATAATTATATATATATAAAATTTTATATATATATATATATATATATATATAAATATATATATATATATATATATAAAATATATAATATATATAAAATATATATATATTATATATATATATATTTTATATATAATATATATATATATATATTATATATATATATATATATATATATATATATATATATATTATATATATATATATATATAATATATATATAGTATATATATATATATAATATATATGTAATATATATATATATATGTATATATATATATATATATATATATATAATATATATATATATATATATATAAAATAAAAATATAAAATATATATAATATATTATATATAAATATATATAATATATATATATATATAAATATATATAATATATATATATATACACAGTGGACCCCGCCTTTCAATATTTAACCATTTCCTGAGAGCCCATCGTAAGCCGAAATTATCGTTAGCGAATTTAATTTTCCCAAAAGGAAATATGTAATGGAAATTTAAAATTAATCCATTCCTACACCCCAAAGTATGAAAAAAAAAAAACATTTTTTTAACATAAAATATGAATTTTAATGCACAAAACTGAAGAAGGCATGCACATTAATACTCTACTAAGAATAGAAACATACACTTACCTTTATTGAAGAACTGTGATGATTATGGGATGGAGGAGGGAAGTTGGAAGTTATTGTTTAGATGGGAATCCCCTCCATTAGGACTTGAGGAGCAAGTCCTTTTCTGGGTTATCCCCTTCATCTTTTAATGCTACTAGGACCAACTTGAGTCACTGGACCTCTGTCACACAACAAATCTGTCCATAGAGCTCTATACCTCCCGTTCCTTTAAGACTTTCCTAAAATGGGCCATAACATTCTCATTGTACAGGTTGCCAACATGGCTTGCAGTAGCTGTGTCAGGGTTATTTTCATCCATAAAGGTTTGCAGTTCAACCCACTTTGCACACATTTCCTTAATCTCTTTTTGCAATTCCATACTAATTCTCGCCCTTTTTACCACAGGAATGGCACTAGAAGCTTGCAGTTACAAGCACTAAAAACACCGGGATAATGTGAAATGTACCGAATGTATGCGTAGATGCGACCACACTGGCTGGCTTGTAAACATTGGCGCTGAGGCCACACGTGGGACCGTCCTGGACGAATAACGTCAGGCGAGTTTTTTATCGTGAGGCAAGGCAAATTTTTTGCGTTCAAATGCTTCGTATGGCGGATTTAACATAACGCGATGCGTTCGTAAGGTGGGGTCCACTGTATGTATGTATGTATGTATGTATGTATGTATGTATGTATGTATGTATGTATGTATGTATATATATATATATATATATATATATATATATATATATATAATATATATATATATATATATATATATATATATATATATATATATATATATATATCGGGAAGTACCACCTCTATAGCTGGAATGGGGACCCTCATCCTCAGAGAAGACAATAAACGTACCTCAGAGAAAATCAAAGGTTCTCCCCGGAGCTGTTTGAATATTTTCTTCTCCTACCACCCCCTATATATTTTTTTATTCTATGTGAACATTTATTAATAAACAAAATACATTTACAGAAAAAAACATAAACATGAATACAATGGCACAATGTATCAAAGATGATGAATTTCCTCCAGCTCCTCCGAGGCTGGACGTGAGCCAAGTATGCAGCAAGCATTTCCCCTTGGATGGCGACGCTGAGCGCTGGAACATGAAAGTGGCTGCCCTTGGGTCCCTGGTGGTGTCGATGAGTCTGGAACCCAATTCTTTAAGGAAACGTGTGGCATTTTTTCCCCATGATCCCAAGGTCTCTGATCCCACTGGGACAAATTGATACTGTTGGCTAATGTCCCTGTACTTGCTGATCTTGCACTCCTCCCTGTGGTCAGCAGCTCCTCCCTGTCGCCCCACACTGTGATGGATATAGGTGTCAGCCAGTGTGGACACACAGGTATAGTCCCATGCTAAGAGCTTGCCATTCTTCCAAGGATAGATGGTGATCCCGTCGGGGCGGTTTGCTGGGTTGTGGGTATTGTTTGCTGCAAGTGATCGTGGCTCCCTCTCGGTAGGGCATCCAGCTGTAGCAAGGGTTCTCTTAATGATGTCGTTGACCTCATTGTGTCTTGCATGCCAGCCCTTGGTTTTGGAACAGTTAAGACCATGTAGACCGTATTGGTCTGCTTGCACTTCGCCGCAAATACACATATATTCTGTGTGAATTGGGGCAGCAAGGCGCAGAGCCACTGCAATATGGAGGGTCTTAGGGTCGAGTCGCGTTCCCATTGCCGATACAATAAGTGTCAGGGGCCCGAGACTGTTCAACTGCCTCCCAGCACACATAAGGGGGATTACCAACAGACCCCTGGCAGTCTTCAAGCTGGCACTGGACAAGCACCTAAAGTCAGTTCCTGATCAGCCGGGCTGTGGCTCGTACGTTGGTTTGCATGCAGCCAGCAGCAACAGCCTGGTTGATCAGGCGCTGATCCACCAGGAGGCCTGGTCACAGACCGGGCCGCGGGGGCGTTGACCCCCGAAACTCTCTCCAGGTAAACTCCAGGTAATGGGAACTGTTTGGAGGAAGTCCCCAGAGTGAGGTGCACTCACAGCCTGGAGACGGGCAATCTCCCTATCTGATATATATATCTGATATATATATCTGATATATATATATATATTTTATATAAAATATATATATATATATATATATATATATATATATATATATATATATATATATATATTATATATATATACACATACATATATACAGTGGACCCTCGACCAGCGATGGCATCGATTAACGATAAATCTGACTAGCGATGCATTTTATCGCAAAAATTTTGCCTCGATTAGTGCTAAAAAACTCGACCAACACTATTCGTTCCGTCTGAGACGCGTCCACTTCTGGCCAGTGTTTACAAGCCAGCCAGCCACCGCGGTCGCTTCCAAGCATACAATCGGAACATTTCATATTATCACAGCCTTTTTAGTGATTGCACCTGCAAAATAAGTCACCATGGGCCCCAAGAAACCTTCTAGTGCCAACCCTACAGCAAAAAGGGTGAGAATTACTATGGATATGAAGAAAGAGATCATTGCTAAGTATGAAAGTGGAGTGCGTGTCTCCCAGCTGGCCAGGCTGTACACAAAACCCCAATCAACCATCGCTACTATTGTGGCCAAGAAAACGGCAATCAATGAAGCTGTTCTTGCCAAAGGTGCAACTATGTTTTCGAAACTGAGATCGCAAGTGATAGATGTTGAGAGACTGTTATTGATATGGATAAACGAAAAACAGATAGCAGGAGATAGCATCTCTCAAGCGATCATATGTGAAAAGGCTAGGAAGTTGCATGACGATTTAGTTAGAAAAATGCCAGCAACTAGTGGTGATGTGAGTCAAATTAAGGCCAGCAAAGGTTGGTTTGAGAGATTTAAGAATCGTAGTGGCATACATAGTGTGATAAGGCATGGTGACGCTGCCAGTTTGGACCAAAAAGCAGCTGAAAAATATGTGCAGGAATTCAAGGAGTACATAGACAGTGAAGGACTGAAACCTGAACAAGTGTTTAATGGTGACACTGACAATGTTGTGAAACACTCTAGGAATGTCATAAAGGAACGGGAGGTACAGGCCTCTATGGGCAGATATGTTGTGCGACAGAGGTCCAGTGACTCTCAAGCTGGTCCTAGTGGCATTAAAAGAAGAAGGGAAGTAACCCCAAAAAAGCACTTGCCACCTGTAGTCCTAATGGAAGGGGATTCCCCTTCCAAACACTAAGACCATCAACACACTCCCCTCTTCCCATCCCATCAATCATCACCAGATCTTCAATAAAGGTAAGTGTCATGTAACTGTGCATGTCTTCTTCAGTTTGTGTGTATTAAAATTATTATTTCATGTGTTAAAATTTTTTTTTTCAATACTTTTGGGTGTCTTGCACGGATTAATTTGATTTCCATTATTTCTTATGGGGAAAATTAACTTGACTAACGATTATTTTGACTAACGATGAGCTCTCAGGAACGGATTAATAGCGTTAGTCGAGGGTCCACTGTATATATATATATATACATATATATACAGTGGACCCCCGCATAACGGACGCCTTGCATAGCGGACAATCCGCATAGCGGACGCTTTGATCGCTAAAATTTTGCCCCGCATAGCGCCCAAAAACCCGCTCAGCGGCCTTCGTCCGAGACGCGTCCAATGTGCGGCCTGAGCCAGCGTCATATGTTCCGCCGGTGGCATTGTTTACCAGCCAGCCTCCGCGGTAACATTCAAGCATACAATCGGAATATTTCGTATTATTACAGTGTTTTCGGTGCTGTTTCTGGAAAATAAGTGACTATGGGCCCCAAGAAAGCTTCTAGTTCCAACCCTACAGCAATAAGGGTTAGAATTCCTATAGAAATGAAGAAAGAGATCATTGATAAGTATGAAAGTGGAGTGCGTATCACCGACCTGGTCAGGTTGTACAAGAAACCCAAATCAACCATCTCTTCTACTGTGGGCAAGAAAACGGCAATCAAGGAAGCTGTTCTTGCCAAAGGTTTAACTGTGTTTTCGAAACAAAGATCGCAAGTGATGGAAGATGTTGAGAGACTCTTATTGGTGTGGATAAATGAAAAACAGCTAGCAGGAGATAGCGTCTCTCAAGCGATCATATGTGAAAAGGCTAGGAAGTTGCATGAGGATTTAATTAAAAAAAGGCCTGGAACTAGTGATGATGTGAGTGAATTTAAGGCCAGCAAAGGTTGGTTTGAGAGATTTAAGAAGCGTAGTGGCATACGTAGTGTGATACGGCATGGTGAGGCTGCCAGTTCGGACCACAAAGCGGCTGAAAAATATGTGCAGGAATTCAAGGAGTACATAGAAACTGAAGGACTGAAACCTGAACAAATGTTTAATTGTGATGAAACAGGCCTGTTCTGGAAGAAAATGCCAAGCAGGACCTACATTACTCAGGAGGAAAAGGCACTCCCAGGACATAAGCCTATGAAAGACAGGCTACTTTGTTTGATGTGTGCCAATACTACTGGTGATTGCAAAGTTAAGCCTTTATTAGTGTATCACTCTGAAACTCCCAGAGCGTTCAGGCAAAAGAATGTCCTCAAGGATAATTTGTGTGTGCTGTGGAGGGCAAACAGTAAGGCATGGGTCACTAGGGAATTTTTTCTATAACTGGTTACACCATGCATTTGCCCCCAATGTGAAAGATTACCTAACTGAAAAGAAATTAGAACTTAAGTGCCTCCTGGTGTTAGACAATGCCCCTGGTCATCCTACAGACGTGGCCAGAGCGACTTTATGGGGACATGAGCTTCATTAAGGTGAAGTTTTTGCCTCCTAATACCACTCCTCTCCTGCAGCCCATGGACCAGCAGGTCATTTCCAACTTCAAGAAACTGTACACAAAAGCTATGTTTCAAAAGTGCTTTGAAGTGACCACAGACACTCGATTGACTCTAAAAGAGTTTTGGAAGGATCACTTTAATATCCTCAATTGTGTAAACCTTATAGGTAAGGCTTGGGAGGGAGTGACTAAGAGAACCTTGAACTCTGCTTGAGAAAACTGTGGCCAAATGTGTAGACAAAAGGGATTTTGAAGGGTTTGAGGCTAACCCTGAGAGGAGTATACCAGTTGAGGAATCAATTGTGGCATGGGGAAGTCCTTGGGGTTGGAGGTTAGTGGGGATGATGTGGAAGAGTTGGTGGAGGAGGACAATGAAGAACTAACCACTGATGAGCTGATAGATCAACTTCAAGAGCAAGAGGCCAGACTGGGGAAACTGGTTCAAAGGAGGGGAGAGAGAAATTGAAGGAATTGCCTACTTCAAAGATTAAGGAAATGTGTGCAAAATGGCTTGAAGTGCAAACCTTTTTGATGAAAATCACCCTCACACAGCTATTGCAAGCCGTGCTGGTGACTGTTACAATGACAATGTTGTGAACCACTTTAGACAAATCATAAAGGAACGAGAGGTACAAGCCACTATGGACAGATATGTTGTGCGAAAGAAGTCCAGTGACTCTGAAGCTGGTCCTAGTGGCATTAAAAGAAGAAGGGAAGTTACCCCAGAAAAGGACTTGCCTCCTCAAGTCTTAATGGAAGGGGATTCCCCTTCTAAACACTAACACTCTCTCTCCCCTCCTCCCATCCCATCAATCATCACCAGATCTTCAATAAAAGTAAGTGTCATGTAATTGTGCATGCCTTTTTCAGTTTGTGTGTACTAAAATTAACATTTTTTTGTGGTAAAAAAAAATTTTTTTCATACTTTTGGGTGTCTTGCACGGATTAATTTTATTTCCATTATTTCTTATGGGGAAAATTCATTCACATAGCGAACATTTCACATAACAGCCAGCCCTCTTGCACGGATTAAGGTCGCTATGCGGGGGTCCACTGTATATATATACAGTGGACCCCCGCATAACGATCACCCCCCAAATGGGGAAAAATTAAATGTAATGTATTTATGTAAGTGGTTTTTTTAAGGGGTATTTTTGGGGGGCTGAAATGGACAAAATCTAATTCACAATATTTTTAGGGGAACAAATTCATTTCAGTACGGGGCACCCTAAACCCAATATTTTCTGGGAGTGAAAAAATATTTTTTAACCCGGGGGGTTTCCACTGTGTGTGTGGTTTTTTAAACTATATATTAAAATATATATATATATATATATATATTTTAAAATAAAAATATTTTATTTATATATATAAAAATTTAAAATATATATAATATTTTATATATATAAAATATCCCAATAAGATAACAGTAAACAGGTGTTTTAAAAAATATGCAAAACAACCATCTGAAAAAAATAGGAAATTTCCCAAGCTTTTTCGGACTACTCACATTATCAAGGAAACCCTATCATAGTTCCTTGTAATGTGATTAGTCACGAAAGCGTTAGAAATTTTTCTCTATTCTTTCAGAGTGGTTGTTTTGCATAAAATATAAAATTTTAAAATATATATATATTAAATAAATATATATATATATATTTTTATTTTTATATTTTATATAATTATATATAATTTTTTATATAAAATTTATATATTTTATAAAATATATTTAAAATATATATATATATTTTTTATTTTACGTATTAAAATAATATATAATATAATATATATATATATTATATTTTATAAATATTTTATATATAAAATTTTATATTTTAATATATATATATATACGTATAATTTATAAAACCGTATTATATATAAATATAAAATTATATATATATATATAATATATATTATAATATATATATATATAAAAATATATATATTTTATATATAAAAATATATAAAATTATATATATATATTATATTAAAATAAAATATATTTTATTTATAATTTTATATTTTTATATATATATATATATATATATATATACGTATATAAAATATATATTAATATATATAAAAAAATTATTAAAAAAAATAACTAAATAATTTTAATAAAAATTTATCAAATTTTTAAAAAAATTAAAATCTAAAATAATAAAATTTATAACTAAAAATAATTAAAATAAAAATTTAATAAATTTAAATAAATTATAATATAAAATAATTAAAAAAGGCCCAAATTCCAAAATAAATTTTTTATAAACAAAAAAAAAACAAAAAAAAACAGAAAACCGGCACTTTATTTCTTTTTAGAAAAATTTCCCCCCCCCCCCCCAAAACCCCCCCAGCCCCTACCAATCCCCCCAGCCCCTGGATGCCCAATAAAAAACCTTTTGAAATCTTTACCTTTTTCCAGGAAAAACCCCTATTGTTTTTAACCCCCCTTATGGTGGAAAAATTTCCCCTTAAAAAACCCAAACCCCACAACACCCACCCATGTTACCCCGGGGCCTTTGGAGATTTGGAAAAAGGGGGCTTAAACAGGGGGGGGGGGCAATTTGGGGGGGGAAACTTGGGGCAGATGTTGCGGGTTGAAAGGTTTGTAGAGGTGGTTACTGAAAGCAGTGAAGAGTTTTTAAAACGAGGATAGTGAGGCTCAAGTTAGAGTATGTGGAAAAGGGGAAATTATTTCCCAGAAAAGTAGGCCTTAAAAAGGATGTGTGATGTTTACCTGGAGTTTACCGGGAGAAGTTTCGGGGGTCAATCCCCCCGGGGCCCGGTCTTTGACCAGGCCCCCCTGGTGGATCAGCCCCTGATCAACCCGGTGTTGCTGCTGGGGCCAAGCAAACCCCGTACAGCCACAGCCCGGCCCGTCAGGGAAATGACTTTAGGTGGCTTGTCCAAATGCCAGCTTGAAGAATGCCAGGGGTTTTGTTGGAATCCCCCCTTTATGTGTGGCTGGGAGGCAGTTTAACAGTCTCGGGGCCCCCGACACTTTTTGTTTTGGTCTCTTAACGTGCTGTGGGAACCCCCGCTTTTCATTGGGGGGTGGTGCATCTCGCCAAGTCTTTTTCTTTTTGTTTGATTTAATTTTTTGTGTGCAAATTTTGGTACTAGTCCCCCTTAAAGGGTTTTCCAAGGGGTATATAATCCCTGGTTTTTCCCCCCTCCCCGCATTCCAGGGAAAACAGGTTTTGAAACCTCAAGCGCTCCCCTAATTGAAAGGGGTTTTATCTCCGTTTTTGGGGCCGTGAAAAATTTTTCTGTGCTTTTTTTAGGGCGGGGAATTTCCCCCTGCCTTGAAAGGTGCTGTTAAGTGAACAATATTTCCCCCTAGATAGAACAAGTGCCCCAAAAGGGGTCATCATGGGCCCTTGGGCCCCCCTAGTTTTGAAGGGTTTTTCATTTTCCCTCCCGTCATTTTTCTAGCAGATGCGTTTATACAATGTTATGGTCCTTGAAAGGGGAGATCCTCCGGGCTAATCACTCCCAGGTCTTTGGAAAGTTGGTGTTTCGCTCTATTTTGTGGCCCGAAAAGGTGTATATTTTCATGTATCTCTCCCTCCTGCGTTCCAGGGAATAAAAAGGTTTTGAAACCTCAAGCGCTCCCAGTAATTTAGGGTTTTTTTCTCCGTTATGCGCCGGAAGGGGGAAAGTTCTCTGTAAAATTTTCTAGGTCGGCAATTTCACCTGCCTTGAAAGGTGCTGTAGAGTGCAGCAATATTCCAGCCTAGATAGAACAAGTGACCTGAAGAGTGTCATCATGGGCTTGGCCTCCCTAGTTTTGAAGGTTCTCATTATCCATCCTGTCATTTTTCTAGCAGATGCGATTGATACAATGTTATGGTCCTTGAAGGTGAGATCCTCCGACATAATCACTCCCAGGTCTTTGACGTTGGTGTTTCGCTCTATTTTGTGGCCAGAATTTGTTTTGTACTCTGATGAAGATTTAATTTCCTCATGTTTACCATATCTGAGTAATTGAAATTTCTCATCGTTGAACTTCATATTGTTTTCTGCAGCCACTGAAAGATTTGGTTGATGTCCGCCTGGAGCCTTGCAGTGTCTGCAATGGAAGACACTGTCATGCAGATTCGGGTGTCATCTGCAAGGAAGACACGGTGCTGTGGCTGACATCCTTGTCTATGTCAGATATAGGATGAGGAACAAGATGGGAGCTAGTACTGTGCCTTGTGGAACAGAGCTTTTCACCGTAGCTGCCTCGGACTTTACTCTGTTGACGACTACTCTCTATGTTCTGTTAGTGAGGAAATTATAGATCCATCGACCGACTTTTCCTGTTATTCCTTTAGCACGCAATTTTGTGCGCTATTACGCCATGGTCACACTTGTCGAAGGCTTTTTGCAAAGTCTGTATATATTACATCTGCATTCTTTTTGTCTTCTAGTGCATTTAGGACCTTGTCGTAGTGATCCAATATTTGAGACAGACAGGAGCGACCTGTTCTAAACCCATGTTGCCCTGGGTTGTGTAACTGATGGGTTTCTAGATGGGTGGTGATCTTGCGTCTTAGGACCCTTTCAAAGATTTTTATGATATGGGATGTTAGTGCTATTGGTCTGTAGTTCTTTGCTGTTGCTTTACTGCCCCTTTGTGGAGTGGGGCTATGTCTGTTGTTTTTTAGTAACTGAGGGACGACCCCCGTGTCCATGCTCCCTCTCCATAGGATGGAAAAGGCTCGTGATAGGGGCTTCTTGCAGTTCTTGATGAACACAGAGTTCCATGAGTCTGGCCCTGGGGCAGAGTGCATGGCATGTCATTTATCGCCTGTTCGAAGTCATTTGCGTCAGGATAACATCGGATAGGCTTGTGTTAACCAAATTTTGTGGCTCTCTCATAAAAAATTCATTTTGATCTTCGACTCTCAGTCTGGTTAGCGGCTTGCTAAAAACTGAGTCATATTGGGACTTGAGTAGCTCACTCATTTCCTTGCTGTCATCTGTGTAGGACCCATCTTGTTTAAGTAGGGCCCAATACTGGACGTTGTTCTCGATTTTGATTTGGCATAGGAGAAGAAATACTTTGGGTTTCTTTCGATTTCATTGATGGCTTTTAGTTCTTCCCGCGATTCCTGACTCCTAAAGGATTCTTTTAGCTTAAGTTCGATGCTTGCTATTTTCTCTGACCAGTGTCTCCCTACGCATTTCAGATATATTGACCTCTTTTAGCTGCTCTGTTATTCTTTTCCGTCGCCTGTAAAGGGAGCGCCTGTCTCTTTCTATTTTACATCTACTCCTCCTTTTTCTTAGAGGAATAAGCCTTGTGCATACATCGAGTGCCACCGAATTAATCTGTTCTAGGCATAAGTTGGGGTCTGTGTTGCTTAGTATATCTTCCCAGCTTATATCGGTTAGGACTGTTTACTTGGTCCCACTTTATGTTTTTGTTATTGAAGTTGAATTTGGTGAATGCTCCCTCGTGACTAGTCTCATTTTGTCGGTCTGGGGCTCCACGCATACATATCTGAACCTCAATTATGTTGTGATCTGAGTATATTGTTTTTGATATGGTGACATTTCTTATCAGATCATCATTGTTAGTGAAGATGAGGTCTAGTGTATTCTCCAGTCTAGTAGGCTCTATTATTTGCTGGTTTAAATTGAATTTTGTGCAGAGATTTAAAAGCTCATGTGAGTGTGAGTTTTCATCAGAGCTGCCTCCTGGTGTTATTACTGCAACAATATTATTTGCTATATTCCTCCATTTTAGGTGCCTTAAGTTGAAATCCCCCAGGAGCAAGATGTTGTGTGCAGGAGCTGGAAGATTTTCCAGACAGTGGTCAATTTTTAACAGCTGTTCCTGGAATTGCTCGGATGTTGCATCCGGAGGCTTGTAGACTACCACAATGACTAGGTTTTGGTTCTCAACCTTTACTGCTAAAACTTCCACTACATCATTTGAGGCATTTAGCAGTTCTGTGCAAACAAGTGACTCTGCAATGTACAGGCCAACCCCCCCTCTTTTGCCTGTTCACTATGTCACATCTGTATAGGTTGTAACCTGGGATCCATATTTCGTTGTCCAAGTGATCCTTTATGTGGGTCTCAGTGAAAGCCGCGAACATTGCCTTTGCCTCTGCAAGCAGTCCACGATGAAAGGTATTTTGTTGTTTGTTGCTGGCTTTAGACCCTGTATATTTGCCAAGAAGAATGTTATCGGACTGGTGGTATTGTTGGTACTGGGGGGGATTTTTTTTTCCGGCATTATATCTGTATCTGTTGGTTTGGAGTGGAGGCCATCGACTGTGGTTCCACTCCAGGAATGATTGGATTTGGTGTACGATTTCTGCCATTTCCTGCCAGTTTTTTTTCCTTCCTGGCACTAAAAAACCTCTCCCTCTTGAGTGGCTGTGGCTACCCAGGTTTTCCCATGGCCTGGATGTTTTGTATCTTTTTGTCCCCTTTAGATGGTATACAAAACAACCATGGGGGGAGTTGAATAATACCTTTAGGCCTTTCATGCTGCAGTGGACACATCATCAGGAGCTTGCAAAGTTGCATTACTTTCCTATTGATGTCATAAACAAATTACATTCTGTAATATGCACCATGTCAAATATATCCCAGTGAACCTGTGACTAATAATATTTAACAAAATTTTGATTTTTACTAATAAAAATTCTCTTGTTGACCCCAGAATTAATTCATATGCTTATTTATTTGGTATGCAGAAAACTACCAAAACATTAAATTTAAAAACACAAGCAGCAAGAATAAAGGCAGACACGCCTGCAGCATGAGAGATGGAGAGAAGGTGAATGCAATGATCAATGGTCAAGATTATGCACCTTCAGTGATGTAGCATTCTGCTGGTAGTTGGGATTACACAAGCTTGCTGTGCATGGCTTTGCATTCAAATATGCCATATGGCACTACATTTAACATATAGTACAGTATATGAAATATTAAAAGAGTAACTCAAATG
This sequence comes from Cherax quadricarinatus, assembly GCF_026875155.1. Taxonomy (NCBI): domain Eukaryota; kingdom Metazoa; phylum Arthropoda; class Malacostraca; order Decapoda; family Parastacidae; genus Cherax; species Cherax quadricarinatus. The sequence continues at coordinate 2,406,554 of NC_069454.1, read as the reverse complement.
CATTACACCTGTCATACATACAACAGATTAGTTATGATTTTGTCTAAATGCAATTAAAAAAAGCCTCATTTTTTGCACAGCTTTTAAAATAACCTTGATAGTTTGCTAGGTAAGTGTGAAGGCATTAAACTACGTACTCACAAAATATTGGTAGTAAAATATTTTATAAAAAAGTTGGCAAATTCGGAGGTCTCTGGAACGTATCATTATTTTCCCACATGTTCTTCACTTGTCATAAAACTGCTATTCATAAGGTTGATTTTCAAAATTGAACTTCTCACATTTGATTTGCTGCATACTGAACACTGCAGTCACTCTCAGCCTTTCTTCATCACCTGTCAATAACCTTGTCTCTACAGTGTACTTATCTTAAATTCATAACAAACAAAAGGATATCAGTAATAATAACAGCCATCTACTACCAGGCCTTGCTAAAATATTGTCAATTCCTCTGATCCCCAATACAGTGGACCCCCGGTTAACGAACTTTTTTCATTCCAGTAGTATGTTCAGGTGCCAGTACTGATCGAATTTTTTCCCCTAAGGAATATTGTGAAGTAGATTAGTCCATTTCAGACCCCCAAACATACACGTACAAACGCACTTACATAAATACACTTACATAATTGGTCGCATTTGGAGGTGATCGTTAAGCGGGGGTCCACTGTATTAACGCCTTACACTGTGTATCTTCTCCTTATACAATACAACTTTATTTCTTTTCTGCAGTATACAAAATGCAGTTTACATGTAATAAAATACTGTTAATCACAAAAGAAAGCCACTAACATGCAGTTCATTTCAAGCAGCAAGAGCCTGCCTCTTTGCTATGGTATATACACCAAACCTGTCCTGCTGGTTGCTGTCTCACTCTCCCACCTCCTCGGTGCTTCTATCAGATCTTACTTTTATATCATAAATTTCTTCTATTGACTCTCTCATCTTTCCCTTTACTGAGTCTATGAGGTCACTCCAACCATATCAAGAAAGATGTTGATGTAAATTGAGGCTATTGAGAATGATATGTGGAAAGTGGACAAGTGTTCAACAGAAAACTGTTCAACTGTTCACCTCAGTGATAATTCATGATGAAAATTTAAATAACAAACTGATGTGGTTTACAAGGAATTCCACTTTGAATCAGAAGATTAAGAAAGATAGAAAATCTTTTCCCTTCAACCTGCATTACAACTAAAATTTCAGGTCAATATTACAAGACACTGCTCTGAACTTGATGAATCTTAGTGTATAATACTACTCAATAAAAAAATATTAAAATACGTTGGGACTAATTCCTTAAAAATTTTATGCAGAGCACATACACTGAATTGCAGGCTTTGTAATAGTTTTTATACCATCTCACATTCCAAAAAACAAAGAAAAGTCAAAGTCAAAAACATATTTCCATATGATACAATGTTTCTACGGAGATGAATGATATTTGGCTGTGCAGGTAAGTAGACTTACCCAATCCACTGATACACCAACCATAAACAATAAATTACATTAATGAACAAATGTGAAAATGTTGCAGAGCGAGTGTGTATGATATGACCAGTTTCAAAATATGACATCACTAAATACAGAGCTTACAATGTTCTTTTTGACATGTCTCACATGTCAAGTCCAAAACTCTTGTCATGAATATCAAGCCTAACCAAGCCCAGGCAATGCACCAAAGCAGCAGTAATCTACTAATTAACAATTAAATAAATGTTAAGGACTACAATTTACAACTAAACTATAAATTATAGGGAAAATAATTATAATTATTGTATCAACAATTATTATAAAATAAACTATGGCAATAATTTTAACACCAAAATGAGCAAACAACAACAAAAATGTATTTTCCGTGTAATAAAATATTATTAAGCACAAAAGCCACTAGCATCTACATGTATTTCGGTCAGACTAATACTAATGCTTATACACACTACTTAGGATTAGACATAGGTTACTGAGTGGTAAATTTTAATAATGTATTAGTACAAAAAATGAGAAGTAGCAAAAAAATTACAATTAGCACAATTTACAATCAAATCAAATCAAAGTTTATTCTCTATAAAGATTACAATGCGGAGTTTACAGATTTTGGTTATTGTGCGGTTTACATGTAATAAAATACTAATTACAGAGGGGGCCACTAGAACACCTAGTATGGCTAGGACACTTAGTATGGCTAGGACACCTAGCATGGCTAGGCATTTCGGGCAAACTTAGATTAATTCTTAACCCTAAATTATTACAAATTGTGGAGTAAGTTGACTAAATACTAGTTTGTGAGTTTAACAATGTGAATGCTTTTGTTTTGGCACAATACATAGTTTCTATATTGGAGTATCACAGGCAAACTTATGACTAGTTAGGAATCATTATTTTACGATTAAGATACGTATTTCTGTGCTCATAGACAAGTGGGTGAGTGAGTGAGTGTAAGTATGAATCACCAGGTGGTTTTTATGTAGTTAGTTGATGGGGTGTATCAGGGAGATAAGATGTTTTCTAATGGTGGTTTTGAAGGTGATGAATGTGTCTGCAGTTCTAGAGTTTTCAGGTAGGGTGTTCCAGATTTTAGGGCCTTTGACATACTTTGAATTTTTGCAAAGGTTTAGTCGGACACAGGGAATGTCATAATGATGTTTGTGTCTGGTGTTAAGATAAGATAAGATAAGATAAGATTTCGTTCGGATTTTTAACCCCGGAGGGTTAGCCACCCAGGATAACCCAAGAAAGTCAGTGCGTCATCGAGGACTGTCTAACTTATTTCCATTGGGGTCCTTAATCTTGTCCCCCAGGATGCAACCCACACCAGTCGACTAACACCCAGGTACCTATTTGCTGCTAGGTGAACAGGACAACAGGTGTAAGGAAACGTGTCGAAATGTTTCCACCCGCCGGGAATCGAACCCGGGCCCTGCGTGTGTGAAGCGGGAGCTTTAGCCACCAGGCCAGTTATGCCTGTGGGTCCTGTCACAACTATCAAGAAAGCATTTTAGGTCAAGGTTAATATTGGAATTTAAGGTCCTGTATATGTAGATTGCACAGTAGTAAGTGTTGATGTTCTGAACAGGGAGTAAGTTTAGATCTATGAAGAGTGGGGGGGGGGTGTTGCCAGGGATGGAATTTAGTGATTATTCTTACTGCGGCTTTTTGTTGAGTTATTATTGGCTTTAGGCGTGTTGCTGCAGTTGATCCCCAAGCACAAATACCATAGGTGAGGTATGGATAAATGAGTGAATGGTATAGTGTGAGAAGGGCATTTTGTGGCACAAAGTATCGTATCTTGGAGAGGATCCCAACTGTTTCGGATACTTTTTTTGTTATGTGTTGGATATGGGTGCTGAAATTCAGGTTGTTGTCGAGGTATAGGCCTAGGAATTTGCCCTCATTATGTCTGGCAATTAGAGTGTTGTTGATCTTAATGTAAAGTTGCGCAGCACCTGCTCTGCTACCAAACATAATATAGTAGGTTTTGTCAGTGCTAAGTGTAAGTTTATTGGCTGTCATCCAAGTTGATATTTTGAGCAGCTCCTTGTTAACAACGGTGTTGAGGGTGGCAAGATTAGGGTGAGAGATGACATAAGTCATGTCATCAGCAAAGAGAAGGGGTTTCAAGTGTTGGGATACGTTTGGAAGATCATTGATGTAAATGAGGAAGAGCAGGGGTCCAAGGACACTTCCCTGTGGAACTCCAGTATCAAGTGGCCGTGTTGATGATGCTGTGTCTTTAATGGTGACATACTGATAACTATTAGTAAGGTAGGATTTGAAATATGCAAGCGCATGGCCTCTTATACCATAATGGTCAAGTTTGTGGAGTAGGATGCCGTGGTCTACCGTGTAAAAAGCTTTTCTTAGGTCAATAAAAATTCCTAGCGGATATTCCTTATTTTCCAATGCTGTGTAAAGCACATCTAGCATTTTTACAATTGCATCATTAGTGCTTTTATTTTTCCTGAATCCAAATTGTCAGGGGTTGAGTATGTTTTGTGCTGTTATAAATGAATACAGTCTCCTGTGCACGAGTTTCTCGAAGATTTTGGATAGCAATGGTAAGTTAGATATTGGCCTATAGTTGTTTACATCTATAGGGTCACCACCTTCATGTATTGGTGTAACCTTTGCTGTCTTAAGTAGTTTCGGGAAGGTGCTAGTTTCTAGTGACTTGTTAAAAAGTAATGAAATAGCATGCGAAAGGATATGGGCCGCTCGCTTGTACAATAATGGTGTGACATGAGACAGGTTCCCTGAGTTATTTTTAAGTGACTTTATAATCTCGGTGACTTCGGTGGGCTCAGTTGGTACAAGATAGAAGGAATTTGGGAAATTTCCATCTAGGTAGTCCCCGGCATGGGCATTGATAGATGGAATTTTACTGGCAAGATCAGATCCTATGGTTGAGAAGAAGTCATTTATCTTGTTAGCTGTTTCAGTGGGATGCAGTGGTGTTTCATTAGGTTTAATTAGGGCAATATTCTTGTTTTTTTTTCAGTTTGTGGGTCCCCAGAATCTGAGAGAGTGTTTTCCAGAATTTTTTTATATCTCCTCTTGTGTCTGTGAATCTGCTGGAGTAGTACAGCTGTTTGGCTTTCCTTATTACTTTGGTGAAAACTGATAAACAGTGTTTAAGAATATCTTTGTGTATTAAGCCCTGTCTATATTGCTTTTCATATTGGTGTTTCTTATCAATGGATTTCAGAATGCTGCTGGTTAGCCATGGGCAACCGAGCTGTTTATTCATGATCTGTTTCGTTTTTATAGGACAATGTTTGTTGTATAGTCTAAGTAATTTGTTAAGAAAAATGTCTGTCCGATCGTCAATACCATTGGCCTTGGAGAATTCTGTAGGCAAGTCAAGTCTCTAGGTCTGCTGTGAACTTCCTTATTGAGGCCTCGTCATGGCGTCTAAATGAAACTTTGTTGTATTCCAGTGGTGGCTTACTAATGTTTGTTAAGAGGAAGGTAGGGTATTGGTCTGTAGCGCTGTCTGTGATTATCCCTGATTTAAGGGGGGCTAGTATATTGGTCCATATGTGGTCTGAACATTAAAATGGTATAAAATACCGACAGGTTGTTAGGTAAGACACATATGCAACAGTTAGGTATCTTTATTTTGAAACGTTTCGCCTACACAGTAGGCTTCTTCAGTCGAGTACAGAAAAGTTGATAGAAGCAGAAGAGACTTGAAGACGATGTAATCAGTCCATCACCCTTAAAGATTTGAGGTGGTCAGTCCCTCAGTCTGGAGAAGAGCATTGTTCCGAAGTCTGAAACAATATGAAGTTGAAAGGACAGAATGGAGCCTTATATAGCGCCAGGAGGTGAGACGTAGGTCACTTTGGGAGGTCAGGTCCCTCTCAAATCCAGCCGTTCTCACTAGTAGAGGTTGTCGAAGTTGATTTCAGGTCTGTACCAAGATACCCTCGTGTTGCAGTGTCTGACAGATTGAACCTACCAAAGTGACCTACGTCTCACCTCCTGGCGCTATATAAGGCTCCATTCTGTCCTTTCAACTTCATATTGTTTCAGACTTCGGAACAATGCTCTTCTCCAGACTGAGGGACTGACCACCTCAAATCTTTAAGGGTGATGGACTGATTACATCGTCTTCAAGTCTCTTCCGCTTCTATCAACTTTTCTGTACTCGACTGAAGAGGCCTACTGTGTAGGCGAAACGTTTCAAAATAAAGATACCTAACTGTTGCATATGTGTCTTACCTAACATATGTGGTCTATTATGGTTGCATTTGTCTCAGTAAGCCTGGTTGGTTTAGTTATTGTTGGTATGGAGAGGAAGTAAAAAATATTTCAATTAGCACAATTTATTAAAGAGAGGTAGCAAAAAATATTACAGTTAGCACAATTTACAAGAGATATAGCAAAAAATATTACAATTAGCACAATTTACAATAGAGAGAGAGCAAAAAATATTACAATTAGCACAATTTACAAGAGGTAGCAAAAAATATTACAATTAGCACAATTTAGAATAGAGAGAGAGCAAAAAATATTACAATTAGCACAATTTACAAGAGGTAGCAAAAAATATTACAATTAGCACAATTTACAAGAAGTAGCAAAAAATATTACAATTAGCACAATTTACAAAAGGTGTACATATGGATTTATATCTACATATTTATAGTTCACTTATCTGTTACATGCAAATTTAGGAAATTTGCTTAGTATATCTGGTATCTTATTTTTATTAATAAGATATCTTGACATGTCACATAGGTTATTATACTGTCTTTCTCTGTATTCCTCAATAAGTGGACAATTAAGTACATAGTACTCACCTAGTTGTGGTTGTGGGGGTCGAGTCACAGCTCCTGGCCCTGCCTCTTCAACTGGCCGCTACTCGGTCAGTCTTCCCACTCCACGAGCTTTATCATACCTCTTCTTAAAGCTATGTAAGGATCCTGTCTCCACTAGATCATTACCCAGGCTATTCCACTTCCTGACAACTCTGACTGAAGAAATACTTCCTAACATCCCTGTGGTTCATCTGAGTCTTCAGCTTCCAACTGTGACCCCTTGCTGCTGTGTCCCATCTCTGGAACGTCCTGTCTCTGTCCACCTTGTCTATACCTCTCAGTATTTTATATGCTGCTATCATATACCCCCTAACTCTCCTGTCTTCCAGTGTTGACAGGTTGATTTCCCTTAACCTCTACTCGTAGGACATACCTTTTAGCTCCGAGGCTAGTCTTGTTGCAAATCTTTGCACTTTCTCTAGTTTCCTTACATGCTTGGCTAGGTGAGGGTTCCAAACTGGCACTGCATATTCCAATATGGGCCTAACGTACACAGTGTACAGGGTTCTGAATGACTCCTTATTTAGGTGTCGGAATGCTGTTCTTAGGTTTGCCAGGCTCCCATATGCTGCAGCAGTTATTTGGTTGATGTGCGCTTCAGGAGATGTTCCAGGTGTTATACTCACACCAAGATCCTTTTCCTTGAATGAGCTTTGTAGGCTCTGCCCCCCCTAGACTGTACTATGTCTGCAGTCTTCTTTGCCCTTCCCCAATCTTCATGACTTTGCATTTGGCGGGGTTGAACTCCAAGAGCCAGTTTCTGAACCAGGTCTGCAGCCTGTCCAGATCCCTTTGTAGTTCTGCCTGGTCTTCGATCGAATGAATTCTTCTCATCAACTTCATGTCTGCAAACAGGGACACTTCGGAGTCTACTCCTTCCGTCATGTCGTTCACAAATACCAGAAACAGCACTGGTCCTAGGACTGACCCCTGTGGGACCCCGCGGATCACAGGTGCCCACTCTGACACCTCGCCACGTACCATTACTTGCTGCTGTCTTCCTGACAAGTATCCCCTGATCCATTGTAGTGCCTTCCCTGTTATCCCTGCTTGGTCCTCCAGTTTTTGCACTACTCTCTTGTGTGGTACTGTGTCAAACGCCTTCTTGCAGTCCAAGAAAATGCAATCCATTCACCCCTCTCTCTCTTGTCTTACTGGTGTGTGTGTGTGTGTGTGTGTGTGTGTGTGTGTGTGTGTGTGTGTGTATGTGTGTACTCACCTATTTGTGGTTGCAGGGGTCAATTCATAGCTCCTGGCCCTGCCTCTTTGCTGATTGCTACTAGGTCCTCTCCCTCCCTGCCCCATGAGCTTTATCATACCTTGCCTTAAAACTTTGTATGGTTCCCACTTCCACTTCATCACTTTCTAGGCTATTCCACGGCCTGACTACTCTATGACTGAAGAAATACTTCCTAAAATCCCTTTGATTCATCTGAGTCTTCAACTTCCAATTGTGACCTCTTGTGTCTGTGTCCCTTCTCTGGAACATCCCGTCTTTGTCCACCTTGTCTATTCTGCGCAGTATTTTATATGTCGTTATCATGTCTCCCCTGACCCTCCTGTCTTCCAGTGTCGTCAGGCCGATTTCCCTCAACCTTTCTTCGTAGGACAATCCCCGTAGCTCTGGGACTAGTCTTGTTGCAAACCTTTGCACTTTCTCTAATTTCTTGACGTGCTGGTGCTGCATACTCCAGTATGGGCCTGACGTAAATGGTATACAGAGTCTTGAACGAATCCTTACTGAGGTATCGGAATGCTATCCGTAGGTTTGCCAGGCGCCCGTATGCTGCAGCAGTTATCTGATTGATGTGCGCTTCAGGAGATATGCTCGGTGTTATACTCACCCCCAGATCTTTTTCCTTGAGTGAGGTTTGCAGTCTTTGGCCATCTAAACTATATTGCGTCTGCGGTCTTCTTTGCTCTTCCCCAATCTTCATGACTTTGCACTTGGCAGGGTTAAACTTAAGGAGCCAGTTGCTGTACCAGGCTTTTAGCCTGTCCAGGTCACTTTGTAGTCTTGCCTGATACTCATCCAATTTGATTCTTCTCATTAACTTCACATCATCTGCAAACAAGGACACTTCTGAGCCTATCCCTTCCGTTATGTCGTTCACATATACCAAGAACAGCACAGGTCCTAGGACTGACCCCTGTGGAACCCTGCTTGTCACAGGAGCCCACTCTGACACCTCGTCACGTACCATGACTCATTGTTGCCTCCCTGTCAGGTATTCTCTGATCCATTGCAGTGCCTTTCCTGTTATGTGTGCCTGATCCTCTAGCTTTTGCAGTAACCTCTTGTGAGGAACTGTGTCGAAGGCCTTCTTGCAGTCCAAAAAAATGCAGTCGATCCACCCCTCTCTCTCTTGTCTTACTTCTGACACCTTGTCATAAAACTCTAGTGACACAGGATTTTCCTTCCCTGAAACTGTGCTGGTTGTCAATTATACACTTGTTTCTTTCCAGGTGCTCCACCACTCTCCCCCTGAGGATCTTCTCCATGACCTTGCATACTATACACGTTAGTGATACAGGTCTGTAGTTTAGTGCCTCATGTCTGTCTCCCTTTTTAAAAATTGGGACTACATTTGCCATCTTCCATACCTCAGGGAGTTGCCCAGTTTCAAATGATGTGTTGAAGATCTTTGTTAATGGCACACACAATATCTCTGCTCCCTCTTTAATGACCCACGACCAGACAACATCTCTCCATGGGTCCTTAAAGAGGGAGCAGAGATATTGTGTGTGCCATTAACAAAGATCTTCAACACATCATTTGAAACTGGGCAACTCCCTGAGGTATGGAAGATGGCAAATGTGTGTGTGTGTGTGTGTACTCACCTATTTGTACTCACCTATTTGTGGTTGCATGGGTCGAGTCACAGCTCCTGGCCCCACCTCTTTGCTGATTGCTACTAGGTCCTCTCTCTCCCTGCCCCATGAGCTCTATCATACCTCTCCTTAAAACTATGTATGGTTCCCGCCTCCACTACGTCACTTTCTAGGCTATTCCACGGCCTGACTACTCTATGACTGAAGAAATACTTCCTAACATCCCTTTGATTCATGTAAGTCTTCAACTTCCAATTGTGACCTCTTGTGTCTGTCCCTTCTCTGGAACATCCCGTCTTTGTCCACCTTGTCTATTCCGCGCAGTATTTTATATGTAGTTATCATGTCTCCCCTGACTCTCCTGTCCTCCAGTGTCGTCAGTCCGATTTCCCTCAACCTTTCTTTGTAGGACAATCCCCGTAGCTCTGGGACTAGTCTTGTTGCAAACCTTTGCACTTTCTCTAATTTCTTGACGTGCTTGACTAGGTGTGGATTCCAAACTGGTGCTGCATACTCCAGTATGGGCCTGACGTAGATGGTGTACAGAGTCTTAAACGAATCCTTACTGAGGTATCGGAACGCTATCCGTAGGTTTGCCAGGTGCCCGTATGCTGCAGCAGTTATCTAATTGATGTGCGCCTCAGGAGATATGCTCGGTGTTATACTCACCCCCAGATCTTTTTCCTTGAGTGAGGTTTGCAGTCTTTGGCCATCTAAACTATATTGTGTCTGCGGTCTTCTTTGCCTTTCCCCAATCTTCATGACTTTGCATTTGGCAGGGTTAAATTCAAGGAGCCAGTTGTGTGTGTGTGTGTGTGTGTGTGTGTGTGTGTGTGTGTGTGTGTGTGTGTGTGTGTGTGTGTGTGTGTGTGTGTGTGTGTGTGTGTGTGTGTGTGTGTGTGTGTGTGTGTGTGTGTGTGTGTGTGTGCGCGCGTGCGTGCTTGCGTGCTTGCGTGTGAGAGAGGAGGGGGACTAACACTGGTTGTTCCCAACATAGAAACTACCACTATCATTCGGTCGTAGCAAAGTTGTTAACACTCTAATGGAAATAAGTCACCTTGTCTGCCTTTTTTTGGGTTATCCCAGGTTCTCTACACACATGTTGTTATGTATGATAAATCTATGTAACTGTATCTGTGTATACCTGAATAAACTTAATTATAACACCATAAGGAACTACTACTACTACTAGGTGCCAGTATAGTGAGCTGCTACACGCCAGGTGTGCAGGGAAGAAAGGCAGTACCTAGTATGTTCTGAGACTCACCAAGGGCTGTAAAAATAGCTGGTCTGGGCCCCCCACACATTCTAATTTTGCCCCCTAGCCTACCACCCACTACAAATATTACTAACCCGATAACTGTAATGTTCATCACTTGAGATGTAACCTAAATTATTTTCAAAATAATAACAGCAACAATGTTATTATTATTATAGGCATGGGCAAGCCTTAGTGCCTTTAGTGAGAAACTAAAGGTACTAATAACAAACAGACAAATGAATAAGCACCACCTTCTCTTAGCTGGAGACTTCAACATCAACCTTGGCCTACTAGATGATCAGCTTGTAACTGATTTCATCAACAATATGAACAACACACTTCTCATACCAACAATAATTAAACCAACCAGGCTCACTGAAACGAGTGCAACCATAATAGACCACATATGGACCAATATACTAGCCCCCCTTAAATCAGGGATAATCACAGATAGCACTACAGACCACCCCTACCTTCCTCTTGACAAACATTTAATAAACCACCACTTGAATACAACAAAGTTTCATTTAGACTCCATGATGAGGCCTCAATAAGGAAGTTACAGCTGACCTAGAGAATGTTGACTGGCTACAGAATTCTCCAAGGCCAATGGTATGACGACTGGACAGACATTTTTCTTAACAAATTACTTAGAAATATACAACAAACATTGTCCTATAAAAACGAAACAGATCACAAACAAACAGCTTGGTTGCCCATGGCTAACCAGCACCCTTCTGAAATCCATTGATAAGAAACACCAATATGAAAAGCAATATAGACAGGGCTTAATACACAAAGATATACTTAAACACTATTCATCACTTCTCACCAAAGTAATAAAGAAGCCAAACAACCTTACTACTCCAGTAGATTCACTGACACAAGAGGAGATATAAAAAAGACCCGGGAAAACACTCTCTCAAATTCTAGGGACCCAAAAATGAAAAAAACAAGAATATTGGCCTAACTAAACCTAATGAAACACCATGCATCCCCCTGACACAGCTAACAAGATAAACGACTTCTTTTCAACCATAGGTTCTAATCTCGCCAATAAAATCCCACGCACCCAAACCCATGCCGGGGACTACCTAGATGGGAATTTCCCCAAAATTTCCTTTATCTTGCTCCAACTGAGCCCATGGAAGTCACCAAGATATAAAGTCACTTAAAAATAACTCAGGGAATCTGTCTCATGTCCCACCATTATTGTACAAGAGAGCGGCCCATGTCCTCTCGCATGCTATCTCATTACTTTTTAACAAGTCACTAGAAACTAGCACCTTCCCGAAACTACTCAAGATGGCAAGGGTTACACCAATACATAAAGGTGGTGACCCTACAGATTTAAACAACTATAGGCCAATATCAAACTTACATTGCTATCCAAAATCTTTGAGAAACTCGTGCACAGGAGACTATATTCATTTTATAACGGCACAAAACATACTCAACACCTGCCAATTTGGATTCAGGAAAAATAAAGCACTAACGATGCAATCATAAAAATGCTAGATCTGCTTTACACAGCATTGGAAAATAAGGAATATCCACTAGGAATTTTTACTGACCTAAGAAAAGCTTTTGACACAGTAGACCACGGCATCCTACTCCACCAAACTTGACCATTATGGTATAAGAGGCCATGCGCTTGCATATTTCAAATCTTACCTTACTAATAGGTATCAGTATGTCACCATTAAAGACACAGCATCAACAACACAGCCACTTGATACTGGAGTTCCGCAGGGAAGTGTCCTTGGTCCCCTGCTCTTCCTCATATACATCACTGATCTTCCAAACGTATCTCAACACCTGAACCCCATTCTCTTTGCTGACGACACGACTTATGTCATCTCTCACCCTAATCTTGCCACCCTCAACACCATTGTTAATGAGGAGCTGATCAAAATATCGACTTGGATGACAGCCAATAAACTTACGCTTAACACTGACAAAACCTACTACATTATGTTTGGTAGGAGAGCAGGAGATGCGCAAATTAACATTAAGATCGACAACACTCTAATTGCCAGGCATAATGAGGGCAAATTCCTAGGCCTATACCTGGACAACAACCTGAAGTTCATCACCCATATCCAACACATAACCAAAAAAGTATCCAAAACGGTTGGGATCCTCTCCATGATACGATACTACGTGCCGCAAACTGCCCTTCTCACACTATACCATTCACTTATATATCCATACCTCACCTATGCTATATGTGCTTGGGGTTCAACTGCAGCAACACACCTAAAGCCAATAATAACCCAACAAAAAGCTGCAGTAAGAATAATCACTAAATCCCATCCCTGGCAACACCCCCCCCCCCACTCTTCATAGATCTAAACTTACTCCCTGTTCAGTACATCGACACTTACTACTGTGCAATCTACATCTACAGGACCTTAAATTCCAATATTAACCTTGACCTAAAACGCTTTCTTGATACTTGTGACAGAACCCACAGGCACAATACCAGACACAAACATCTCTATGACATTCCCCGTGTCCGACTAAACCTTTACAAAAATTCAATGTATGTCAAAGGCCCTAAAATCTGGAACACCCTACCTGAAAATTCTAAAACTGCAGACACATTCATCACCTTCAAAACAACCATCAGAAAACATCTTATCTCCCTGATACACCCTGTCAATTAATTAAACGAATACCACCTGGTGGTTAACACTTACACTCACTCACCCATTTGACCATAAACAGAAATATCAATCTTAATCTCAAAATAATGAATCTTAACTAGTCATAAGCTGGCCTGTGATACTCCAATACTGAAACTATGTATAGTGCCAAAACAAAAGCATTCACATTGCTAAACTCACAAACTAGTATTTAGTCACTTAGCCATAATACCAACTTACCTCATAATTTTGTAATATTTTAAACTTAAGATTTAATCTAAGTCTGCCCGAAATGCCTAGCCATGCTAGGTGTTCTAGTGGTACACTCTGTAATTATTATTTTACTACATGTAAACCACACAATAACCAAATTCTGTAAACTCACCATTGTAATCCTTATAGAGAATAAACTTTGAATTTGAATTTGAATTTGAATTTAGGAGAGACAGAGTCTAGGGAATGGAAGGTAATTCAGATTTAATCATAGGAGGAGGGGTAACTTCAATGCCTTGAACAAGAGTCCTTCACTTGCATCAAGCCAGCCCCTGGAGGTATACCTGGAGGGTGTTTCGGGGGGTCAACGCCCCCGCGGCCATGACCAGGCCCTTCGTTGAAAGTTGTAACAAAACAATAAACGTGTAGCAACTACCGCAGCAAGCAACACAAAATGTTTTTTGTCGGGGACAATAATGTTGGTCAAGGATATACATGTCCCGGTCAAACTACTTTCACCACTAGGAGGGTAAAAAAGGCGCCCACTCATGTCCTCGTCTCCTCACTTACTTTTTCTTTCAGTTTCATTCACTAAGTGATAGAGCGTTAGGTTCAGAATGATTTTTGCGATATTACTGCATACTCAAATTTTCGCTTGCCTTATTCGGCAAGAAGAGCATGCCGAATAGGTAAAACTTGCGATTCTCGCTTAATTAGCAACGTTTCTCTTGCCGAATAAGGCAAGCGAAAATTTGTGTGTGCAATAATTTCGCAAAAATCATTCTGAATCTAACGAAAAAAATATATTTCATTGTGTTTGTTTATTGGTAAATTATTTTATGTTGGATTATTAATTTTTACATTAATAAAAAGGAAAAAAATATATCTTTAAACGTATATGAATTTTTTTTAGAAAGGACATGATTTTAAATGAGTTCTTGCTAATTCACCAATTTTACCTATATATATATATATATATATATATATATATATATAATATATATATATATATATATATATATATATATATATATATATATATATATATATATAATATATATATATATATATATATATATATATGTCGTGCCGAATATGTAAAACTGGTCAATTAGCAAGAACTCATTTAAAATTAAGTCCTTTCTAAAAAATTTTCTTATACGTTTAAAGATATATTTTTTTCATTAATGTTAATGTAAAAATTTATAATTTTGCACTAAAAGAATCTTAGAAAACTTACCTAACCTTATTATAACAAGAACAATTTATTTTAGCCTAACCCAACTAAATATATTTTAGATTTGTTTACAGTAATTTAATACTAAACAAACACAGTGAAATATATTTTTCTTGTTAGGTTCAGAATGATTTTGGCGAAATTATTGCATACACAAATTTTCACTTGTCCTATATGGCAAGATGAGCGTTGCTATTTAAGCCAAGATCGCAAGTTCTGCCTATTCGGCACGACAATAAATATATTATATATATATAATATATATATATATAGTATATATATATATATATATATATATATATATATATATAAACTCTAAACCAGTATGGTTTACTCATTAAAGATCTGAGTTCGATTACAAGGTGACCAATACAAGTATGCAAGTCTCTTAATTCCTGCTGTCCCCGGTTCACCTAGCGGTAAATAGGTACAGTACCTGGGTTGTAATAGGTACAGTACCTGGGTTGTAATAGGTACAGTACCTTGGTTGTAATAGGTATAGTACCTGGGTTGTAATAGGTACAGTAACTGGGTTGTAATAGGTACAGTACCTGGGTGTTAATACAGTAAGTGGGTTGTATTAAGTACAATACCTGGGTTGTATTAGGTACAGTACCTGGGTTGTAATAGGTACAGTACCTGGGTTGTAATAGGTATAGTACCTGGGTTGTAATAGGTACAGTACCTGAGTTGTAATAGGTACAGTACCTGGGTGTTAATACAGTAAGTGGTTGTAAAAAAAGTACAATACCTTGGTTGTAATAGGTTTCAGTCCTGGGTTGTATTAGGTACAGTACCTGGGTTGTAATAGGTACAGTACCTGGGTTGTAATAGGTACAGTACCTGGGTGTTAATACAGTAAGTGGGTTGTAATAAGTACAATACCTTGGTTGTAATAGGTACAGTACCTGGGTTGTAATAGGTACAGTACATGGGTTGTAATAGGTATAGTACCTGGGTTGTAATAGGTACAGTACCTGGGTGTTAATACGGTAAATGGGTTGTAATAAGTACAATACCTTGGTTGTAATAGGTACAGTACCTGGGTTGTAATAGGCACAGTACCTGGGTTGTAATAGGTACAGTACCTGGGTTGCAATAGGTACAGTACCTGGGTTGTAATAGGTACAGTACCTGGGTGTTAATACGGTAAGTGGGTTGTAATAAGTACAATACCTGGGTTGTATTAGGTACAGTACCTGGGTTGTAATAGGTACAGTACATGGGTTGTAATAGGTACAGTACCTGGGTGTTAATACAGTAAGTGGATTGTAATAATTACAATACCTGGGTTGTAATAGGTACAGTACCAGGGTTGTAATAGGTACAGTACCTGGGTTGCAATAGGCACAGTACCTGGGTTGTAATAGGTACAGAACCTGGGTTGTAATAGGTACAGTACCTGTGTTGTAATAGGTACAGCGCCTGGGCTGTAATAGGTACAGTGCCTGGGCTGTAATAGGTACAGTACCTGGGTTGTAATAGGTACAGTAAACCCGGGTTTAAAGGTACGTACCTGGGTTGTAATAGGTACAGTACCTGGGTTATAATAGGTATAGAACTTGGGTTGTAATAGGTACAGTACCTGTGTTGTAATAGGTACAGTACCTGGGTTGTAATAGGTACAGTACCTGGGTTGTAATAGGTACAGTACCTGGGTTGTAATAGGTACAGTACCTGGGTTGTAATAGGTATAGCACCAGGGTTGTAATAGGTACAGTACCTAGGTTGTAATAGGTACAGTACCTGGGTTGCAATGGGTATGGTACCTGGGTTGTAATAGGTACAGTACCTGGGTTGTAATAGGTGCAGTACCTGGATTAAAATAGGTACAGTACCTGGGTTGTAATAGGTACAATAACCGGGCTTTAGTCTCCTTATACCCAGTGCTAGAGCCGGACCTGGAACACCAGTCCTGGGACCACTACACATAAGAACCCAGTGCCAGACTTGGAACACCAGTCCTGGGACCACTACACACAAGAACCCAGTACCAGGGCTGGGACACCAGTCCTGGGACCACTACACACAAGAACCCAGTACCAGGGCTGGAACACCAGTCCTGGGACCACTACACACAAGAACCCAGTGCCAGGGCGAAACACCAAGTCCTGGGACCACTACACACAAGAACCCCGTGCCAGGGCTGGAACACCAGTCCTGAGACCACTCACACAAGAACCCCGTACCCGGCTGGGAAAACCGTCCTGGGACCACTAAAACACAAGAACCCAGTACCAGGGCTGGAACACCAGTCCTGGGACCACTACACACAAGAACCCAATACCAGGGCTGGAACACCAGCCTGGGACCACTACACACAAGAACCCAGTGCCAGGGCTGGAACACCAGTCCTGGGACCACTACACACAAGAAACCCCGTGCCAGGGCTGGAACACGTCCTTGGGACCACTACACACAAGAACCAGTGCCAGGGCTGGAACACCAGCCCTGGACCATAACACAAGAACCCAGTACCAGGGCTGAACACCAGTCCTGGGACCACTACACACAAGAACCCAGTACCAGGGCTGGAACACCAGTCCTGGGACCACTACACACAAGAACCCAGTACCAGGGCTGGAACACCAGTCCTGGGACCACTACACACAAGAACCCAGTGCCAGGGCTGGAACACCAGTCCTGGGACCACTACACACAAGAACCCAGTGCCAGGGCTGGAACACCAGTCCTGGGACCACTACACACAAGAAACCCAGTGCCAGGGCTGGAACACCAGTCCTGGGACCACTACATACAAGAACCCAGTGCCAGGGCTGGAACACCAGTCCTGGGACCACTACACACAAGAACCCAGTGCCAGGGCTGGAACACCAGTCCTGGGACCACTACACACAAGAACCCAGTACCAGGGCTGGAACACCAGTCCTGGGACCACTACACACAAGAACCCAGTGCCAGGGCTGGAACACCAGCCTGGGACCACTACACACAAGAACCCAGTACCAGGGCTGGAACACCAACCTGGGACCACCACACACAAGAACCCAGTACCAGGGCTGGAACACCAGTCCTGGGACCACTACACACAAGAACCCAGTGCCAGGGTGGAACACCAGCCTGGGACCACCACCACACAAGAACCCAGTACCAGGGCTGGAACACCAGTCCTGGGACCACTACACACAAGAACCCAGTGCCAGGGCTGGAACACCAGCCTGGGACCACTACACACAAGAACCCAGTTTCCAGGGCTGGAACACCATCTGGGACCACTACACACAAAACCCAGTGCCAGGGCTGGAACACCAGCCTGGGACCACCACACACAAGAACCCAGTAACAGGGCTGGAACACCAGTCCTGGGACCACTACACACAAGAACCCAGTGCCAGGGCTGGAACACCAGTCCTGGGACCACTACACAAGAACCCCGTACCAGGGGTGGAACACCAGTCTGGGACCACTACACACAAGAACCCAGTGCCAGGGCTGGAAACACCAGCCTGGGACCACTACACACAAGAACCCAGTACCAGGGCTGGAACACCAGTCCTGGGACCACTACACACAAGAACCCAGTGCCAGGGCTGGAACACCAGCCCGGGACCACCACACACAAGAACCCAGTGCCCGGGGGTGGAACACCAGCCTGGGACCACCACACACAAGAACCCAGTACCAGGGCTGGAACACCAGTCCTGGGACCACTACAAAACAAGAACCCAGTGCCAGGGCTGGAACACCAGCCTGGGACCACCACAAAAAGAACCCCGTGCCAGGGCTGGAACACCAACCTGGGACCACCCACACACAAGAACCCAGTACCAGGGCTGGAACACCAGTCCTGGGACCAATTACACACAAGAAAACCCCGTGCCAGGGCTGGAAACCCGCCTGGACCACCACCACACAAGAACCCAGTACCAGGGGTGGAACACCAGTCCTGGGACCACTACACACAAGAACCCAGTGCCAGGGCTGGAACACCAGCCCTGGGACCACCACACACAAGAACCCAGTACCAGGGCTGGAACACCAGTCCTGGGACCACTACACACAAGAACCCAGTGCCAGGGCTGGAACAAACCCGCCCTGGGACCACCACACACAAGAACCCAGTACCAGGGCTGGAACACCAGTCCTGGGACCACTACACACAAGAACCCAGTGCCAGGGCTGGAACACCAGCCTGGGACCACCACACACAAGAACCCAGTGCCAGGGCTGGAACACCAGTCCTGGGACCACTACACACAAGAACCCAGTACCAGGGCTGGAACACCAGTCCTGGGACCACTACACACAAGAACCCAGTGCCAGGGCTGGAACACCAGTCCTGGGAAACCAAACCCCACACAAGAACCCAGTGCCAGGGCGGAAACCCAGCCTGGGACCACTACACACAAGAACCCAGTGCCAGGGCTGGAACACCAGTCCTGGGACCACTACACACAAGAACCCAGTGCCAGGGCTGGAACACCAGTCCTGGGACCACTACACACAAGAACCCAGTGCCAGGGCTGGAACACCAGTCCTGGGACCACTACACAAAAACCCAGTGCCCCGGGCTGGAACACCAGTCCTGGGACCACTACACACAAGAACCCAGTGCCAGGGCTGGAACACCAGTCCTGGGACCACTACACACAAGAACCCAGTGCCAGGATGGAACACCAGCCCGGGACCATACACACAAAAACCCATGCCAGGGCTGGAACACCAGCCGGGACCACCACACACAAGAACCCATGCCCAGGGCTGGAACACCAGTCCTGGGACCACTACACACAAGAACCCAGTACCAGGGCTGGAACACCAGTCCTGGGACCACTACACACAAGAACCCAGTGCCAGGGCTGGAACACCAGTCCTGGGACCACCACACACAAGAACCCAGTGCCGGGGCTGGAACACCAGCCTGGGACCACCACACACAAGAACCCAGTACCAGGGCTGGAACACCAGTCCTGGGACCACTACACACAAGAACCCAGTACCAGGGCTGGAACACCAGTCCTGGGACCACCAAACACAAAAACCCAGTACCAGGGCTGGAACACCAGCCTGGGACCACCCCACACAAGAACCCAGTACCAGGGCTGGAAAAACCACTGGACCACTACACACAAGAACCCAGTAAACCCGGGCTGGAACACCAGTCCTGGGACCACCACACACAAGAACCCAGTACCAGGGCTGGAACACCAGCCTGGGACCACCACACACAAGAACCCAGTGCCAGGGCTGGAACACCAGTCCTGGGACCATACACACAAGAACCCAGTGCCAGGGCTGGAAAAACCAGTTCTGGGAAACCCCCACACACAAGAACCCGTACCAGGGCTGGAACACCAGTCCTGGGACCACCACACACAAGAACCCAGTACCAGGGCTGGAAACACCAGTCCTGGACCACTACACACAAGAACCCAGTGCCAGGGGTGGAAAAACCAGTCCTGGGACCACTACACACAAGAACCAAATGCCAGGGCTGGAACACCAGTCCTGGACCATTACACACAAGAACCCCCGTGCCGGGCTGGAACACCAGTCCTGGGACCACTACACACAAGAACCCAGTACCAGGGCTGGAACACCAGTCCTGGGACCACCACACACAAGAACCCAGTACCAGGGCTGGAACACCAGCCTGGGACCACCACACACAAGAACCCAGTACCAGGGCTGGAACACCAGCCTGGGACCACTACACACAAGAACCCAGTACCAGGGCTGGAACACCAGTCCTGGGACCACCACACACAAGAACCCAGTACCAGGGCTGGAACACCAGCCTGGGACCACCACACACAAGAACCCAGTGCCAGGGCTGGAACACCAGTCCTGGGACCACTACACACAAGAACCCAGTGCCAGGGCTGGAACACCAGTTCTGGGACCACCACACACAAGAACCCAGTACCAGGGCTGGAACACCAGTCCTGGGACCACCACACACAAGAACCCAGTGCCAGGGCTGGAACACCAGTCCTGGGACCACTACACACAAGAACCCAGTACCAGGGCTGTAACACCAGTCCTGGGACCACTACAACACAAGACCCAGTACCAGGGCTGGAAACACCAGCCTGGGACCACTACACACAAGAACCCAGTGCCAGGGCTGGAACACCAGTCCTGGGACCACTACACACAAGAACCCAGTGCCAGGGCTGGAACACCAGTCCTGGGACCACTACACACAAGAACCCAGTGCCAGGGCTGGAACACCAGTCCTGGGACCACTACACACAAGAACCCAGTGCCAGGGGGTGGAACCCAGTCCTGGGACCATTACACACAAAACCAGTCCAGGGCTGGAACACCAGTCCTGGGACCACTACACACAAGACCCAGTACCAGGGGTGGAAACACCAGTCTGGGACCACCACACACCAAGAACCCAGTACCAGGGCTGGAACACCAGCCTGGGACCACCACACACAAGAACCCAGTACCAGGGCTGGAACACCAGCCTGGGACCACTACACACAAGAACCCAGTACCAGGGCTGGAACACCAGTCCTGGGACCACCACACACAAGAACCCAGTACCAGGGCTGGAACACCAGCCTGGGACCACCACACACAAGAACCCAGTGCCAGGGCTGGAACACCAGTCCTGGGACCAAATACACACAGAACCCAGTGCCAGGGCTGGAAAAACCATTCTGGGACCACCAAAACACAGAACCCAGTACCAGGGGTGGAAACACCAGTCCTGGGACCACCACACACAAGAAAACCCCGTGCCAGGGCTGGAACACCAGTCCTGGACCACTACACACAAGAACCCAGTACCAGGGCTGTAACACCAGTCCTGGGACCACTACACACAAACCCAGTACCAGGGTGGAACACCAGCCTGGGACCACTACACACAAGAACCCCGTGCCAGGGCTGGAACACCTCCTGGGACCACTACACACAAGAAACCAGTGCCAGGGCTGGAACACCAGTCCCGGGACCACTACACACAAGAACCCAGTGCCAGGGTGGAACACCAGTCCTGGGACCATACACACAAGAACCCAGTGCCAGGGCTGGAACACCCGTCCTGGGACCATTTTCACACAAGAACCCAGTGCCAGGGCTGGAACACCAGTCCGGGACCACTACACACAAGAACCCAGTACCAGGGCTGGAAACACCAGTCCTGGGACCACCACACACAAGAACCCCGTACCAGGGCTGGAACACCAGACTGGGACCACCACACACAAGAAAACCCCGTACCAGGGCTGGAACACCAGCCTGGGACCACACACACAAGAACCCAGTACCAGGGCTGGAACACCAGTCCTGGGACCACCACACACAAGAACCCAGTACCAGGGCTGGAACACCAGCCTGGGACCACCACACACAAGAACCCAGTGCCAGGGCTGGAACACCAGTCCTGGGACCACTACACACAAGAACCCAGTGCCAGGGCTGGAACACCAGTTCTGGGACCACCACACACAAGAACCCAGTACCAGGGCTGGAACACCAGTCCTGGGACCACCACACACAAGAACCCAGTGCCAGGGCTGGAACACCAGTCCTGGGACCACTACACACAAGAACCCAGTGCCAGGCTGGAAAAACCAGTCCTGGGACCCCTACACACAAGAACTCATGCCAGGGCTGGAACACCAGTTCTGGGACCAAACCCACCCAAGAACCCAGTACCAGGCTGGAACACCAGTCCTGGGGCCACCACACACAAGAACCCAGTGCCAGGGCTGAACAAACCAGTCCTTGGGACCACTACACACAAGAACCCAGTGCCAGGGCTGAACACCAGTCCCGGGACCAAATACACACAAGAACCCAGTGCCAGGGCTGGAACACCAGTCCTGGGACCACTACACACAAGAACCCAGTGCCAGGGCTGGAACACCAGTTCTGGGACCACCACACACAAGAACCCAGTACCAGGGCTGGAACACCAGTCCTGGGACCACCACACACAAGAACCCAGTGCCAGGGCTGGAACACCAGTCCTGGGACCACTACACACAAGAACCCAGTGCCAGGGCTGGAACACCAGTCCTGGGACCACTACACACAAGAACCCAGTGCCAGGGCTGGAACACCAGTCCCGGGACCCACTACACACAAGAACCCAGGCCAGGGCTGGAACACCAGTCCTGGGGCCACTACACACAAGAACCCAGTGCCAGGGCTGGAAACACAGTCCTGGGACCACTACACACAAGAACCCCGTGCCAGGACTGGAACACCAGCCTGGGACCACTACACACAAGAAAACCCCGTGCCAGGGCTGGGAAAACCAGCCTGGGACCACACACACACAAGAACCCAGTGCCAGGGCTGGAACACCATCCTGGACCACTACACCAAGAACCCAGTAAACCCGGGCTGGAACACCAGTCCTGGGACCACTACACACCAAGAACCCAGTGCCAGGGCTGGAACACCAGTCCTGGGACCACCACACACAAGAACCCAGTGCCGGGGCTGGAACACCAGCCTGGGACCACCACACACAAGAACCCAGTACCAGGGCTGGAACACCAGTCCTGGGACCACTACACACAAGAACCCAGTACCAGGGCTGGAACACCAGTCCTGGGACCACCACACACAAGAACCCAGTACCAGGGCTGGAACACCAGCCTGGGACCACCACACACAAGAACCCAGTACCAGGGCTGGAACACCAGCCTGGGACCACTACACACATAACCCAGTACCAGGGCTGGAACACCAGTCCTGGGGCCACCACACACAAGAACCCAGTTTCCAGGCTGGAAACACAGCCTGGACCACCACACCACAAGAACCCAGTGCCCCGGGCTGGAAAACCAGTCCTGGGACCAAATACACACAAGAACCCAGTGCCAGGGGTGGAACACCAGTTCTGGGACCCACCACACAAAGAACCCAGTAAACCCGGGCTGGAACACAGTCCTGGGGCCACCACACACAAGAACCCAGACCAGGGGTGGAACACCCGTCCTGGGACCACTACACACAAGAACCCAGGGGCCAGGGCTGGAACACCAGTCCTGGGGACCACTACACACAAGAACCACAGTGCCCGGGCTGGAACACCAAATCCTGGGACCATTCCCCACAAAACCCAGTGCCAGGGCTGGAACACCATCCTGGGACCACTACACACAAGAACCCAGTACCAGGGCTGGAAAAACCAGTCTGGGCCACCACACACAAGAACCCAGTACCAGGGCTGGAACACCAGCCTGGGACCACCACACACAAGAACCCAGTACCAGGGCTGGAACACAGCCTGGGACCACTACAACAAGAACCCAGTACCAGGGCTGGGGAAAACCAGTCCTGGGACCACCACACACAAGAACCCAGTACCAGGGCTGGAACACCAGCCTGGGACCACCACACACAAGAACCCAGTGCCAGGGCTGGAACACCAGTCCTGGGCCACTACACACAAGAACCCAGTCCGGGCTGGACACCAGTCTGGACACCCACAAAAAGAAACCAGTACAGGCTGGAACACCAGTCCTGGGACAACCACACACAAGAACCCAGTCCAGGGCTGAACACCAGTCCTGGACCCCAAAAACCCAAGAACCCAGTACCAGGGCTGTAACACCAGTCCTGGGACCCTACACACAAGAACCCAGTACCAGGGCTGGAACACCAGCCCGGGACCACTACACCACAAGAACCCAGTGCCAGGGCTGGAACACCAGTCCTGGGACCACTACACACAAGAACCCAGTGCCAGGGCTGGAAACACCAGTCCTGGGGACCACTACACCAAGAACCCATGCCAGGGCTGGAACACCAGTCCTGGGGGCCACCACACCAAGAACCCAGTGCCCGGGCTGGAACACCAGTCCTGGGACCACTACACACAAGAACCCAGTACCAGGGCTGGAACACCAGTCCTGGGACCACCACACACAAGAACCCAGTGCCAGGGCTGGAACACCAGTCCTGGGACCACCACACACAAGAACCCAGTGCCAGGGCTGGAACACCCCGTCCTGGGACACTACACACAAGAACCCGTACCCGGCTGGAAAAACCAGCCTGGGACCACACACACAAGAACCCAGTTCCCGGGCTGGAACACCAGTCCTGGGACCACTACACACAAGAACCCACCAGCACAAGGCGGAAGTTATAAGTACAAAAAAATAATGCTTTAAAACAGGACTTGTGAAGCATTTAGGAATCTTTACTGAGGAAACGTTTCTCCTGTCAGTAGCTTCCTCAGTCCAACACAGAGAAAAACGTTCTTTTGCACTGGACTCAAGAAGCTACTGGCTGGCTAAACGTTTTTTTTCAATAAAGCTTCCCAAATGTTGCACAAGTGTCTCATTCTTCAACTTGTAGGTTTATAAACCATTTATTTATATCACAAAAAATGCTGCTATGATGCTAAGTTAATTTTTTTTTTTTTTTTTTTTTTAGGTTTCGGGTACATAACATACATTTTTTTTACAATGGTCTTGAAGGCTTACATTATTATTATTATTATTATTATTATTATTATTATTATTATTATTATTATTATCATTATTATTATTATTATTATTATTTTTATTATTATTATTATTATAATTATTACATCCATGGGGAGCGTCAAACCCGTAGGGATCATACAGTATCAGAAAAAAATGGAAAGCATATATATTCGATCCAAGGAAGGTGGGGACAGGACCAATTCTTTGGATGCAGAGTCCATCATCGGCGTCAAAGACCCTCCCGTGAGAGACTGAGGACATACATGTGTAATGGGCACAAAATATACGTTATGTAGATTTAATCCAGGATAATCTACCAAAGTCAAACAATGTAATTTGTTTCCACTGGGATCCCAGAAAGGTCACTCATGTTATAACACTAGAATGTAATTCGACAATGAAGATTTAGTGTCCCTCCCCCACAAGTTGCTTGCTCTAGGGTGCCCAAAATCTAGCTTCTGCTGCTAGGTTAGATGCTGTGCTCCTCCCTTAAGTGAATGTGACTGACTTGACTAAGCTTAAGCCGGTGGGAGAACTGGACCTGCCTCGCATGGGGCAGTAGGTCTACTGCAGTGTTCCTTCTCTCTTATGCTCTTCTTATGTTCTTAAATCCCTAATCCGGCCCTTTCTGCTGCCCATGTTCACGTAGCTATAAATATGTAGGTATCTGAGTGTTAGTAGTGTTGTGAGTGGCGTCCTACGGAGGAGAGGAGGGGTAATATACCATACATAGAGCTGGACCTTGAAATGCGTTGATGTGGAGTAACAGCTATTATTAAATACGCAGAGGCAGGATAACAGCTCCTAGTATGTATGGGTAAAAAAATCTATTGCGTCACGGATGAGTAGAGGAAATAAAAACAAGATCGTAGTACAAGAAAAACTCAAACTCAACAGAACGTACGTCAAATGTGAGAGACTTGGGAGTGGTAATGTTAGACAATCTCATGATCAGGAAGCACAGCAATGTTATTATCGTAAATGCAAGTAAAATGATTGGTTAGATAACTGGAACTTTCAAAACAAGATATGCCAAGCCAATGATGATATTACTTAAATCACTCATTCTCTCTAGGCTGAAATATTGATGTGTACTAACGGCCCTCTTTAATGTACCACGACTCTTCAACACCCTCCCCTCATGCATAAGGGAATCACCAACATACTCCTAGTTGTCTTCAAGAAGGAACTCGACGGATTCTTCAGAACAGTTCCCAATCAGCCGGGCTGTGGCACATAAGATGGACTGCGGGTGGCGGGCACTAACAGCTTAATAGAGCCGGTTAGCAACCAGGAGGCTTGGTTTGGGACCGGGTCTCGGGGGCGGTGACCTTCGGAAGTGACTCCAGGTAAACTCCATGTATGTAAATAAATGAGGGTGGATGCCAACTCTTACTCTGTAAATGAACCGAGGTTAAATAACAGCTCTGTCTGTAAATGCGCTGAGGTAAGATAACAGCCCACAATCGGTAAAAGGTATAAAAAGCCACTGGCAGACCACTGGGTGTATATCTCGCTCAAGAGACTACAATCACTACGCACACGCCTATCATTTCCAACCTTGAGTACGCACTATGATGGGTCACCATCTCAGGCGTAATCATCATGGAGTAACTGATTGTGCCTCTGATATTCTCCCCCCCACACACACACACACACTGAGCACGGTACCACACACTACCTGCTACAGATTGAATGGCATGATAATAATACCCACCAAGTAACTGACAGTCTTCCCATCTGGTGGGGCCAAAATAATAGGAAGAACTTGTACGACTGACTGTGGGAGATTGGAACTAACAGTCTCTCGCCTTAGATCATTCTCTCCTCATCACCAACATTTACACTTGAAGAAAATGTCAAATAACTGGTCTACAATGAACGAGTGGGTGAGCTGAATACTCTCCGGGATGACACCGTCGTAATGACAGGTAACACACACATATTCATACGTATAAACACACAGCGAAGTTATGACACGACCCCAGCAAGCACATGTGAGTACACACTGTTATCCAGTATTTCCACATAAACCCTCCATCCTGCTGCCTCAGCTAGTACATCGTACACACGAGTGTTGTCAGGGGATGTGCCTTGATACCGGTGAAGAGATGTTGAGCCAAAGCCATCCTCCCTTTCCCTAGATCCAATCCGACTCTCCCAATTCCCCTCGTGAAACCGGTTTAACCCTTTCCCATGAATGTAACAACAAAACGAGAATTTGTTTTCCAACGAATCGGGGAGTCTAGGGTCTATGTGTTTATCCTATTGCTGCTCAAATAGTTTCATTAGCATTCAACTAAAGTAGGTTAATTAACGTTAAAGTAACGTAAGCCTACATAAACTCTATATGGTAATGTGAGTAATTGTGAATGTCAAGCAGCGTAGGTCGTTCAGAATTTAACGAATTGCAATGCATTACAAAACTAACAATATTTATTATGGTTACAGGTTGCCGTCCTAGTGCTACGAGTAAGCTTACACTTAATACATTAATTAGTAAACTTCAAATAACGCCCTAGTCAGCTCATAGATTATGACCCCTCAATAGGAACACCCTGATGTCGAAGGGCTCATGATGCAAGGAAATGGATCAACCTTTCTCTTCCCAGGATTTAATTACCTCCCATTCCTCAGGATTCA
The DNA here is from genome assembly GCF_026875155.1 of Cherax quadricarinatus. NCBI lineage: Eukaryota > Metazoa > Arthropoda > Malacostraca > Decapoda > Parastacidae > Cherax > Cherax quadricarinatus. The sequence goes on along the minus strand of NC_069454.1, from coordinate 2,378,970 downwards.
GCGCATCCTCGTGGATATGATGTTAATAATGGTTATGTAGCGTATGTCTGCAATGTGCTTTACTGAAGTTACTGAAAGCAATTCTTACATATTTTAGGGGATGCATACTGCTTATTATGATGTGATATTAGTGGTCAGAAGAGTGCAGTTAACTCTGCTTATCTGCTAGTATCACTCAGTTTGGCCTACAGGCCATACTTTTGATATATCTTTGAAGAGTTTCGAGAGTTTATCTACTCTCTGTACCCGGCCATGGGCCAGGCTTGTCTGGTACTTGCCTGGTCAACCAGGCTGTTGCTGCTGGAGGCCCGCTGCCCCACATATCCATCACAGCCTGGTTGATCTGGCACCTGGTGAAGATACTTGTCCAGTTTCCTCTTGGAAGCTTCTATAATTGTTCCAGCCATATTTGTGATATCTTCTGGTAAGATGTTGAATAATCTGGGACCCCAGATGGGATGCGATGCAGCAACACCCTCGAAACTAGCAAAAGGTATATTGTTTCCCTCTCACTAGTTAAAAAAAAAATCTCATCGGTTTTCTTACTGCCTCTTGTGAAGTTTACAGCAGTTGTTTTAACGTTTCTTATCTATCAACGAAGGTAGCTGAGTTTACAATGCACATTAATAATTCAAATTTCTTTACTCTTTGATTCCGTTCTCTTGCACATCTACGGAATTTCTTTCATTTATCAGTGTTAATTTATTGCTGGAAATTATTGCAAAACACTTAACGTGAATGATAAGTCAATACCAGAGTAAATAAATAACAGAGCACATTTCCGGAGGAACTAATTTAAAGTGCTCAGAAAGATTAATTTTCAAAATGTTTCGTCTCAGTACTCAGGGTGTTCCTTGACCTCTACAAACACCAATTTCATTCAGTAACACGAGTAAGGAGCATAGTTGTGGAGCGTTTACCTTACAACCGAAAGGTCTTGAGTTGGATTCACAGGTTGGCGAAACGCATGGGAAAGTCTCATTACACTTGTCCCTATTTACACTTGAGTAAAATAGGTACCTGGTTGCTAGTCGACTGTTGCTGATAACATCCTGGAGGGAAGGAAGGTGAACTATAAGGGAAGGTTTTAAAATGAGCTACTTTCAAAGCCTGCCTGCTAGTTTTCTATAAAACGCTAAACCACTGATGGTCACACATCACAAGGAGTGATGGAAGCTCTATCCTCCGTCACTTTTAAAGGTGAATAGCCCACATAGGTTTAGCACTCTATCAACTGGTTGCTCTGCCTCAGCTAAGCTCATAGCCTATAAAATGAAGCTCATAGCCTGTAAAATGAAGCTCATAGCCTGTAAAATGAAGCTCATAGCCTGTAAAATGAAGTATGTAAAACGCAACAGTCGACCAAAACCAAACCAGTAGTGATACCGAGGTTGTCAGACTTTTTCTATCATCCTGGCACACGGCTCAGTCTTCTCCGCCAAGTGTACGACTCGGGCTTAGCACCAACCCAAATAATTTTATTGAATAAAACCGAACAAGTTATATTATCATTAAAATCTACACTTCAACCCCCAAAATCAATATAGGCTAAAATATATACAAGTTACAAAAAAAATCTGGTATTAAAAAACAAACAACTTTTGACACAAGTTAAAAGATGTGGGCCAGCAGGGCAGCAGGAGCCTCTTATTTCTGATTCACTCAGAGTGCAAGAGATTACCTCACTGCTGCTTACGTCAGACAAAATTTATTTTAATAAATTTCAACAAGTTAAAAAATATTAATGCAGCCTGACAAAGCCTAGACAGTAACGCTTTGCTTATAGCAAAATTTAACGAGGGTAAAATTAATATATAATTTAACCTGATCATCCCTGATACTTTTTTCGTTAGCCGAGTACACGAATTGAAGGAATGGAAGAGGTATAAAGGAACTGGCTTATTTTTATAGTTCAATTTACAGGCTATGGGCTTACCTTTACCCTTGTTATACCTCTGATAAATTTCAGAGTTTTTCTACCCCCGGAGCCCGGCCATGGGTCAGGCTCGTCTGGTGTTGCCTGGTCAACCATGCTGTTAGTGTTACCTTACCTCAGCTCATTTCAAAGTCCAGCTTTATTTAATGTATACTACCACACCCCAGGATGTCACTCACAACGGTTCACTAACACCTAGGTGAACATGTGCAGCAAGAATAAGATCTGCTCAAACATAACATATCGACCCACGCCAGACCAGTACCAAATACCCTTTGGATGTGAGCCGAGCCCATACCGGTGAACTATTAACCACCTTTAATACTAGTATAGTATTAAAGATGGTTAATAGTTCACAGGGCCATCCACGAGACTCAATTTACACACGGCAAACTAACAAATATTTGTAAGGAAATGCAACACTGCTACCAGGATGTTTCTCACGATGCAATAAGGCAAATGTGATAGCTAACAAGCAATGTTCGTTCGTGGGCGCCCGTTTTACTTTTGTTCTTTCGTTTGTTCCAACTTTCCTGCTCCTATCTATCTATCTATCTATCTATCTATCTCTCTCTCTCTCTCTCTCTCTCTCTCTCTCTCTCTCTCTCTCTCTCTCTCTCTCTCTCTCTCTCTCTCTCACTCATTCACTGCAAGATTAGTCGGATAAATAGAGGATGGAATTCAGCTCCAACAAATGAAAGGTTATGAAAATAGAGGAGGGGGTCAGAAGACTGGACACGGAGTATATACTCGAGAAACAGAGGTTGCAGACCTCACTCAGAGAAATACCTAAGGGCGACCATGATACTAACATCGCCAGATGCTCGCATCAACCAGACAACCTCTGTAACCAATGCTCGTCTGGTAAATCTAAGAGTAGCCTTCAGGAACCTCATAAGACAGAAAGATTAACAATCCTCCCAGATCGCAAAACGTTCTAGAACAGTTTTGTTTGCCATATAACAGGGTGGCAGTTCCCCCCCCCCCCCCTGGCTGACTGCAATCCTCTTCCTGACCTCAGGGAAGACATGATGTGATGATGTATGACCCCTTTACGCTAGATTCGTAGATATTAAACAGCGCCTGGGAAATAGGAAGTGATCAGATTTGATTCGAAAGGGAACGCAACTCCAATTCATTGAATCAAGGACTCTTCATCAACATCAAGGCACACTTTCCCTCCCCCTGAATCCCCGATTTTCATGTACATAAGAGCGTAGAGACAGTAGAGCCTGGTCGAGCGTGTGGTTACATGACTCGACCCAATTATGGCTCCCAGGACCTGTTGCCGCACCTCATTCTCCCACCAACAGGGATCTACAGAATCCAACGTTACACGTATTTTCTTATGCCACCTCACTGCCAGACGAGTATTTTGGATAAACAGGAGATAATCCAAAGACACTAAACACGAAAAATCTTGATTTTACTACATTTCACTCACAATGGAACATAATCAATTTCGAGTATGGCAACTAACTGATAAAGCCTCGCTTCTAGCGAAATATCTCATGATGTAAAGTTCCTTCTCTAAGTCTTTTAATTACCACTCGACCTTACTCTCCTAACCAACCCTTCAGGGATGGAGGTGTCTTCAGGCCGGTGATGGGCTCCTGAACTGGATTATTTATATCATGGGGGAGCACTAAACCAGCAGGGATTATACAGCGTCTGTGGGGGGATGGAAGGCATTCAGGCTCAATTCAGGGTACTGGAGCACAAATCCAATTCCCTTGATCAAGAGCCCTTCACCAGCATCACGGAACCTCCCTTGAACTGATGTTACCCTCCCCTTCCTAAACTCAAACTTAATTACCTCCCAGACACTGTATGAAACTACTGGTTTATCGTTTCGCCATCACTAATCATAATCTTTTTCACTGTGACTCGAAACCCTCGGTAAAGCGACTATGGTACTAATATGTGAAGGCTACGATGCTTCTGATAACATGTTCATTTTTCCACTATAATCTACCTTGTCCGTAATTACTATCGCATTTGTTTTGTTTCGTAAGGTGAAGTCAGACTTCTACAACACAATTGTCCTCAATTATTTGTTAAGTTATACCATGAATTAAGTAAAGATCCTGGACTTCACCTTACGAAACGAAGTAAATGTGATAGTAATTATGGACAAGGTAGATTATACTGGAAAAATGAACAAGTTACTAGAAGACTGGGGAATTACGTGGCTCAAGTGGCCTCATTCTTCCTCAGTCGCTGTGACTTGCCGTTTTTTGTTCGCAGTTGTTAATAATAATAATAATAATAATAATAATAATAATAATAATAATAATAATAATAAATTCATTATACATAAAAGATATATTAACTTGAAAGCCATAGTATGTATTACGTAATAATGTAATAACGTATACTATAATTGGTCAAATTGTTATTTATTCTTAACCTAATCCAGATAGTGTACAACCAGAGTAAAATAAATGACTTCTTGATTATTATACTAGTGGGGAAGCGTTAAACCAGTAGGGATCCTACAGCGCCTGGGGGAATGAAAAGCACTCAGATACAAGAGAAGATCATTAATTTCTTGTGTAAAGAGTTCTTGGCCAGTATCAAGCTGTCAACCCAGCAGTAGCTCAGGAATTCAGACTTATCATAATTCACTGATAACCTGATACGGGCGTCCCAGCTCAACATATTGGCTGAACCACCGTCTTGTGGCAAATCATGGAGGCTTTCTTTTCTTACATTTTTTTCCCTAATGGAATACGATGACAGCAAGGGGTAAGTTGCTCACTTAAGAGGCACGCAAGTCCCCCGTCTTCTAATAACGTTCATTTTTCCACTATAATCTAACTTGCCCATAATTATTACCACATTTAGTTTGTTTAGTAAGGTAAGTCCAGGATCTTCTTTAATTCCTGGTATAACTTAACAAATCTTTGAGGATATTTGTCCTTAAAGTAAATGTGATAATAATTATGGACAGGTATATTATATTGCAACTGAACACATTAGAAGACGGGGGAACTTAAATGCCTCTTAAAATACTAGAAATAAAAATACTGTAATGATACCAATATTTATATTACGGAGAAAACGGTTTGATTCGATTTTTGGGTTATGTGCCATTTTGCTTTTTCTTATTGAAAAAAAAAAAATATGAAAATTGAAATAGCGATTTTCCAGAAATATGTGGCGTCCTAGTCCGTGTGGCGTCCTAGTCCATGTGGCGTCCAGCCGTCACCACCATAACTCCACAACGTAACTTTCAAGCCACTTCAAACTTAGTGATGGTGCAGTTTGAGATATTAATTTCTTCTGATTGGTTTTAAACTATCAAAATTATTGCATCATGGTGGAAGGGTCGAACTGGTTTTGGCCTTTGTAGATGTCGATTTACCATTTTTTTATTAAAGAAACTGGAATATTTCGCGATAACTTACGGATGTCACTCCTGATCAGCTCCAGCAGCGCTGTATGACCCTTACAGGTTTAACGCTTACCTTAGTTATAAAACTAATTATAATAAAAGTGTTTTAAATATTTAAAGCTGGTATTTTACATAACAAATTTGTGGACAATCCGTGTTGGCGTACAGCGAGGTGGAGAAGGCTGGTCTTGTAGCACACGGGGATTCTGAATTTTATATATATATATATATATATATATATATATATATATATATATATATATATATATATATATATATATGTCGTGTGTGTGTACTCACTTAATTGTGGTTGCAGGGGGTCGATACTCGGCTCCTGACACCGCCTCTTCACTGAACGCTACTAGGTCCTCTCTCTCCCTGCTCCATGAGCTTTATCATACCTCGTCTTAAAGCTATGTATGGTTCCTGCCTCCACTACGTCACTTGCTAGACTGTTCCACTTCCTGACTACTCTATGACTGAAGAAATATTTCCTAACATCCCTTTGACTCATCTGAGTCTTCAACTTCCAATTGTGACCCCTTGTTTCTGTGTCCCCTTTCTGGAACATTCAGTCTCTGTCCACCTTGTCTGTTCCACTCAGTATTTTGTATGTCATTAACATGTCTCCCCTAACCCTCCTGTCCTCCAGTGTCTTCAGGCCGATTTCCCTTAACCTTTCTTCATAGGACATTCCCCTTAGCTCTGGAACTAAGCTTGTCGCAAACCTTTGCACTTTCTCTAATTTCTTGATGTGCTTGACCCGGCGTGGGGTCCAAACTGGTGCTGCATACTCCAGTATGGGCCTGACGTACACAATGTACAGTGTCTTGAACGATTCCTTACTAAGGTATCGGAACGCTATTCTCAGGTTTCCCAGGCGCCCATATGCTGCAGCAGTTATCTGGTTGATGTGTGCCTCCGGTGACGTGCTCGGTGTTATACTCACCCCAAGATCTTTCTCCCTGAGCGAGGTTTGCAGTCTTTGGCCACCTAGCCTGTACTCCGTCTGCGGTCTTCTTTGCCCTTCCCCGATATTCATGACTTTGCATTTGGCGGGGTTAAATTCGAGAAGTCAGTTGCTGGACCAGGTGTCCAGTCTGTCCAGGTCTCTTTGAAGTCCTACCTGATCCTCATCTGATTTAATTCTCCTCATTAACTTCACATCATCTGCAAGCAGGGACACTTCTGAATCTATCCCTTCCATCATGTCATTCACATATACCAAAAATAGCACTGATCCTAGGACCGACCCCTGTGGGACTCCGCTCGTCACAGGTGCCCACTGTGATACCTAATCACGTACCATGACTCGTTGTTGCCTTTTGTCAGGTATTCTGATCCATTGCAGTGCCCTTCCTGTTATACGCATCTGATTCTCCAGCTTCTGCACTAATCTCTTGTGAGGAACTGTGTCGAAGGCCTTCTTGCACTCCAAGAAAATGCAATCAACCCACCCGTCTCTCTCTCGTGTCTTACTTCTGTTACTTTATCATAAAACTCCAGAAGGTTTGTGACAGAGGATTTGCCTTCCAAAAATCTGTGCTGGTTATCGTTTATACTCTTGTTCCGTTCCAGGTGCTCAACCACTCTCCTCCTGATACTATACACGTCAGTGACACAGGTCTATAGTTTAGTGCTTCTTTTGTCTCTTTTTTTAAAAATGGGAACTATATTTGCCGTCTTCCATACCTAAGGTAGTTGGCCAGTTTCAAGGGATGTGTTGTGTGTGTCGTGCCAAATAGGTTAAACTTCCGATTTTGTCTTAAAAGCAACGCTCTTCTTGCCGAATAAGGCAAGCTAAAATTTGTGAATGCAATAATTTTGCAAAAATCCTTCTGAACCTAACGAAAAAATATATTTCATTGTGTTTGTTTATTATTAAGTTATTGTAAACTTATCTAAAATATATTTAGTTGGTTTAGGAAAAATTAAATGGCGCTTGTTATAATAAGGTTAGATAAGTTTTCTAAGGTACTTTTGGTACAAAATTATTAATTTTTTACATTGACATAAATGAAAAAAATGTCTTTAAACGTGTAAGAGAAAATTTTAAAAATGAGTTAATTTTAAATGAGTTCTTGCTAATTGACCAATTTTACCTATTCGGCACGACACACAAACCCGTCAGGGTGCTAAGCGCCTGGAGACACTAAACAATCACCTTGGATAAAGTGTGTAAATTAAAACGTTGTAAGACGAGACTTTAACAAGTTATAATTTGATCATTATAACAGTTGAGAAGTATCTTGCTGAGAATGTTATTTTCTCTTATTATCTCTTCAAGGATCGTGCCTTAATCCAAGTGAAGGGCTCTTGATACAAAGACCTGCAGCCCAACTCTACCACCTTGGATCAAGTTTGATTATTTCCCATTCACCAGGCGCTGTGACATCTACTGCTTTAGCGCTCCTACATTAATAATAATAATAATAATAATAATAATAATAATAATAATAATAATATAATAATAATAATAATAATAATAATAATAATAATAATAATAATAATAATAATAATAATAATAATAATAATAATAATAATAATAATAATGATTAATAATAATAATAATAATAATAATAATAACAATAATAATAATAATAATAATAATAATGATAATAATAATAATAATAATAATAATAATAATAATAATAATAATAATAATAATAACAATAATAATAATAATAATAATAATGATAATAATAATAATAATAATAATAATAATAATAATAATAATAATAACAATAATAATAATAATAATACACTTTTTACATAAACATCAATGCAGAACAAACCATACCACAGGCGGGGATTGAACTCGTGGCGAGTGAGTTGTAAAACTCCAGGCCTCGAGTTCAATCCCCGCCCGTGGTATGGTTTGCAATCGTGTCATTACGATTTCGTGAGTCAATGGGGAACGAGAATTAGTGAGAAGCTTACTTACATGAGATTGAAAATACTGATGAATGTGCTTGGACAGAAAATATAGTTGAGTGTAAGGTGGCTAGTGATGGCCGTCAGTGGGTGGTGACCTGTGTACTAGTGGGGATGTGATGGCGGTCAGTGGGTGGTGACCTGTGTACTAGTGGGGATGTGATGGCGGTCAGTGGGTGGTGACCTGTGTACTAGTGGGGATGTGATGGCGGTCAGTGGGTGGTGACCTGTGTACTAGTGGGGATGTGATGGCGGTCAGTGGGTGGTGACCTGTGTACTAGTGGGGATGTGATGGCGGTCAGTGGGTGGTGACCTGTGTACTAGTGGGGATGTGATGGCGGTCAGTGGGTGGTGACCTGTGTACTAGTGGGGATGTGATGGCGGTCAGTGGGTGGTGACCTGTGTACTAGTGGGGATGTGATGGCGGTCAGTGGGTGGTGACCTGTGTACTAGTGGGGATGTGATGGCGGTCAGTGGGTGGTGACCTGTGTACTAGTGGGGATGTGATGGCGGTCAGTGGGTGGTGACCTGTGTACTAGTGGGGATGTAATTCTTGGTTGTGCTGATTTGTGGTAGTAGGAGAGGATATCACTGCCTTCACCACAAGCTGCCGGAGACACACTGCCCACCACTGCCCCAGACACACATCACCCGCTTAATCTTTAACACCCCCACCCCACCTGTACCCCAGACGATAACAGTCGATAATCTACATCATTTTACAAGAGTGTACGCGGGTCTTGTACAGAGTTGCTCCCTCCTCTTATATTTATACTACACTACTGATAAATGGCCTCGACGTTGCTCGACGCCTCTTGTTACTGCAAAGAATAAAAATGAACAATGCATAAATAATACGAAAATAGGAGAAAGAAAATTATGGCTTCCTTACTTTCAATTCAATTCAATTCAATTCAAAGTTTATTCTCTATAAAGATTACAATGTTGAATTTACAGAATTTGGTTGTTGTGTGGTTTACATGTAGTTAAATAATGATTACAGAGTGTACCACTAGAACGCCTAGCATGGCTAGGCATTTCGGGACTAGTTAATATTTCTTTAACCTATGTGCGGGTTAGTTGTGTCTTGTTACTACACTACGTTGTGTCAAGTCACAACTAACCCACACACTGGAGACGAAACAGGACGACGTTTCGGCCCGTCCTGGAGCATTTTCATGTCGCGTCCGTCTCCTAGACAGATCGAAACGTTGTCTAGTTTCGTTTCTAATTTGTAGTTTGTGAAATGTTCCAGCCGAAGGAATTGCAGTCTTCCCACTGTATTAAATCCGCAACCTGTCCTAAGGCACAGAGTTAATTTTCTTGTATGCGGACCCTGACATACTTCCTAAGTACTCCATTTTAAATTAGGTTAACTCAAATTTAACCAAATCTAGCGTCACACAAGAACAAAAAAATGCGTAACCGAGGAGTGTGTTCTCTCGATGTGACCCCTCAAGGAAGGTTCCTTGACGCTGGTGAGGGGCTCTTGATCTAGGGAATTGGATCTGTGCTCCACTTCCCTGAATTAAGCCTGAATACATTCCACATCCCCCCACAGGCGCTGTATAATCCTACGGGTTTAGCGCTTCCCCTTGATTATAATAAGAATAATCTCGATGTGACAGCTGCCGGGTTAAAGGACAGACTACGCTTTTCAACCAGTGTATCAAACAAACGTTGTTACACGCTAGTTCTTCCAAGTCTCGTATCAACTCACGTTATCTTTAAAGACCGGGTTGCACATCCATGTTCAACTACCCGTTGGGTGGTGACGTTACAGATACCTGTTGCTCAGTCAACGTCTGGCCGGCGGACTATGGAACTTTGGATGTGCTCTCGCCACACTAACACTCACTGATAAAGGTCGAGGCCGCATCACATATAGTCTGATTTAGTAGACAGGATAATCACACGTCAGCACTAAGAAACTCTCCACATTTTCAAGACATGAGAGGCACCCCCCCTCCCCTCCCCTATGTGTGAGATATTGCATGTTTTGCAACAGCAGGGCAACGCTCGTCTATGTACAACCACCTAAATAAACGAATATTGAATATCGGCGTCCACCAAAAGGTGTTACCAGTATTCGCTTCCGAAAGGTCACCGCCCCCACAGCCCGGTCCCTGACCAGACCTCCTCGCTGTATACCACTGAGATGTCTATCAGACCAAAAGATATGTATCTCTCTCATGTACAATTTGAAATTTAATCTTAATTTTAGGGATTTAAGTATTCTTGATAGAATACTGCTAAAGTCAAGCCTTAACGTTGATACAGTTGTCAGGCTTTCACTAACAAACTCAACATTCACAGGTGTACTGATGTTGACGTGTCTGTGGGACGTAGGAGGGCGGGGGTGGGGGGGGGGGTGTTTCACAAGTGTTGAACCCCTCGTACTGCTAAGGTGTCCGTGGCAGAGAGGTTGTTAGTAGTAGTGGGTGGTTACAATGGTGGTTAGTTGTAGAGGGTGGTTACAATGGTGGTTAGTTGTAGAGGGTGGTTACAATGGTGGTTAGTTGTAGAGGGTGGTTACAATGGTGGTTAGATGTAGAGGGTGGTTACAATGGTGGTTAGATGTAGAGGGTGGTTACAATGGTGGTTGTAGAGGATGGTTACAATGGTGGTTAATTGTACAGGGTGGTTACAATGGTGGTTAGTTGAAGAGGGTGGTTACAATGGTGGTTAGTTTTAGAGGGTGGTTACAATGGTGGTTAGCTGTAGAGGGTGGTTACAATGGTGGTTAGTTGTAGAGGGTGGTTACAATGGTGGTTAGTTGTAGAGGGTGGTTACAATGGTCGTTAGATATAGAGGGTGGTTACAATGGTGGTTGTAGAGGATGGTTACAGTGGTGGTTAATTGTAGAGGGTGGTTACAATGGTGGTTAGTTGTAGAGGGTGGTTACAATGGTGGTTAGTTGTAGAGGGTGGTTACAATGGTGGTTAGCTGTAGAGGGTGGTTACAATGGTGGTGAGTTGTAGAAGGTGGTTACAATGGTGGTTGTAGAGGATGGTTACAATGGTGGTTAATTGTAGATGGTGGTTGCAATGGTGGTTAGTTGTAGAGGGTGGTTACAATGGTGGTTGTAGAGGATGGTTACAATGGTGGTTAATTGTAGAGGGTGGTTACAATGGTGGTTAGTTGAAGGGGGTGGTTACAGTGGTGGGTAGCTGTAGAGGGTGGTTACAGTGGTGGGTAGTTGTAGAGGGTGGTTACAATGGTGGTTAGTTGTAGAGGGTGGTTACAATGGTGGTTAGTTGTAGAGGGTGGTTACAGAGGTGGTTAGTTGTAGAGGGTGGTTACAATGGTGGTTAGTTGTAGAGGGTGGTTACAATGGTGGTTAGTTGTAGAGGGTGGTTACAATGGTGGTTAGTTGTAGAGGGTGGTTACAATGGTGGTTAGTTGTAGAGGGTGGTTACAATGGTGGGTAGCTGAAGAGGGTGGTTACAATGGTGGTTAGTTGTAGAGGGTGGTTACAATGGTGGTTGTAGAGGATGGTTACAATGGTGGTTAATTGTAGAGGGTGGTTACAATGGTGGTTAGTTGAAGAGGGTGGTTACAATGGTGGTTAGATGTAGAGGGTGGTTACAATGGTGGTTAGTTCTAGAGGGTGGTTACAATGGTGGTTAGCTGTAGAGGGTGGTTACAATGGTGGTTAGTTGTAGAGGGTGGTTACAATGGTGGTTAGTTGTAGAGGGTGGTTACAATGGTGGTTAGATATAGAGGGTGGTTACAATGGTGGTTGTAGAGGATGGTTACAATGGTGGTTAATTGTAGAAGGTGGTTACAATGGTGGTTAGTTGTAGAGGGTGGTTACAATGGTGGTTAGTTGTAGAGGGTGGTTACAATGGTGGTTAGTTGTAGAGGGTGGTTACAATGGTGGGTAGCTGTAGAGGGTGGTTACAATGGTAGTTGTAGAGGGTAGTTACAATGGTAGTTGTAGAGGGTGGTTACAATGGTAGTTGTAGAGGGTGGTTATAATGGTAGTTGTAGAGGGTAGTTACAATGGTAGTTGTAGAGGGTAGTTACAATGGTAGTTGTAGAGGGTGGTTACAATGGTAGTTGTAGAGGGTGGTTACAATGGTAGTTGTAGAGGGTGGTTACAATGGTAGTTGTAGAGGGTGGTTACAATGGTAGTTGTAGAGGGTGGTTACAGTGGTAGTTGTAGAGGGTGGTTACAATGGTAGTTGTAGAGGGTGGTTACAATGGTAGTTGTAGAGGGTGGTTACAATGGTAGTTGTAGAGGGTGGTTACAATGGTAGTTGTAGAGGGTAGTTACAATGGTAGTTGTAGAGGGTAGTTACAATGGTAGTTGTAGAGGGTGGTTACAATGGTAGTTGTAGAGGGTGGTTACAATGGTAGTTGTAGAGGGTGGTTACAATGGTAGTTGTAGAGGGTGGTTACAATGGTAGTTGTAGAGGGTGGTTACAATAATGAAGGTTAGGTGGTAGTTAGGCTGCTAAAGGGTAGCTGGGTTAGTAAAGTGATAATAATGGGGGAGGGTTGCTACAGAGGATAGAGGGTAGATGATGGTAAGGATGGTAGTGTGCTTGTTAGGAGGGAAATGGAAGGGGCAAACTTACTGGGGTGGTAATGATGCTTTATTACAGTTTTAAATACCTTATACTTGTACATTACTCGATCCATACTTGTACATTACTCGAGCCATACATGTACATTACAGTCATTACTTTAAACTTTTAAAACTATGATAATTACTCCCACATCAAACTCAACAGTTATATATATATATATATATATATATATATATATATATATATATATATATATATATATATATATATATATATATATATATATATATATATGCAATAAGATCACAGTAAACAGGTGATTTCAGAATATGCAAAACAACCACTCTGAAAGAATAGAGAAATTCCAAGCGCTTTCGTGACTACTCGTTCCTTGATAATGTGAGTAGTCACGAAAGCGCTTGGAATTTCTCTATTCTTTCAGAGTGGTTGTTTTGCATATATATATATATATATATATATATATATATATATATAATATATATATATATTATATATATATATATATATATATATATATATATATATATATATATATCCTCGTAATTCAGCCATTATACTTCACATATTCCTCAATGCTTCACTAACAGAGTATATCTTTGATCTTTCCACTGATCACCAATTACTTTTATTAATATTATTTTCACGAAGCTCTAGGACCGAATTAATCACAAAGCGCCTGGATAATGGGACGTAATTAAGTTTGATCCAAGGAAAAAGGTAATTCCAATTACTAATAACAAGAGCCCCCCCCTTCTTAACATCCAGAGCCATCTTAAAGAGGAATTGATATTAACACTATTTTATGAAAGAATTTCAGAGCTTCAATTGTATTTCTTAAAAATGGTAAACCCGTGTGGGATATTCAGTGCAGCAGTGGAGGCTCGATCCTCCGTTGGCTAATCGCCTGTAGATAAATTTATGAACTTGAATCATAAAATTTGGTTACACCAACAATAACAAGACCAGACTGCACCAACAATATATGACTGGCTGCCAGCACCAACAATAACAAGACCAGACTGCACCAACAATATATGACTGGCTGCCAGCACCAACAATAACAAGACCAGACTGCACCAACAATATATGACTGGCTGCCAGCACCAACAATAACAAGACCAGACTGCACCAACAATATATGACTGGCTGCCAGCACCAACAATAACAAGACCAGACTGCACCAACAATATATGACTGGCTGCCAGCACCAACAATAACAAGACCAGACTGCACCAACAATATATGACTGGCTGCCAGCACCAACAATAATAAGACCAGACTGCACCAACAATATATGACTGGCCGCCAGCACCAACAATAACAAGACCAGACTGCACCAACAATATATGACTGGCTGCCAGCACCAACAATAACAAGACCAGACTGCACCAACAATATATGACTGGCTGCCAGCACCAACAATAACAAGACCAGACTGCACCAACAATATATGACTGGCTGCCAGCACCAACAATAACAAGACCAGACTGCACCAACAATATATGACTGGCTGCCAGCACCAACAATAACAAGACCAGACTGCACCAACAATATATGACTGGCTGCCAGCACCAACAATAACAAGACCAGACTGCACCAACAATATATGACTGGCTGCCAGCACCAACAATAATAAGACCAGACTGCACCAACAATATATGACTGGCCGCCAGCACCAACAATAACAAGACCAGACTGCACCAACAATATATGACTGGCTGCCAGCACCAACAATAACAAGACCAGACTGCACCAACAATATATGACTGGCTGCCAGCACCAACAATAACAAGACCAGACTGCACCAACAATATATGACTGGCTGCCAGCACCAACAATAACAAGACCAGACTGCACCAACAATATATGACTGGCTGCCAGCACCAACAATAACAAGACCAGACTGCACCAACAATATATGACTGGCTGCCAGCACCAACAATAATAAGACTAAGTTGCACCAACACTAATATGACTAGGTTGCATTAATAATAAGACAAAGTTTTACCAGTGATAAATTAGACACATGTGCAATTCTTGGGTATCTTTATTGAGGAAACGTTTCCTCAATAAAGATACCCAAGAGTTGCACATGTGTCTAATTTATCAACATGTCGGTTTTCTGAACCATTCATCTACAAGACTAGATTCCACCAATAATAAGACTAGGTGTGTATACACCACCAATAATAAGACTAGGTGTGTATACACCACCAATAATAAGACTAGGTGTGTATACACCACCAATAATAAGACTAGGTGTGTATACACCACCAATAATAAGACTAGGTGTGTATACACCACCAATAATAAGACTAGGTGTGTATACACCACCAATAATAAGACTAGGTGTGTATACACCACCAATAATAAGGCTAGGTGTGTATACACCACCAATAATAAGACTAGGTGTGTATACACCACCAATAATAAGACTAGGTGTGTATACACCACCAATAATAAGACTAGGTGTGTATACACCACCAATAATAAGACTAGGTGTGTATACACCACCAATAATAAGACTAGGTGTGTATACACTACCATTAATAAGACTAGGTGTGTATACACCACCAATAAGACTAGGTGTGTATACACCACCAATAATAAGACTAGGTGTGTATACACCACCAATAATAAGACTAGGTGTGTATACACCACCAATAATAAGACTAGGTGTGTATACACCACCAATAATAAGACTAGGTGTGTATACACCACCAATAATAAGACTAGGTATGCATACACCACCAATTATAAGACTAGGTATGTATACACCACCAATAATAAGACTAGATATGCATACACAACCAATAATAAGACTAGGTGTGTATACATCACCAATAATAAGACTAGGTATGTATACACCACCAATAAGACTAGGTGTGCATACACCACCAATAAGACTAGGTGTGTATACACCACCAATAATAAGATTAGGTATGCATACACCACCAATAAGACTAGGTGTGCATACACCACCAATAAGACTAGGTATGCATACACCACCAATAATAAGATTAGGTATGCATACACCACCAATAAGACTAGGTGTGTATACACCACCAATAATAAGACTAGGTGTGTATACACCACCAATAATAAGACTAGGTGTGTATACACCACCAATAATAAGACTAGGTGTGTATACACCACCAATAATAAGACTAGGTGTGTATACACCACCAATAATAAGACTAGGTGTGTATACACCACCAATAAGACTAGGTGTGTATACACCACCAATAATAAGACTAGGTGTGTATACATCACCAATAATAAGACTAGGTATGTATACACCACCAATAAGACTAGGTGTGTATACACCACCAATAAGACTAGGTGTGCATACACCACCAATAATAAGACTAGGTGTGTATACACCACCAATAATAAGACTAGGTGTGCATACACCACCAATAATAAGACTAGGTGTCAATACACCACCAATAATAAGACTAGGTGTCAATACACCACCAATAAGACTAGGTGTGTATACACCACCAATAAGACTAGGTGTGTATACACCACCAGTAAGACTAGGTGTGCATACACCACCAATAAGACTAGGTGTGTATACACCACAAATAAGACTAGGTGTGTATACACCACCAATAAGACTAGGTGCGTATACGCCACCAATAATAAGACTAGGTATGCATACACCACCAATAATAAGACTAGGTATGTATACACCACCAATAAGACTAGGTGTGTATACGCCACCAATAATAAGACTAGGTGTGTATACACTACCAATAATAAGACTAGGTATGTATACACCACCAATAAGACTAGGTGTGTATACGCCACCAATAAGACTAGGTGTGCATACACCACCAATAAGACTAGGTGTGTATACACCACCAATAATAAGACTAGGTATGCATACACCACCAATAAGACTAGGTGTGTATACACCACCAATAATAAGACTAGGTGTGTATACACCACCAATAATAAGACTAGGTATGTATACACCACCAATAAGACTAGGTGTGTATACGCCACCAATAATAAGACTAGGTGTGTATACACCACCAATAAGACTAGGTGTGTATACACCACCAATAATAAGACTAGCTGTGTATATACCACCATCTTACAAGATGGTCTATCACCTGCAAGACAGTGAAATTAATGAGTATACAAGAAAGGATGGATACAAGACGTTAGTCGTGGAAGGAGATGGTGATGTAGGTGGTCGGGCAGTGATAGAGGTGGTTAGAAGTGAAGATTCCATCAATACTGTCAGTGATCAATACTCATCATTCTCTCCACCATTCACTCACTAGTCACGCCTCACCCATCACATTTCACCACACGCCAGCGATCTCTCAAACCTAACCAGAGGCTACGACAGTTGTTGTTGGATTATTCGTCAGAGGAAAAAAAACATACACGGTTGTTTGTCATATGACCTTGCCATAGTGCTAGGACTATAGCAAGGTAGCAGCAAGACTGTCTATATACACGTGAAAGTCGGATAGCCGATGCCCCTGACAGCAGCGACCACTAGGTGGGTGTACCGAATCATCCTAAATTGCATGTGATGAATGATTTTGAAAACCGTCAAGTTGAAAATTGAGACACTTGTGCAACATATGGGAATCTTTATTGAGGAAACGTTTCGCCACACAGTGGCTTCATCAGTCCAATACAAAGCAGAAACGTGTAAGGAGAGGAGGAGTTTGAGGTAATCAGTCCCTCAGCCTGGAGTCGATGTGTCCTCCTCCTGCTTCGACTCACCTGACTACAGTATATAAGTCACGTCTACGGCCCTATGCTGTACATTCTACAAGATTAATGGACTACACACATCGACTCCAGGCTGAGGGACTGATTACCTCAAACTCTTCCTCTCCGTACACCTTTCTGCTCTAAATTGCATGATTATCGGAGCACTGCCAAATACGAGATTCATACACAAGCTACCAATGAAGACTGGAGTAGCAGGTGAGGCTTATTAAATATTAAGAAAACAATGTAAGTCAGTATATGATGAGTAAATGTGTGCAAGGCGTGATATGGAGTAAGCTGTCGTTGGCCCTTACAGTCGTTGGCTCTTACAAACACCAACGACAACGAATAACTGGAACCATAGAATCCTAAAATACTTAGCTAAGGTTCAGTACTATTCCTGGTACTATATGTCTCGCTCCTGCCCGAAGATGAACCCAGGTTCTTTGGTTGTGAGCCGTACGAGTAAACAAGTTAGTTGTGCCACCTTAGTGGTAAGAGTATAATGCGCCCCCCCCCCATGCTCATCCTGACAGCGTTAGCGTAAAAAAAAAAAAGTTTACAGAAGTCACAAGGGTCTTTACCAGACCCAAACTCAGCATAGGTACATCACAAAAAATAATATATTACAGCCATTTCCTATACTACAGTTTCTTCATATACCTGGCCTGTACATTGCTGAGTCACTTGTTTGCACAGAACTGCTAAATGCCTCAAATGATGTAGTGGAAGTTTTAGCAGTAAAGGTCGAGAACCAAAACCTAGTCATTGTGGTAGTCTACAAGCCTCCGGATGCAACATCCCAGCAATTCCAGGAACAGCTGTTAAAAATTGACCACTGTCTGGAAAACCTTCCAGCTCCTGCACCCAACATCTTGCTCCTGGGGGATTTCAACTTAAGGCACCTAAAATGGAAGAATATAGCAAATAATATTGTTGCAGTAATAACACCAGGAGGCAGCTCTGATGAAAACTCACACTCACGCGAGCTTTTAAATCTCTGCACAAAATTCAATTTAAACCAGCAAATAATATAGCCTACTAGACTGGAGAATACACTAGACCTCATCTTCACTAACAATGATGATCTGATAAGAAATGTCACCATATCAAAAACAATATACTCAGATCACAACATAATTGAGGTTCAGTCATGTATGCGCGGAGCCCCAGACCGACATAATGAGATTAGTCACGAGGGAGCATTCACCAAATTCAACTTCAATAACAAAAACATAAAGTGGGACCAAGTAAACCAAGTCCTAACCGATATAAGCTGGGAAGATATACTAAGCAACACAGACCCAACTTATGCCTAGAACAGATTAACTCGGTGGCACTCGATGTATGCACAAGGCTTATTCCTCTAAGAAAAAGGAGGAGTAGATGTAAAACAGAAAGAGACAGGCGCTCCCTTTACAGGCGACGGAAAAGAATAACAGAGCGGCTAAAAGAGGTCAATATATCTGAAATGCGCAGGGAGACACTGGTCAGAGAAATAGCAAGCATCGAACTTAAGCTAAAAGAATCCTTTAGGAGTCAGGAATCGCGGGAAGAACTAAAAGCCATAAATGAAATCGAAAGAAACCCAAAGTATTTCTTCTCCTATGCCAACTCAAAATCGAGAACAACGTCCAGTATTGGGCCCCTACTTAAACAAGATGGGTCCTACACAGATGACAGCAAGGAAATGAGTGAGCTACTCAAGTCCCAATGTGACTCCGTTTTTAGCGAGCCGCTAACCAGACTGAGAGTCGAAGATCAAAATGAATTTTTTATGAGAGAGCCACAAAATTTGATTAACACAAGCCTATCCGATGTTATCCTGACGCCAAATTACTTCGAACAGGCGATAAATGACATGCCCATGCACTCTGCCCCAGGGCCAGACTCATGGAACTCTGTGTTCATCAAGAACTGCAAGAAGCCCCTATCACGAGCCTTTTCCATCCTATGGAGAGGGAGCATGGACACGGGGGTCGTCCCACAGTTACTAAAAACAACAGACATAGCCCCACTCCACAAAGGGGGCAGTAAAGCAACAGCAAAGAACTACAGACCAATAGCACTAACATCCCATATCATAAAAATCTTTGAAAGGGTCCTAAGAAGCAAGATCACCACCCATCTAGAAACCCATCAGTTACACAACCCAGGGCAACATGGGTTTAGAACAGATCGCTCCTGTCTGTCTCAACTATTGGATCACTACGACAAGGTCCTAAATGCACTAGAAGACAAAAAGAATGCAGATGTAATATATACAGACTTTGCAAAAGCCTTCGACAAGTGTGACCATGGCGTAATAGCGCATAAAATGCGTGCTAAAGGAATAACAGGAAAAGTCGGTCGATGGATCTATAATTTCCTCACTAACAGAACACAGAGAGTAGTCGTCAACAGAGTAAAGTCCGAGTCAGCTACGGTGAAAAGCTCTGTTCCACAAGGCACAGTACTCGCTCCCATCTTGTTCCTCATCCTCATATCCGACATAGACAAGGGATGTCAGCCACAGCACCGTGTCTTCCTTTGCAGACGACACCCGAATCTGCATGGACTGTCTTCCATTGCAGACACTGCAAAAGCTCCAGGCGGACATCAACCAAATCTTTCAGTGGGCTGCAGAAAAACAATATGAAGTTCAACGATGAGAAATTTCAATTACTCAGATATGGTAAACATGAGGAAATTAAATCTTCATCAGAGTACAAAACAAATTCTGACCACAAATAGAGCGAAACACCAACGTCAAAGACCTGGGAGTGATCATGTCGGAGGATCTCACCTTCAAGGACCATAACAATGTATCAATCGCATCTGCTAGAAAAATGACAGGATGGATAATGAGAACCTTCAAAACTAGGGAGGCCAAGCCCATGATGACACTCTTCAGGTCACTTGTTCTATCTAGGCTGGAATATTGCTGCACACTAACAGCACCTTTCAAGGCAGGTGAAATTGCCGACCTAGAAAATGTACAGAGAACTTTCACGGCGCGCATAACGGAGATAAAACACCTCAATTATTGGGAGTGCTTGAGGTTCCTAAACCTGTATTCCCTGGAACGCAGGAGGGTGAGATACATGATTATATACACCTGGAAAATCCTAGAGGGACTAGTACCGAACTTGCACACGAAAATCACTCACTACGAAAGCAAAAGACTTGGCAGATGATGCAACATCCCCCCAATGAAAAGCAGGGGTGTCACTAGCACGTTAAGAGACCATACAATAAGTGTCAGGGGCCCGAGACTGTTCAACTGCCTCCCAGCACACATAAGGGGGATTACCAACAGACCCCTGGCAGTCTTCAAGCTGGCACTGGACAAGCACCTAAAGTCAGTACCTGGTCAGCCGGGCTGTGGCTCGTACGTTGGTTTGCGTGCAGCCAGCAGTAACAGCCTGGTTGATCAGGCTCTGATCCACCAGGAGGCCTGGTCACAGACCGGGCCGCGGGGGCGTTGACCCCCGGAACTCTCTCCAGGTAAACTCCAGGTAAACCTAATGAAACGCCACTATTTCCCAACAAGAGCGGTCACTGATAACATCAAATTATTTGTCACCATCTAAGACTATACTCTTATATATATATATATATATATTATATATATATTATATATATATATATATATATATATATATATATAATATATTAGTTATAACATATACATATACATATAGTCATATAAAACCTTGTTCTGCAACTTGTGAACGTCTTTAGCACGCCTTTCACCTGCACACACCAGTCAAAAGTACAACAACAATTCTTAAAATATGGTTTACAGTAACCTCTCGTTGTATATGTTGTGAATCACACACACCTCACCTCTGGCTCCTAACAGACTAGGGTTACTAACACTCGGCCGGTCACTAAGTAAACGTGATATGGTTCCACGACCGTCTCTCATTATACGCGAGTAAATGTCAAATAATTTCTGAGGTTGACACTATAAGGACGGCATCCCTTGATGATGATGATGGTGGTAGACTGGGCTGGTCAACGCTACACATTCTTATATTAATATACTAATTTTCTGACGTGGTGCTCATTGTTAATTTCTTGATGCTTCCTATTTTCCATCAGTTGTTGTTATGTCTTAATTAGGTTAAGTCAATTTAGGTTAGGCTACATAAACCTGTTATTATATTTAGGGGGAAGCGCTAAACTTGTATGGGTTATACAACGCCTGGGGAAAAGGGAGCAATCTGGTTCGATTCAAGGCAGCGAAAGGTAAGTTCCATTCTGTATATCAAGAGCCCCTCAGTAGCATCAAGGTATAAATATATAAAAGAAGTATAACCACAAACAAGCAACATTACAAAAAAAGGCTGTGATAAGAACAGTAAGCCTACGTAGGCCCATGATAAGCGGGTCCAATTTAGACGCACTCATATACCCATCCAACCTATATTTAAAGCCACCAGAAGTATCGTTCTAATGACGATAGCTGGGAGTTTATTCTACGCATCAAGAACTGTGTTATTAAGCCATGACTCACTGTATTCTTTCTAAATCTAAAATTGGTCCAGCCTGAATCCATAATTAAGTGTTTCATCAAGGTGGTCGAGGAAGAATAGGGAACGTTGAATTCTGTACAAGTATTCCTCTTGGCCTGAGAATGAGCTGAATACGAACTAAATATTGCAGTGCATCAAGAATTGTGAATGCATGACACTGACTCCTTACATAACACAAACAAAGAGATCAAGGAAGTTATTATTATTTTATGAACAAATACTAAACCCGCAGGGGTCAAACGAGAAAGCATGTTTTGTAAGGTCGTGCGACAGTGATGCAACAATTGCATTGATGCAGAACCAGTAAACTCGTAAGGGCCATGCAACGTTTGAGGAATGAGAAGTTATCAGGTGCGATGCGAGAAACATGTATGCTGTTCTTATTCATCGGATCAAGAGCCCTTCACCATCATCAAGGCACCCCCTTAAAGTGATCATGATATATTACCTACCTTTGATATCTTTGATGAGTTCCTAGAGTTTTTCTACTTCCGGAGCCCGACAATGGTCCAGGCTCGTCTGGTGCTTGCCTGGTCAACCAGGCTGTTGCTACTTGTGGCCCTCTGACCTACATATCCATCACAGCCAGGTTTATCCGCCACCTGATGAAGATACATGTCCATTTTCCTCTTGAAGACTTCTACACTTGTCTCAGCAGGACTAAGTATCTTCATTAGGTGCCAGATCAAGCAGGCTGTGATGGATATGTGGATCGCCAAATTAACATCTTGGGTGAGTGAGTACCATGAAGTCATACCCATGTCTTTCTTCTTCATGCTAATAGTATATAATACTGACAAGATGATAAACACGCATGTGCAACACTGGTAACTTTACTGACCAGACTTTTTATCTGCTCAGCTGCCTTCTTCAGATGATAATAGTGACAGAGGAGACAGCAGTAGTGGAGATGTAGATACGAGGTGGTTAGTCCCTATGCCTATAGAAGTAATTTGTGGCGGTCAGTCTCTCACGTTCATCAGGCCATCATGGCCGAGGGACTGACCATCTTACGTTTAATTATCCGGGCTGAAAGTGACCACCTTATATCTACATTTCCACTTCAACTGTCTCCTGTATTTCGACTGAAGAAGCCTGCCGAGCAGGCGAAACGTCTCTTCAATAAGGATACCAAACCAGTACATCTCTGTCCGCCCTGCTGTCGTTAAGATTTTCTGGTCAGCTGAAGCCACTTTTCTAGCCAACCTCACTTAACGTACGTTTTCTGACGCATTACACTGCATCAATTTCTAAACTTTTCTCATTTTTGAAAAATAAATTTTGATTATTGGGCTATATAAACTATAAACACGTTAACTGCTAGTAAGTCCATTACAAAAATTGGAGGGACACGTGTGGCAGCGTGGCGTTATCACGTGAACGTTAAAAACAGTACGTTTTTCATGTATCGTCTGATGACAGACTGGGAATCATCGCTCCCTAGCTCTGCCTGCTACGGGAAAGTCATCGTTCCTTGGAAAGATATCAACAGCATATGTTCAATAATTTAGTAAATGGAACCTCAGACCCGAGGGTCATGTTTCACCTGCTAGGCTTCCAGAAGCAAGAACACATGTACAGCATTTGTAAAGGTGACACCAATGGTTTAACATTTACACAACGCTGGTACCAAGACGTCATTCAGCGTGCGCCTGCGCTCTGTGCAAGAAAACATATAACATTTACACACACACACACACACACACGATAAAGCTCTTGGAGCAAGGAGTGGACCTAGTGGCGACCAGCGAAGGGGCAGGGCCAGGAGGTATGAATCGACCCCTGCACCCACAAATAGGCGAGTACACACACACACACACACACACACACACACACACACACACACACACACACACACACACACACAAGAGACACTTATTATAACAAGAGAGTTATCAAAACTGTACGAAAGTGAGACAAAGAGCCCAATTGCTGTGGAGTGAATTAAAACGGAAACCAATTCATTATATGACTTGATGTTATTTTTAATGGTTTCGTGGGTCACTATCCTCGCCTTCCGTTAACCGGTCAGACCTAAACTGGAAAGGAAATATTACTGTCATAAAAATAAAAAAAAAATAAAGATAACTGCATTCTGTAAGAAGAATTTTGAGAGATTTACTCATTTGTATCCAGGATCTTTTGCTTCCGTCTCTGTATCTACTTCATCTGCTAGAAAAATGATAGGATGGATAATGAGAACTTTCAAATCTAGGGAGTCCAAGCCCATGATGATTCTCTTCAAATCGCTTGTTCTTCTCTCTAGGCTGGAATACTGCAGTACACTAACTTCCTCCTTCAAGGCTGGCGAAACTGCTGACCTGGAGAATGTACAGAGAACTTTCACTGCACACATAAGTACAGTAAAGCGCCTAAATTACTGAGAACGGTTGAAGTCCCTTGATTTGTATCCCCTGGAACACAGGCAAGAAAGATACATGATAATATACATTTGGAAAATCCTAGAGGGATTAGTACCAAACTTGCACACGAAAATCACTCCCTACGAAGCAAAAGACTCGGCAGGAGATGCAACATTTCCCCAATGAGAAGCAGGGGCGCCAAGAGTACACTAAGAGACAACACAATAAGTGCCAGGGGCCCAAGACTGCTTAACTGCCTCCCAGCATACATAAGGGGGGTTACTAATAGATCCCTGTTTGTCTTCAAGAAGGCGCTGGACAGGCACCTAAAGTCAGTACCTGATCAGCCGGGCTGTGGTTCGTACGATGGTTTACGTGCGGCCAGCAGTAACGGCCTGGTTAATCAGACCCTGATCCACCATGAGGCCTGGTCTCAGACCGGGCCGTGGGGGCGTTGACCCCCGAAACCCTCTCCAGGTAAACCGTTGCTTTGCAACGTGCCTTCTTCGTCAATTACTACTTTCCTCACATGAGAGCAAAGTAATAATTCCCATCATGGCTACTACTGATAGTCCCTAACAGTAGCCTACAGACGGACACTTGCCTCAACCATACCATGCATTCCGGACCAATCATGTACCTGACAGAATAGCAACAGTGTAATCTTTACTTAAATTTTCCAATACCTGCTTGTACGTCATTATCAACTACGTGTTGTTATTCTCATACCAAGCTGGCATTTCCATAACATCTACTATACCATTTATATTGACAAACCAGTGATCCACGTGGCAAGATACGGCGTAAGGTGTCAGTGACCCTATAAACCCCAGTGATCCATGTGTTGCAGCGATAAGTGACCAAACCTGCTAGGAGTCAGGTTAGAGCGGGAGCCTCTTGAAAACGAAAGTAACTAATTAAGCACATGTGTCTATGATTTACTGGATGTTAGTAGAAGTCTAAGATTTGCTGGATGTAAATTGAAGTTTGTATGATTTACCGGATGTAAATTGAAGTTTGTATGATTTACTGGATGCAAACAAATTTGTATTATTTACTTTATATAAGCAAAAGTTTGTTTGATTTACTGGATGCAAGTAGAAATTTATATAATTTACTGAGTGCAAGTAAAAGTTGGTATGATTTACTGAATATAAGAATACCTGGATACCTGGAGGTTATTTCGGGGATCAACGCCCCCGCGGCCCGGTCCATGACCAGGCCTCCCGATGGATCAGAGCCTGATCAACTAGGCTGTTACTGCTGGCCGCACGCAGTCCAACGTACGAGCCACAGCCCGGCTGATCCGGCATTGACTTTAGGTATCTGTCCAGCTCTCTCTTGAAGGCAGCCAGGGGTTTATTGGCAATTCCCCTAATGCTTGATGGGAGGCTGTTGAACAGTTTTGGGCCCCGGACACTTATATAAGTCAAATATATCTTATATGCCGTAAAGAAACGAGATCAAAATGTTTTCATTGTTTTACAAGGTCTTAATATATCAGTGATGCTGGCCTGTACCTCAACTCGCCCATCTTCCTGCTTGAATATCGAAAAATCTGTTTTCCCCAAATTTCTAACACTGTCCACAATAATTTAATTTGCTGGTGGTGAGAGTAGGCAGGGTGTGTTGCCACTGACACGTGTTACGCCTCAAGGAGATACTAAGTATGTCATCATGCAGACTCGCATCAGCATGCTATTTCCCGACTAAGACTGCTCTCTTTGTGTATGTGTGGCGGTGTTAAGTTCTGGCCTCGTGGGTGCGTGTGTATGTAGGTGTGCAAGGAAGATATTAAACCCCGAGGCGAGGCTAGGCTAGGGAAGTGTCGGGTTACCATACTCCCTCTGGCCTAGACGCTACTACCACCAAATACGTGAAGACCTACCTACCTACCTACAGTTGATCTCTCAGGTATAAAGGCCTCTTTACGCCGATCTAAAATAATGGCATGCTCAGTGATTAAGCCACTGCTGGTGTACTGTCCCTAGGTTTACATCTTATTAATAAAAATGATCCCGTGGCCTGGTGGCTAAAGTTTTATTGTTTACACAGCGATGATCTGGTTCGATTCCCAGCGAGGGTAGAAACACTGGACGTGTTTCTTTACACCGGTTGTCTATGTTCACCCATCAGTAAAATGGGTACCTGGGTGTTAGTGGACTGGTGTGGGTCGCATCCTGGGACAAAACTGACCTAATTTGCGGGAAATGCTCAGCATAACAAGCGGCTTTCTATATAGTAGTATGTCATTGATGTCAGCTAGACCTGTATACCTTGTACATGTACTTGTAGTAAATAAAGATATTATTATTATTACATCCGAGTATTATGTTATTGTTTTGTATTCGTCGTCATAAAGGGGTGTGGCGGGGCGGGTTGAAATCATGTGATGACTCGCTTAATGGTGCCTTAAAGGAGAGCTTCGTGGAGAGAGTAGTAAGGTTGGATTCGAGGAAGGGAAGAGAAGTTCCAAGACCTTGAAATAGCAGCGCTCTGAGCCAGCTTTAAAGCACCTCCTGGAAATTCTGCTATAGTGCCTAACTTATTTCAGTCCTCCATACTACTAATAAATTATGTTCACTCATTAAATGTACTAACAGCGTATAATCATTCTGAGATTATTTTAGTGATAATTCATCACAGAGCAACTGACCACTGGTCTACCTGGACTCCAGGTAGGCCTGGAGAGTATTCCAGGGATCAACGCCCCCGCGGCCCCGTCCATGACAAGGCCTCCCGGTGGATCCGGGCCTGATCAACTAGGCTGTTACTGCTGGCCGCAAGTAGTCCAAAATAAGAACCACAGCCCAGCTGATCCAGCATTGACTTTTGGTATTTGTCCCGCGCCCTCTCGAAGGTAGCCAGGGGACTATTGGTATCCCCCCCCCATGGATAGTGGGAGGCTGTTGAACAGTCTTGGGCCCCGGACACTTATTGCGTTTTTTCTTAATGTACTATGTGTGCAGAGGGAAAATCGTAGAGGGACTGGTCCTAGAGGGACAAGTCCCTCTAGGAATTTCAAGGTGTAGATTACGATGCATCTCTCGCCTGCGCTCCAGTGAGTACTAGTCAAGTGCTTCCAAGCGTTCCCAGTAGTTAAGGTGTTTGATGGAACTTATATGCACAGTAAAGGTTCTCTGTACACTCTCTAGATCTGCAAATTTACTTGCCCTGAACGGAGATATTAATGTACTGCAATATTCCAGCCTAGAGAGAACAAGTTATTTAAAAAGGATCATAATTGACTTGGCATCTCTTGTTTTGAACGTTCTCATTATCCATCCTATCATTTTCCTCACATTACTTTTCTGCTCTATTGTGTGATTAGAGTTTGTAGCATACTCAGTTCTAGTTCCAGCGAGAGAGGAAGATAGTTGAGTAGTTATAATTTATGTATTAGTGACCCTCGCCTGATAGGGGTTTTAATTATGAGATGACCAGCTGAAGAACCACTCGGACCCGTTTCTGGGCATCGCCAAAAAGCTGACTTATTTTATTAAAACAAAACTGGGTGCGTCAGCACTGTTCTACTCTACTTCACATGATAAGTGGCAACAAATGCTTTTAAGTCATTCATTACATAAGATGTTTCGCTCAAGCGATGAAATGTGTCAGCCAGGAAGGTTATAATGTAGATATGAAGCATTCCATACGGGTTATGTAGTTACAACAGTTCAAAGGTTTGGTTCCAGCAGAGCTGTTACTTAGGAATTACCCTCAGAATGACTTATTCTACACACGGAACCTTCAAGCTCAAGTGTAAGTCGGTGTCTACACACACATGTGAAATTAACCCTATGGTAAGCCACGGCAGCAGCGACGACTGACTCATCCTTGCTAGACTCCTGTGTCCAATATCTGACTCCTCACTGTGTGGGGTGAGGGTAGGCGCCCATTAGGCCACCCAGTCTCTACCTCCTAAGTGCTAACAGAGGCTCCTTATTGAAAAATACAAAGAGGACTTCATTCACATTAATATCCTCGGAGCGCTAACCCAGGATACCTCAAGAAGTAAGTCTATTTAGGTACAGGTATTATTATTACTACCATAATCATAATTAAGCGCTAAACCCAAAGGTACAAGTACTAAGTACAATTATCATAGTGTAAATTACCTAGAATAACTCAAAAAAAAGTCCAGGTGACATATCTCCATTGAGGTCTTTAATATTTTATTATTTAAACTTAAAAAGTTAAAACAGCTAAGTAACTCAACTGTGTGAAAATCTGTTACAATTAAAGAAGATATACCAGGAATAAGGTAAACTGAGTTATTTACATTAACATTAAAGAGATGATCAGTTTACACTAACAGGTACACGAATGTTAACTATATAAGAAATCACTCGTATAGTTAACATTCGTGTACCTATTATCGTAAGCTGATCTTCTCTTTAATGTTAATGTGGCTTATTTCCGTTCTGGTCCTTAGGTGTTTCCCAAGGATGCGACCCACGACAGTCCAGCAACTCCTAAATAAATAACAAAAAGGCACAATACCGTGACTGGAACGATACTCAAATAACCCGCACATAAAAGACAGAAGCTTACGACGACGCTTCGGTCCGACTTGGACCATTGACAAAGTCAATGGTCCAAGTCGGACCGAAGCGTCGTCGTAAGCTTCTGTCTTTTATGTGCGGGTTATTTGAGTACAGCAACTCCTACTAACATAAGACCCATACCAGGGGCGGGGTTAGAACCTGCGATCAGTCGCAAAACTCCAGACCGTCGCGTTAGCCACTGGAGTTTTGAGATTCTCTGATCGCGGGTTCTAACCCCGCCCGTGGTATAGTTTGTTTGCAATTGTATCATTACGATTTCGTGAGTCATGTGAACATAAGAACATAAAAAAGAAGGAACACTGCAGCAGGCCTACCGGCCCATGCGAGGCAGGTCCAAGTCTCCTACCAGCTTAAGCCAATACCCTAACCTAGTCAGGTCAGGTCACTTAAGGAAGGAGCACGGCATTTGACCTAGTAGCACAAGCTAGTCAGGTCCAACTCACACCCACCCGCACCCATTCATTTATTTAACCTATTTTTAAAACTACACGTTTTAGCCTCTATAACTGTACTCGGGAGTTTGTTCCATTAATCCACAACTCTATTACCAAACCAGTGCTTTCCTATATCCTTCCTGTATCTGAATTTTTCCAACTTAAAACCATTGCTGCGAGTCTTGTCTAGGCTAGATATTTTTAACACGCTATTTACATCCCCTTTATTTATTCCTGTTTTCCATTTATACACCTCAATCATATCCCCCCTAATTCTACGTCTTTCTAGAGAGTGCAGATTCAGGGCCCTCAGTCTATCCTCATAGGGAAGATTTCTGATACATGGGATCAACTTTGTCATCCTCCTTTGTAAGTTTTCCAGAGCATTTATATCCATTATGTAATACGGTGACCAAAACTGTGCAGCATAGTGTAAATGAGGCCTAACCAAGGATATATAGAGTTGAACAACCTGAGGACTTCTATTATTTATGCTTCTTGAAATGATCTCAAGGATTCTGTTTGCTTACCAAACCATACCCCGGCCGGGATTGAACCCGCGGTCAGAGAGTCTCAAAACTCCAGCCCGTCGCATTAGCCACTAGACCAGCCAGCCACAATAAGATTCGTCCAACTAGGTATATTCCTACACCATAGGAAGGTTAGCACAGGCACCACTGTGACCACAAATGCAAGTTTTTACAGGCGAATCTCCAGCTAGCGTGGCCGTGACGAACTCTAGCTCAAGTCCCTTCACTGCCGTCAACATGACTCACGAAATCGTAATGACACGATTGCAAACAAACCATACCCCGGCCGGGATTGAACCCGCGGTCAGAGAGTCTCAAAACTCCAGCCCATCGCGTTAGCCACTAGACCAGCTAGCCACAATAAGATTCGTCCAACTAGGTATATTTCTACACCATAGGAAGGTTAGCACAGGCACCACTGTGACCACAAATGCAAGTTTTTACAGACGAATCTCCAGCTAGCGTGGCCGTGACGAACTCTAGCTCAAGTCCCTTCACTGCCGTCAACATGACTCACGAAATCGTAATGACACGATTGCAATCCTGTCAATACGATTTCGTGAGTCATTGTTTGCTTTATTGCTCTCGCTGTGAGGAGGCTGTAGGTGGGGAGGTAGCAACGGCTACCAGCAGTGAGGTGCAGCCCAGCACCTGCTACAAGTGGCGAGTGGTTCACAGTAATGGGAGGCGCATCAGAGTAACGAAAGTTAAGAGTGAAGATCTGAAGGTAGGAAATCGCTTCTCTGTTCTTCAGGATGAATGTACTTCAGTGGCCAGTGAAGGTAAGGGTACTACTGCCCCTGCTAATGGAGGTAAGCGCATTCTTGTGGTTGGTGACTCTCAGGTAAGATATATTGACCGTGCTTTTTGTAATAGGAATAAGAAGATGAGAGATAGAGTGTGCTTCCCTGGAGCTGGTGTTGGGGACATTGTCAACAGGCTGGATAATATCATGTCAGGTAATGGGAACAAGCCCATTATCTGTCTCAGTGCTGGTGGAAATGATGTTGGAAAGGGTAGGAGAGAAGAGCTGCTAGATAAGTACAGGTCAGCTATAGATTTCATTAAGTCTAAGGGAGGGATCCCAATCATATGTAGCATCTGCCTAGAAGGGGAGTAGGAAATGAATGGTTGTCTAGGGCAATTGGTGTAAATTGCTGGCTAGACAGATACTGCAAGGAACTTGCAATCCCATTCATTGACAACTGGAACAACTTTTATGGCAAACATGATATGTATGCAAGGGATGGGGTACATCTCTCTGGGGCAGGGTGGTAGCACTTGCAGACTCGATTGAGAAGGCCATTGGTGAAATGCCTATGATTTTAAACTGATGGAAGATAGAGGTATGGGTGTGTGTGGGAAACAAGCAGGTTGCAACACTAGGGTTGGAAACAGTAAATGTATAAAAGGCATTCAGCATGAAGTTATAAATAAAGACAATAGATCAGGTCAGCAAACAAAGGGGGACAGCAGAGGGCAGCAAGGGACTAGCTCCCTTAAGGTTTACTATACTAATAGCAGGAGTGTAAGAAATAAGATAGATGAGCTAAGATTAATTGCAAGTGCAGTAAACATAGATATTATTGCTATAACAGAGACCTGGCTCAATCTGAAAGATAGAGAGATCCACACTGACAGGGTCAACAGGAAAGGTGGTGGAGTAGCGATGTATGTCAGAGACAATTTAAATTGTTGTGTTAGACAAGATATTAAATTAGAAGCGTCAGCCACTGAATCTGTTTGGTTACAGCTTCTCGAGGGCCGAGAAAAACTAATTTTGGGTGTGATTTACAGGGCCCCAAATCATGACAGGGAGTGCAGTAAACTTCTATGGGACGAAATTCGTAAGGCATCTACATACGAAAATGTTGTGCTAATGGGAGATTTCAACTATAGACAGATTGACTGGAGCAATTTGACGGGAAATTTAGAGTCAGGTGACTTTCTTGATACGATCCAGGATTGTTTTTTAAAACAGTTTGTGACAAAGCCAACTAGGGGAAATAACCTCCTTGACTTGGTTCTTGCCAGTAGGGAAACACTAATTAATAATCTTGAGGTTAATGATGAGCTTGGGGAAAGTGATCACAAATCACTCAGTTTAATATATCATGGAATTCCCCTAATAATGGCAATCAAGTCTCCGTCCCTGACTTTCGCTTGGCTGATTATCATAGGACTGAAAAATACTTAGGGGCTGAACTGGAATGACCTGACTAAGGGTCAGGTAGTGGTGATGGTTGCCGATATGATGCTTTCCAGGGCATAGTTCTAGTTGCTCAGTCAAATTATGTTCCAAATAGGGAAATCAGATCAAACAAAAATGATCCTAAATGGATGAACAATAGATTAAAATATCTGATTGGTCAAAAGAGAGGCATATATAGGCAAATCAAAAGAGGAGAGGGGCAATTAAGAAATCGATATATTCAGTTAAAGAGAGAAATAAAAAAGGGAATTAGAAAAGCAAAAAGAGATTATGAGGTTAAAGTTGCAAGAGAATCGAAGACTAACCCAAAAGGATTCTTTCAGGTATACAGAAGTAAGATCAGGGACAAGATAGGCCCACTCAAAAGTTCCTCGGGTCAGCTCACTGACAGTGATAAGGAAATGTGTAGAATTTTTAACACATACTTCCTCTCAGTTTTTACACAGAGGATACCAGCGATATTCCAGTAATGATAAATTATGTAGAACAGGACAATAATAAACTGTGCACGATTAGGGTCACAAGTGACATGGTCCTTAGGCAAATAGATAAATTAAAACCTAACAAATCCCCAGACCCTGATGAACTGTATGCAAGGGTTCTAAAGGAATGTAAAGAGGAGCTTAGCACACCTTTGGCTAATCTTTTCAACATATCACTACAAACTGGCATGGTGCCAGATAAGTGGAAAATGGCAAATGTGATACCTATTTTCAGAACAGGTGACAGGTCCTTAGCTTCGAACTATAGACCAATAAGCCTAACCTCCATAGTGGGAAAATTTATGGAATCAATAATTGCCGAGGCAGTTCGTAGCCACCTTGAAAAGCATAAATTAATCAACGAATCTCAGCATGGTTTTACAAAGGGGCGTTCCTGCCTTACGAATTTATTAACTTTTTTCACTAAGGTATTTGAGGAGGTAGATCATGGTAATGAATATGATATTGTGTATATGGACTTCAGTAAGGCTTTTGACAGGGTCCCACATCAGAGACTATTGAGGAAAATTAAGGCACATGGAATAGGAGGAGAAATTTTTTCCTGGGTAGAGGCATGGTTGACAAATAGGCAGCAGAGAGTTTGCATAAATGGGGAGAAATCAGAGTGGGGAAGCGTCACGAGCGGTGTTCCACAGGGGTCAGGGTTGGGCCCCCTGCTGTTCACAATCTACATAAACGACATAGATGAGGGCATAAAGAGCGACATCGGCAAGTTGCCGATGACACCAAAATAGGCCGTCGAATTCATTCTGACGAGGACATTCGAGCACTCCAGGAAGATTTGAATAGACTGATGCAGCAGTGGTCGGAGAAGTGGCAGATGCAGTTTAATATAGACAAATGCAATGTTCTAAATGTTGGACAGGACAATAACCATGCCACATATAAACTAAATAATGTAGATCTTAATATTACGGATTGCGAAAAAGATTTAGGAGTTCTGGTTAGCAGTAATCTGAAACCAAGACAACAGTGCATAAGTGTTCGCAATAAAGCTAATAGAATCCTTGGCTTCATATCAAGAAGCATAAATAATAGGAGTCCTCAGGTTGTTCTTCAACTCTATACATCCTTGGTTAGGCCTCATTTAGATTATGCTGCACAGTTTTGGTCACCGTATTACAGAATGGATATAAATTCTCTGGAAAATGTACAAAGGAGGATGACAAAGTTGATCCCATGTATCAGAAACCTTCCCTATGAGGATAGACTGAGGGCCCTGAATCTGCACTCTCTAGAAAGACGTAGAATTAGGGAGATATGATTGAGGTGTATAAATGAAGACAGGAATAAATAAAGGGGATGTAAATAGTGTGCTGAAAATATCTAGCCTAGACAGGACTCGCAGCAATGGTTTTAAGTTGGAAAAATTTAGATTCAGGAAGGATATAGGAAAGTACTGGTTTGGTAATAGAGTTGTGGATGAGTGGAACAAACTCCCGAGTACAGTTATAGAGGGCCCGAACGTTGTGTAGCTTTAAAAATAGGTTGGATAAATACATGAGTGGATGTGGGTGGGTGTGAGTTGGACCTGATAGCTTGTGCTACCAGGTCGGTTGCCGTGTTCCTCCCTTAAGTCAATGTGACCTGACCTGACTAGGTTGGGTGCATTGGCTTAAGCCGGTAGGAGACTTGGACCTGCCTCGCATGGGCCAGTAGGCCTTCTGCAGTGTTCCTTCGTTCTTATGTTCTTATGCACTGTTGTCATAGTTTTAGATTACTGTTAACCAGAGCTCCCGAATCCTTTTCGCAATCAGTAATATTAAGATCTACATTATTTAGTTTATATGTGGCATGGTTATTTTCCTGTCTAATGTTTAAAATTTGCATTTGTCTATATTAAACTGCATCTGCCACTTCTCCGACCACTGCGTCAGTCTATTCAAATCTTCCTGGAGTGTTGTAATGTCCTCGTCAAAATGAACTGGACGGCCTATTTTGGTGTCATCGGCAAACTTGCTTATGTCGCTATTTATACCCTCATCTATGTCGTTTATGTAGATTGTGAGCAACAAGGGGCCCAACACTGACCCCTGTGGAACACCGCTCGTGGCGCTTCCCCATTCTGATTTCTCCCCATGTATGCAAACTCTCTGCTTCGTATTTGTCAACCATGCCTCTATCAAGGAAAAAAAATTCTATTCCGTGTGCCTTAATTTTTCTTATGCTGCTAGGTATTTTAAAATGGTGATAGGTATTACAAGACTTTCCCACAATCTGGCTTCGCCCCGCAATCTCTCCAGCCACACCTCCCCAACCCACCCCACAAACACACACATTTAACAAAAGCCATCCAAGTGTCGCTTCCGGAGGTCACCGACCCCGCGGTCCGGTCCCAGACCAGGCCTCCTATTTGCTGGCCTGGTCGACCATGCTGTTAGTGCCCGCCGTCCGCAGTAAAATGTATACATCTAAGAGGTGTTAATTATCAAAGAATACTAGTTCTAACTTTGCTGGAATGGAACCTTTGAAGCTGCCATAGCTAATGAACCCTTCGCAAATACTTATTATTCTCACTGCCTTACCGATTTCATTACTTGACGTACGTACCAATCCTGAGTTATGGAATGACAGCAAAACTGCTACATTTCGTTCCCACTATGTAATATTTGTAAAAAAAAAACGTAGCAGCAGATCGACAATATATCTAATTTTGCTTGATAAAAACATTTAGTCTGAGACAAATTCCAACTACTCCGTTATGGAAAACTGGAGATAATAATTAGAACAGAGTATACTACAAACTCTGGCCATACAATAGAGCGGAAAAATAATGTAAGGGACCTGGGAGTAGTAATGTCTGAGGATCTCATTTTCAAGGATCACAACAGTACCACGATCACAAATGCAAAGAAAATGATAGGATGGATAATGAGAACGTTCAAAACGAGAGATGCCAAGTCAATGGTGATCCTTTTCAAATCACTTGTTCTCTCTAGGCTGGAATACTGCTGTACATTTAACATCTCCATTCAAAGCAGGTGAAATTGCAGATCTAGAGTGTACAGAGATCCTTTACTGCACGTATAAGTTCTGTCAAGCACCTTAACTACTGGGAACGCTTGGAAGCACTTGACTTGTACTCGTTGGAACGCAGGAGGGAGAGATATATCATAATCTACACTTGGAAAATCCTGGAAGGAATGGTCCCAAATCTGCACACAGAAATCATTCCCTACGAAAATAAAAGACTGGGCAGGCGATGCAAAATGTTCCCAATTAAATATAGGGGCGCCATTGCTACACTAAAGGAAAACACCGTAAGTGTCCGGGGCCCAAGACTGTTCAACAGCCTCCCATCAAGCATTAGGGGAATTACCAATAAACCCCTGGCTGCCTTCAAGAGAGAGCTGGACAGATACCTGAAGTCGGTGCCGGATCAGACGGGCTGTGGCTCGTACGTTGGAATGCGTGCGGCCAGCAGTAACAGCCTGGGTGGTCAGGCCCTGATCCACCGGGAGGCCTGGTCATGGACCAGGCCGCGGGGGCGATGATCCCCGGAATAACCTCCAGGTAAACTCCAGGGACATGTGTAGCAAACCCTACCTAGCGCACCAGTGTGAGGTACATCTCGACTACTTACATCATCAACACCAGCACCAATATAAAGTGCAGTAAGCACATGTAAGTACCAACCCACGTCTACTACCCCACTTGCGTCCGCCCAACACAATTACCACAACTAGCGCACGTGTACACATTATTGTTAGCACACCACCACCCCCGCTACCACCAACTCTTCTCCTACAACCACTAAACTCAGCACTACAATGAATCCCAGCTTCAGCACAGGTGCACTGTCACTAAGATGTACAATAATCACTTATCTCCTTCAACATCCCCGCCCACCCACCCAGTCATTCAACCCTCCATCCACCCAGTCATTCAACCCTCCATCCACCCAGTCATTCAACCCTCCATCCACTCAGTCATTCAACCCTCCATCCACCCAGTCATTCAACCCTCCATCCACCCAGTCATTCAACCCTCCATCCACCCAGTCATTCAACCCTCCATCCACCCAGTCATTCAACCCTCCATCCACCCAGTCATTCAACCCTCCATCCACCCACTCATTCAACCCTCCACCCACCCAGTCATTCAACCCTCCATCCACCCAGTCATTCAACCCTCCACCCACCCAGTCATTCAACCCTCCACCCACTCAGTCATTCAACCCTCCACCCACCCAGTCATTCAACCCTCCACCCACTCAGTCATTCAACCCTCCACCCACCCAGTCATTCAACCCTCCACCCACCCAGTCATTCAACCCTCCACCCACCCAGCCATTCAACCCTCTACCCACTCATTCAACCCTCCACCCACCTAACCATTCAACCCTCCATCACCCAGTCATTCAACCCTCTACCACCCAGTCATTCAACCCTCCACCCACCCAGTCATTCAAACCCTCCACCCACCCAGTCATTCAACCCTCCACCCACCCAGTCATTCAACCCTCTACCCACTCATTCAACCCTCCACCCACCTAACCATTCAACCCTCCATCACCCAGCCATTCAACCCTCTACCACCCAGTCATTCAACCATCCACCCACCCAGTCATTCAACCAACCACCCACCCAGTAATGCAACCATACACCCACCCAGTCATTCAACCCCCACCCACCCAGTCATTCAACCCTCCACCCACCCAGTCATTCAACCCTCCACCCACCCAGTCATTCAAACCTCCACCCAACCAGTCATTCAACCCTCCACACACCCAGTTATTCAAACCTCCACCCACCCAGTCATTCAACCCTCCACACACCCAGTTATTCAAACCTCCACCCACCCAGTCATTCAACCCTTCACCCACCCAATCATTCAACCCTCCACCAGCCAGTCATAAGAACATAAGAACATAAGAAAGAAGGAACACTGCAGCAGGCCTACTGGCCTCTGCGAGGCAGGTCCAAGTCTCCTACCGGCTTAAGCCAATGCCCCAACCTAGTCCTAGAAACACAAGCTAATCAGGATTGTTTCTTAAAACAGTTTGTGACAGGTTGTTCTTCAACTCTATATATCCTTGGTTAGGCCTCATCTAGATTATGCTGCACAGTTTTGGTCACTGTATTACATAATGGATATAAATGCTCTGGAAAACTTACAAAGGAGGATGACAAAGTTGATCCCATGTATCAGAAATCTTGATAAATTTGACACATGTGCAACTCTTGGGTATCTTTATTGAGGAAACGTTTCGCCACACAGTGGCTTCATCAGTCCATACGTAGGAGAAACTTGAAGAACAGGAGGAGAATGAGGTAATCAGTCCTTCAACCTTGAGTCGATGTGTTCAGTACATCAATCTTGAATAGAATACGGCATATCAGCGGAGAAGCAGCTTATAAACCGTATGGCAGAAGATTCATCTACAAATCAGAAATCTTCCCTATGAGGATAGGCTGAAGGCCCTGAATCTGCACTCTCTAGAAGGCGTAGAATTAGAGGGGATATGATTGAGGTGTATAAATGGAAGACAGGAATAAATAAAGAGGATGTAAATAGCGTGCTGAAAATATCCAGCCTAGACAGGACTCGCAGCAATGGTTTTAAGTTGGAAAAATTCAGATACAGGAAGGATATAGGAAAGCACTGGTTTGGTAATAGAGTTGTGGATGAGTGGAACAAACTCCCGAGTACCGTTATAGAGGATAAAATGTGTAGTTTTAAAAATAGGTTAAATAAATGAGTGGGTGCGGGTGGGTGTGAGTTGGACCTGACTAGCTTGTGCTACTAGGTCAAATGCCGTGCTCCTTCCTTAAGTGAATGTGACCTGACCTGACTAGGTTGGGTGCATAGGCTAAAGCCGGTAGAAGACTTGGACCTGCCTCGCATGGGCCAGTAGGCCTGCTGCAGTGTTCCTTCGTTCTTATGTTCTTATGTTAACCTGCTCGATTTGGTTCTTGCCAGCAGGGAAACGCTAATTAATAATCTTGAGGTTAATGATGAGCTTGGGGAAAGTGATCACAAATCACTAAGTTTCAATATATTCAACCCTCCACCACCCAGTCATTCAACCCTCCACCACCCAGTCATTCAACCCTCCACCACCCAGTCATTCAACCCTCCACTCACCCAGTCATTCAACCCTCCACTCACCCAGTCATTCAACCCTCCACCACCCAGTCATTCAACCCTCCACTCACCCAGTCATTCAACCCTCCACTCACCCAGTCATTCAACCCTCCACTCACCCAGTCATTCAACCCTCCACTCACCCAGTCATTCAACCCTCCACTCACCCAGTCATTCAACCCTCCACACACCCAGTCATTCAACCCTCCACTCACCCAGTCATTCAACCCTCCACTCACCCAGTCATTCAACCCTCCACTCACCCAGTCATTAACCTCCACTCACCAGTCATTCACCCTCCACTCACCCAGTCATTCAACCCTCCACTCACCCAGTCATTCAACCCTCCACTCACCCAGTCATTCAACCCTCCACTCACCCAGTCATTCAACCCTCCACTCACCCAGTCATTCAACCCTCCACTCACCCAGTCATTCAACCCTCCACACACCCAGTCATTCAACCCTCCACTCACCCAGTCATTCAACCCTCCACACACCCAGTCATTCAACCCTCAACTCACCCAGTCATTCAACCCTCCACTCACCCAGTCATTCAACCCTCCACTCACCCAGTCATTCAAACCCTCCACACACCCAGTCATTCAACCCTCCACTCACCCAGTCATTCAACCCTCCACACACCCAGTCATTCAACCCTCCACTCACCCAGTCATTCAACCCTCCACACACCCAGTCATTCAACCCTCCACTCACCCAGTCATTCAACCCTCCACTCACCCAGTCATTCAACCCTCCACTCACCCAGTCATTCAACCCTCCACACACTCAGTCATTCAACCCTGCACCCACCCAGTCATTACAACTCTCCACCCACACAGTCATTCAACCCTCCACCCAGTCATTCAACCCTCCACCCACTCAGTCATTCAACCCTCCACCCACTCAAGTCATTCAACCCTCCACCCACCCAGTCATTCAACCCTCCACCCACCCAGTCATTCAACCCTCCACCACCCAGTCTTTCAACCCTCCACCCACTCAGTCATTCAACCCTCCACCCACTCAGTCATTCAACCCTCCACCCACCCAGTCATTCAACCCTCCACCCACCCAGTCATTCAACCCTCCACCCACCCAGTCATTCAACCCTCCACCACCCAGTTATTCAACCCTCCACTCACCCAGTCATTCAACCCTCCACCAACCCAGTCATTCAACCCTCCACCCACTCAGTCATTCAACCCTCCACCCACCCAGTCATTCAACCCTCCACCACCCATTTATTCAACCCTCCACTCACCCAGTCATTCAACCCTCCACCAACCCAGTCATCCAACCCTCCACTCACCCAGTCATTCAACCCTCCACCAACCCAGTCATCCAACCCTCCACTCACCCAGTCATTTCAACCCTCCACCAACCCAGTCATTCAACCCTCCACCCACCCAGTCATTCAACCCTCCACCACCCAGTCATTCAACCCTCCACTCACCCAGTCATTCAACCCTCCACCAACCCAGTCATCCAACCCTCCACCAACCCAGTCATTCAACCCTCCACCACCCAGTCATTACAACCCTCCACCACCCAGTCATTACAACCCTCCACCACCCAGTCATTACAACCCTCCACCACCCAGTCATTACAACCCTCCACCACCCAGTCATTACAACCCTCCACCACCCAGTCATTACAACCCTCCACCACCCAGTCATTCAACCCTCCACCACCCAGTCATTACAACCCTCCACCACCCAGTCATTCAACCCTCCACCACCTAGTCATTCAACCCTCCACCACCCAGTCATTCAACCCTCCACCACCCAGTCATTACAACAGTCCACCACCCAGTCATTACAACAGTCCACCACCCAGTCATTACAACTCTCCACCACCCAGTCATTCAACTCTCCACCACCCAGTCATTCAACCCTCCACCACCCAGTCATTACAAGAGTCCACCACCCAGTCATTACAACCCTCCACCACCCAGTCATTACAACTCTCCACACACCCAGTCATTCAACCCTCCACCACCCAGTCATTCAACCCTCCACCACCCAGTCATTACAACCCTCCACCACCCAGTCATTCAACCCTCCACCACCCAGTCATTACAACAGTCCACCACCCAGTCATTACAACTCTCCACCACCCAGTCATTACAACCCTCCACCACCCAGTCATTACAACCCTCCACCACCCAGTCATTACAACCCTCCACCACCCAGTCATTACAACCCTCCACCACCCAGTCATTCAACCCTCCACCACCCAGTCATTCAACCCTCCACCACCCAGTCATTACAACTCTCCACCACCCAGTCATTACAACCCTCCACCACCCAGTCATTACAACAGTCCACCACCCAGTCATTACAACTCTCCACCACCCAGTCATTACAACAGTCCACCACCCAGTCATTCAACCCTCCACCACCCAGTCATTCAACCCTCCACCACACAGTCATTACAACTCTCCACCACCCAGTCATTCAACCCTCCACACACCCAGTCATTACAACAGTCCACTCACCCAGTCATTACAACCCTCCACCACCCAGTCATTACAACAGTCCACCACCCAGTCATTCAACCCTCCACCACCCAGTCATTACAACTCTCCACCACCCAGTCATTACAACAGTCCACCACCCAGTCATTCAACCCTCCACCACCCAGTCATTCAACCCTCCACCACCCAGTCATTACAACTCTCCACCACCCAGTCATTCAACCCTCCACCACCCAGTCACTACAACCCTCCACACACCCAGTCATTACAACAGTCCACTCACCCAGTCATTACAACCCTCCACCACCCAGTCACTACAACCCTCCACACACCCAGTCATTACAACAGTCCACCACCCAGTCATTCAACCCTCCACCACCCAGTCATTACAACTCTCCACCACCCAGTCATTACAACAGTCCACCACCCAGTCATTACAACTCTCCACCACCCAGTCATTACAACAGTCCACCACCCAGTCATTACAACTCTCCACCACCCAGTCATTACAACAGTCCACCACCCAGTCATTACAACTCTCCACCACCCAGTCATTACAACAGTCCACCACCCAGTCATTACAACAGTCCACTCACCCAGTCATTACAACCCTCCACCACCCAGTCATTACAACAGTCCACCACCCAGTCATTCAACCCTCCACCACCCAGTCATTACAACTCTCCACCAACCAGTCATTACAACAGTCCACCACCCAGTCATTCAACCCTCCACCACCCAGTCATTACAACAGTCCACCACCCAGTCATTCAACCCTCCACCACCCAGTCATTACAACTCTCCACCACCCAGTCATTACAACAGTCCACACACCCAGTCACTACAACCCTCCACACACCCAGTCATTACAACAGTCCACCACCCAGTCATTCAACCCTCCACCACCCAGTCATTACAACTCTCCACCACCCAGTCATTACAACAGTCCACCACCCAGTCATTACAACTCTCCACCACCCAGTCATTCAACCCTCCACCACCCAGTCATTACAACCCTCCACCACCCAGTCATTACAACCCTCCACACACCCAGTCATTACAACAGTCCACTCACCCAGTCATTACAACCCTCCACCACCCAGTCATTCAACCCTCCACCACCCAGTCATTACAACAGTCCACCACCCAGTCATTACAACCCTCCACCACCCAGTCATTCAACCCTCCACCACCCAGTCATTACAACCCTCCACCACCCAGTCATTACAACCCTCCACCACCCAGTCATTACAACCCTCCACCACCCAGTCATTACAACCCTCCACCACCCAGTCATTCAACCCTCCACCACCCAGTCATTACAACCCTCCACCACCCAGTCATTCAACCCTCCACCACCCAGTCATTCAACCCTCCACCACCCAGTCATTACAACCCTCCACCACCCAGTCATTACAACCCTCCACCACCCAGTCATTACAACTCTCCACCACCCAGTCATTCAACCCTCCACCACCCAGTCATTACAACTCTCCACCACCCAGTCATTACAACTCCCACCACCCAGTCATTACAACCCTCCACCACCCAGTCATTACAACCCTCCACCACCCATCATTACAACTCTCCACCACCCAGTCATTACAACAGTCCACCACCCAGTCATTACAACCCTCCACCACCCAGTCATTCAACCCTCCACCACCCAGTCATTACAACCCTCCACCACCCAGTCATTACAACCCTCCACCACCCAGTCATTACAACCCTCCACCACCCAGTCATTACAACAGTCCACCACCCAGTCATTACAACCCTCCACCACCCAGTCATTCAACCCTCCACCACCCAGTCATTACAACCCTCCACCACCCAGTCATTACAACTCTCCACACACCCAGTCATTACAACCCTCCACCACCCAGTCATTACAACCCTCCACCACCCAGTCATTACAACTCTCCACACACCCAGTCATTACAACTCTCCACACACCCAGTCATCCAACCCTCCACCACCCAGTCATCCAACCCTCCACACACCCAGTCATTACAACTCTCCACACACCCAGTCATCCAACCCTCCACCACCCAGTTATTCAACCCTCCACTCACCCAGTCATCCAACCCTCCACCACCCAGTCATCCAACCCTCCACACACCCAGTCATTACAACTCTCCACACACCCAGTCATCCAACCCTCCACCACCCAGTTATTCAACCCTCCACTCACCCAGTCATTCAACCCTCCACACACCCAGTCATTCAACCCTCCACCACCCAGTTATTCAACCCTCCACCACCCAGTCATTACAACAGTCCACTCACCCAGTCATTACAACTCTCCACACACCCAGTCATCCAACCCTCCACCACCCAGTTATTCAACCCTCCACTCACCCAGTCATTCAACCCTCCACACACCCAGTCATTCAACCCTCCACTCACCCAGTTATTACAACGGGTCCTCCTGATATACGCACCATTAGCAACATCCGTTCAAACTCGGGTCCCACTACTATCTTAGTAATTATAAATACGGCATGACTCGCGAAATCGTAATAAATATGGCATAATATTTTAGGCAGTAGAGTACACGTAGTGGGAGTGGGCTGGGACACCGTGTTAGGGGAATGCTCCCGGAAATGACTAAGATAGTGGTAGATTGTGGTATTAGCTTAGCAACGGCGTTAGAAATTAATGTATATATCGTAGCTACGGCGGTAAAGGTTAATGTATATTGGGAAGAAGAAAAGGAGGGTTTTCAAATTATTAGACCTGGAGAACGAATCGAGAATAGCGCAAGACCAAGTATTGTAGCGGACTTGTTAGGTTCTCGTCCTCGTTCCTTCCATGTTCACCATGTCTACCTGGAGGATATTCCGAGGATCAACATCCCTGCGGCCCGGTCCATGACCAGGTCTCCCGGTGGATCAGGCCCTGATCAACCAGGCTGTTACTGCTGGCCGCACGTAGTCCAACGTATAAACTACAACCCAGCTGATCCGGCACTAATTATCTGTCCAGCTCCCTCTTAGCGGCAGCCAGGGGCCTATTGGTAATTCCCCTTATGGATGGTGGGAGGCTGTTGAAGTCTTGGGCCCCGGACACTTACGGTGTTTTCTCTTAGTGTACCAATGGTGCCCCTACTTTTCATTGTGGGTATTTTAAACCGCCTGCCAAGTCTTGCTTTCGTAGGGAGAGATTTTTGTGTGCAGATTTGGGACCATTCCTTCTAGGATTTTCCAAATGTAGATTATGATACATATCTTCCAAGCGTTCCTAGTAGTTGAGGTGTGTAATGGAAATTATGTGTGCAGTAAAAGTTATCTGTACACACTCTAGATCGGCAATTTCACCTGCTTTGAACGGGGATATTAATGTACAGCCAGTATTCCAGCCTAGAGAGAGCAAGTGATTTGAAAAGGATCATCACTGGCTTGGCACCTCTTGTTTAGAACGTTCTCATTATCCATCCTATCATTTTCTTAGCAGTTGAGATCGTGGCACTGTTGTAATCCTTGAAAGTGAGATCCTCAGACATTACCACTCTCAGGTCCCTCGCATTATTTTTTCGCTCTATTGTATCAGCTCTAATTTTTATCTCCTCCAGTTTTCCACAACGAAGTAGTTGGAATATATCTTTATTGAACGTCATACTGTTTTCCGTTGCCCATTG
The DNA here is from genome assembly GCF_026875155.1 of Cherax quadricarinatus. Classification (NCBI taxonomy): domain Eukaryota; kingdom Metazoa; phylum Arthropoda; class Malacostraca; order Decapoda; family Parastacidae; genus Cherax; species Cherax quadricarinatus. Next base: position 2,334,072 of record NC_069454.1, on the reverse strand, counting down.
GACAACTTGGTTTAAATCTTCTTGGAGGTTAACAGTGTCCTCAATAGATGACAGTCTCATGCAGATCCTAGTATCGTCTGCAAAGGATGACACGGTGCTGTGAATTACATCTCTCTATGTCTTATATGAGGATGAGGAACAGGATGGGGGAGAGTACTGTGCCTTATGGAACAGAGCTTTTCACTATGGCAGCTTTCGATTTAACTCTGTTTACCACTACTTTTTGTGTTCGATTGGTTATAAAGTTGAAGAGCCATCTCCCCACTTTGCGTTATTCCTTTAGCACGTATTTTGCGCACTATTACACCATGATTATACTTGTCAAAGACTTTTGCAAAGTCTGTATTCTGTTTTTCTTGCAGGGCATCAAAGACCATATAGTGATGCTGTAGTTGCGAGAGGCAGAAGCGACCTGCTTTGAACCCATGTTACCCTGGATTGTGCAGTTTTTGGGAATCCAAGTGGTTTGCCATCGTGCTTCTTAGCACCCTTTCGAAGATTTTTATGATGTGGGACATTAGAGCTATTGGTCTATAATTCTTTGCTGATACTTTGCTACCACCTTTATAGAGTGGGGCTATATCCGCTGTTTTTAGTGACTGGAATTTCACCCATGTCTAAGCTCCTTCTCCAAAGTATGCTTAGGGCACACGAATGGGGTTTCTTGGAGTTCTTAATGAACACAGAGTTCCACAAGTCTGGACCTAGGGCTGAGTACATGGGCATGTTGTCAATGGCTTTCTCAAAGTCTATTTTAGTTAGGGTAATGTCAGAAATTTGTCATACATTGGTCGAGTTTTGAGGCTCGTTCATGAAAAAATCATTTGGATTGTCGATCTTTAGACTGATTAGTGGCTTGCTAACACCGAGTCGTATTGGGATTTCAGTATCTCACTCATTTCTTTGTTGTCATCTGTGTAAGTCCCATCTTGTCTGAGCAAGGACCCGATACTAGATGTAGTATTTGCCTTGTTTTTGGTATATGAAAAGATTATTATTATTATTATTATTATTATTATTATAATCATGGGGGAACGCTAAACCCGGCATATGAAAAGAAATATTTCGAATTTCTTTCAGTTTCATTAATCGCTTTTAGCTCCTGTCTCTCCTGGGTCCTGTATGAGTCCTTTAACATAAGTTCGATACTTTCCATTTCCCTGCTCAGCGCTTCCTTCCATGTATCAGATAATCTAGCGTTCTTGGGGAGCTCAGTGATTCTTCGTCTTCTGTAGAGGGAGCGTCTTTCTCTCTCCAGTTTACTTCTTTCTTAGGGGAATATGCTTTGAACATACTTCAGCTGCTAGGAAGCTGATCTTTTCAAGGCACTGGTTTGGATCCATGTTATTTAAGATACCTTCCCAGCATGTTTCATTCAAGACATGGTTCACCAGATCCCAGTTGATGTTCTTATTGTTGAAGAGAACGACACACTCCTTTAGACAGGAGGTCACGACATTTTTTTGGGGTGCTCAAAGTTGCATGTCTCATTTGTTTTACCTGATATTCCATGCTTACAGCTGCCCCAAACATAGGATATGCACAATTTCGCTTTTGGTTGGGTAGAATTTTTGGTAGATGTGTTCTCAATTTTTACAGTTTCTAGGTCTGCACTATAATCCTCAGTAGCCAAGCCAGAGCCACTCCGTCCTGCTTCTGGGGAACTAGCAATTTTCCTAGAAGAAGAAGACTCCTCCATTACATGTGTAATGTGGGCTATGGTCAAGTAGCCGGGAATATGGACCTGTAAAAGGTTGCTTGTTTTTTTCCCTTCAACTTTTCCATTGTATTTCGTTCGTAAATAAAGAACGCTTCATCCAATCGGTTTCAAATTTTCAATACTTGTGTACGATAACGAAGACCAAATTCTTGAAACAAATGGCATGTTCAGGTGCCCTATGGCCACACTTGTTGAACTCATTCCCAGCATCCTGGAATAGTTGGGATAACTTCCAAAACCCTCAGTGGTGGAGCTTCAAACATTCGAAGATGCCTCCTAATTCGACGACAGTGAAACATGAAATTAAAGTGTGCAGATCAGATCTTTTGTGTAAAATAGTGTGAAATTATTATTTCTGATAATTCACGTTAAATAATTTTCAGTTTACCTTGTCTGAACGGCTTGAATATTTAATTTGATGCATCTTAGGGTCGGGATAACACCCATTAAGATTCATATGCATTCAGACCAATTTCTTGAAGTAATAAAATATAAAACTTGGAATCATTGGAATTGGATCAATTACTGGAGAATGCCTTTTCTGATAGGCTTCAAACTTTTAACACTGGTGGGTTTTATTAAAACAAAGCTTGTCACTCATCACTCTGTACTGTGTAAATTTCAATTTGCTAATTCCATTCTGTATATTGTTTCTCAGGTAATAACCTGAGAATGCCTCTTCGGAACGGTTTCAAATCCTAAATGCTGGTGTTTCTTTATTGAGAATAAATTGTTTCATCGGCTTCAAATTTTCAACGTTTATTTAATGTTGTTTGGGCAAGATTGATTATTATAATCACAGGGAAGCGCTAAACCAGTAGGATTATACAACGCATGTGGGGGGATGGAAGGTATTCAGGCTCAATTCAGGGAACCGAAACACAGATCCAATTCCCTAGATCAAGAGCCCCTCACCAGCGTCAAGTGTACAGAGATCCTTTACTGCACGTATAAGTTCTGTCAAGCACCTTAACTACTGGGAACACTTGGAAGCACTTGACTTGTACTCGTTGGAACGCAGGAGGGAGAGATATATCATAATCTACAATTGGAAAATCCTGGAAGGAATGGTCCCAAATCTGCACACAGAAATCACTCCCTACGAAAGTAAAAGACTGGGCAGGCGATGCAAAATGCCGCCAATAAAAAGTAGGGGCGCCATTGGTACACTAAGAGAAAACACCATAAGTGTCCGGGGCCCAAAACTGTTCAACAGCCTCCCATCAAGCATTAGGGGAATTACCAATAAACCCCTAGCTGCCTTCAAGAGAGAGCTGGACAGATACCTAAAGTCAGTGCCGGATCAGCCGGGCTGTGGCTCGTACGTCGGACTGCGTGCGGCCAGCAGTAACAGCCTAGTTGATCAGGCCCTGATCCATCGGGAGGCCTGGTCATGGACCGGGCCGCGGGGGCGTTGATCCCCGGAATAACCTCCAGGTAAGGAACCTCCCTTACGGGGGTTCGGACAAGATTCATAATATTATCTGCACGAGTGGACGCACTATTGTTTGTTTACAGTGCCACAGATGGAGACAAGCTCCTGTGATCTACTTAAAAATTTCAACACTTGTGTATCCCACTTAGAAAGAGGTTGATATATTTAATGGAGTATGCAGACACCATTTTATCACTTAATCTCGAAATGATGTATTATTTTACCTTGATGATGAGGAGCTCTTTGATCAAATTTGAATGCCTCCCATTCCACAAGCTCTGAATTACCCCTATGAGTTTGGCGCTTTCTTCCGAATCAAATATAACGACTGTGAATGTCATCAAAATTTAATACCTGATGCATCATATGCAATAAATGGAATGTTTCATGGGTTTAGGCTGGGCAGGGCACAAAATTTGTTGGATTCTGTACAGCTTTAAACTTTTAATGGTGATATTTTCCTCAAAGGATACAATATCTTGATGTTTGTTGTGCAAGTTATCTGCCAATTTTATTAATTAAATTGAGTTCTGTGATATAATTAGAGAATGTCTCTTCTGACGAGAAATTAGTCAAAGTGTTCGACTTTATTTGGTTATCCTAGTTTATGTGCCTAAAATATTGTTAAAAATTTGTATGTTATTAACACTAAGCGTACATAAACTTACTGTACTTTCTAAAAAGCTGGACAGTCTTAAAGAAAAAGTAGTATTGATTTTCGTCTTTGTAGGTCCCATTTTTTTTTTTTTTTTGTTTATTTTTGACGAAATCAGAAAAAAATAAATAATGCTTTTCATGGTACAACTTCAGTGTAGCATCTGATTTGCTTCAAACTTTCCATGCTAACCTGTGATATTCTGAGCTTAAAGTTCTTGTGTGTATTACGATAATGATCTCACTGAGAAATTCTGAATTATGTTTAGGCTGTGTATGTCCTAATTCAACATTTTTATTGAAGAAACTCAGATATTAGTTTTCATGACTTGTGAATGCCTCTTCTGAGTCCCTTCAATTCTCCAACGCTAATACTGAACTGCATTATCAATTTATGACGCACTCTGCACTATTCCAAGTGCGTGCATCGAAGCACACAGGACTGGGGTTACGGTATAGAATACGGGGATAAATTTCTCGGATCACGCAACGATCGAAATAATTCATCTAGTTCCACTGAGGTCTTTCGGTTCTTTTGTGGTGTAAGGTGCCACCCTAGCCATTTGAGTTTACAATATAAAGGGGGAAGGTCCAGTCGATAGATACAGTGCTCCCTTCGTCCTCTTCTAGATCAAGATAGTATGTGGCGGAATGGGAGAGAGAAGGCTCAGCTACCGAGCTGGCTGCAGGTAGGTCCTGCGATTTAATTCAGAGGGTGAAGCCACTTCTGAAACTGGTTATGGACTCCGGAGACCTTGCTGTGTTCTTTACCAATACAATTCCGTACCTCCTCCCCTATTTTTAGTTAATACACAAATGTTCTCTCTTATAAAGTGTGAATCCCTATGACAGGGCTTGCAGCAATAGTTTCAGGTTGAAAAAAAATATCAGGTTGAAAAAAAATAAGTATCAGGAAGGATATAGGAAAGTACTGGTTTGGTAACAGAGTTATGGATGAGTGGAGTTCCCGAGTACCGTCATTGAAGTTAAAACGTTGTGTAGTTTTAAAAATAGGTTAAATACATAGTGGGTGTAGGTGGGTGTGAGTTGGAGATGACTAGCTTTTGCTGATAGGTGTGATGCAGTGCTCCTTCCTTTTTAAGTGGATGTGACCTGGACCTGACTAACTTGGGTCAGTGGCTTAAGCCGGTAAGTGATTTGGACCTGCCTCGCATGGGCCAGTAGGCCTGCTGCACTGTTCCTTCTTCATTATGTTCTTACGAATGTAAGGTGATCGATTCCTCCTTTGGAGTACGTCGATAGAACTTATTCAGAGCCACAGAGATGAATTTAAGTGGTGGAAACCCATCAACTGACAAGAACACAAGAAAGGAGGAACACTACAGTAGGCAGTGTTCCTTGATGCTGGCGATGGATGCATCATCCAAGGAATTGGACTTATGCTACCCTTCTATTCCACTAGATTCTATATGACTCGTATGGATTTAGCGCTCTGCGCCCTCCCCATTAATGCAACATTAATATCTAAATTAACCTACTTAATTTCGGTGAAGAATGCTCTATCAGAAGGTGGGGTCAGGTAAGGTTTGTCAGGAAACAGGACAAGTGTGGGGGAGGAAGCTCTCCCCCCCCCCCCCGGCATCTGTATAACACACCTTCCTGGACTACAAACTTTGCTAACTCCTAAGATACTTATTTTCTAGTGAACAGGGGCAGGTGTATGGAGACTTGCCTTTATGTACCCACTCGTATAAGGATCGAACCTGGGTGTTTTCAGTTTTGAACCGAATAAAAGTAATGAGATACGCAATTAACTTTTTCCGATTAAATTAAAAAAAAAATTGTACAATGTACTGAAACATCATTATTAGCAGTATAGCCATGATAATTAGGTTAGAAAAGTCAACTAAAGGTAAACTAACATGATATATTTCCACTGGTGTCCCCTTTACATATATTCACTCCTGACTGTTCACATCTCACGCCCACACCCGGCATCCACGCCCAAGTCTAGCCTACACCCGGCACCAGTACCGCCGCCCACTTCCCAGAGGGTAAAACCCTCATATTCCGCCAAGTAACCATTTAATCCCCCACAAAAGAAGTTGTATTTCAGTATACCGGCAACAACTTTAAAATCAAAGATAACTCAGCACTCTGGGAATGTCGGGGGAAGAGTTCAAAGTTCGTCAGCTTCTATCATGTTGGAGACAAAAACTCTAGTAGTAAGAGATATCAGTTAATATAAGGATAATGACAAGCAAAGGGAGGGTTAAGATGAGTTAACAAGAGTGGCTGGCAGCCTCAGTCCACCACTACACATGCCCACTACTTAAGTGTTCGTGGTATACACTGAGACGTGCGTACATGTCAGTGTATATACGCCGAGTTTAATCCCTATTCTAGGTATTAAGTATCCTTGACTGTCATGGTGATGTACAAGTGATATGGTGCCTTAATGATATTACGAGTATTCGTTTTGAACCCAATAAATCACGTGCGTTAAGTTCTTACCTCACAGTGATGCTGTACCACCGCTATAACTCGCCAGCACACACGTCACTACACCAGTAAGAGAGCGGCAGAGCGTCACTAACCTCCCACCAACACGGTTATATTTACACTGAAAGAACTGAACCCACACATCGTACCTTTCCGTCGCTCCTCCCTCACTAAACACTTCCAGTTACGTTGTACTCGGCCGCCAGTGAATCACTCGTCTCATCACATACAACGGTGTGTGTACTGAAGATGTGTCGTCCTCCATATGAGCGGGTGAACGAACACATTCAAGTTGAAATAAGACGCGGTGGAACCCTGTCAAGGGAGGCAACACACTCCAAGGTTTTGGTGCTATAATGGCCGCCAACAAATTCATTCCTGTGAAACAACTCCCTGCAATTAATTCTTCCCGGATGTCTCTTATAGCCTTGCCAAATATACGTAGTACACTGTGTCCCGTGCAGCTTATGTAACACCTTCAAATCTGATGATTATATAACCATAATTATATATAGTTTTAGCTTGCCACACATACCTTTTCACATAAATTTACTATATTATTATTTATTCATAGGGAAGCGCTAAACTATAGGGGTCACACATTATAATCAAGGGGAGCACTAAACCCGTAGGATTATGCGGCGCCTGTGGGGGGGGGGGGAAGGTATTCAGGCTTAATTCAGGCAGGTGAAATTGCAGAACTAGAGAACTAGGTAGATGTCGTTTTGATAAGGACCTGCCTCGTATGGGCCAGTAGGCCTTCTGCAGTGTTCCTACATTCTTATGTTCTTATGTTAACCTTTCATAAGTTCCATCAAACACCTGAACTACTGGGAGCACCTGGAAGCACTTGACTTGTACTCACTAGAGCGCAGGCGAGAGAGATATATCGTAATCTACACCTGGAAGATTCTGGAGGGACTGGTCCCTAATATGCACACAGCAATCACTCCACACGAAAGCAAAACACTTGGCAGGCGATGCAACATACCCCCAGTGAAAAGTAGGAGCGTCACTGGTACACTACGAGAAAACGCAATAAGTGTCCGGGGCCCAAGACTGTTCAACAGCCTCCCACCAGCAATAAGGGGCATTAAGGGAAGACCCCTGGTTGTCTTCAAGAGGGAGCTGGACAGATACCTAAAGACGGTGCCGGATCAGCCGGGCTGTGGTTCGTACGTTGGATTGCGTGCGGCCAGCAGTAACAGCCTCGTTGATCAGGCCCTGATCCACCGGGAGGCCAGGTCGTGGACCGGGCCGAGGGGGCGTTGATCCCCGGAATGCCCTCCAAGTAGACTCCAGGTAGGGAACTGGGGCACAGATCCAATTCCCTAGATCAAGAGCCCCTCACCAACATAAAGGAACCTTCCTTGAGGGGAGAGGTCACACAGCCCTTGGGGAACAGGTAATCCGGTACAATTCAGGGGAGGCTAACTCCAATTCCCTTGATCAAGAGCCCTTCAAAGGCATTGAGGCATCCTCGTTGAAGGAATATAACGTCTAGTGAAACTGAACGAGACTATAGTGTCAATACGAAGGCAGTGAATCTTTAAACTATGCAACCCTACATGAGGTGTACAATTAAACCAACATTAACTGAAGCTTTCCATTCTGACACTTTCAACTCACAAGCATAAGTTAATAACCAGTTTAAATAACGCATATTTGGCAGGCAGTGGCGACACTGCCATATATGTGTATCATGTCTATAACTGTTATAGACGTTTTGCTCTGTATGGAGCTTCTATAAGGTCAAACTGATAATGCTCTATACAGGGTTTTGCACCAAGTGTATTTGTATCAAATCATCACTTCTTCATTTGCAATTTCATAACATCTAAAACTTCAAATTCTACACAGACACACATAAAAGGGAGAACAGAATCCGCGGTCCACTGTGTAGAATAATATGGTGGAATATACTTTCTTTAACCTTGGTTTTGTTCAGGTCGTACCGGAACCAATTGTGCTCTGTAACTCCGCCTTGGCGCCAGGGGTTTGTGTCCACACTGTGTACTGCTAATTCCCTCCTCCGCTACATGGTCAGGCCAGAATAAAGGACTTTTGTGAAACTTTTAGCCCAATAATCATCGGTAGTCAACAGTGACGCTGTGATTTATTTTCAGTGGGATCCCTCCACCCTTCCCTAGGAAGCAACCTACATGGGCAGCAGGTGTAAGGAGACTTGGTCATGCGTGTGTCCGACCGAGAATCTAACCAGGGTTCTTTGGGTTGAGAGGAACGCTCCTGCACTGGACTAAGATGACAGTTCCTTCAGTGAGCCCGGATGATCTTGTCTTAAGTAGTGTAGGCGGGGCTGACATTTACCCTCGCTACAATCAATACTACTTGAAGCTCCACACACGCACACACTAACAACAAAAACAGTCAAACAATCTTTTCCCTCTCATACATATATGCCAATAACAATTACAGTTTGTTAGCTGTTTCGTACATCAAGTGAGATGTACCAGGAATCTAGATTTCAGTAGTGCATGACGACATCGTCAGGCATTAAACTAGGGAGCGTGGGAAAAAACCCGCCTGCATCTTTTTTTTACCCTTAGTGTGTTCAAACAGAATCTATAGTGCTTTCAGAGACTGCAGTTTGGTTTAAAATTTCCTTCATAGCTTCTATGTTTTTTTTTTTTTATCAGTCTCTTACATGGAATTCTTGCCCGACCTCATTTGCTCTCTCTTTCTCTCTCTCTCTCTCTTTCCATTAAACCTCCACTGCTTCAGTCTTGTTACAAAACTAGTGCAAATGGTGTGTATTCTTAGGCATATAATGCAGCTTTAAACGTCGAGTGACTATTGTAATAATAAACATACATTGCTTCTATAGGTATGTAGTGTTAGATACATAATGAGAAAATTTTCTCTCCGGCAAATCACGCACATCTAGACTGTCTACAGTGTAAAAAACAAGGGAACGAGTCAGGGGTGTTGAGAACATTCGAGAATTGGGTATCTTTATTGAGGAAACGTTTCCTCAATAAAGATACCCAAGAGTTGCACATGTGTCTAATTCAACAACATGTCGGTTCTCTGAATCATTCATCTACATTCGAGACTTTATTAAAAACTCCCAAATTTCAGTAGAATTGTAACCACAGAAGCAGCTTCAAAAATTTAATTGGGGCCGGAAGTCATTCAGCTCTCTTTAAAAAAAAAAAGTGCGCGCACACAAATCTGTTAAAACCAAAAGCAAAAAGTATATACTAAAATGAACGAGCTCACGATAACACAGAAAAAAATCGCAATTAAATAAGGGTAAAAAAAGTTAAGGAATTTCTCAGAGTGCGCACTAATCACAGCATACCAGAGTACCTCAGCTCAGTGGCTGTTTAGTGACTCCCTCACTAAGCTACCTGATGCTTGCAAAATAAACACACACACACACATATACAGGCGGGGCTAGGAGCCGAGTCTCGACCCCTGCAACCACAATTAGGTGAGTACGACATTGGAGGAGAGGAGAGATAAGGGGGACATGATAACGACATATAAAATACTGAGAGGAATAGACAAGGTGGACAGAGACAATTTTCCAGAGATGGGACACAGCAACAAAAGGACACAGTTGGAAGTTGAAGATACAGATGAATCACAGGGATGTTAGGAAGTATATCTTCAGTCACAGGGTAGTCAGGAAATGGAAGTTTGGGAAGCGATGTAGTGGAGGCAGGATCCATACATAGCTTTAAGCAGAGGTATAATAAAGCTCATAGTGCAGGGAGTGACCCAGTAGCGACCAGTGAAGAGGCAGGGCCAGGAGCTATGACTCGACCCCTGCAACCACAACTAGGTGAGTACACACACACACACACACACACACACACACACACATATATATATATATATATATATATATATATATATATATAATTATATATATATATATATATATATGCAATAAGATCACAGTAAACAGGTGATGTCAGAATATGCAAAATAACCGCTGTGAAATTATTATTATAATCAAAAAGAAGCGCTAAGCCACAAGGGCTATACAGCGCTGCAACAGCTGTGAAAGAATAGCGAAATTCCAAGCGCTTTCGTGACTTCTCACATTATCATGGAACTATTTATAATGTGAGAAGTCACGAAAGCGCTTGAAATTTCGCTATTCTTTCACAGTGGTTGCTTATTTTTAAAAGGAAGAATGACACCAAAGCTACTGAGAGAATCTTTTATTTAGATTTTCGAAATTCTACATCAACATCAGTGGTGAAAGTCACTTTGGTGCTACATAACCGCCCACATATGGTACATGTGTGTGGGGGGGGGGGGGATGACAGCGTCCGTGTATGTCTGTCTGTCTGTCAGTATAAACCTTAAGAAGCTAGATTATTAAATGAATGCAGTTCAGATTTTATCTTTTCTTACTATGATAAGAATGCCCGGATAGATATCTTTTTAAAATACATTATGTATATTTTCTTTATTATCAATACATCATGACCTTGGATATATATTTTTTTCTGCGTTCATAGATGATTTCATAATTGGAAATACATATGAAAGGTTTAGGTATGTGTCAAGATTGTAGCTCCGCTATAAACATAAGACATTATCTACGGCTACACTTGGAGTCATCTAGATACTATAATCATATTTTCTCTAACAAATTATATATATAGTAAAAGGACACAAGTGCAACTAATGTGACATTTTATTGTGGCAACGTTTCGCTCTCCAGGGCTTGACAAAGCCCCTGTTGTCGGTAATTCTACCAACATATCTACAACAAAATATATAGACTGACACTCCTTCCACCATCCCACTGCTGCTTCTGCCACCTGCACTGCAGAAATAACCCTTCACCCCAAGATAAATTATTTGATATATTCCTGAGCTCAAAGAACGAAGGAACACTTCAACAGGCGTACTGGTCCATACGAGACGGCTCCAACTCACACCCTCTGGTATACCCGTCCAACCTATATTTATTGCTACCCCAAGTTCCGGCATCAATGACGCTACCTGGGAGTTTGTTCCACTCATCTACAACTCTATTGTCAAACCAGTATCCCAATATCCTTTATAAATCTAAATTTCTCCAATCTAAATCCACTGCTGTAAGTCCTGTATAGTTTGTATATTCTCGACGATATTTATATTCACTTTATTTATTCCCGTTTTCCATTTGGCATTTTATCATGTGTATCTCCCTAATTCTACGCTTTTCCAAAGAGCTATTGTCGTAGGAAAGGTTTCTAATACACAGAATCAACTTCGTCGTTCTTCTTTGTATATTTTCGAGCTGGTATAAACCTTGGTAATAAATACCGACAAGTTGGTTTAGAAAGACACGTAAGCAAACACTATGATATATTTATTAGAAGTGATCAAGGTCCCAGGACCGAAACGTTTTCTAATAAATATGTCATAGTGTTTGCTTACGTGTCTTTCTAAACCATATTTTCGAGCGCATTTATGTCTATCCTGTAATATGGAGACCAGAACTAAGCATAATAAGGTTTAACCAAAGATATATAAAGCTGAAATTTAATCTTAGGATTTATATTATCTACGCTTCTTGATATGAGGCCAAGAATTCTATTAACTTTATTGCAAACACTGTTGTGCTGACGTTAAATTTCTGCTAGCCAGAACTCCTAATCTTTTCGCATTATATTTGACTACATGGCATAACTAAAAGACCTAGCTAGGTATCCTAGACAGAAGGCTAACTTTACATATTGTAAATAACTCCTTACCACTTTAATTTGCTTAGCCAACAGCACGTTGAGTGCTATATCCTGAACTCATAATGTGTCCTATTGTAATCATTTGACTGCCAACCACACGATGGGTATGTTGCATAATAAAGCTATTGATCACGTGCAGGTGCATTATGCTCCTCTGCACAGCTTTCCACAGTTTCGGTGATAGGACAGAGAATACTAATTTGGGAATGGTGGAAAGCAGGAGGAAAGTTAAGTTTTAAAAGGACATGAGCTTAATCAGAAAGCTCATTGGCATTCTGAAAAAAAAAAAAAACAGCTGGATATGGAGTGTAGCCGACAGATTAAATGTAATGCATTAGAAAATAGTAGCCAAGGTAAATCAACTAAATATTTATTTATTTATTTAACTAAATATCAGAAAGTAGCAACATCTACATTTCGATTTTTTTGTAAAGAACAGCACAATGTATCATACTTACGTCTCCTTATTTGCATACAACAGCCTATGCAGTACTAGCCCTGGGAAGCACAGTCAAATTTTAGCCTACATATCACAAGTTTACCCCTTTTCTAGTTTGAATTTTGTAAGGAAGTTCAGTCTTATCCTAGTTTGCAACTCACATTAAGCTACACATAACAGAGGAAAAACACGAACTATGGAGAAGAGAGATTAACATTCTCTCACGAATCTCACGTAACCACATAATCTAAATCTTATTTTAATACTTATTTCACTTACCTTAAACTTTATAGTTATTTAGTAGTGCACAGTACTGTACCATAGTAATAATGATGCTTCAGTTTAAAACAAAAATTTACTAACAAAATGTCAACCCTAGACATTAAATTTTTATATAGGTCAAACCTGGCAACAATTCATGGGAAGTCTATTTAATATTCCCAGTAAACTCGGCTTCAAAAGGAAGACAAAAAGGTTATTTTGTCACAAAACCCACATAACAATAAAACAAAACGAGTAATAGATGTCTAGTATATATATATATATATATATATATATATATATATATATATATATATATATATATATATATATATATATATATATATATATATATATATATATATATATATATATATATATATATATATATATATATATATATATATATATATATATATATATATATATATATATATATATATATATATATATATATATATATATATATATATATATATTATAGCGGATGTATGGAGAATATGTAGATATATTTCAACATCATTGGTAGGCAGAAATATACAATATAAATCAAGTGATTTGTCTGCATGGTGGGTTCTTTTGTGTTACTTACCAGTGTGTATTCAACTGTTGTCCGTTATCTGGGTCTGTAATTTTTTAAATAGTTGTATTTTGTATATACAAATGAAGCTTCATCAAAAATGGTCAAACATTATCTAGGACAAACCTAGCATGGCTGTGTCAGTCACTTAGGACTATGACAGCCTGCATCAGGCAACACTCAATGAATATTGACAGATAGGGAAGGCCTCGTTGAGGGTGGTTGGTAGTGTTCATCCTGGGAGATAATGATGTGAGGGCAGCGGGCGGGGTCTGAGCATCACCTCATCTGACGTCACCACCTCACGCCCATTATCCTCACCCCCCCCTTTCCCCTACCCCCCACCACGAACAATAAACCACAACAGATCAACACACTTTTTAATTCCTTCAAGTGGGGTTGGGAAAGGGGTACCTTGATGCTGGTAAAAAGTTTTCGATTCAAGGAACTGAAGCTAACTTCCCCTTCCTCAAATCAACCCCGATGATTTACCATTGTACATTATTATTATTATTATAATCAAGGGGGAAGCGCTAAACCCGGAGGATTATACAGCGCCTGGGGGGGGGGATGTGGAAGGCATTCAGGCTTAATTCGGGGAACTGGAGCACAGACCCAATTCCCTAAATCAAGAGCCTCTCACCAACATCAAGGAACCTTCCTTGAGGGGTACCATTGTACAGGTGCTGTATAACCCCATGTTTGACTATTTCCCATCTATATAATGATATAAGTAACAACACAGTATCATACACATGTGGTTTTAGTCACCAGCTTCCGCCTATTGTCTTTTCGCATAAAATTACTATTCGTTATCAAGCCCTGAACCCACTGGGGTCATACAGTGCATATCACAAATAAGATATATTTCATCTCCAACCACCGCTGTCTTATATAGTATTTTTTCCAGGTATGAGAAATTACCATACTTGTTAATCACAAACTAGAGGTGTTGTGTTTTTCATTAGACATTATTATTATTATTATAATCCAGGGGGAAGCGCTAAACCCGGAGGATTATACAGCGCCTGGGGGGGGGGGGTGATGTGGAAGGCATTCAGGCTTCGGGGAACTGGAGCATAGATCTAATTCCCTAAATCAAGAGCCCCTCACCAACATCAAGGAACCTTCCTTGAGGGGTTCATTAGACATAAATTTCATTAAACAACTATTTGCAACAAATTAAAAAAGAACCTTTATACTTTTTAGAAAATTCAGGTTACGTCGTACAATAGGAAGCAATGGACAATTTTAGTAACTGTGAATAAAACACTAATGTAATAAACCAATAATAGATTGGCGGGCTAGACTGCACAGACTGAAATTACTAGGATAACTGAACCATCAACTCAGCACGATTATTATTATAATAATAATAAAAAGAAGCGCTAAGCCACAAGGGCTGTACAGAGCTGCAACTCAGCACGAGTCGCACCCCTTCCACATTCTTACAAGGATCCTACATGCTTTATCATGGATGTATTGGATTAAGGAACGCTCAGGCTATGGACTACTTTGAAACAAATAGTATAAAATACTCACACGATGGATAAAGACAGGTACAGTATAATGCGTTCCCTTGACAATATTTCGCCCACACAGCAACCTTTATCAAGTCACATGGCTTAGCGCTTCTTTTTGATTATAATAATAATAATATCAAGTCACAGATTTGTCTGTGACTTGATAAAGCTCACTGAGTGAGCGAAAAGCTGCCAAAGAATCGCATTATACTATATTTGTGTCTTTATCCACTGTGGCTTAATTCATTCGGGGTTCACCATGGCAACTACACGCAGCTGCTAAACTAATGCTGAAATTATCTAACCTCTGGAACAAAATAATGCCAACGAATAAACAGAATGGGTTCTCATTAAAGCCGTGGCTTATTACAACTGGGACCCCCCAATTATTATTATTATATTATAATCAAAGGGGAAGCGCTAAACCCGGCGGATTATACAGCGCCTGGGGGGGGGGATATGTGGAAGGCATTCAGGCTTAATTCGGGGAACTGGAGCACAGATCCAATTCCCTAAATCAAGAGCCCCTCACCAACATCAAGGAACCTTCCTTGAGGGGTGGGACCCCCCAAAATTCTAAACAAAATAGGTTCAAGGAAGTTGAAACATTTCCTGAAATTTTCTCAGTAACAACAAAATTATCCAGCTATCGTTTCTCAGTATCAAAAAATATTTCCAACTATCGTTTCTAAGTATCAACAAACATTTCCAGCTATCGTGTTCAAGCATTATCGAACATTTCCAACTATCGTTACCCCAGTTACAAAGTCTATGCAGGCATCGTGTCCCTGATATGAACCAACGTACAATAGGAATCATGGTCCCCGATATGAAGAAACATTTCTGGGCATTGTGTACTTGCTAAAAATTCAACGTTTTCATCGTTAGACATAGGTGTATACCTGAGTAAATGTACAACAGAAGCCAAATATGTACTAGCACTTATTGTACTAGAAAGCATGAACAATGGAACAAGAGAACACATATATGGAATAAGAAAATGTCTATAGCTATAAAACAAGAAAGTGTTAAATACCTGGAGTTTACCTGGAGAGAGTTCCGGGGGTCAACGCCCCCGCGGCCCGGTCTGTGACCAGGCCTCCTGGTGGATCAGAGCCTGATCAACCAGGCTGTTACTGCTGGCTGCACGCAAACCAACGTACGAGCCACAGCCCGGCTGGTCAGGAACCGACTTTAGGTGCTTGTCCAGTGCCAGCTTGAAGACTGCCAGGGGTCTGTTGGTAATCCCCCTTATGTATGCTGGGAGGCAGTTGAACAGTCTCGGGCCCCTGACACTTATTGTATGGTCTCTTAACGTGCTAGTGACACCCCTGCTTTTCATTGGGGGATGTTGCATCGTCTGCCAAGTCTTTTGCTTTCGTAGTGAGTGATTTTCGTGTGCAAGTTCGGTACTAGTCCCTTTAGGATTTTCCAGGTGTATATAATCATGTATCTCTCCCGCCTGCGTTCCAGGGAATACAGGTTTAGGAACCTCAAGCGCTCCCAATAATTGAGGTGTTTTATCTCCGTTATGCGTGCCGTGAAGGTTCTCTGTACATTTTCTAGGTCAGCAATTTCACCTGCCTTGAAAGGTGCTGTTAGAGTGCAGCAATATTCCAGCCTAGATAGAACAAGTGACCTGAAGAGTGTCATCATGGGCTTGGCCTCCCTAGTTTTGAAGGTTCTCATTATCCATCCTGTCATTTTTCTAGCAGATGAGATTGATACAATGTTATGGTCCTTGAAGGTGAGATCCTCAGACATGATCACTCCCAGGTCTTTGACGTTGGTGTTTCGCTCTATTTTGTGGCCAGAATTTGTTTTGTACTCTGATGAAGATTTAATTTCCTCGTGTTTACCATATCTGAGTAATTGAAATTTCTCATCGTTGAACTTCATATTGTTTTCTGCAGCCCACTGAAAGATTTGGTTGATGTCCGCCTGGAGCCTTGCAGTGTCTGCAATGGAAGACACTGTCATGCAGATTCGGGTGTCATCTGCAAAGGAAGACACGGTGCTGTGGCTGACATCCTTGTCTATGTCAGACATGAGGATGAGGAACAAGATGGGAGCGAGTACCGTGCCTTGTGGAACAGAGCTTTTCACTGTCAATATCTATGAAAAAAAAAAAAAAGTCAGTTACTGTGGAGTGAGAAAATAACAAGTATGGAATGCTAACAACTATGTAACAAATGTTAACTATAGAATAAGTGTTAACAACTATGTAAAAAATGTTAACCATGGAACAGGAGTAAATTATGTAAAAAGTGTAAACAACTAGGGAACAAGAGAGTGCAAATTATCAAAGAAGAAAGTCAACTAAGGAGTAAGTATCAATCGCCTGCAAAGCAAAACTATAGAACACAAGCAAACCATCGAACAAGTGTTAACCATGAAAAAAAATGTCAACTATGAAACAAAAGGAAACTATGGAACAAAAAAATATCTGCTGTTACAAGTGTCAAGACCTACTAAACAAGAGCAAACAACCATAAAACAAGAAAACTCCACCACCAATTTGCTCCCCTTCCCCACGCCAATGTGACTATCATTGTTTCATCACTGCCTCAACTACCCAACCCTCTACCCCCTTCCCCTGCCCCTGCTAACACTTTATTTCAGAGGAGACACACCCTAATCCTAAGTCTACCTGACGGAATCATAGATCTTCGAGAAAGCCATTTTTTTTTTTTTGGTTAAAATTTAATACAACTGCAGTGTACTGCTACTTTATTTTACCTTTATATTATATACTGGGAACACATGCAGTTTTCCTGTCAAACCTTGTCACAGAGGACGTAACTGGATATAAGTATATTTTTAGTAACTAAATATGTCAGTCTGAGCTGCAACAAGTTCAGTGGTTACAGAAGCTTAAAATTTGTCATGGTGGAAATAGGAGTTTTGTGTTGATTTCAATTAGCAGGCAATGTTGATGAACATCTTGTGTTGGGTGTCCAAACTCAGGGTAAACCATTAAAATATGTGCCCCAGTCAGAGACAAAATGTAAGTTGCACAGAGGAGCAGCAGGATCATGGGCAAGCAGGTAACCATGGACTGTGTGTGCTGCACTTTTCTAAGGAGAATCGTCTCGTAGTAACAGTGCTTGTTAGAAGGCCAAACACTTACATTCTACTTGTTGAGCTGAAGGGCCTGCCAGCTATGGAAGATAAACAGGCTACTGCAGTGTTTACTCTAAACAAAGGTTATTAAGGCTGTGTATCACCTGTACACCAATCAAGAATGCTTGAATCCCTAAAATTATCCAAGAACAATAATCAAAAACTCTCAGTACATACCATATACAGTGAGAGAGAGCTGTGTGTGCTGTATATACTGCGATCAGTATAAGTCCTGCAATCATGAATGAATGTAACTTGAAGCAAATATGATGAATCAAGAGGAAGGCCATTATCCATTTGCTGCAGTTGCTAACCAAATCAACCTTCAAACACTGAGTGAATTATTGGTACACATGATAGCCTGAAATGAGACACATGACAGGAAATATGCACTGCAGAATCCCTCAATAATAAATTACAGTACTTCACTCAGGTTGTCTCCTGGAGACAATGCACTGATAAGGGTAACATTTAGAGTTTTTCACGAACTTTTGTGTGTGCTGCTGGAGTTTGATCAAGGTAACATTTATCAAGAGATTCAGGGAAACCAGTTAGTCAGACTTGAAGTGGAAGTGGAAGTGCAGTGCAGTGTCTGCACTCTGATAGGTTGGGATGCTGGAATTCATAGGGTCATTTGAACTATGATTCCTGTGCAGTTTTGGAAAGAACACTACTGATGATGTTTTTTTTGGGGGTCACCCTGCCTTGGTGTAAAATGGCTGTTTTGGAAAAATAAATATATTGACCTCTTCGCTTTCGGGCCGGGAGGTTGTGCTGCACCTTAGCTCTTGCAGTCGTCACACACCCTTGGTGGAGAGCGGATGTTGACTGTTGTGCTTCTGTCTGTTGGTAGCACTGCGAGATTTTCTCAAGATGGCGCAGGCTATCAGGAGACATGTCAACACTGTGTGCATAGAAGTGCTGAAAGGTGCGGTGTATAACATAAATGCATCTGTTCTACTGCCTGCTATCTTACGAGATACATATGGAATCAACAATGAAGATCTGTATGGCATTGCAGCGCTATATAGTCCTTGTGGCTTAGCGCTTCTTTTTGATTATAATAATAATAATAATAATAATAATAATAATAATAATAATAATAATGTATGACATTGCATTAAACGGCTCAACGAGAATATTCGTGAAATTTGTGACGACTGTGACGTATGACAAAATGGTGGATCAGTACCAGGATGTGTGTATGACAGTTAACCCTGGTTTGGAAGTGAGAATGAGAGACGTGTCCAAGTACTATACTTGGGTAAAAATATGGAATGTCCCCTTTGAGGCGGATGAAGAAGACATCAAAGCGTTGTTTGAGGAATATGGAGTAATACATCAAGCTACGATTGGATGATGGTCAGGTGGTATGTATGCGGGACTGAGTGAGGGATCTTTCACTTTCAAAATGTCCTTGCGACGATCCATACCTTCATTTGTGACTTAGAGTGATTTTAAAACACAGGTTTATGTCACATATGCTGGGCAAAGGAGAACCTGTCGATTGTGTGGTGCATTTGAACATGTGGCTGCACAGTGTCCACGACGCTCGTCGACTGGAACACAGGGAGCAGGGACAGGAGGGGAAAAGGAAAGAGAGGTGATGTCCCAGTCTACAGGAGAACATATTCAGGAATGTAGGCTGTGGAGTGAGATTGTGGATGACAGTCCAGAGGAGTGTGCTAGGTTACCGGAGGTAACACAGGACGTTGAAAAATATGTACGGAGGAAGAGGTGGAACAAGTGGATTTGGGTAGTGAAGTGTCGGCTGCCATAAATAATGTTATAAAGGAATTTTTGGATGATCAGCATGAAGATGGAATGCTGAATATAGGCTTGCATGAGCAACATATGAATCATGGAGGGGTACATGAGGGAGGCAATGTGAGTAGGAGGGATGGGCAAACACAAGGGCTCTGTGAAACTGTAGTTGAAATACACAAGGAAGGCAGTCCGAAAATAAATGATCACTGTTGCGGCTTCACATAAGAGGGAGGCAGTTACCTTGAACAGTGATGATATTCTTACGCCTGCACAACGTTCGGGTAAAAAACAAACAGTGGATGTGGCTAGGAAAGTCAGGGGAAAAGGGGGTAAGGGGAAGGAGAAAGACGTGACTAGGCATAGTGAAAAGAATACTGGTCAAAAACGCAAAGAAACATTTGGTAAGAGATCGATTGGTAAGCCCCCATTAGCATTTTTAAGTGTTTAACATTGAGCATAAATGGCCTCAGGGCCAAAGTGAAAAGGAGGATGTTCAGTGCCTTTTTAAGGCGATATGGGGTACATGTTATCCTTTTACAAGAACATAATTTTAAGTTTGGTCAGGATTTATTAGTTGACGGGAACAAAGTTTATGCTGGGTATACAGGTAAACTCAAGGGAGGTGCTGCAGTTTTAATAGTGGAGACCAGTCCATTTCAAATGTTACACTGGGAAGAAGGGGGGCATGGGAGACTAGTAAGGGTGGATGGTACATGGGGTGGGGTTCCTGTGTGTTTAGCAAGTGTTTATATGCCTGCTGATAGCAATAGGCGCGTAAAGGAAGATTTTGTAAGGGATGTTCTTATTTATCATATGTGAGGGCTTCCTATATATATACGTACATTATTTGGGGGGGATTGGAATTGTGTAATCCGTAGGAAGGATGTGGAGCCGAGAGGAGCTGGGTGTGTGTTGGGGGTCCTACGGGATGCTTTAGGGGGAGCAGGCTTAGCGGATGTAGTGCTGGGGGAGGGGTGGAACGTGGAGCATATTTATGAGAGGAGAGGATATGCAGCACGATTAGACCGTATTTATGCTTCTTCCGGGTTACAGGTTGCTAATACAGAAACTATAAATATCTACCTGGATGAGGACTAACAAACTTACACTAAACATTGACAAAACCTACTTCATTCAGTTTGGTAACAGAGCTACAGATGTCCCTCTTAACATAATGATAAACGGATCACCTATCACAAAGCTAACAGAGGGAAAATTCTTAGGAATCCACCTTGATAATAGACTCAAATTTCATACACATATACAACAAATTTCTAAGAAAATTTCCAAGACTGTAGGCATACTATCGAAGATACGGTACTATGCTCCACAGTCAGCCCTCCTGGCCCTATATCACTCTCTTATTTACCCCTATCTCACCTATGGAATTTGTGCATGGGGCTCAACAACAAGTAACCATCTCAGACCACTAATTACCCAACAAAAGGCTGCAGTTAGAATGATAACAAATTCTCACTATAGGCAGCACACTCCACCAATATTCAATACACTAAACCTATTCACCATACAAAACATTCATACTTATTACTGCACCTATTACATACATAGAACACTTAACTCTGATATTAACCCTCCCCTCAAACATCTCCTTGCCAACCTCAACAGAACACATGACCATAACACAAGGCACAGATCACTCTTTGATGTTCCTCGTGTCCATCTCACACTTTGCAAAAACTCAATGCACATCAAAGGCCCTAAAATCTGGAACTCATTACCTGTAAATATAAAAGAAACACTACCTGTTTATAAATTCAAGTCTCTTCTCAAAGATCACTTACTCACCCAAAACCAAATAAATACTGAATAACTGAACCTTATAAATTGTATATCTTAAATGTTTCTCACAATTATATCACATAAATGTTAAACCTAAAACCCAATCTAACTTTATTATTTTTTAAATACACTACCTAACAGAATACTCCATTCTACTGAATGTACAACAATGCATACAACCATATGACCTGTCTTTGTAATACTCACTTGTGCTTTATAGTAATCTGTTTACATTAAAGTTTTATCACTGATTTCATCATTGCTTAGTTCATCTTAAGTTAATTTTAAGCCAGCCCGTAATGCTATGCATAGTATAAGTGGCTTTGGCATACTGCTCTTTTCTGTATTTTTTGTACCTCTGTATGTGTGCACAAATTTTTTAAATAAATAAATAAATAAATAAATAAACGTTGTGTTTTCAGATCATAGAGGAGTGGTCGTGGATGTGGGATGGGGAGGTTTACCAAAGCGTTACACTAGTTATTGGAAACTTAATGTGAGATTGTTAGATGAGCAAGAAGACAGTGTTAGTTTTGTTGAGTGGTGGACAAATGAGTGGACCAAGGGGAGAAAGGGAGGTGATATACTACGATGGTGGGAGGAATATGCTAAACCAGGAATCAAGAATTTTTATATGAGGAAAGGAAAGGAGGTAAGTCATTGGAAATATGGCTTACAGAGATATTTAGAAGGGCAGCTGAAACAGTGCTATGAAGGTTTCAGTGGGGTTTATCCAGTACAAGAGATTGAGGGCATCAAAGCGCAATTGATGGAAATGCAGAATGCAAGATTTGATGGCGAGAGATTGAGAGGTGGACTGGAAGATGTTTTATGGGGAGATAAGCCATCTGCCTGTGTATTGCGGCAATTAAAGACACGACAGAGAATAATGACTATGATGAAGTTGGAAGTACATACGGATGTGGGAGGGTATACGATGGAACAGAGGTTAGTAACTACAGAAAGTATGAGTGTTTATACTGATAAGTGGTTTGAGATATATATGAGAGGGGGAAACAGAAAGATAGGAGATCTGAAGATTTTAGAGAAGGGGATACAGAGAAACCTAGAGTCAGCAGATAGAGCGATGATAGAGGGGCCTATAGATGAAGAGGAAGTGTGGACGGCTTTAAAAGGGATGAGTGTCGGGAAAGCACCTGGGATAGATGGAATCCCAAATGAATTTTATTTGAGCAACTGGGATGTCATGAAGGATTTCTTGGTGCAGTTGGTGAATGAGATGAAGGATAAGGGAAGCATGAGTCTAACACAAAGGACAGGTGTAGTAGTTATGGTTCCAAAGGGGGAAGTACAGAATAACATCCTAGATTATAGAGGTTTATCATTAATGTGTGGGGATTATAAATTGTTTGCCAAGGTTTTAGGTAATAGGTTGCGTAAAGTAATTGGGAAGGTTATAGATATGGTACAGATGGGTGTGCCAGGGCGAACAATGTTTAGTGGGCATGGAAGGATAAAGGGTTATATAGATGAGCGTAGGATGGACGGCGGAGGTGTTCTTGCTTTGGATTGGAAGGCGGCTTATGATTGTGTAGAGAGAGAGACATTATGGATGATTATGAGAAGGATGGGTTTCGGTGAGGAAATTGTGAAGTGGGCGGAAACTTTATATAGAGGTGCTGAAATACGAGTGCAAATAAATGGAAGGGTGGGAAAGACGGTTAATATGGGTAGGGGGCTGAGGCAGGGATGCCCCATGTCTCAAATCCTATTTGCATGTCTGCAAGACCCATTATATAGGTTGATAAATGTAGGAGTAAGTGAGGGGGGGTAAGACTTAGGGGTGCTACGGGTATAGTTGGTTATGTTGATGACACGACGGTCTTAGTGGGGGGAGAGGAGGGGTTAAAGAATGTAAACAGAATTGTTGAAATATTTAGTGGAGCAACCGGTATAAGTGTTAATAGTGAAAAGTCAAAATTACTGGAGGTTGGGTCATGGATGGGAGAGGAAATGGGAAATAAGTATGGATGGCAGGTTGTAGAGCAAATAAAAATTTGTGGAGTATTGTACAGAGGGGCAGCGCAGGGGGCTAGAGAGGTAAATTCTAAAAGGGTAGTGCAACGGGTCTTGCTTAGGTTAGGGGGAATAAGAATGAGTGGTTTGACTATACAACAGAGAGTCATTGTAGTTAATACACTCATTTATCCTAAATTGTGGCACGTGGCTGTGGTGTACCCCTTGATGGCGAAAGATGAGCGGCAAGTGCAAAGGAAAGTACTGAATTTTATATGGGGATGTGGTTGTCATTGGCTGAGGCAAACGGTTGTAATGACACCGCTGGCGAAAGGGGGTTTAGGTGTAATTCCTTTGGGTAGCAGACTAAAGAGCATATATGTGAAGCATTGTTATCTGAGATTGGGTGGGGAACGTGGTGTCAGAGTGAGGGATGTGATGGAAGATGTGAGGTGGTGGTGGTGGGGGGGTAGGGACTTAGAGGAGTGTATGAGTATGTTGAGATACTTATTACAAGTAAGAAATCCGGGAAATGTAAAGGCGTGTGTTTGGGGAGGTTGGAAAGGTGTCAAGAGGTGTTGGAAGGGGAGACTGTTTTTCCATTATATAATTGGACACGAATCTGGGGAGTATTCAGTAAGTTATGGTTGAAGTCAAGGGTGAGGGAAGCTATGTATAGGTTTTTACATGGGATTTTGCCAACTAAAGTATGAATGTATCAGATGGGAATTTTGCAGTCTCAACATTGTTTTGTGTGTGGGGGGGGGGGGGGGAAACAGCTTATCATGTGGTGTATTTCTGTGAGCATATTGAGAGGGCACGTCTATGGTTTCGCAGAGTCTTGGATATGGTGGGTGGGAGTGGTTTAGTAGTATTAAGGGCACTGAGTTTGGATATAGAGGGAGTGGGAGATAGTGTGAGGAGGGCTGTCATGTATTTAGTGGCTGATTATATCTATATATCGTGGGCGATGAGGGAGGTGGGGGAGGTGGGGGAGGTGGGGGGGGAGGAACGAACAAGGGCTTTAGCAGGACATTTCTATAAAACAAAGTGTATAAATGAGGTAGTGTATGGACGTAGATGGGCTATAGATTTTCCGGCATCGTATAGAGGTGTGACTGTGAAAGGGTTGCGCGATTTAGTGTTGTAATGGTTGGGTGGACTGGTCTCTGCATAAGGGGGGGAGGGGAGAATGAATTACATGGACATAGAATTGCTAGAATATCATGAATCTTAAGCACTGATTACACTGTAGTGGTGTTTTCATCGGTATAATGTATTACATGGGTTTTGAATTGCTCGAACAAATAGATTTTTTTTTCTAGCACTGTTTAACTGTAGTGATGTTTACCCTGAGAAGCGAGAAGCGGCTTATCAATTCGATTAGGTGCTATAATGTTCTATTATCAACCTAAGTGTGTGAAAAAGCCTAGTCTGAAATTGCTATGTAACTTGTCAATAAACATCTATATCTTGTTGTACATGTTAATACGTGTTAACTTAGTTAGTTAGTTAAAGATTAGCCGGTATTCTCCCGGCCTGGGCCTTTTCCAAGTGGTGGCCCGGCCTCGGCTCCCTCTTTAGGGAGTGTCTGAGACCTAAGTCTCCCATGGGAGGAGGCACAAGTACCTCCTCATCTTTGGGACCAACTGTCCCCAGGCCTAGCCACAAGCTAGGCCTCTCTGGTCTGCCATCCCCGCCCCAAGGGAGCAAATGGGAATGACAGTCTTATGAGCTAAAGGCTCGGGCTCAGGCACCTACCCTACCCTAGAAGGGTTAGGCATGGTGTCGATGACGTGTTAACTAATATAAATTTGGATATATGTAATACTAGTATTTATTTCAATATCTAGTGTACTGTTATTATATTAGTTGACATTCTCCACTGTTGTAAAGTTGTGTAATCATATATAAATTGTCCTAAAGTGTAATTGTTGTTAGTTTTTTTATAAGTTATTTGAATAGTTATAAGATGTTGTTAAGTCTAGTGCAAGTGTTTTATTTTTTGTACTGTGGTAAAGGAGGGGAAGTATGTACGTCATTATGATGGCATCATAATTCACATGTAATACATGTGTGTACAATGTATATAGAAGTCATTATTTTGTATTAATTCTGAGGTAAATTTCATGTCAAGTATATTTAAAATTTACAAGCATATTGTAATATATTTTGAATGATACAAAGTATATTGTTGTATAATCTTGTATTTCGTATAAAAGGATAAAAAACATAGGTTGAGGAATATTTTTGTAAGATCAAAGATAAATGTGTTTGTGTATTGCAAGTATAAACAATTATCTTTTTCTGTGGAGAACTAGACGAGGCTTCTTATATTTTATAAAAGTATTACAATGTTTTAAAATAAAACAATAATATATGGAGTACATGAAACTGTTAAAGTAAATGTTCTTCCTTGTGGTTTAGCGCAACTTTTTGACTATATTAATAACAATAAAGTGAAATTGGGGGAAGGGGGGGGGGAGTCACCTGCTTCGTACTGTGGTAGGTGTATATCAGCTCCATTATGAATAGTGTTACTTTGTGGACTGGTACAGTCACTGATGATGTCTATTTTTATACATATTTAAATAATTTTTATATACGTGACTATATATGTATATTTGTATGCTTTGTTTTAAATATAAAAAAAATAATAAACTACAGTACTTCACTCAGGTTGTCTCCTGGAGACAATGCACTGATAAGGGTAATATTTAGAGTTTTTACACGAACTTTTGTGTGTGCTGCTGGAGTTTGATCAAGGTAACATTTATCAAGAGATTCAGGGAAACCAGTTAGTTAGACTTGAAGTGGAAGTGGAAGTGCAGTGCAGTGTCTGCACTCTGATAGGTTGGGATGCTGGAGTTCATAGGGTCATTTGAACTATGATTCCTGTGCAGTTTTGGAAAGAACACTACTGATGATGGTTTTTTTGGGGGTCACCCTGCCTTGGTGTAAAATGGCTGTTTTGGAAAAAAGAAACAAACACACACACACAAAAGGGGGGCCCTGCTTATACAGCAGGCTAGGTTCTGCGCTACTGCTGCAAAACAAAAATCGCTGTAAAGTGAAACATAGCCTTTTTTTTCACTTTCAAATGCCTGATAACATATTTACACTATCATATATTAGGTGAGCAATAAAGCTAAGCCTAAAATACGCATATACAGTATACAACATCACTTACCTTAAAATATTTTCATTTTTAGCTTATAGTGAGTGGTGAATATACAGTAGGACCCCCCATATCCGTGGGTCCAGTATCCGCGGTTTACAATGGCCCAAAACTAGCCCTTAATTTTGTTTAATAATGACCTCAAAATGCTAAGGTAGTGAAGTGTTTCCCATCAGTGAAAGTGATAATTCTCCACTCGTGCATAATTTATCAATTAACCCTTAAACGGTCCAAACAGATCGACGTTCAAATTCGTAGTGCTCCGAAAGTAGATCTACTTTTTTTTACATATTTTCAAATATAACAAAAAAAAAAAAATGTAGATAAAAGTTTTTTTACACATTTTCAAATGTAAAACAAAAAAGAAAATCTACATTTTTTTACATACTTTCAGATGTTGAAAAAACGTATATATACGTTTGGACCATTTAAGGGTAAACTTTATAACAGGTATGTATAAGACTTACATATAGGGTTTGCTACTATCCGCGGTTTCAGTATCTGTAGCAGGTCCTCGGAACGTATCCCCCATAGATATGGGGACCTACTGTATTTGTTGAAGGAAGTCTGACTAACAGAAGAATGGGTGTAATTGAAAACTGCTGCAATAGTGAAACATTGTAAAGCAAAGCGTCGTGAAGCAGGCCCTGCTTGTATATACAGTGGACCCCCGGTTAACGATATTTTTTCACTCCATAAGTATGTTCAGGTGCCAGTACTGACCGAATTTATTCCCATAAGGAATATTGTGAAGTAGATTAGTCCATTTCAGACCCTACAAGCAATAATAACAAATACAATATTATTTGAGGGTAAATACCATTACTAAAACTGAGAAAAATAACATAGAGCATGAACTAAAATTTCTGAGCTGTGTAGATGCAAAATCATGCAATTTCTTGCTGTAAGCCTTATACTAGCATGTTTTATGGTATAACCTACTTAAATATGAGTAAAACATATAAAATCAAAGCATTTATATAATTTTCCTCTGAGTCATATGCTAGAGCACTTCTCCCTTGCAAATTCAATACTGTAGCTGCTAAGAATTGTTCAACTCAACTTTTATTCTACATTTATTCTCTTCGCAAAGCCTAGGAGTGTCTCAACATAAATTAGAAGACGAGGAATTGAGGATCATCTCATGAGTCACTTATTTTAACTCTATTGACTAATTTAAAGCTGAATTCCAACACTCTTTTCCACTTAAATATGAACTCTGTATTACAGTGGGAAAAGCAAATGGCAACATAAGATGCGGGAAAGACTGTAATTCCACTTACTCGAGGGAGGCAGAAACAATGATAATTCAAAATCTTGACTCACATAACGTGACATTACATAAAGATTTATGTCATCAATATCAACTACGCAATCACCTTCACTCTCTGCTCTCCTTAGCCCCCATGGGGCAAGCTGGGATCTCCGAGGGTAAATGGTCAATTAAAAAAAAACGAAGGAGAGGCAAATTGGCAAGTTGAAGTGAAAGAAAAAATTTGGATACAAGAGTCATTGTTGTGTTGGGATTGTTAAGGTTAGTTTAATATGTTTATTATGCAGCCCATACCCATCCTGTGGGCGGTAGTCAAAAGATTACAGAGGTACATAATGGGTCCAGGGACTGGTCCTCAAAGTTTTGATAGCTGAGCAAGTTACAGAGGTAATGAATTCACAATTTACAAAGGTAATGAACTCACAATTTACAAAGGTAATGAACTCCAGGTAGGTCTAGTCACAATCATGACAAGTTACAAAGGTATTTACAAATTACAGAGGTACACAATGGGTCCAGGGACTGGGCTGGGGGGGGATGTGGAAGGTATTCAGGCTTAATTCTGGAAACTGGAGCACAGATCCAATTCCCTGAATCAAGAGCCCCTCACCAGCGTCAAGGAGCCTTCCTTGAGGGGTCTGGAAAAAATGTTAAAATGTTGCACTTCTTTTGATAGATACGCGACTTGTGCATAACTGAAGAAGTCTTCCAAGATTTTTTTTTTCACATTATTATTATTATAATCAAAAAGAAGCGCTAAGCCACAAGGGCTATACAGCTTTTTTTTTTTTTTTTTTTTTTTTTTTTTTTTTTTCACAAAATCTTCGATTTGTAATGGTATGACGCTGTAAGGGCAAGGAAGCTATATAAGAGAACTCCATTGGTGAGTCGAGAGTGTAGTTTTTGGTGAATATTGTGTTCTTATTCGTAGGTGTAGTGAATAATCGTTTTTTTTCTAGATGCAGCTGGGAAGGATGGGGTTCATGGTTGCCGTCTTAAATTTCTTCAGAAATGCGAGTTTTGATCTCCAGGCGGTATTATTATGGCTATGGCGGTGGCGGCAGGTGGAGTTAGTTGGGCTTCTTGGAAAATGGCAGCTCGCAGGTCTGAGTGGCATGGAGGATCTGTTGGAACACTGATGCCTCCTATATTGTGGAGGATTTTCATCATCTCTGTGGTTGGTGCAGTATCAGGAGACTTTGAAGTTAAGCAGGTCGTTGAGGCGAAACAGTTCGTTGATGGTGGAGTTCAAGGTCCCAGGGAAAGCAGTTTTCACATGGGCATAGATGATCATGCAGTACCTGATCATTGATTTGCAGTGGTTCTGACTCACGAAATCGTAATGACGCTGTTGCAAACAAACCAACCAACGGGCGGGGATTGTGCTAACCTCTCTATAGTGTATAAATATACCTAGTTGGATGAATCTTATTGTAGACAACTGGCCCAGTGGCTTATGCGATGGCCTGGAGTTTTACGACTCACTCGCCACGAGTTCAATCCCCGCCCGTGCGTTGGTTTATTTACACTAGTGATTGTGGTAGTTGTTTATGGGTTCCTTGGAGAATTTTATGAGTATCAGCCTGTAGTCGAGTGATGGCAGCATAGGTCGGGGTCTTGGCTGAGCTAAAGTTGTTTTGTTCCTCAATCTTCTTATTTGTTTTTTGAATCTGCATTTAGCAGCAAGAGTGCTGAGAGGTTGAGGTGTAGTCCAGGTGCGTGTGTCTGTCGATGCCGCAGTTAGATTATTATTATTATTATAATCCAGGGGAAGCGCTAAACCTGGAGGATTATACAGCGCCTGGGGAGGGGGGCGATGTGGAAGTCATTCAGGCTTAATTCGGGGAACTGGAGCACAGATCCAATTTCCTAAATCAAGAGTCCCTCACCAGCATCAAGGAACCTTCCTTGAGGGGACCGCAGTTAGAGCAAGAGTAGTAATGTTTTTGATGTTGTTAAGGGCCATCGCAGCTTGCGCCTTATTGAGCCTAACTTCGGGGGAGTCCGGAAACCTATTGTCCAAAATTAACAAAAAGGTAGGTAAGTTAATTCAGGTATACACAAATACAGTTACATATATTATCATACATAGCAGCATATGTGTAAAGTACCTAGGATAACCCAATACAGTCAGACAGAGTGACTTATTTCCATTGGGGTCGATGTGTTTAGTCCATTAATTTGTAGAAGGTGAGTAAGTTTATTCAGGTGGACTGAACACATCGACTCCAGGCTGAGGGACTGATTACCCCAAACTCCTCTTCTCTTTACACTCTTCTGATTTGTATTGGACTGACGAAGCCACTGTGTGACGAAACGTTTCTTCAATAAAGATTCCCATATGTTGCATAAGTGTCTCAATTCTGTAAGGGTGATGAAAATGTCAAAGTTTACATTCTCTCTCTCATAAGTAAGACAGTCAGAGATTTCTCTCTCTCATAAGTAAGACAGAGATGCTTAACTGTCAGTAAAAACTGATATTGTTCTTCAGAGAGGTGTGAGGGGGATGGGGGGGGGGGCAGCAATTCTCTATGAGATATCCAAGTGTGAGTTTCCCGGC
The DNA here is from genome assembly GCF_026875155.1 of Cherax quadricarinatus. Taxonomy (NCBI): domain Eukaryota; kingdom Metazoa; phylum Arthropoda; class Malacostraca; order Decapoda; family Parastacidae; genus Cherax; species Cherax quadricarinatus. The sequence goes on along the minus strand of NC_069454.1, from coordinate 2,303,605 downwards.
TCGATACACGATCACGAGAACGCTATTTCTCATACACGGTAATGAAAGAAAGAAAGGTGGCCGGAACGCAAGTGTGGCTTGATTGTAAATAGTTTGTTGGTTGGTGACCGAGATGAACACCCTAGCCAGAGGTCTCTATGGAACTGCATTATTATTATAATCAAAAAGAAGCGCTAAGCCACAAGGGCTATACAGCATGGAGCTGCAAGTCTGAGACAGTGCTACCAAAAAGTCTGAATAGGTGGGTTCCTTCTCTCCTCAATTACAAGGCTTGACTCTCATAAACATACGTAATAGCTATCTTGAAATATCGCAGCACACACATATATATATGCGACATTTACAAGCAGAATACTATAGTAACATGTTTCAACAAGGAGGATACGAACATAATGAGGATTATTATATTAAAATGAGCCAGTGACTTGAGTGTTAATGATAAGATATCCGAAATCTTGAGATTCATCCCTATCCAGCTTGAAGTAGATAATTAATAAATATATGGCGAGGCTGTAATCTTTGACATGCCTAATATAAAAAAATACAACTGAAGCCAATGGAATGATGAAGACCTAATGTGGGTTCTAGAATCCTCTTTTATTTGCACTGCTGTTCACAGGGCGGCGCCATGGAAGGGGGTAAGGGGGGATGCTCCCAAATAAAATAATAATAATAATAACGATTCATTAAGACAAGTCTCGTAGCCGCCTCTACCAAGCAGTCACCCCTAAGCCTCTTTAACACCTAACTTTTGGAGCCGCCCTGTGCTGGTGCATAAAGCAGGATATAGGGCAAGTTAATAGCTGGAACATTAGCATACCCAGTAGCTGGTACCCACATACCCTGGGCAACACGCACTTCATAATATGATGGGTAATGTCCAACACGCTAAACTTTTAATGTACGCACAATTTTCAGTTATCTTCTTTCAGACTTGTACCGAGGTTGTGTAGCCGCGTGACTAGTCAGCTGACAGTTGTCAGCTGACAGTTGTCAGCAAAACCGGACGTGACTTCGCACGAACTTGTATTTATTAACTGTGTCATAAACTCAATAGATGATGGATTCAGTATATGCCAGGAGACAGCGTATAGCTGTCACTAGAGGACCCAGACGTCACCAATGTGAATTCAGGTTAACATCTATATAACCTACACAGGATCAGATAACTAATTAGCCAGAATAGGTAAAAAGATAGAGCTTAATTATTCCTAATTAGGTTGTATATCAATAGTAATACATGTCGACAGTTGTATTAATAAGACATAATAGAGGTTTATAAGGTTTTATTGGGAAGACGTCTCGTTCCAGCACCAGGGAGAGCTACTGACATACGTCTTCTCAGTGAAATGCCATAAATTGTGTATTATGTCTTATTACATCGAATTAAGTTGTAAAGTTTTGCGTCTACAAACAAGTGTTTTTCTAGTTGGGTTTACATGGAGTTTACCTGGAGAGAGTTCCGGGGGTCAACGCCCCCGCGGCCCGGTCTGTGACCAGGCCTCGTGGTGGATCAGAGCCTGATCAACCAGGCTGTTACTGCTGGCTGCACGCAGTCCAACGTACGAGCCACAGCCCGGCTGGTCAGGTACCGACTTTAGGTGCTTGTCCAGTGCCAGCTTGAAGACTGCCAGGGGTCTGTTGGTAATCCCCCTTATGTATGCTGGGAGGCAGTATACATAAGGGGGATTACCAATAGACCCCTGGCTGTCTTCAAGCAGACACTGGACAAGCACCTAAAGTCGGTACCTGACCAGCCGGGCTGTGGCTCGTACGTTGGACTGCGTGCAACCAGCAGTAACAGCCTGGTTGATCAGGCTCTGATCCACAATGAAGCCTGGTCAAATGGTTGTTACTGTCAAGATCACCTAGAAGACATGCACCTGGCTGGGTTATTATCAAGATCACCTAGAAGACACGCACCTGGCTGGGTTATTATCAAGATCACCTAGAAGACACACACCTGGCTGGGTTATTATCAAGATCACCTAGAAGACATGCACCTGGCTGGGTTATTATCAAGATCACCTAGAAGACATCCCACCTGGCTGGGTTATTATCAAGATCACCTAGAAGACACGCACCTGGCTGGGTTATTATCAAGATCACCTAGAAGACATGCACCTGGCTGGGTTATTATCAAGATCACCTAGAAGACACGCACCTGGCTGGGTTATTATCAAGATCACCTAGAAGACATGCACCTGGCTGGGTTATTATCAAGATCACCTAGAAGACATGCACCTGGCTGGGTTATTATCAAGATCACCTAGAAGACATGCACCTGGCTGGGTTATTATCAAGATCACCTAGAAGACATGCACCTGGCTGGGTTATTATCAAGATCACCTAGAAGACATGCACCTGGCTGGTTATTATCAAGATCACCTAGAAGACATGCACCTGGCTGGGTTATTATCAAGATCACCTAGAAGACATGCACCTGGCTGGGTTATTATCAAGATCACCTAGAAGACACGCACCTGGCTGGGTTATTATCAAGATCACCTAGAAGACATGCACCTGGCTGGGTTATTATCAAGATCACCTAGAAGACATGCACCTGGCTGGGTTATTATCAAGATCACCTAGAAGACACGCACCTGGCTGGGTTATTATCAAGATCACCTAGAAGACATGCACCTGGCTGGGTTATTATCAAGATCACCTAGAAGACATGCACCTGGCTGGGTTATTATCAAGATCACCTAGAAGACACGCACCTGGCTGGGTTATTATCAAGATCACCTAGAAGACATGCACCTGGCTGGGTTATTGTCAAGATCACCTAGAAGACATGCACCTGGCTGGGTTATTATCAAGATCACCTAGAAGACACGCACCTGGCTGGGTTATTATCAAGATCACCTAGAAGACATGCACCTGGCTGGGTTATTATCAAGATCACCTAGAAGACACGCACCTGGCTGGGTTATTATCAAGATCACCTAGAAGACATGCACCTGGCTGGGTTATTATCAAGATCACCTAGAAGACATGCACCTGGCTGGGTTATTATCAAGATCACCTAGAAGACATGCACCTGGCTGGGTTATTATCAAGATCACCTAGAAGACATGCACCTGGCTGGGTTATTATCAAGATCACCTAGAAGACATGCACCTGGCTGGGTTATTATCAAGATCACCTAGAAGACATGCACCTGGCTGGGTTATTGTCAAGATCACCTAGAAGACATGCACCTGGCTGGGTTATTATCAAGATCACCTAGAAGACACGCACCTGGCTGGGTTATTATCAAGATCACCTAGAAGACATGCACCTGGCTGGGTTATTATCAAGATCACCTAGAAGACATGCACCTGGCTGGGTTATTATCAAGATCACCTAGAAGACATGCACCTGGCTGGGTTATTGTCAAGATCACCTAGAAGACATGCACCTGGCTGGGTTATTATCAAGATCACCTAGAAGACACGCACCTGGCTGGGTTATTATCAAGATCACCTAGAAGACACGCACCTGGCTGGGTTATTATCAAGATCACCTAGAAGACATGCACCTGGCTGGGTTATTATCAAGATCACCTAGAAGACACGCACCTGGCTGAGTTATTATCAAGATCACCTAGAAGACACACACCTGGCTGGGTTATTATCAAGATCACCTAGAAGACACGCACCTGGCTGAGTTATTATCAAGATCACCTAGAAGACACACACCTGGCTGGGTTATTATCAAGATCACCTACATACGTGCGTCTTATACTCTTAAATAAATTTCATAAACACTGACTATCACAGAGGCTTAATAAAAATAAAGAAATCTCATGATATTACCACTAAAAAATACTGGTCACATGACCAGTATTTTTTAGTGGTAATATCATTTTTTGAGACTATTCCGTACTGTATTGTGCACAGTAACTATATAAAGTAAGTGTAAAATATGAAATAACTAATATTTCTCCCTAGCAATGTAATGCTCAGTGGGGTGTGACAAAGACAGTGTCACAGTGTCACAGTGTCACAGTGTCACAGTGTCACAGTGTCACAGTGTCAGTACCGCTCACAGGATGATCTGCTGGTACAGTCAACTAGTCACTCGGGCTACACAACAATACTAACTCATACATGCGAGGTTAGTGTATGGGGATACTTCAGCTTCACGTCCAGCGGGAAGAATAATGTCATGTGCAACACTTGGGAAAGATACTCAGGTGTTACACAAGTGTCTTGTTCTTCAACTTGTTGGTATTGTATACCATCATTATATAACACGTCGAGTATGTCGTACAAGCAGCCAGGGACGTCGCATGCAAAAACCTCAGTAGCTGAATAAAAAGTATTTGATGGCTGGCTACATATGATTTGTAATGGAAATTTATATTTGCTAGTTATGGTAGTATATAGTATTAGTAGTTACAATAATATAGTAGTACTAATAGTTATAATATTGCATGATAGTATTAGTAATAGTAAAACTAGAAGGTGATGGTTGATGTAGCAGTAGTAGAAGTAATGTCAATAGCAGTACTAGTAGTAACGATAAGCATCAGGAGTAAGTAATGAAGTATTAGATACGGGTATATCTAAATTTGTAAAGTTGAAAAGATAACAGTTTGTCAGGGTGTTGCTGGTACTGTGAACTCCTGTGATGGCGTTACTAGCTTATCACTGGTCAAGACAGTACTACTGTTGCTGTGAACCAGTGATCACGTACTGGCTTATCGTTGGTCAAGACAAGTGTTGGCTGAAGCCTCCACTGCACCACAAGTGTCTTTATCACTAACATGTCTCAAGGTCTTTAGTGGTCATTAAGACGTCCAGTAGGTTGTTGAGAAGTAGTAGATAAGGAAGGAGAGGACCTCAAGGCCCAATGGAAATAAGTTCCAGTAATTTTGTTTCTTAGGTTATCCTACGTTATTTGCCACCAGGACTGAATAAGGAAGTTCTTGCTTGCTTTACTGAAGTTCACCCAGCTACAGGCAATGCTGTTTCCAGGTGCTCACCCGTCCAGTTGCTGGCCACACCTAGGCTTGCATAATTTGATTGATAATTTATTAAATATCATTAAAAGATTATTATTATTATGATTATGATTATTATTATTATTATTATTATTATTATTATTATTATTATTATTATTATTATTATTATTATTAATTATTAATGTTTAGGGGAAAGTGATAAATCCATAAGAGTTATACAGTGTCTGGGAAATGTGAGGCAAAGAGATTAGGTCCAAAATTAAGTCTCATTGCCTCAGTGAGGGGGATTAAGATCCCTCTTGATGTTAGTGAGGGGGGATCAAGATCCCCCTTGATGTTAGTGAGGGGTATCAAGATCCCCCTTGATGTTAGTGAGGGGGGATCAAGATCCCCCTTGATGTTAGTGAGGGGGATCAAGATCCCCCTTGATGTTAGTGAGGGGGGATCAAGATCCCCCTTGATGTTAGTGAGGGGATCAAGATCCCCTTGATGTTAGTGAGGGGGATCAAGATCCCCCTTGATGTTAGTGAGGGGGATCAAGATCCCCCTTGATGTTAGTGAGGGGGGATCAAGATCCGCCTTGATGTTAGTGAGGGGTATCAAGATCCCCCTTGATGTTAGTGAGGGGGGATCAAGATCCCCCTTGATGTTAGTGAGGGGTATCAAGATCCCCCTCACTAACATCAAGAAACTTCCCGTCAGTTGAAAGCATAGAAATTCAAGATTACAGTATTTATGCCTATGTACAAAAAATTAAAATGATGTAACAGTAACAGAATGGGATTTTTTTTTATTATAATCAAGGGGGAAGCGCTAAACCCAGAGGATTATACAGCGCCTGGGGGGGGGATGTGGAAGGCATTCAGGCTTAATTCGGGGAACTGGAGCACAGATCCAATTCCCTAAATCAAGAGCCCCTCACCAACATCAAGGAACCTTCCTTGAGGGGAACAGAATGGGAATAAGTAACAATACTTGAGTTTACTGGGACTTCATCGTTTAAAATCTATATAATTTATTATATAAAACAATTGTAAAAGTTTTAGACTATGTATGAGAAATAACAAGCGGCTTTCTCTAACGTAATGTATACATGTCAATTAATTCCATGCCATTTGCTCTGTATGCTGCATTGTACTTTATGGATATAAATTTGTTATTCATATTGTCACTCGAGTTGAGTAACAGTTCAGGATGCACTTATACATAACAGCCTTGATGATGTATGTATCTCGCCTGGAGCATCGGTGAGAGTTTCCCTCATTCTCACTCCCCTAGTTGAGATTGCACGGGTCGAGTCCAAGCTCCTGTGTGTGTGTGTGTGTGTGTGTGTGTGTGTGTGTGTGTTTTGTGTGTGTGTGTTTTTGTGTGTGTGTGTGTGTGTGTGTGTGTGTGTGTCTGTACTCACCTATTTGTACTCACCTATTTGTGGTTGCAGGGGGTCGATTTCCTAGCTCCTGGCCCGCCCTCTTCACCGGTTGCTACTAGCCCCTCTCTCTCCCGCTCCATGAGCTTTATCAAACCTCGTCTTAAAACTGTGTATGGTTCCGGGCCCCCAAATACGTCATTTTCTAGGCTTTTCCCACTGCCTTACAACTCTATGACTAAAGAAATACTTCCTACTATCTCTCTGACTATTTTGTGTCTTCAACTTCCAATTGTGGCCTCTTGTTTCTGTGTCCCCTCCCTGGAAACTCCTGCCCTTGTCCAAACCTTGTCTATTCCACGCGTATTTTATATGTCGTTATCATGTCTCCCTGACCTCCTGTCCTCCAGTGTCGTCAGGCCGATTTCCCTTAATCTTTCTTTTATAGGACATTCCCCTTAGCTCTGGAACTAACCTTGTTGCTAACCTTTGTACTTTCTCTAGTTTCTTGACGTGCTTTATCAAGTGCGGGTTCCAAACAGGTGCTGCATACTCCAGTATGGGCCTGACATAAAACGGTGTACAGTGTCTTGAATGATTCCTTAATAAGGTGTCGGAATGCTGTTTTCAGGTTTTGCCAGGCGCCCATATGCTGCAGCAGTTATCTGATTGATGTGTTTCTTCCGGAGACATGCTCGGTGTTATACTCACCCCAAGATCTTTCTCCTTGAGTGAGGTTTGCAGTCTTTGGCCACCTAGATTATACTCTGTCTGTGGTCTTCTGTGCCCTTCCCCTATCTTCATGACTTTGCATTTGGCAGGATTAAATTCGAGAAGCCATTTGCTGGACCAGGTGTCCAGTCTGTCCCGGTCTCTTTGAAGTCCTGCCCGGTCCTCATCAGATTTAATTCTCCTCATTAACTTCACATCATCTGCAAACAGGGGGCACTTCTGAGTCTAACCCTTCCCTCATGTCGTTCACATATACCAAAAATACCACTGGTCCTAGGACCGACCCTGTGGGACCCCGCTCGTCACAGGTGCCACTGTGATACATTTATTACGTACCATGACTCGTTGTTGCCTCCCTGTCAGGTATTCTCTGATCCATTGCAGTGCCCTTTCCCGTTATATGCGCCTGATTTCTCTAGCTTCTGCACTAATCTCTTGTGAGGAAAATGTGTCAAAGGCCCCTTTTTGCGTCCAAGAAGATGCAATCAACCCCCCCCTCTCTCTCTTGTCTTACTTCTGTTATTTTATCATAAAACTCCAGAAGGTTTGTGACACAGGATTTGCCTTCCGTGAATCCGTTTCTGGTTGGCATTTATACTCCTGTTCCGTTCCAGGTGCTCACCACTCTCCCCCTGATAATCTTCTCCATAATTTTGCATACTATACACGTCAATGACAAAAGGTTATAGTTTAGTGCCTCTTTTTGTCTCCTTTTTGAAAATGGGAACTACATTTGCTGTTTCCATACCTCAGGTAGTTGCCCAGTTTCCAGGGATGTGTTGAAAATTGTGGTAAGTGGTACGCACAACATATCTGCTCCTCTCTAAGGACCCATGGAGAGATGGGTTTTCCCGGGCCCATTGCCTTTGAGGTATCGATGTCCTTAGCAGTTTCTTCACCTCCTCCTCTCTGTATGTTGTCGTCCAACACTTGTTGGTGTATTCCTTGTTGGTGTCCCCATCTGGTCTGTCCCCAGAGTCCTTCCTGTCCCCTACTGTAAATACTTCCTTAAAACTGTTTTTGAGCTCCTCACATACCCCTTGATCGTTTCTTTTTGAGTTCTCCACCTTCTTTCCTCAGCCTTAATCAAACCCGGTTTCCCTTTACTGTTGTTCTCCCCTTAATTTGGGGCCATTCACCCCCGTTTTCGGGTCAGTTTGACTTTCGGAGGCTTGTCGGTTTCTTTGTCCGGGCCCTCCCCATTTCTCCTTTCTTTTCGGGTTTTTTATTTTAAAATGGGTTTTTGGGTTTGCCTTTCCTTTCATTCTTTTTGGGAAATTTATTTTTGCCTCCCAAACCCCCTTTTGGGGGTTAAACCCCAAGGAACAAAAGTCTTGGTCTTTATTTATTTTTTTGTTTTTTTTTGGGAAAAAAACTTTCCTTTTTCCTCCTTTCATTTGTTGCCCTTTTCCAAATTTTTTAAGATTTTTTCCCCATTTTTTGGTCCCCTAAACCTGGGGGGAAGGTTTTCTCCCTTTCCCCCCTTTTAAGGTTTGGTGCCCCCTTTTCTTTTCCTTTACCCCCTCCCTTGAAATTTTTGTCTTCCAAAAAACTTGGGGGGTTTATTCCGGGGCCCCTCTGGGTTGTCCCCGAGCCCTTTCCTGCTTTTGGGTAAACCCCAAACCCTCTTGTTGGCTCCCCCCCCTTCCTTTTGGGTTTTTTCCCCTTTGAAGTTTCCATTTTTTAAAGCCAAACCCAACCTTTTGGTCTCCAATGTTTCTTCCCCCAATGTGGCTCCGGGTTTTTCCTAGTTGTTTTCCCCCTGTAGGTTGAAAGGGGGGCCCCTTTTACGGAACTTTTCTGGTTTTCAAAATTTAGTTTTTCCCCTTTAGCCCTTGTCCCCCTTTCCCCTGTTGTTTTTTGCCCCCTTCCCGGGGGTCCGGGGAGTTTGGTTTTTTTACCTTTCCCTTTAACAAAACTTTTGGGCCTCCGGATTTTGGTTGCCCCACAATTATCTTCTCTTCCCCCCCATTTTCCCAAACCTTTTCCTTTCCCAAAATCCCCAGGGTTTTTATGGAGTCCCCCTTTTTTCCTTTTCCCCCTTCCTTCCTTTATTTTTCCCCCTTGTTTTTATATTGTTAAAAAAAATTGGTCGTTATTAATCTCGGGAGTTATGTTTTCTGGGGTTAAACCAAGATGTCGGGGTTTTTCCCCCCTGTTCTTTTCCCAACATTTATCAGATTTTTTAATCCCCTTTTTCCCACCCGGCGTTTTTTGGGACCCCCTTTGGGTTTTTTTCCCTTTCATTTGGGGGAAATGGGCCCTTCCAGTAAATTGGGGTTGGGGGGGTGAGTCCTTTTTATAGTGGGGGCCAATCCCCTTTTTTTTGTATTGGGGTTGGTTTGGGGGGGGTTTTTCAAAATGCCTTTTTAAGGGAAAAAGTTTTTTGGGGGTGGGGTTTTTTGGGGGGGTTGGGTTCCAAAACCCCATTGGTGTTTATAGGTTCCCCTCATTTCGTTTAATTTTCCCGGGGGGGTCTGTTGGGGGGAAAGTTTTTCTGAATTTGCGGTTTTTTTTTGGGTTTCCTTGTGTCGGGGGTTTTTTCCTGTTTTTCTTTTGCTTTTTTCGTTTTCCTCCCTTTGGTTTCGTACCCCTTTTCTTTTACCCTTTCTTAATTTTGGGGGTTTGGGGGGGAGAGGCCTTTTTGGGGAAATTTTTGTTTGGGTTTGTTTTTTGGGGGGGCAAAATCCAAAGGGAAACTGTTTATTTTGGGGGGTTTCGGGAACAGGATTTTTTTTCCATTCGGGAAAACCCCTTTTTTGGGGGGAAATTTGTCTGGGTTTTCCCCTTTCCCCTTTTTTTCGGGGTTCCTTAAAATTTTCATTTTTTTCCCTTCCTTTCCTTTTTATTTTTTTAAAATTTCCCCCCCTTTTTCTTGGGCCCCCCGGGGGGGGTCCAAAAACTCCGGGTTTCCCCCCCCGGGTCTCCTTTTTGTTTTCTTTTGGAGGAATTTTTGGGGTTTCCCTTTTTAAATTTTTGACAGGTTCCCTTCCTTCGCCCCCCAAATTTCTCTAAAAATTTTATTTTTCATTTTCCCCCTTCCCTTTTTTCCCGGGCCCCAATTTTTTTCCCTTTTTTTTATTTTTAAATTTTGGGCCCCGGGGGGCCTTTTTGGGCCCCCTTAACAAAAATTTTTTGGAAACCCTCCCCCTTTTCCCTTATGGCCCCATCTTTTTTCCCTTGGGCCCCAAGGGGGAAAAATTGGTTTTTCTTCCCTTGTCCCTGTCTATTGTTTTTTTTCCATCCCTTTTTCGGGCCCCTTTTTTTCCCCTTCCCCTTGGCCCTTTGAATTTAAAAAATTCATTGTCTTCGGACCTGTCGTTTGATTTAGTGTTCTGTCTTTTCCCTGGCCCCACGGGGTTTCTGTTGGGGCCTTTCCCTGTCCGGCATGTCTCCGTTTTTTTGTTTTCCATCCCCTTGTCTGCGCCCTAAATTTGAATTTCTTGGTTAAACGTCGTTTGCCCATTGTCTCTCTTCTTTTCCCCGGCCCCAGTTTTTTCCTTTCCCCTTGGGGCATTTTCCCCTTGGCTTCTTCCTTTTCTAAGCCTGATTTTAATTTCCATGCACTTTTTAAAGTTTTTAATTTTTTTTCCTTTTCCATTTTTTTTCCAAGCTTACCTATTTTCCCTTTCCCCCCTTTCCTCCCTTTTTTGGACTTTTCCCCTTTTTTCCCCACCCCCTTTTTTTTTCCCAAAGTCTCTTTCTCCTTTCCCCCAATTTTTTTTTTTTTTTTTTTTTTTTTTTTTTCCCAGACCGGGGGGGGTTTTGGCCTTAGGGAAAAAAATTTAAAAAAAAAGGGGGGGTTTAAAAAAGAAGGGAAGGTTAGGGGGGGAAAAGGGGGGGGGGGTGTGGGGGGGGGAGGGTGAGGGGGGGAAAAAGGGGGGGGGGAGAGGGGGGAAAAAGGAGGGGGAAAAAGGGGGGAAAAAAAGGGAAAAGAGAAAAAGGGAGAGAGAAAGGGGAAAAGGGAAAGGGGGAGGAGTGAAAAGGGAAGGGGTTTTAGGGGGGAGGGGAAAGAAAGGGGGGAAAAGAGGGGAAAAGGAGGGGGGGAAAAGAAAAAGGAGGGAAGAGGGGGAGAAAGAAAGGGGGTGAGGGAGAGGGAGAGAAAGAGGGGGGAGGGGGGAGGAAAGGGAGAAGAGGGGGGAAAGGGAAAAGAGGAGAGAGAGGGAGAGAGAGGGGGGGAGAGGGGGGGGGGAAAGGAGGGAGGGGGGGAAAAGAGAGAGGGAGAAGAGGGGAGGGAGAGGGGGGTGGAGGGGGAGGGGGGGGGAGAAGAGAGGGGAGAGAGAGAGGGAGAGGAGGGGGAGAGAGAGGGAGAGAGGGGGGGAGGATGAGGGGAGGGAGGGGGGAGGGAGAGAGGGGGGAGGGGAGGGAGAAAAGGGGAGGGGGAGAGAGGGGAAAAGAGAAGGGAGAGGGAGGGGAGGGGAGAGAGGGGAGGGGGGAGGAGAAGGGGGGGAAGGAGAGGGAGAGAGGAGGGGAGAGAAGGAGGGAGGGAGAGAGAGGGGGGGGAGAGGGGAGGGGGAGGGGGAGAGGGAGAGGGGGAGGGGGAGGGGAGGGAGAGAGGAGGGGGAAAAGGTGGGGATAAAGGGAGGGAGGGGGAGAAAAGGGGGGAGAAGAGAGGGAGGGGAGAGAGGGGGGAGAGAAAAGGGAAAGGGGGGGGGAAAAGGGGGGAGAGAGAGAGGGAGGAAAAGAGAGGGGGAAAAAGGAGGGAGAGGGAAAAAGGGAGAGGAGAGGGAGGGGGGTTTGGGGAGGGGAAAGAGGGGTGGGAGAGGAGAGAGGGGAGGGAGAGAGGGGGGAAAAGGGGGAAAAGGGGGGGAAGGGGGGGGAGGAGGGAGGAGGGAGGGAGAGAGAGAGGGGAGAGGGGGAGAGAGGAGGGAGAGAGGGGAGGGGTGGAAAAGGGGGGGAAGGGAGGAGGGGGGGAGAAAAGAGGGGAGAGGAGAGGGAGGGGAGAGGAGGGGGGAAAAGGGAGGGAGGGGGAGAGGAGAGGGGGAGAGAGAGGAGGGGAGAGAAGAGGGAGAGAGGGGGGGAGGGAGAGAGGGGGGGGGAGGGAAGGGGAGAGAGAGAGAGGGGGACGAGAGGGATGAGGGAGAGGGGGGAGAGAGGGGGAGAGAGAGGGGAGAAGGGGGAGAGGAAGAGAGGGGGAGAGAGAGAGGGAGAGAGAGAGGGGGGGAGAAAGGGATTTTTGGACGAGAGGAGAGAGGGGAGAAGAGGGAGAGAGAGGGGGGGAGCGGGAGAGAGGGGAGAAGGGAGGGAGAGAGGGAGAGGAGGGGGAGAGAGAGAGAAAAGGTGGGAAGAGAGGGAGAGAGGGGGGGGAGAGAGGGGAGAGAGGGAGAGAGAGGGGAGAGAGAGGGTGAGAGGGGGAGAGTAGAGAGGAGAGAGAGGGGAGGGGAGAGAGAGAGGGGGAGAGAGGGAGAGAGGGGGAAGGGAGAGAGGAGAGGGGAGGGAAAAGGGGGAGAGGAGGGAGAGAGAGGGGAGAGAGGGGGGGAGGGAGAGGGGGGAGAGGGAGGAGAGGGAGAGAGAGGGGAAAAGGAGAGAGGGGAGAGAGAGAGAGAGAGAGGGGAGGGGGAGAAAAGAGAGAGAGGAGGGGAGGAGAGAAAAAAAAGGGGAGAGAGAGAGAGAAGGAGAAGAGAGGAGAGAGAGAGAGGAGAGATAGAGAGGGAGAGGGGGGAAAAGGGGGAGGGGAGAGAGAGGGAGGGGGGAAAGGGAGGGAAGAGAGGGAGAGAGAGAGAGAGAGAGAGGAGGAGGGAGAGATGGGGACGAGAGAGGGGAGAGAGAGAGGAGAGAGAGAGAGAGAGAGGGGGGAAAAAAGGAGGGGGAGAGGGGAGAGGGGGAGGAGAGGGAGAGAGGGGGAGAGAGAGGGAAAAGAGGGGAGAGAGAGAGAGAGGGGGGGAGAGAGGGGAGAGAGAGTGGAGGAGAGAGAGAGAGAGAGAGAAGAGATGGAGTGAAGAGGAGAGAGAGAGGGGAAAAAAATTTTTGGAGAAAGAGAGAGAGAGGGGGAGAGAGAGAGAGGAGAGAGGGGAGTGAGTGATCAAAGTGGGGGGAAAGGGGGGGGAGCGAGGGAAAAATAGTAGGGAGTGGGGGTCTTGGGGGGGTTGTGGGGGGGGGCGGTCGATTCAAAGGATCAGCTGTTTTGTACTAAATAGATGTGGTTTCAGGGGCGGACCCAGCCCCCGGGCCCCGCAGTGTGTATGGGGTGTGCGGCGTTCGTGTGTGTGTGTGGGGCCCCGGCAGTTGTTTTTTATGCCCCAAATACAACTCACTTCTGTGTACCCGTAATACTAATGAGTTTACCATTAACACTGGGTAGTTCAATTTAAATTTTAAAACTAGCGTGTGTTAACCAAAGTTCCCCTCTTTCATAAAAATTTTTTCTACCGTGTAAAAATACTTGCTTCCAGATTGTTTTCTGGCTTTGTGTCCTTTAAAAACCCTTATTTTCTCGAAAAAAAAAATGTTGTCAGGGCTGTAGTCCCATTATCCTTGCTTCCCACAAATTTTATCTTCCTATACTGCTAGGTGTTTTTTTGTATGATAATCGCCCTGGAGCCCGGGTTTTTGATAGCGAAGGCCCAACCGTGTCCGGGCCCGGGGCCCGGTTTACCCTCAGATTCCCGCCACCCCAAACAAGTGGTTTGTTTGTTACTTAGGGGGACGTCCCTCCAGATGCCCGATGTACGTTTCCGCTGTACGATGCTGTTGTATGTTGACCCCGTTCCCCCTTTGCCCTTCCGCCCCTGAAATTCTTCGGGGTTTTAAATTTTTCTCTTGCCCTTTTGGTCCTCATTTACCAAAATTATCACTTGTTACTGTACTTTTATAAAATTTTTCTCCACTTTTGGTAAGTACACTACTTTTTTGTGTGCAAACCCAAACCCGTTATTTGGGGGTCTCCCTCAGGCCCACTGCTGCCACCAACCCCCTGCTTATTTATATTTATGTTTTAAATATTTTACCCCCTTTTGGTAGCTTTTTTAAAGGGTGGCGATACATCACATTTTGTCGTTACCCCCTCTCTTATTCTAATTTTTGGGCTTTTCTCTTTAGTCATCGCTTTTTACTTTGTTATATGTAACAATGTGGGAACAGGTGCCCACTGGCCCCAACGAACTGGCATTTGAAATTTTTTTGTATAATTTTTAAAGGCCCTTTTTCTTCGCCTTTACTTTTTTTATTTTTTTTTAATACATTGGTTTTCCTTGTTTTGGGTTGGGTTTACTGAAAGTTTTCCACTAACAATGGTTGTTCTGCTGCCCAAAACAACCCCCCAAAAGGGATAAGATCCTCGGGGGCCTGGGCTTTGTGACCCCCTACATGTCTCCCCTGTGGGGTTTTTGTTGTGTGTGTGTGTGGGTTTGGTCTGGTTTGGTGTATTTACCCATTTGTTTCTCACCAAATTTTTGGTTGCAGGGGTTTGAGTCCCGCCCCCGGCCCCCCTCTTCACCGGTTGCTATTTGACCCCCCTCTCTCCCCCCCCCCATGAGCTTTTTAAACCTCGTCTTAAAAAATGTGTATGGTTCCTGCCCCCCCTACGTTTATTTTTCTAGGCTATTCCAATGCCCCTTTCAATTATGACGGAAGGAAAAATTCCCACTATCTCTCTGACTCATTTGTGTCTTTTAAAAATTCCAATTGTTTGGGTTTTTTTCTGTGTCCCCCCCCTGGAACTTTCCCGTTTCCCTTTTCCCCCTTTTTCTATTCCCCGCAGTATTTTTTTTGTCGTTATAAAGTCTCCCCATTACCCCTGTCCTCCCGTGTCGTCAGGCCCATTTCCCTTAATCTTTTTTTCATTTTTACATTCCCCTTAGCTCTGGAAAATAACCTTGTTTTCAAACCTTTGTATTTCTCTAGTTTCTTGACCCTGCTTTATCAAGTGGGGGTTCCAAACAGGTGCTGCTTTTCCCGTATGGGCCCGAATACCCCGGTGTACGTGTCTTGGGGAAAGATTCCCTTTCTAAGGTGTCGGAAAAGCTGTTCTCAGGTTTTTCCCGGCGCCATTTTTGCTGCAGCAGTTATTTTATTATGTGTGCTTCCCGGGGACATGCTCGGGGGTTAAAACTCACCCAAAAATCTTTCTCCCTTTAGTGAGGGTTTTCCCGTTTTGGGCCCCCTGTGGTGTGTGTGTGTGAATTTTTTGTTGTTGTGTGTGGTGTGTGTGGGGTGTGTGTGTGGTGTGTGTGTGTGTGTTGTGTGTGTGTGTGTGTGTGTGTGGTGTGTGTGTGTGTGTGTGTTTGTGTGTTTTGGTGTGGTTTTGTGAAATTTTGGAGTAGGGGTGGAAAGTGTGTGTGTGTGTGGGTGTGTGTGTGTGTGTGTGTGTGTGTGTGTGTTGTGGTGTGTGTGTGTACTCACCCCCAAATTTTTGGTTTTCAGGAGTCGATTTCCCGCTCCTGGCCCCCCCTCTTTGCTGATTTCTACTAGGTCTCTCTCTCCCCGCCCCCCTGAGCTCTATCATACCTTGCCCTTAAAAAAATGTATGGGTTCCCCCCTCCCCCACATCCCTTTCTAGGCTATTCCCTGGCCTGTTTTTTGTGTGTGTGTGTGCGTGTGTGTGTGACTCAACAATAAAAATTTGCACCAATAACTCACTACAGTTGTGACCGGGTTTTTGGGAAATGTGAATTGTCATTTCACTATAAATTTTTTTGATTGTAGCCATGTATAAAAAGTAACCAATTTTTTACAGTATTTCATTACCCCCCTTTTTAACCCTTTTGAGTTCATTTTCCTTGAAACCCAGTTCAGCTATCAAAAAATTTGGGGGCCCCGTCCCTGGACCCAATTTCGTTTCCTCTGTAATCTTTAAAAAATTTTGTAACTTGTCTGGTTGTGACCAGACCCCACCTGGAGTTCATTACCTTTGTAAAATTTTGAGTTCTTACCCTTTTTAAAAATTTTGGGGTTTTATTACCTTTGTAACTTGCCCCGCCCATTCCCAAAAATTTTGGGGGTTTCCCGTCCCCGGACCAATTTTTGTACCTCGTAATCTTTTGGAATACCACCCACAGGATGGGTTTTTGGGGTGCATAATAAAAAATATTTTAAAATAAAAACCTCATTCTCTCTTTTTCTGTTCGTGGATATATTAAAAAAGGGGCCCCCAAAGGAAATAAGTCACTCTGTCTTTACTTTTTTGGGGTTTTCCCAGGGGTTTTACAATATGTGCTATGTATGATTTAAATTTTATGTAACGTAAATTTTTGTTTTACCTGAATAAATTACCCCTTTCCGTCAGGACTTGTATCCCCGGAAACCTTGGTTCCACGCTGTAGATTTTTTCCCCGGTTTTGGGAGGAAGGGGGTTCCCAAACTCAGGTGAGGTTATAAGATTTTAAGATTTCGTTCGGATTTTTAACCCCGGAGGGTTAGCCACCCAGGATAACCCAAGAAAGTCAGTGCGTCATCCTACTCTGCTGGAGCTTATGAAAGGGAATCAGCGTGATCTAACTGAGGAACTTTTTGTCCCTTTCCTTTCATCGTTCAGCTTTAGGCAATACTTCCTTCATGGACACCGTCCCCTCAGGGAAGGTTCCTTGAAGTTGGTGAGGGGCTCTTAATTTAGGGAATTGGATCTGTGCTCCAGTTCCCCGAATTAAGCCTGAATGCCTTCCACATCCCCCCCAGGCGCTGTATAATCCTACGGGTTTCGCGCTTCCCCCCTTGATTATAATAATAATCCTGGACACCGTATTATGCAGGGCTCGATACGGCGGAAGTAGTCAGTAGCCTTTTTAACCCCAACAAGGGAGCTAGATCATAGAAAATGAGTGTTTGTTTTCTGTTTAAGGATAAACTGTTCTGTTGAGTCTGAAAATTTCAAACTACCACATAATAAGCTTATTTAGGCACATATAAACATAATTATTAGTTATTATACTGTAAAGTACCTAGGATAACCACAAAAACTCAGAGGTTTGATTCGCACTATCAACCTTAGGGTTAAGTAGGCTGTAAGCCAATAATGTTAAGTAGGTCCATAATGCCTAGGCATAATAGAGGCTCTCTTTGCACGCAACCCACTATTGTAAATACAAAATCTCAATGTACTGTTTGCAAAGACATAAAATAAATAAAATAAATAAATAAACCAGGAAGGTCAGTAACCTAGGTTAATAAAATAACAAAAGAAGGCACAATACGTGACTGGAAGGATACACAAATAACCCGCACACCAACTTGAGATAAATACCATAATTCAAGAAACATTTATGCATACATTAGCATTAGTTTGCCCTAACTGCATTGTATACTAGTGGCTTTCTTTGTGCCTACCAATATTTTATTACTTGTATAAAGTAATATACATGTATATTTGTTTTTTTGTTCCCGTAAATGAATTGTGTTTTTTTGTTCTTTTACAATTAAACTACATGTTTGTCCGCATAAAAAAATACAAATCGCGGAGCTGAGTACACCCCTGCCCCACAATTAGGTGGTGTATAGTCACCAAGATTGGGAAAATGGATTGTCGTTTTCTGTAGCTCAAAAAAATTTAAGGATGAGAAAAACGACCACGGAAGGTTATTTTTATAATCATGGGGAGCGCAAAAAACCGTGGGGAAATATCCCCCCCTGGGGGAAAAGGGGATGGAAGGTTTTAGACTAAAGGGAAAACTTTCCTTGAGGGGAAACCCACGGAGGGAGTTGAAAGAACTTTAGGCCTTTCGGTTGAAACCCCCGGGCCTGGTGGCAAAAGCTCCCGCTTCACCACGGGGGGCCCCGGGGTTCGATTCCGGCGGGTGGAAACATTTAAAAAATTCCCTTCACTGTTTTCCTATTCACCTACCCCGCAAAAGGTACCGGGTGTTAGCGACTGGTGTGGGTCGCATCCGGGGGACAAGATTAAGGACCCAATGGAAAAAGTGACATCCCGATGACGCACTGACTTTTTTGGGTTATCCGGGGGCTAATCCTCCAGGGTTAAAAATCCGAACAAATCTTTCTTTTTTTAAACCCCGCAACCACAAATTAGGTGGTTATGTGCACCAAAACAAAAAAATGGTTTTCGTTTTCTGTAGCACCAAACATTAAGGATGATGCAAAACGCCAGGAAGGGGTTTTTATTATAATCATGGGGAGCGCAAACCCGTGGGGAAAATTCGCCCCTGTGGGGAAGGGGGTGGAAGTATTTGATTAAAATTTAAAGGAAGAAATACAGATACAATTTCTAGATAAAAAGGCCCCCCACCAACGTCAGGAAATTTCCTGAGGGGGAACCCCGGAGGGAGTTAAAAATAGCTTTAGGCCTTTTCGGTTGTAATCACCGGGCCCCGGTGGCTGCTCCGCTTCACACACGGAGGGCCCGGGTCGATCCCGGCGGTGGAAAAATTTTGCAAAAGTTTCCTTACACCTGTTTCCCGGATGAAAGGTTTGAAAAACCCACAAATTAAGATTGAGCATTTATGCAGCATATGGGAAACTTTTTCAGGAAACGTTTCGCCACACAATGGCTTTATCAGTCCAATACAAAGAGGAAGGTGTAAGGAGAGGAGGAGAGTGAGGTAATCAGTCCCTCAACCTGGAGTCGATGTGTTCAGTCCATCAATCTTGTAGAATGTACAGCATAGGGCCGTAGACGTGGCTTATATACTGTAGTGAGGTGAGGTGAAGCAGGCGGAGGTGGGCTCATAGTGGTACCATCCACTAGTCGAAGTAGGTCATCGTCCAAAGGTTGAACAAGTGTTGAAGAATTCTTTGTAACAAGATCCCATGGGATCTTGTTACAAAGAATTCTTCAACACTTGTTCAACCTTTGGACGAAGACCTACTTCGACTAGTGGATGGTACCACTATGAGCCCACCTCCGCCTGCTTCACCTCACCTCACTACAGTATATAAGCCACGTCTACGGCCCTATGCTGTACATTCTACAAGATTGATGGACTGAACACATCGACTCCAGGTTGAGGGACTGATTACCTCACTCACCTCCTCTCCTTACACCTTCCTCTTTGTATTGGACTGATGAAGCCATTGTGTGGCGAAACGTTTCCTGAATAAAGATTCCCATATGCTGCATAAGTGTCTCAATCTTCAACCTGTTATCCTATTCACCTAGCAGCAAATAGGTACCTGGGTGTTAGTGGACTGGTGTGGGTCGCATCCTGGGGGACAAGATTAAGGACCCCAATGGAAATAAGTTAGACAGTCCTCGATGACGCACTGACTTTCTTGGGTTATCCTGGGTGGCTAACCCTCCGCGGTTAAAAATCCGAACGAAATCTTATCTTATCATCAGGAGCTTGCAGTGTTGTAAGAAAGAGGATAAAATGCGAGCAAACACATTCAGAGTGTGCGTTTTTGCTAGCTAAAACGTTCATTCTGACACACACACACATGGAGCAGGGAGAAAGAGGACCTAGTAGCACTCAATGAAGAGGCGGGGACAGGAGCTGAGTCTCGACCCCCTGCAACCACAAATAGGTGAGTACACACACACACACCCCACACACACACCCCAACCCCACACAAACACACAAAAAATTATATACACACACCCCAATATACACACCACACATGACCCCACACACACACAAAACCACCCCACCCCAAAACCCACACACACACCCCACACACACACACCCAACACACAAAACACACACAACACACCCCACGGGGGACAGGATCCCCAGGGGAAAAAAACCATGGTTAAAATTACGGGGAAAGAGTAAAAGGGGTGTTCCTAGACAGGGGACTGAACACAAACAGAACGAAAGAGTAAGGGAGGGGGAAAAACCAAAAAAAAAGGGGTTAGGAAAAGGGGGACAAGGGGGAAAAAAGCATAGGTCAGTTAGAGCGGGAAAAGCAGAAAGGGGAAAGGGCACACACACAACTATTTCAGAACCCCACACCTTTCACCCCAAACCCCAACACAAAATAAAAACCCTTTCCCACGGGTTCCCAAACCCAACACCGAGCATGAACCCCACATTTTATGCTCCCGGGTTTCCCCCCCCCCAACGGGCCCCATAAAAACCACAGGGGTTGGGAAAAGGGAAAAATAAAGGGTTTTGGGTTTACACAAAGTGAGGGAAAAAACCCAAATAAGGGGGAAAGGAAAAGGTGGCAGGGGAAAAAAAGGTTCAAAAAAGGGTTCCCAGACATCATACCCTTCACAAAAAACCAACTTACAGGTAGGGAAACAGATCCCAAATTTTTCCCAATTTGGGGATACCAGATTTGGGGGGAAAAAGGGAAAAAAAAGGGGAACAGGGGGGGGGGGTGGGGGATGGCATTGCTGATAAAAAAAATTTATGAAAATTTTGATGAGCTGGAGGGGGAGGAGACAGCAGAGAAAAAGTTTTTTCCCATGGGGAAAAGCTTATTCTGGGGCCCCAAAGGTGGTTTTAGCGTGATGTAAAAACCCCCACAAAAACAGCAGGGGGCCCCAAAGGCAAGAGACGACGAGAGCAATAGAGAAAAAGGGTTTGAACACTGGAAAAAGGGGCCCCAAAAAGGGAGTCAGATGAGGGCAAAGCCCCTGCGGGGGTGACTTTAACCACAAGGGGTCGTTTGGGGGGAAAATCTTGGACCGCAGGGGGGCAAGTTTCCCCCGGAGGGCTAAGATGATGGCGGTGGTTAGGGAAAAAATTTTCATGTCCCAAAAACCCTTTAAGGGGGACCTAAAAGAGAGAGAGGGGGGGATGAAACCCGAAAGGGGTTTGGAAATTATTATTACCTTGATTTGTTTCCCAAAATATCGAGGACATCCCATATGGAAAGGGCCCCCTTGGGGACAGCAAATAATGTGGTTTTAAGTTTTCTTTTTACACAGTAAGAGCTAAAGTGGAGGGAAAGGGGAAAAAAAGGAAAAGGGGGAAAAAAAAACCGGAAGGGGACAAATAAATACAAAAGAAAGGGGATTTAACGGGGAATGGGGAACTTCCTAAATTTGGGGTTTTAAAGTGGGAAGAGAACTGGCAGGGAAACCTTTTTTAATGGGGATGAGGGAAATTATGTGTCCCCAATGTGAAGGAGGCGGGAGGGGGTTTTTCCCCCAAGGGGTTTAAACAGGAATAAATGAAAAAAAGCCGGGTTTGACCCCCTGGTTAAACTAAAAAGAGCAGGAGGCAAAACCCAAGTGTGCTAGGGAATGGAAAAAAAATATAGAAGGAAAAAGGCCCCAGGAGAATAGGAGAGCGTGTAGAGCAAAAAAAACAAAATATGCACAGAAAAGGGAAGGGGGGCCCCCAACCCGTAAATTGAAAAGGGAATTTTAGAGCAAAACCAAAATTTAAAACCGAAGTGTTATAAAACCCACTTCAGGAAGAAAACAACCGTCAAAGCCCAGGTAATCAGGCTAAGGAAAAAAGGGGGAGAGAAAACAAGAAAGGGGAAGGGTGAAGTATGTGGGGAAAAACTAAACAAGAGATTCAAAGAAGTGTTCACAGAGGAGACAAAAAAGGGGCTCCAGAAAGACGGGGGAGGTGGGGTAACCCCCCATGTGCTGGGACCCCGTAAACCAAAAAGAGGGGAAAAATTTTAAGGGGGGCTTCTGAGTGAGCTAGTACCTCAAAGGGGAATGGGGGGGCAGATTCATCTCTTTCCAAAGGGTCCCGAGAGGGGGAAAGGGAGAGGTGTTTATGTTTTCCCCTAACAACAATATTCAATTTAAACTACGAAACCGGGAGGGGTTTCCCAGGCCCTGGAAAGAAGAAATTTTGGGACCAATCTTTTAAAAAAGGAGGGCAGACATGAAGCACAAAAACTAAGACCGTGTTTACTGACATGGTTTTGCAGCAAAAAACAGGAAAAAATTGTAAAGGGGAAGGGAAAGGTGGAACATCTAGAAAGGGGAAAAATCTCATCCCCAGCAGACAAATGGTTTTAGAGAAAAGGGAAAAAAAGGGTAACAAAAACCCAATGGAGTTCTATTTACATGGTGGGCAGCAGTAAAAGGGAAAAGAGAGGGGGGGTGGGGTTTTGGGTTGATTTTCTTAGACTGCAAGGGGGCGTTTGACCCAGTACCCCACAAGGGGGTTAAATGCAAAAAAAAATTTGGGGGACCAAGAGGAAAAAAAGGGGGAAGGGACTGCCAAGGGAAAAGGGAAAAAAACTTGTTCCCGGAAGGGCAGCAGAGAGTAATGGTTCCCAGGCGAGGGGGTCAGAAATGGGGGGAAACCCGTTGGGCCGTTTGGGGTTTCCCCCAGGGGGTCCGTCCTAGGACCATGCTGTTTTGGGGATTTGTGGGAAAGACCCTGGAAAGGGGGAAAAAAAAATCCCAGGTGTCACTGTTTGGGAGATGGAGTGGGAAGGGTTTATGGGGGGGAAAAGTTTTTATTCGGTCGAAGGGCCCGGCAGAAAACAAAAGGGATTGGGCAGGCTGAAAACCCGGTCCAGCAAAAAGGCTCCCGGGTTCAATCCCACCAAGTGCAAAGTCAAAGAGGATTGGGGGGAAAGGGGAAAGAAGACCCCAGGGTGGGGGTAAGTTAGGGGGTCAGAGACTACAAAAAATCACTCAAGGAAAAAGATTTGGGGGTGGTAATAAAAACAAGGCACATTTCTGAAGGGGCAAAACAAACCCAAAAAACTGCTGGAGAGAAAATGGGCCCTGGCAAATAAAAACAGCATTTTCCCACATTTTTAATAAGGAAAACGTTCAGGACCCTATACACCGTGTTCGTTTTGGGCCCTTTTGGGTATGCGGCACCCAAATTTTGGAAAAAACCCCCACCTAGCCAAGCAAGTAAAGAAACTTTGAGGGAAAATTTCAAAAAAGGGTTTTCAACAAGACTAGTTCCCCGAGTAAAAGGTATGTTTCCCATGAGGAGGGGGTTAAGGGAAATCCCAAACCCGACGACACTGGGGGGGAAACCCCAAAAGGGGAGTTTGGGGGGCATGGGTAACGGGTTAAAAAAATTTAGGGAAAATTTACAAGGTGGACAAAGGGGCAGGGGAAAGGTTTCCCGAGACGGAACAAGTAACAAGGGGGCACGTTTGGAAGTTGAAGAACCCGGGTGAAAACAAAGGGATGTTGGAAATATTTTTCAGCCACAGAGTTTGTCAGGAATTGGAAAAGTTTGGGAAAACGATTTTAGTGGGGGTCAGGGGTCCCTTTCCTGCTTTTTAAAAAGGTACGGGAAAAAAGGTCTGGTTCAGGGGGGGAGTTTCCCCAGTAGCGACCGTGAAGAGGCGGGGCCGGGGGGCTTGATTTGACCCCGCAACCTCAACTAGGTGAGTACAACTAGGTGAGTACACACACAACACACACAACACACACACACACACACACACACACAACACACACTCACACACACACACACACCACCACACACACACACACACACACACACACACACACACTCACACAACACACACTCACACACACACACACAACAACACACACACACACACACCACACACACACACACCACACACACCACACACATCACACACAACACCACACACACACACTCACACACACACAACACACACACACACACACACACACACACACACACACACACACACACACACACACACACACACACACTCACAACACACACACACACACACACACACACACACAACACACACACACACACATCACACACACACACACTCACACACACACACACACACACACACACACACACACACACACACACACCCACACACACACACACACTCACACACACACACACACACACTCACACACACACACCAAACACACACACACACACACACACACACACACCACACACTCACACTCACACACACACACCAACATATATAACAAGCAGAAAGTTGCCTTGGCCAATACTCTTTAAGCACCTCTTACATTTGCAAGACTCACGATGTAAATGACGGTGAATGTGTGACACTACACTCTGACAGAGTTACCACTGAAGACAACTTACACAACCCGCCATTGCTCCATCAACATCCCTGCCTCTAGTGACTTCACATCTTCGTGGTAGTCTGTCATTTAACATAGCCAGGGTCCCTTTACTTATACACCGTTAGAAGATGGACACTTTTTTTTATTGTTATACTGAAAGAGGATCCCGGCAGGGACCGAAATATACAGATCAATTATTAATCTTTTGAGTTTGTGTCTCCATGTGTCTGGTTATTACTAAACACTGTACTTAAAGTTATATATGCCAAGAAGTGCATATCTCTTAGCGTATATACACACTTTAGAAAGGTATCTCTGAGGGTATATACCCAGTGGTGTATATCTTTGAGGGTATATACCCAGAGGTATATGTCGTTTCGAATAGGTAAAATTGGTCAATTAGCAAGAACTCATTTAAAATTAGGTCCTTTCTAAAATTTCCTTTTATGCATTTAAAGATATATTTTTTTAATTTATGTTAATGTAAAAATTAATAATTTTGTACCAAAAGAACCTTAGAAAACTCACCTAACCTTATTATAACAAGCACAATTTAATTTAGCCTAACCCAACTAAATATATTTTAGATAAGTTTACAATAATTTAGTAATAAACAAACACAATGAAATTTATTTTTTGCGAAATTATTCCATACACAAATTTTCGCTTGCCTTATTCGGCAAGAAGGGTGTTGCCATTTAAGACAAAATCCCAAGTTTTACCTATTCGGCACGACATGTACACTTACAGAGAGGTGTATACCTGAGTGTATATACACTGAAAGGTGCATATCTCCGAGGATATATACACGGATGTGTATCTCTGAGTGTATATATACGCAAAGGTGTGTATATCTGAAAATAAACACACACAGAGGTATCTCTCAGTGTATATATACCAAAAACATCTTGTATCTCAGCTGCTATGTATGAACAGAAGACTAAATGACCCGTCAAGGTAGAAGAGAGGAGATCATCAGAGTAAACAAGAGAGCTCACCTTACTGACCAATATGTCTACATTAAAAGATATTAAAAAACTGATAAGAAAAACTAAACAAGACTATGAAATTAAAGTTACATTGGAATCCCAAAACAAAATGGAAAGATTTCTTTCAAGTGTATAGAACAGTGATGAAGGAAACAGTCAGGTCCACTTAAAACTAACTTGAGACATCTTACTGATAATGAGAAAGAAATGTACTTAATGTTTAACAGTTATTTCCTGTGAGTCTTGACACAAGGACGAGGTAAATGGAATCCAGGTAACTGGTAATTGTAGAGATCCTCAGGAAACAGAATTATTTAATATCACAGTCACTAGATCAGTTAGTATCAAATATATTTAGGTGCCGGAACGAATGTTTACAAGGTTCTTGAAGAATCCACTACTAGTCTGTACAATATATCATCTCATACTTGTATCGTACCTGTTATGGGGAAGATGGCTAATGTGATTCTGAACTATAAAGCGGAAGATAAGTCCCATCCATCAATTTACTGCCCAGTCAACCTGACCTCAATTGTGGGAAAATTATTAGAATCAATAGTAGCGTATAAAATTAGAAGCTGTCTTGATGAGAATAATTTTCTGAGACTCGACCTGGATGCATAAAGAGTCGTTCTTGCCTAAGAAATATACTGATTTTCTTCATTAAGACACTGGACTCGCTGGACTATGACAAAAAATATGTTGTCGACTTGCATTTCAGTAAGGATTTGGTAGCTCAACATGGAGGACTGTTAAAGAAAGTGACAGCACATACTATAGGAAGAAATATTCTCTAATGTCTCGAGGCATGACTGACTAATAGGCAGGATAAAATTTGCATAAACAAGAGGAAATGAGAATGGGAACAGTGACAAGTGGCGTTCCTCAGGGTCCTTTTTAACGTCGTTGTTCACAATAACCTTGATGAGGGAATAAAAAGCGATTCACGAATATTAATATTATGATAAGAATAGTGGTAGATTAAAGCATGATGAAGTTGTAGTGCTGAAACTCGGGAATAAAATAACTCTGGCACTTATACGCTAAATAATGTAAAACCTGACCATACAGAGTGTGAGAAGTTGGGAGTCATGGTAAACAGAAACAAGAAGCCCCGACAGTAGTGAATAAGAGTGCGCAATAAGACTAATTGATAACTTGGATTTATATCAAGAAGTGCAAACAGTAAGAGTGCAAAGTTTATACCACAGTGTTATACATCATTAGTAAAGACTGACTCACATCATGCAGCTCTCACACCTCAGGTCTCCATACTACTGAATGAATACCAGAGCATTAGAGAACACAGAGAAGAATGACAAACAAACTCGACTGTATAAAGAATCTTTCACGAGATTATAGAATGAGAACCCTGAGTCTACACTCTTCTTAACACGCAGAATAAATAAAGACATCATCGAAGTTGACCAAGTAGAAGATAGGTATAAATAAAGCAAATGTAAATAGTGTGACAAGAATATCTAATAATGAAATAACTTGGAACAACGGAGTTCGTTGGATATATTCAGATTAGGAAAGAATATAGGAAAGTTCTGTTATGAAAACAGGTATAAATGAGTGGAACAATCTGCCTAACAGGGTAATTAAATCAGAAGGACCGGCCTAGTAGGCTAGTTATCCTAGAATATTGTTCTTGTTTCCGTTATGTACATACACTGAGAATGTGCATCTGTCAGTGTATACACACAGGAGGTTTACAGGCTACCAGCGGTAACTCAAGCAACAGAGAGAACTGCAACCCACCATGACCTCTCACAACGGCGTCCTTCAGGAGTCACGCTCAACGTACATAGCTGGGAACGTACAAGGAACGTGTGGGAACGTTATTTGTTCATAACTGTTTACCATCTCATGCTCTCACTCGTAAATTATCTCTCACTTGTCTCTCATCATGGTCTCTTCTAGTGTAGGGGGGAGAGAGATGCTGGTGAAGGGGGTCTGTGATTCAAGGTAACAGAGCTGTTCGCCCCTTCCTCGGATCAAACCTGATTACCTCTAGTTACCCAAGAATTATATGACCCCGATTTATTTACCGATTCCCAATAATAATAATAATAATAATAATAATAATAATAATAATAATAATAATAATAATAATAATAATAATAATAATAATAATAATAATAATAATATTTCGGTCGCTGTAGGATCCGAGAAACGTATCCCCGTGTTGCATAACCCCAGCCCTCCATACCTAATTGTTCTGGAGAAAAGAATAGTGCAGAGTGCGGCGCTTTATGTTTGTAAACATTACCTTTGAAGATTTTAAGTGAAAGGCGAAGAGGCAGTCACACGTTATCACATGGAAACTAAAATCCAGATTCATTTAAAATTTCTTGCAGACACAGGGATAATGAGGCGGCTGCATCTTGTACCTCACTCCGGGATTTACTGATTCAGTTTTACCATGGCCGAGTTGATTACATTTAATAAAGTCTGCAGTGTGATAAGATAATGTTGAGATGGAAATTACAAGATTAACTTAGGTATGTGTTATATGTTAGGTATATTCTCTGTTTTGTACTCACCTAATTATGGTTGCAGGGGTCGAGACTCGGCTCCTGGCGCCGCCTCTTCATTGACCGCTACTGGGTCCTCCCTCTCCCTGCTCCATGAGCTTTATCATACCTCGTCTTAAAACTATGTATGGTTCCTGCCTCTACGTCATCACTTGCCAGACTGTTCCACTTCCTGACAACTCTATGACTGAAGAAATACTTCCTAACATCCCTTTGGCTCGTCTGAGTCTTCAGCTTCCAATTGTGACCTCTTGTTTCTGTGTCCCATCTCAGAACATCATCTCTCTGTCCACTCATGTATACTCACCTAATTGTGGTTGCATGGGTCGAGACTCAGCTGTTGGCCCCGCCTCTTCACTGATCGGTACTAGGTTCTCTCTCTCTCTCCTCCCTGAGCATTGTCATGTGTGTGTGTGTGTGTGTGTGTGTACTCACCTAGTTGCGGTTGCAGGGTCGATTCATTGCTCCTGGCCCCGCCTCTTCACTGGTAGCTACTGGGTCACTCTCCCTGAACCGTGAGCTTTATCATACCTCTGCTTAAAGCTATGTATGGATCCTGCCTCCACTACATCGCTTCCCAAACTATTCCACTTACTGACTACTCTGTGGCTGAAGAAATACTTCCTAACATCCCTTTGATTCATCTGTGTCTTCAGCTTCCAACTGTGTCCCCTTGTTACTGTGTCCAATCTCTGGAACATCCTGTTTTTGTCCACCTTGTCAATTCCTCTCAGTATTTTGTAGGTCGTTATCATGTCCCCCCTATCTCTCCTGTCCTCCAGTGTCGTCAGGTTGATTTCCCTTAACCTCTCCTCGTAGGACATACCTCTTAGCTCTGGGACTAGTCTTGTTGCAAACCTTTGCACTTTCTCTAGTTTCTTTACGTGCTTGGCTAGGTGTGGGTTCCAAACTGGTGCCGCATACTCCAATATGGGCCTAACGTACACGGTGTACAGGGATCAGTCTTGGGCCCGTTGTTGTTTATAATATATATCAATGATCTTGATGAAGGAATTACTAGTGATATGAGCAAATTCGCCGATGACACGAAGATAGGTAGGATAATTGATTCAAACGTAGATGTTAGGGAACTTCAGGAGGATTTAGACAAACTCTTTTCTTCCTAGCCCATATGCTGCAGCATATGGGCTAGGCGCCCATATGCTGCAGCAGTTATTTGGTTGATGTGCGCTTCAGGAGATGTGCCTGGTGTTATACTCACCCCTAGATCTTTTTCCTTGAGTGAGGTTTGTAGTCTCTGACCCCTGGACTGTACTCTGTACTCTGTACCCCTTTATAGTTCTGCCTGGTCCTCGTCTGATTGAACTCTTCTCATCATCTTCACATCATCTTCAAATATGGACACTTCAGAGTCTATTCCTTCTGTCATGTCATTCACAAATACCAGAAACAGCACCAGTCCTAGGACTGATCCCTGTGGGACCCCATTCGTTACAGACGCCCACTCATGACACTTCGCCACGTACCATGACTCGCTTTTGTCTTCCTGACAGGTATTCCCTGATCCATTGTAGTGCCTTCCTCTTATCCCTGTCTGGTCCTCCTGCTTTTGTACTAATCTCTTGTGTGGAATTGTGTCAAATGCCTTCTAACAGTCCAAGCAAATGCAATGTACCCACCCTCTCTCTCTTCTCTTGCCGTCACCCTGTCATGGAACTCCAGTAGGTTTCTGATGCAGGATTTCCCGTCTGGCTGTCGTTGATAAGCTCATTCCTTTCTAGGTGTTCCACCACTCTTCTAATAATCTTCTCCATGACCTTGCATGCTATACATGTCAGTGATGCTTGTCTGTACTTTAATGCTTCGTGTCTGTCTCCTTTTTTAAAAATTGGCACTACATTTGCTGTTCCATACTTCAGGTAGTCGTCCTTGTTTCGATAGATGTGTTGAAGATCGTTGTTAGTGGTACACATAGCACCTTTGGTCCCTCCCTCAGGACCCATGGAGAGATGTTATCCGGCCCCCACCACCTTTGAGGTATCTAGCTCATTTAGCAGTCTCTTTACTTCTTCCTCGGTTGTACGTATCGTGTCTAACACTTGATGTATGGTACCTCTCCGTCTTTCTGGAGGCTCTTCTGTCTCCTCTGTGAACACTTCTTTGAATCTCATGTTGAGCTCTTCACATACTTCGCAGTCATTTCTTGAGACTTTCCCTCCTTCCTTCTTCAGCCTGATTGCCTGGTCCTTGACTGTTTTTCCTCCTGATGTGGCTGTATAACAGCTTTGGGTCACATATGGCTTTTGCTGCTATGTCATTCTCGTATTTTCTTTGGGCCTCCCTTCTTACCTGTGCATATTCATTTCTGGCTCTACGACTGCTCTCCTGGGTCCTTTGTCTTCTAAATGTCTTCCATTCTCTAGCACACTTGGTTTTGGCCTCCCTGCACCTTTGGGTGAACCATGGGCTCGTCCTGGCTTTTACGTTATTCCTGTTACCCTTGTGTACAAACCTCTCCTCAGCTTACTTGCATATTGTTGTCACATAACCCATCATCTCGTTTACTGACTTCCCTGCCAGCTCTCTGTCCCACTGAACCCCGTGCAGGAAATTCTTCATGCCTGCTTAGTCCCCTTTCTTATAGTTTGGCTTCATTCATTTGGCCCTTCCTGCTTCCCTCTCTACTAGTAACTCTACTATGTATTCGAAGCTTAGAACCACATGATCATTGGCCCCGAGGGGTCTTTCATATGTGATGTCCTCAATATTTGCACTACTCAAGGTGAATACTAGGTCCAGTCTTGCTGGTTCATCCTCTCCTCTCTCTCTGGTAGTGTCTCTTAGGTGTTGGCACATGAGGTTTTCCAGTACCACCTCCATCATCTTAGCCCTCCACGTTTCTTGGACCCCATGTGGCTCCAAGTTCTCCCAATTGATTTCCTTGTGGTTGAAGTCACCCATGATCAGCAGTTTTGCCCTGCTCGCATGAGCCCTTCTGGCCACTTCGGCCAGTGTGTCAACCATCGCTCTATTACTCTCATCATACTCTTTACTTGGTCTCCTGCTGTTCTGTGGTGGGTTATACATCACTGCAATTACCACCTTGGAACCTCCAGACTGAAGCGTTCCTATTATGTAATCTCTTGCCTCTCCTCTGTCTCCTCTCTCCAGCTCGTCAAAATCCCATCAGTTTTTGATGAGCAGTGCCACTCCTCAACCCCCTCTGTTCCCTTTGTCTTTCCTCAGGCTCTGATATCCCATTGGAAAGATGGCATCTGTTATCATCCCTGTGAGCTTGGTTTCTGTGAGAGCTATGATGTCCAGTGATGCCTCTGTGACTCTTTCGTGCTACTCCTCTCACTTATTCACTATTCCATCAGCATTGGTGTACCATACCTTCAGTTTCCTCTCCAACACTGTATTTGGGGGGTCTGTGAGGGTGGGGTCCTGGCAGTGTGCTGTGGGATTCTACAGCATAATATGGGGTGGGAGCTGTAAGTGCTCTTGTTGCTCTGCCCAGCTCTGGTTGTCCTCTGCTGATTCTGTCCTTGTCTCTCTTCCTAGCCCTTTTGCGTTTGTGTCCTCTCCTTCAGCAGCTGTCATTCTGTTTTTGTTCTCTCTCAGTCTAGGAACACCCTCTTGTATGCTAACAATTCCTTCAGCTGTGGTTTCTCTTGCAGGATCCTGTTTCACACTGTTTCTGTTTTGAAAATCACCATGACCAGCTGTTATCTTCCCTTCAAGTACCCCCCTATTCTCTGAAAATTTACTATTTCAGACATATCATCTTCGCCTATTTCTTTGATG
This sequence comes from Cherax quadricarinatus, assembly GCF_026875155.1. Lineage (NCBI taxonomy): Eukaryota > Metazoa > Arthropoda > Malacostraca > Decapoda > Parastacidae > Cherax > Cherax quadricarinatus. Next base: position 2,272,431 of record NC_069454.1, on the reverse strand, counting down.
ATGTTCTCAATCTCCTGTCTTTCTTCCTGCCATCTTTCATTGTGTGCCCTCCCCTCGCTCTCCTAAAGCCCATGAATAAACACTGACTTCTCCCTCTCCTCCTCCCACTGCCTTTCCCTCTGTGTCTCTGGTTTCCATTTGTACATGGCCATTTTCTCCCTTATTTTTTCCTGCAGCTCATGGTGGCATGGTCGTGCCCCTGCATGTGACCTCTCCCCCTCTCCACCTTCACCCCCCTAACCCACCACCATCCCTGCTTCCAGCTGCTGTGTGTGTGTGTGTGTGTGTACTCACCTAATTGTACTCACCTAATTGTACTCACCTAATTGTGGTTGCAGGGGTCGAGTCTAAGCTCCTGGCCCCGCCTTTTCACTGAGTGCTACTAGGTCCTCTCTCTCCTTGCTCCATGATTGTGTGTGTGTGTGTTTTGTAATAATCTGTGTATCACTGTGATAATAAATTGTTTGTGTAATGATTGAAGACTCACCACACTGGCAGTCCAGTGATTACTTAACCACGGGTGTATAACATTGCCAGAGGTTGTTTTCATACACAAGGTATATACACAGACATGTATGTTTGCATGTACACATACACACACACACATACACACACACACACACACACCACACACACACACACACACACACACACACTCACACACTCACACACACACACACACACACATAAGTGTGGGGAGAGCCACAATTTTGTAAGTGATCTAGAAAGTAAAACGTGGTAGCCCAGTCAGAGTGGGCAGGCTAGTGTGGGTGAGGCGCCGTTGCCACGTGTCACCCAAGAAAGTTAACAAAGTGAAACAATCGTGTGACCAGTGAAAGAAATACAGTGAATAGGGCACATTATGTAACGAGAAGAAATTGAGTGGATCTACGCAGGACGTCACATCGAGCTGGACAATCTACAGGCTGCTACAGCTGCATTGCAAGTACTGTATTCAACTATGCGTGGTTGTTTGGGTGTGGGGTTTCAGGTTCCAATTAACCGCCAAGCTGATTGTGAATGATCCAACTTCCTAGCACGATAAAGAATAGGCACTCAAGTACTCAATAAGGAATAGCAATTGGTAATCTATGGAACAAGGCGAGTAAGTTACTATAAGCCTAAGTGGTAGGACAAGCATAAAGGGCAATATTGTAAGTAGGTGTGGGTCAAGTCCCAGGAGGGTGGGGGTCAGGTCACAAGAGGTTGTGGTCAGGCAAGGAACCACTGACACTCCACATTAACACTTCCAAGCACAATTCACCTACTTTCAGACACTTAATAAACCCACACATAATTACACACATAACTAAACACACACACACACACACACATGCAAACATACACACCACAACACACACACACACACACAACAACACATACACACACACACACACACACACACACACACACTGCAAACCTCACTCAAGGAAAAAGATCTAGGGGTGAGTATAACACCGAGCATATCTCCCGAGGCGCACATCAATCAGATAACTGCTGCAGCATACGGGCGCCTGGCAAACCTACGGATAGCGTTCTGATACCTCAGTAAGGATTCGTTTAAGACTCTGTATACCATTTACGTCAGGCCCATACTGGAGTATGCAGCACCAGTTTGGAATCCACACCTAGTCAAGCACGTCAAGAAATTAGAGAAAGTGCAAAGGTTTGCAACAAGACTAGTCCCAGAGCTACGGGGATTGTCCTACGAAGAAAGGTTGAGGGAAACCGGCCTGACGACACTGGAGGCCAGGAGGGTCAGGGGAGACATGATAACGACATATAAAATGCTGCGCGGAACAGACGAGGTGGACAAAGACGGGATGTTCCAGAGATGGGACACAGACACAAGAGGTCACAATTGGAAGTTGAAGACTCAGATGAATCAAAGGGATGTTAGGAAGTATTTCTTCAGTCATAGAGTAGTCAAGCCGTGGAATAGCCTAGAAAGTGAAGTAGTGGAGGCGGGAACCATACATAGTTTTAAGGCGAGGTATGATAGAGCTCATGGAGCAGGGAGAGAGAGGACCTAGTAGCAATCAGTGAAGAGGCGGGGCCAGGAGCTATGACTCGACCCCTGCAACCACAAATAGGTGAGTACACACACACACACACACACAAGACACTGGAGGACAGGAGAGATAGGGGGGACATGGTAACGACATACAAAATACTGAGAGGAATTGACAGGGTGGACAAAGACAGGATGTTCCAGAGATTGGACACAGTAACAAGGGGACACAGTTGGAAGTTGAAGACACAGATGAATCACAGGGATGTTAGGAAGTATTTCTACAGCCACAGAGTAGTAAGTGGAATAGTTTGGGAAGCGATGTAGTGGAGGCAGGATCCATACATAGCTTTAAGCAGAGGTATGATAAAGCTCATGGTTCAGGGAGAGTGACCTAGTAGCGATTAATGAAGAGCAGGGCCAGGAGCTTGGACTCGACCCCTGCAACCTCAACTAGGTGAGTACAACTAGGTGAGTACACACACACCCACCCACACACCCACCCACACACCCACACACCCACCCACACAACCACCCACACACCCACCCACCCATCCACCATCCACCCACCACTCACCCACCACCACCCACATATACAGACTCAGACACACTCCCCCTCCCCACCAACCTCTCACTCCTTCCCTGATCCCCCCCTCTCTCAGTCACCCTCCTACCCACCTCTCCCTCGTTCCCCCTCTCCCTCTCCCATTCACCCCCTTGCTTCTCCCTCCTTCTCACTCCCCATATTACCCCCTAAATCCCCCTCCCCACCCCTCTCTCCCATATAGCCACTGTCCAAAGTTCCTCCTCTACCTTCCCCCCACACCCTGTCAAACACACTACTAACCTAACACACAGAATTACCTAAGTTTTCCATTCTGAGGCAATCAAAATAAAAAAAAAAATGGGTTGCCAGAGAGCAGGAAGGAAAACCAAGGGGCAGGAGGATGAATCTGCAGTGGAAGATTGGGCAGCAGAGCTCACAAGAAGGGAACATGAATGGGAAAAGAAACTAGAAAAACATAGCATGAGAATGGAAGAGAGGATAGATATGGAAAACAGGAAGTGGGAGATTCGAGTCATAGCAGCAGAGGGTAGGATACAGACATTAGAAGAGGAACTGAAAAATCTGAAACAGCCTAAAAGACTAAAGAACATTTTGGGAATGACATAAGAGACTTCTACCTCAGTCACAAATAAGGGGACTGTAGGGAAAGAAGGAGCAAAACTGCATGTAGAAGCTCTGTCAGAAGGGACTGTAGTAAATGAAAGAGCTAAGCTATATGTGGAGGCCCTAACAGCCCACAGCAGAGCCCAGGGAAAGCCGAGAAGGGAAAAATGACAGGCCACAGAGCCCAAGTACAATAGATAGTGAAACTGAAGAAAGGAAAGCTGCAATGAAGGAAATTAAATTGAATGAGTGGATACACAAGGATATGCAGTGGGAGAATGAAAGGGAGAGGTCAGTCTTTGTGTATGGGCTCCAGGAAGTTGAAGGGGAACCATATGAAGCAAGAAAACAAGGGAAAAAAAAGCAATTGAAAGCATCATAAAAGCAATAGGAGAAGACGACATGACCAAGCTGGAAAATTTTCGGAGAATAGGGGGGTTAGCAAGAAGAAGAACCCGGCCAATGAAAGTGACTTTCAAGGCAGAATCGAGTTGGAACAGGATCCTGCAGGAGAAAGCAAGATTAAGGGGCATGCCGGCATACAGGAAGGTGTATCTTGACAGCGACAGAACATGAGAAGAAAGGCAGAAACTGAGAGAGATGGTACAAAGGCGAAAGGAGGAAAGAGATTGGATGGAGGAGACAGACAGGAGATCCCAGACCCAGGAAGAAGATCAAATACAGCCTCCCTCACAACTTCCTATAGAAGCCCCCCAACCAAGTCAACCCCAGTGCAACCAAACATTCTAAACCAAAACACCCATGCCATATCCAATGCCTCCACCCACTGCATTACAAACTCCACCCCCACAGCAACCACCCATAGTTCCTTATCAGGTCTTCCGCTTCCTCAACCCCAATATACCTCCCAGACCACAATCTTAGAAAAGAAGTTGAAGGTGTGGTATACAAATGCAGATGGAATAACAAATAAGTGTGAGGAGTGGCATGAAAGAATCAAGGAGACATCCCCAGACATAATAGCACTCACAGAAACAAAACTCACCAGAATAATAACAGATGCAATCTTCCCATCCGGATATCAAATCCTCAGGAAAGACAGAGGGAGGAGAGTGGGAGGGGGAGTTGCACTGCTCATTAAAAACCAGTGGGGTTTTGAGAAAAGGGAAAGGGAAATGGATGGTACGGGCAAAAAGGGACTACTTAGTAGGAACAATCCAGTCTTAGGGACATAAGGTGATAATTGCAGTAATGTACAACCCACCACAGAACTGCAGGATACCAAGAGAAGAATACGATGGGAGCAACAGAGCAATGGTTCAACACACTAGCCGAGGTGGCCAAAAGGGGCACACATGGGGGAGCAAAGTTACTAGTTATGGGTGATTTCAATCACAAGGAGATTGACTGGGAAAACCTGGAGCCCCATGGGGGTCCCGAAACATGGAGAGCCAAGATGATGGATGTGGTACAGGAAAACCTCATGCATCAACATGTTAGAGACACTACCAGAGAGAGAGGTGAGGATGATCCAGCAAGACTGGACCTTGTATTCATCTTGAGTAGCTCGGACATCGAGGATATCATTTATGAAAGGCCCCTAGGAGCTAGTGATCATGTGGTTCTGTGCTTTGACTACACAGTTAAGCTTCAAGCGGAGAGAGTAGCAGGAATAGGATGGGAAAAACCAAACTACAAAAGGGGGAACTACTCAGTCATGAGGAACTTCCTGCAAGACATTCAGTGGGAGAGGGAACTGACAGGAAAACCAGTACAAGAAATGATGGACTATGTGGCAACAAAATACAAGGAGGCAGAGGAGAGGTTTGTTCCCAAGGGAAACAGAAATAATGGGAAGAACAGAACGAGTCCTTGGTTCACCCAAAGGTGTAGGGAGGCAAAAACCTAGGTGTACTAGAGAATGGAAAAGGTACAGAAGACAGAGAACTCAGGAAAATAAAGAGATTAGCCGAAGAGCCAGAAACGAATATGCACAGATAAGAAGGGAGGCTCAGCGACAATATGAAAATGACATAGCATCGAAAGTCAAGTATGACCCGAAGCTGTTGTACAGCCACATCAGGAGGAAAACAACAGTCAAGGACCAGGTATTCAGACTGAGGAAGGGTGATGGGGAGTTCACAAGAAACGACCGAGAGGTATGTGAGGAGCTCAACATGAGATTTAAAGAAGTATTTACAGTGGAACCCAGTAGGACTCCAGGAAATCAGAACAGGGGGCACACCAACAAGTGCTGGATGAGGTACACATAACAAAGGAGGAGGCGAAGAAACTGCTATGTGAACTTGGCACCTCAAAGGCGGTGGGACCAGACAACATCTTTCCATGGGTCCTTAGAGAGGGAGCAGAGATGCTGTGTGAGCCATTAACAAAGATCTTCAACACATCCACTGAAACTGGGCAACTCCCTGAGGTATGGAAGATGGCAAATGTAGTCCCAATTTTTTAAAAAGGGAGACAAACATGAGGCACTAAACTACAGACCTGTATCACTAACGTGTATAGTATGCAAAGTCATGGAGAAGATCATCAGGAGGAGAGTGGTGGAGCACCTGGAAAGAAACAAGTGTATAATTGACAACCAGCACGGTTTCAGGGAAGGAAAATCCTGTGTCACAAACCTATTGGAGTTTTATGGCAAGGTGACAGAAGTAAGACAAGTGGGAGAGGGGTGGATCGACTGCATTTTTTTGGACTGCAAGAAGGCCTTCGTCACAGTTCCTCACAAGAGGTTACTGGAAAAGCTAGAGGATCAGGCACACATAACAGGAAAGGCACTGCAATGGATCAGAGAATACCTGACAGGGAGGCAACAACGAGTCATGGTACGTGACGAGGTGTCAGAGCGGGCGCCTGTGACAAGCGGGGTTCCACAGGGGTCAGTCCTAGGACCTGTGCTGTTTCTTGTATATGTGAATGACATAACGGAAGGGATAGACTCATAAGTGTCCATGTTTGCAGATGATGTGAAATTAATGAGAAGAATCAAATCGGACGAGGATCAGGCAGGACTACAAAGAGACCTGGACAGGCTACAAGCCTGGTCCAGCAACTGGCTCCTTGAGTTTAACCCTGCCAAATGCAAAGTCATGAAGATTGGGGAAGGGCAAAGAAGACCACAGACACAATATAGTTTAGATGGACAAAGACTGCAAACCTCACTCAAGGAAAAAGATCTGGGGGTGAGTATTACACCGAGCATATCTCCTGAGGCGCACATCAATCAGATAACTGCTGCAGCATACGGGCGTCTGGCAAACCTACGGATAGCGTTCCGATACCTCAGTAAGGAATCGTTCAAGACTCTGTATACCATTTACGTCAGGCCCATACTAGAATATGCAGCACCAGTTTGGAATCCACACCTGGTCAAGCACGTCAAGAAATTAGAGAAAGTGCAAAGGTTTGCAACAAGACTAATCCCAGAGCTAAGGGGATTTTCCTACGAAGAAAGATTGAGGGAAATCGGCCTGACGATACTGGAGGACAGGAGGGTCAGGGGAGACATGATAACGACATATAAAATATTGCGGGGAATAGACAAGGTGGACAAAGACTGGATGTTCTAGAGATGGGACACAGAAACAAGAGGTCACAATTGGAAGTTGAAGACTCAGATGAATCAAAGGGATGTTAGGAAGTATCTCTTCAGTCATAGAATAGTCAGGCAGTGGAATAGCCTAGTAAATGAAGTAGTGGAGGCGGGAACCATACATAGTTTTAAGGCGAGGTATGAAAAAAGCTCATGGAGCAGGGAGAGAGAGGACCTAAGGTAGCAATCAGTGGGGAAGGCGGGACCCAGAGCTTAAGAATCGACCCCTGCAACCACAATAGGTGAGTCACACACACACACACACACATATAATATATATAAATATATATAAACATATACAAATAATATATATATATATATATATATATATATATATATATATATATATATATATATATATATATATTATATATATATGTCGTGCCGAATATGTAAAACTGGTCAATTAGCAAGAACTCATTTAAAATTAAGTCCTTTCTCCTTTCTAAAAATTTCTCTTATGCGTTTAAAGATATATTTTTTCATTAATGTTAATGTAAAAAATTTTAATTTTGCTCCAAAAGAATCTTAGAAAACTTACCTAACCTTATTATAACAAGAACAATTTATTTTAGCCTAACCCAACTAAATATATTTTAGATTTGTTTACAGTAATTTAATACTAAACAAACACATTAAAATACATTTTTTTCGTTAGGTTCAGAATGATTTTGGCGAAATTATTGCATACACAAATTTTCGCTTGTCCTATATGGCAAGATGAACGTTGCTATTTAAGCCAAGATCGCAAGTTCTGCCTATTCGGCACGATATATATATTATAATATATATATATATATATATATATATATATTATAAAAATATATATATATATATATTATATATATATATACATGCAGTAATCTCGAGCATGCGACACAAGAGTTGAATGATAGCTCTAGGTCTTTCGTATTGCAATCAACACATCTTCAGAAACTTGCAATGTTGCAGAAATAAGTAGGAAGTCCAGGTAGATTCGTTCAAGGGAACGACTCTTTATGTTAGATATTCAAGTATTCTTGACTGGTGGTGTGCAGCCTCAGTGACCCTCGTGTAACAGTTGCCTCCTTAAGACCAATTAACTAAGCAACCAGTTGATTTATCCGTATATGGGTCGTGACAGACCACCGTCAGGAGACACTGTAATGGTTCCTGACAAGCAGAACACCGGCAGTATGAAGGACAGGGAAGCAATGAGGTGTGAGGTATGTTCCTCTCAGTGTACATCTCACTCAGACAGAGCGATACATTCAGTGCCTGTGTGGGTAGCTGCCACGCGCTGCTACCTTCAAACTACTCAGTACCAGGAAGACTCAACTACCTGTGTGAAGACCAAAGATCATCTGGCACCAGCACGAGAGTGGTCTCCATTCCTTAAGGTAAAACCTGGTCTCCAGGCTACTACTATTGTTACTACTATTATTACTATTGCTGTTACTACTATTACGACTACTATTGCTATAACTACTACTATTACTATTATTACTACATGCAGCTAATACAAACTAGAGACGACAGGCCTATGGCTTGAGCTGATTCTATATAGTGTCAAAGTACACAACAACTGGACATTATAACATACAGAAGGAGAAGATCGGAATGGAAACTAATGTAATGGAACTTGTTGTTGCATTACAAGGTATGATATATCACAAGGCATAGAATGAAGCTCAATATTGGGATTATACAATAAAAGTGATAAAAAATTGATCGATCGATCTGTATTCATGTGATCTATGGAGTCCAAGGAAGGAATATATACAAAGAAAGAAGTAATTAACAGAAAGGCAGACTTGGTGCACTTAAATCTTAACTGTTAAATCTCAGAATTCGGAGAGAACGTGAGCACAAAAAAAAAAAAAAAAAAAAAAAATAATATTAATAAGTTGATATTGCAGCAGACTACATTGTGAACTATATTATTCATCTATACAGGTTATTTACATTTAACCCCAACTCTGCTAGGGTGAGATTTGCATATGCAGAATGTGTATCATCTCTGGGAGGATCAAACTCTTTTGCATGGCAAACTCATGCCATGGTTGAGGCAGGTCTGAATTGGTAGTTACAAATGATACTTGAGGATTTCTCAATACCTTTCATGTACGTAAAGAATAACGACATTCAGGTTGATCTGACTGAGTATCAGAATTAGAGGGTACAGAGTCAGGAGGATTGTCAGAGTCGGTCACATTAGTCTGGGTTGGAACATCATTATCATCACATACTAACTTCATATGATCTAAATGCGATTCTTTATACTGACCAGTACTAATTTCTCTAACCTTATACTTATTGCCATTGATAAGTTCAACTTCTCGATAAGGACCAACAAACTTTTGATTGAGCTTAGGCATCGCAGACGTTTTGTTAAAGTTAGTCAGAATGACTCTCGAACCTACTGTAATTTTGGACGACTTTGCTCGAGTGTTTGCGACTCTTGTAAATTCTGCTGTTAATTTATGAAGTGTTTCACGGATTCTTCTAAAAACATTTTGAGCTAGGCTGGTACAAGTTGCTATGAAATCATCAGGGTTGTAATTTGGTTTCGGATTAGAATATAACAACTCATAAGGCAAACGTTTATCTACACCGTACAATGCATAATGTGGAGTGTCACCTATAGAAACATTGTAAGCAGAATTTATGGCACACTGAACATCAGGTATAACTTCATCCCAAGTTTCACTGTTGGGATTGATAGTGGCTCTCAAGACATCAAGTACTTTCTTATTTGTGCATTCTGCTAACCCATTACTGGCAGGATGGTGAGGAACAATGGTGGATTAAGATATCTTGTACAAAGGACACAAATTTTCAAGAATCTCATTACAGAATTCACCTCGATTATCTGTAAGTAGGGACTTAGGGGTAGTATGCCTGCAGATAATGCGTTCTTTCAACGCTTTAGCTATTGTCTCAGCAGTTTTATCTGCAATAGGAACTAACTCACAATATTTGGTGAAATGATCTACCATAACACACAGATGTTTGTTACCCTGGAGGGAACATGGGAAATTAGTTAATAGATCTAGCGCAACTCTTTCCCAAGGTTCGTTAGTAGTTGGATGCACCTGGATTGGATTAGGACCATTAACATTACCTTTATGTTGCATGCAGACACTACATTTCTTAACATGCTCAGAAATATCAGTTGCCATACGAGGTCAAAAGTATTTGAATCTGGCTTGTTTTACTGAACGATCCATACCAGGGTGCGCAACACCTGGTACATCGTGAACTAGCTGTAAGGCTACATTCACTAGTGACTGTGGAATTATTAACTGGTATACTCTTCTGCTAGGAGTACCCAACTCGGCTGTTCGATACAGTAATTATTGGTTCATTATAAAGTCACTGATGGGTGCTGGTGGCTTCACAATCAGAATAAGATCTTCCTGGAGCAGGAATTGAATCACACCAGACCACATGGAATCTGTTCGTTAGTTAGTTTAATATGTTTATTATGCAGCCCATACCCATCCTGTGGGCGGTAGTCAAAAGATTACAGAGGTACATAATGGGTCCAGGGACTGGGCCTCAAAGTTTTGATGGCTGAGCAAGTTATAGAGGTAATGAATTCACAATTTACAAAGGTAATGAACTCCAGGTAGGTCTAGTCACAATCATGACAAGTTACAAAGGTATTAACAGATTATAGAGGTACACAATGGGTCCAGGGACTGGGCCCCAAAGTTTTGATGGCTGAACTAGGTACAAGGTAATGAACTCACAAGTTACAAAGGTAATGAATACTGTAAGAATGGTTACTTGCGTTTATACATGGCTACAATCATGAACAAATTTTAGCGTAATGAGCAATTCACACTTCCACACCCGGTCACAACTGTAGTGAGTTATTGGTGCAAATATTGATTGTTGAGCCCACCCCACACACACACACACACACACACACACACACACACACACACACACACACACACACACACACACACACACACAACACACAAAACACACACATACAAATTCATACACACACACACACATAAACACACACACACACACACACACAAGAAATGACCGTGAAGTATGTGAAGAACTCAACAAGAGATTCAAAGAAGTGTTCACAGAGGAGACAGAAGGGGCTCCAGAAAGACGGAGAGGTGGGGCACACCACCAAGTGCTGGACACAGTGCACACAACCGAGGAAGAAGTGAAGAGGCTTCTGAGTGAGCTAGATACCTCAAAGGCAATGGGGCCAGATAACATCTCCCCATGGGTATTGAGAGAGGGAGCAGAGGCGCTATGTGTACCCCTAACAGCAATATTCAATACATCTATCGAAACAGGGAGATTGCCTGAGGCATGGAAGACAGGAAATGTAGTCCCAATCTTTAAAAAAGGAGACAGACATGAAGCATTAAACTACAGACCAGTGTCACTGACATGTATAGTATGCAAAATCATGGAGAAGATTATCAGGAGAAGAGTGGTGGAACACCTAGAAAGGAATGATCTCATCAACAGCAGCCAACATGGTTTCAGGGACGGGAAATCCTGTGTCACAAACCTACTGGAGTTCTATGACATGGTGACAGCAGTAAGAGAAGAGAGAGAGGGGTGAGTGGATTGCATTTTCTTTTGGGCTGCAAGAAGGCGTTTGACACAGTTCCACACAAGAGATTGGTGCAAAAACTGGAGGACCAAGGAGGGATAACAGGGAAGGCACTACAATGGATCAGGGAATACTTGTCAGGAAGACAGCAGCCAGTCATGGTACGTGGCGAGGTGTCAGAGTGGGCACCTGTGACCAGCGGGGTCCCGCAGGGGTCAGTCCTAGGACCAGTGCTGTTTCTGGTATTTGTGAACGACATGACGGAAGGAATAGACTCTGAGGTGTCCCTGTTTGCAGATGACGTGAAGTTGATGAGAAGGATTCACTCGATCGAAGACCAGGCAGAACTACAAAGGGATCTAGACAGGCTGCAGACCTGGTCCAGCAATTGGCTCCTGGAGTTCAATCCCACCAAGTGCAAAGTCATGAAGATTGGGGAAGGGCAAAGAAGGCCGCAGACGGAGTACAGTCTAGGGGGTCAGAGACTACAAACCTCACTCAAGGAAAAAGATCTTGGGGTGAGTATAACACCAGGCACATCTCCTGAAGCGCACATCAACCAAATAACTGCTGCAGCATATGGGCGCCTAGCAAACCTCAGAACAGCATTCCGACATCTTAATAAGGAATCATTCAGGACCCTGTACACCGTGTATGTTAGGCCCATATTGGAGTATGCGGCACCAGTTTGGAACCCACACCTAGCCAAGCACGTGAAGAAACTAGAGAAAGTGCAAAGGTTTGCAACAAGACTAGTCCCAGAGCTAAGAGGTATGTCCTACGAGGAGAGGTTAAGGGAAATCAACCTGACGACACTGGAGGACAGGAGAGATAGGGGGGACATGATAACGACATACAAAATACTGAGAGGAATTGACAAGGTGGACAAAGACAGGATGTTCCAGAGATTGGACACAGTAACAAGGGGACACAGTTGGAAGCTGAAGACACAGATGAATCACAGGGATGTTAGGAAGTATTTCTTCAGCCACAGAGTAGTCAGTAAGTGGAATAGTTTGGGAAGCGATGTAGTGGAGGCAGGATCCATACATAGCTTTAAGCAGAGGTATGATAAAGCTCACGGCTCAGGGAGAGTGACCTAGTAGCGATCAGTGAAGAGGCGGGCCAGGAGCTCGGACTCGACCCCCGCAACCTCAACTAGGTGAGTACAACTAGGTGAGTACACACATAAACACACACACACACACACATACACAAACTCATACACACACACGCACACACACTCATACACACACACACACACACACACACACACATAAACACACACACACACACACACACACACACACACACACACACACACACACACACATACACAAACTCATACACACACACGCACACACACTCATACACACACACACACACACTCATACAAACACAGACACTCATACTCACACACACACACACACACACACACCACACACACACACACACACACGCACTCACACACACTCATACACATACACACAAACACACACACACACACACACACACACACACACACACACACACACGCACTCACACACTCATACACATACACACACTCACACAACACACACACACACACACACACACACACACACACACACACACACACACACACACACACACACAACACACTCACACAAATCATAAATTTCCACAAACAAAACCACATGCCCCAAATGGTTTGGGAATGCCCTTTTTTTACAGCTAGCAAAGTCAGGGTATTTCTCCCGAAAAGGTTTTGCCCAAAATACCACTGTGGATAAAAAACTTTGCCAATTTTTTTGAAAATTTTGGTGAGGGTTTTTTCTAAATTTTTTTAATTTGATCACACTCCAGTACAAAAATGACGCAGGGGGGTGGGGCCAAAAGTCCATCTGGCAAAGGTTTTCATTTCTTTTGGGCTACAAACTGGGTGTGGTGATTTAACCTGCCACAAATCTTTTAACCCAGCCGGAGCCGGGGGGAGTGACATCCAAATTTTGCTTATTTTTTTTTGGAAAAAAACCATAGACCCTGTTTGGTCCCCCCTCTTTATAGAAAGTGATAGATGGCCCACTGGGGGTCAATCTCCCTGAGCCCTTTAAATCCAAAAAAAATTCAGTTGAAGTTCTTTTCCCTATTTTTGTTCTCAAATATACCTGACAAGCCAAGATTGTAATCTACTCCCCCCTTTGAAAGCATTTCAGTTTTACTATACTATTTTTAAAAAGCTTTTTTTCTACTACTTTTTCTACTACTATTACTACTATTTCTTTACCTATATTACTAAATGCTTTTTCTACTTTCTATTACTTAAACTACTATTAAATTTCTACTATTAATATACTATTACTTTCTTACTATTTCTGCTACTATTACTACTACTTTACTACTAAACTATTACTACTACTATTACTATTTCTTTTACTACTACTATTATAATTTCTACTACTATTTTCTCTAATATTACTACTACTATTTTACTCTACCCATTACTACTACTACTACTACTGCTATTACTACTATTATTTACTATATTATACTACTATTACTAAAATTACTACTACTATTTCCCCCTACTTTACTAATACCCATTCTACTCTATTACACTACTATTTCTACTACTATTTCTACAAATATTACACTACAAAATATTACTACTACTACTCCTTTCTGTATTTCTACTATTATTACTACTAAATTACAAAACTATTACAAATAAATTTACTACTACTATTAAATACTTTCTATTACTACTACTACAATACTACTACAAATACTATACTACTGCTTTTTTACTACTATTATTACTACTTTCTAATTACAAATACTATTACTACACTATTACTACTACTATTAACCCACTACTACTATTACTCTACTTTTTATACTGGGTTTTTCAAAAACTATTACTATTACTTCTACTATTTCTTTCTACTATTACTAAATACTTTTAAATCTAATTACTACTACTACTATTTTAACTATACTACTACTGGGATTACTATATTATTACTACTACTATTTCTAAATACTTTTTCTACTATTATTACTACTACAAATTTCTTTTTACTATTACTAATACTATTACTATTTCTACTACTATTACTGCTACTATTACTACTACTTTTACTAATACTACTAATTTCTAAATAAAAATTACTAAAACGCTACTACTACTACTATATTTTCTAAACTAATTTCACCCATACAAATTTCTACTTTCTATTTTTTACAAATATTACTACTATTACTATTACTATAAATATTCTACTACTAAAATTATACTACTATTACGCTCTATTACCCAGTTCTTATTTCAAAAACTAATTTTTACTACTACTATATTACTATACTATTAAAAAAATACTATACTTTTTACAAAAATATTACTAATATACTTTTTTACCAAATAAATTACTACTATTAAATATTACTACTAAATACTACTACTACTTTCAAATTTCTACTACTAATTTTACTACTGACTACTTTTTATTACTACTACTTTTTCAACAACTAAATTTCTATAATATTACTAAATACAATTTTACTATATTACTACTAAACTAAATTTCTATACTTTTACTACTGTATTTACAAATACTATTAACCCCTACAAATTTAAATATTACTACTACTAAATTTCTACTACTATTATTTTCTACAATATTAATACTACTAAAAATTACTACAACTACTATTACTATACTACTACTATTTTTTAAAACTATTATTATACTATACATTACTATACTATTCTAATTTTTTTTTCTACAAACCCTAAAAGAACTGTTTTTTTACTTTCTTTTACTACTACTATTACTACTTCTATTCTACTAAATACTATTTTCTACTAAAATTTCTACTTTTTCTAAATTTTTACACTTTCTACTACTACTATTTCAAAATAAACTAAATTTACTACTAAAATAAAAAATTTTACTAAAATTTTACTTACTACTACTACTACTTTACTACTACTACTATTACTATAAATTTTTACTACTACTGTTACCCCCACTATACTACTTTCTACAAATTTCTTCTACTAATTTCTACTTCTACTACTATTTTCTACTATTACTACTTTCTACTATTGCTATTACTATTACTACTACTATAAAATGCTACTGTTCTACTAATTTTTAATACAAATATTACTACTACTATTTTCTACTAAATTAATTCTACTTTCTATTACTACAAATAAATTTCTACTACATTACTACTTAAATACTATTTTTCTATTTCTAATTTTTACTAAATATTACAATATACTACTTTACTACTAAATTTCTACAATTTGGGGGGGGGGGGGGGTTTAAAATTTTTTTTTTTTTTTTTTTTTTTTTTATTAAATTTTTTTAATTTTTTTAAAAATTTCAAATAATAAAAATTTCTTTTTTTTTACTTAAATTTCTAAATACTATTAAAAATTCTTCTCCTACTTTTTTTTATTTTTACTAAATTTCTACTACCCATTTCTACTACTACTACTATTGCTTCTCCCCACTATTACTTTCTACTATTACTATTAAATTCTATTATCCATTTTCTACCCCACCTATTACTACTAATTACTTTCAAAAACACTTCTATTAATACTATCAACTACGGGGCCAGAGGGTGTCTGGCAAAGATTTTCGCCTCACCGTTAAAAGTCCGGGGTTTGGTCCCCGGGAAGGGTGAAAACATTGCACGCGTTTCCCTACGCCTGTTTTACCCAGGGAAACAAGTGGGCACCTAGGGGTTTTGTGGATTTTTGGGGAGTGGCATCCCCGGGGGCAGTGGGGCTGGTTTTGAGTGGCAAACCTGGGGGGTTAGTGGGCTGGTGTTTAGTGGCCTTTCCCGGGTGTCAGTTTAAATGGTGTGATTGGCATCCTGGGGGTTTTTGTGGACGGGGTTTTTGGGTGGCCCTCCTGGGGGTTAAGTGGACTGGTGTGAGTGGCATCCCGGGTGTCAGTGGGGGCGGTTGAGTGGCATCCCCGGATTTTGTGATGGTGGGGAGTGGGATCCTGGGTTGGGTTTTGGGGACGGGGTGAGTGGCATTTCCCGGGTTTAGTGGAAGGGTGTGGGGGCAAACCCGGGGGGTTATTTGTGGACTGGGGTGGGTGGCCCCTTTCCGGGGGGTTAGGGACGGGTTTTGGGGTTGGGATCCTGGGTTTATTTGGGCTGGTTTTTGGTGTGATCCCGGGTGTTAGTGGATGGTGAGGGTGGCATCCTGGGGGTTTGTGGGGTTTGGTTTTTGGGTGGCAAACCCGGGGGTTAGGGGAATTTGGTTTTGGGTGGCTTTCCCGGGGGTTGTGGGCTTTGGTTGGGGGGGTGGCATTCCCCTGGGTGGTTATTTTGGGCTGGTTTTGGGGTGGCTTTATGGGTTTAGTGGGGCCCGGTGTGAGTGGCATCCTGGGGTTTTCCGTGGACTGGGTTTTGAGGGGGCATCCTGGGTGTTAGTGGGCTGGTTTTAATGGGGACCTGGGGTTTTTAGTGGGGCGGGTGGAGTGAAACCGCGTGTTAGTGGACGGTTTTGGGGTGGCATCCTGGGGGTTAGTGGACTGGGGTGGGTGGCAAACCGGGGGTTTTGTGGAGGGTTTTGGGTTTGGGAACCTGGGTTTTTAGGGACTGGTGTGGGTGGCGTCCGGGTGTTAGGGGGAATTTTGGGGGGTTTGGGATCCTGGGGGTTAGTGGACTGGTTTTGGGTGGGATCCCGGGTTATGGACTGGGGGTGGGTGGAAACCCCGGGGTTAAATGGACTGGTGTGGGTTTGGGATCCGGGTGTTTTGTGGACTGGTGTGGGGGGGCATCCTTGGGGTGTTAGTGGGTGGTGGGGTGGCATCCTGGGTGTTAGTGAACTGGTGTGGGTGGGGATTCTTGGGTTAGTGGACCCGGGGTGGGTGGCCATCCTGGGTTTTTTAGTGGACTGGTGTGGGTGGCATCCTGGGGGGTTTTGAGGACGGTTTTGAGTGGATTCTGGGTTTTTAGGGACGGGGGTGGGGGGCATCCTTTGGTGTTTTTTGGGGCTGGGTGGGGGTGGTATCCCGGTGTTATTGGTTGGTTTTGGGTGGCATCCCTGGGGGCTAGTGGGGGGTGTGGGTGGCAAACCTGGGGTTAGTGGAGGTGTGGTGGCATCCTGGGAGTTTAGTTTGGGCGGTGTGAGGGGGCCTCCTGGGGTTAGTGGGCTGGGGTGGGTGGGATCCTGGGTGTTAGTGGACTGGTGTGGGTGGGATCCTGGGGTTATTTGGGCTGGTGTGGGTGGCACCCGGGGGGGTTTGTGGGCTTTTGGGGGTGGCTTCCCGGGTGTTAGTGGGGCTGGGGTGGGTGGCATCCTGGGGGTTGTGGACTGGGGTGAAATGGCATTTGGAGTTTAGGGACTGGTTTTGAGGGGCTTCCCGGGGGTTTGTGGACCCGGTGTGGGTGGGATCCTTGGGGGTTTTTGGGGTGGGGGTGGGTGCATCCTTGGGGGTTAAAGGGGGCTGGTTTGGGGGGGGCACCCGGGTTTAGTGGAAATGGTGTGGGTGGCCCCTTTCCCGGGGGGTTAGTGGGCGGGGGTTTTGAGTGGCATCCTGGGGGTTTGTGGACTGGTGTGGGGTGGCACCTGGTGTTTTGGACTTGGGGTTGGGGGGGCATCCTGGGTGTTAGTGGACTGGTGGGGTGTGGGATCCTGGGGGTTGTTTTACTGGTGTGGGTGGCATCCCGGGGGTTAGTTGAATGGTTTTGGGTGGCATTTCCCGGGTGTTTGTTTACTGGGTGGGTGGCATCCTGGGTGTTAGTTTGGGCTGGTGGTGTTTGGGATCCCGGGTGTTAGGGACGGTTTGGGTTTTCATCCTGGGGTTATTTTCTGGTGTGGGTGGGGTCCCGGGTGTTAGTTGACTGGTGTGGGGTGGGATTTCCGGGTGTTAGTGGGGCTGGTGAAAAGTGGCATCCCGGGGGTTATTTGGGCTGGTGTGGGGGGGCATCCCGGGTGATTAGGTGGGACTGGGTTTAGAGTGGCATCCTGGGTGTTATTACTGGGGGTGGGTGGCATCCTGGGGGGTTAGTTGCTGGTGTGGGTTTTTGGGATCCGGGTGGGTTTGGGTTTTGGTGTTTTTGGTTTGGGGTTTGTTTAACGGGGAAGGGTTTTGGGTTTTTGGGTGTTTTTTTTTGATGGTTTTTTGGGGGGGGGTTGGGTTTTTTTTTACTTTGTGGTTGGATTGGGTTTTTAAAATTTTTTTTTTTTTGGGTTTTGGAACCTGGGTTTTTTTTTGTTTTTCTGGGTGTTTTGGGGCATTTTTGGGTTTTTTTTAATTGGTTTTTTGGATTTTTTTTTTGTTTTTTGGTTTTTTTGCGGTTTCTTTTTTTTTTTTTATTTTTTTGGGGGTTTTTTGGTTTTTGGGTTTTTTTGGGTTTTGGGGGGGGTTTTTATTGGGTGTTTTGAACGGTTTTGGGTGGCATCCTGGGGTTTTTGAATGGTGGGTGGCATCCCCGGGGTTTTTGTTTTACTGGTGTGGGTGGGTCCTGGTGTTTGTTGACTGGTTTTGGGTGGCCCCCCCGGGTTTTAGGTTTACTGGTTTGTGGGTGGCATCCTGGGTTTAGTTAACTGGTTTTTGGGGGGCAAAAATGGGGGTTAGTTGACTGGTGTGGGTTTGGGATTCCCGGGTGTTAGTTGACTGGTGTGGGGTGGGATCCTGGGTTTTATTTTTCGGGGGTGGGTGGCATCCGGGGGTTAGTTGGGGCTGGGGTTGGTGGCATCCTGGGTGTTAGTTTACTGGTTTTGGGTGGGATCCTGGGTGTTTGTTGGGTGGTTTGGGTGGCTTTTGGGTGGTTTGTTTTACTGGGTGTGGGTGGCATCCTGGGGTTATTATGGACCGTGTGGGTGGCATCCCCGGGTGTTAGTTGATGGTTGTGGGGGGGCATCCTGGGTGTTAGTTGATGGTGTTTGTCCGGGTGGAAACCCTCCTGGGGTTTTGTTTTACTGGTGTGGGTGGCATCCTTGGGGGGTTAGTTGGCTTTTGTGTGGGTGGCATCCTGGGGGGTTAGTTTGACTGGTGGGGTGGCTTCCCGGGGGTTAGTTGACTGGTGGGGGGGGCATTTCCCGGGTTTTTAGTTGGCTGGTGTGGGGTGGCATCCCGGGGGGTTAGTTTACTGGTGGGGGGGGCATCCCCGGGTTGTTCGGGGTTGGGGGGAAACCGGGGAGGATGGTGGGGGGCCCAGGAAGGGGGGTAATTGGGGGTTTTTTTTTTTTTTTGGTTTTTTTTTTCCTTTTTTTTTTTTTTTATTTTTTTTTTTTTTTTTTTTTTTTTTGGGGTTGTTTGTTTGTGGTTTTCTTGGGGGTTTGTGGGCTGGGGTGGGTGGCATCCTGGGTGTTAGTGGGGAAAAAGGAAAAAATGACCCTCCCCCCCTGGGTTATTCTGGGGGCTGACCCCCCCCACCCTGGGTTTTTTTCCCCGGGTGGCTGACCCTCCCCCACCCTGGGGTTTTCCCGGGTGGTGGGCCCCCCCAACCCGGGTTATCCGGGGGGGCTGACCCTCCCTACCCGGGGGTTTTAAACCTGGGTGGCTGACCCTTCCCCACCCTGGGGTTTTCCCGGGTGGCGAAACCCCCCAAACCCCGGGTTAACCTTGGGGGCTGACCCTCCCTTTCCCTGGGTTTATCCTGGGTTGGGTAACCCCTCCCTACCCTTTTTTATCCTGGGGTGGCTGAAACCCCCCTACCCTGGGGTTTTCCCTTTGGGGCTTTAACCCCCCCTACCCTGGGGGTTTTCCGGGGGGCTGACCCTCCCTACCCTGGGTTAACCTTTGGGGGCGGGCCCCACCCCACCCCGGGTTATCCGGGGGGCTACCCTCCCTACCCCCGGGTTATCCTGGGTGGGTGGGCCCCCCTACCCTGGGTTTTTCCTGGGTTCCCGACCCCCCCTACCCCGGGTTTTCCCGGATGGCTGACCCTCCCTTCCCTGGGTTATCCCGGGGGATGAAAACTTTCCCCTTTCCTGAGTTTCCCGGGGGGGCTGACACTCCCTAAAGGGGTTTTCCGGGGGGGCTGACACTCCCTACCCCGGGTTATCCTGGGTTTGGGGGACCTCCCCCTTTTCCCCCGGGTTATCCTTGGGGCTTTACCCTCCCTACCCTGGGGTTTTCCTGGGTGGGGTTACCCTCCCCACCCCCGGGTTATCTGGGGGCTGACCCCCCTACCCTGGGTTATCCTTGGGGGGGTGACCCTCCCTTTCCCTGGGGGGATCCTGGGTGGGTGGCCCCCCAACCCTGGGTATCCTGGGGGGGCTGACCCCCCCTTTCCCTGGGTTATCCTGGTGGCTGGGGCCCTCCCTAACCCCGGGGTTTTCCTGGGTGGCTGACACTCCCTACCCTTGGGGTTTTCCTGGGGGGCTGAAACCCCCCCTAACCCCCGGTTATCCCCGGGTGGCTGACCCTCCCACCCCGGGGGGATCCCGGGGGACTGACCCTCCCTACCCCGGGTTATCCCGTGTGGCTGACCCTCCCTACCCCGGGTTATCATGGGTGGGTGACCCCCCCTAAAACCCGGGGTTTTCCCGGGTGGTGACCCTCCCCCACCCGGGTTTTTCCTGGGTTGCTCACCCTCCCCCCCCTGGTTTTTCCTGGGGGGCTGACCCCCCTACCCTTGGGGTTTTCCTTTGGGGGCTGACCCCCCTACCCTGGGTTATCCTGGGTGGCTGACCCCCCCTTCCCCGGGTTATTTCCCGGGGGGCTGACCCTTCCCTTTCCCTGGGTTAAACCTGGGTGGCTGGGCTCTCCCTACCCTGGGGTTTTCCTGGGTGGGGGACCCCTCCCCACCCCGGGTTATCCTGGGTTTTTGGCCCCGCCCTCCCTACCCCGGGTTATCCTGGGTGGCTGACCCCCCCCTTAAAACCCCGGGTTATCCCGGGGGGGGCTGACCCTCCCTACCCTGGGTTATCCTGGGGTGATGACCCTCCCTACCCGGGTTATCCCCGGGTGGTGAAACCCCCCCTACCCGGGTTATCCTTGGGGGGCTGCCCCCCCCTACCCTGGGTTATCCTTGGGGCTGACCCCCCTACCCCCGGGGTTTTCCTGGGTGGTGCACTCCCTTCCCTGGGTTATCCTGGGTGGCTGACCCCCCCCCTACCCTGGGTTTTCCTGGGTGGCTGACCTCCCTACCCTGGGTTTTTCCTGGGTGGCTGACCCTCCCTTCCCTGGGTTATCCTTGGTGGCTGACCCCCCTTTCCCTGGGTTATCCTGGGGGGCTTTACACTCCCTACCCTGGGTTTTTTTCTGGGTGGGTGACCCTCCCTACCCCGGGGTTTTTCCTTGGTGGGTGACCCTCCCTACCCTGGGGGGGGTTTTTTTTTCCTGGGTTGCTCACCTTTTCCCCAACCCCGGGTTTTTCCTGGGGGGCTGACCCTCCCCACCCTGGGGAACCTTGGTGGCTGACCCCCCTACCCTGGGTTTTTCCTGGGTGGCGGAACCCCCCCAAAACCCCGGGTTATCCTGGGGTTGGGTCACCTTTCCCCACCCTGGGTTTTTCCTGGGTGGCTGACCCTCCCTACCCTGGGTTACCTTTTGGGGGCTGACCCTCCCTATCCTGGGGTTTTCCTTTGGGGGGCTTTTCCCTCCCTACCCTGGGTTTTTCCCGGGTGGCTGACCCTCCCCCACCCTGGGGTTTTCCCCGGGTGGCTGACCCCCCCAAACCCCGGGTTATTCCCGGGGGGACTGACCCTCCCTTCCCCCGGGGTTTTCCTGGGTGGCTGACCCCTCCCTACCCTGGGTTTTCCTGGGGGGGCTGAAAACCCCCCTACCCCGGGTTATCCTTGGTGTGACCCTCCCCACCCTGGGTTATCCCGGGTGGCTGACACCCTAACCCCGGGTTTTTTCCCGGGGGGCTGACCCTCCCAAACCCCGGGTTATAAGGGGGGGGCTACCCTCCGTACCCTTGGTTATCCTGGGTGGCTTTACCCCCTACCCTGGGTTATCCTTGGGGGCTGACCCCCCTACCCCCGGGTTTTCCGGGGGCCGACACTCCCTTTCCCTGGGTTTTCCCCGGGTTTGGCGCCCTCCCTACCCTGGGGTTAAACCTTTTGGGGGCTGACCCTCCCACCCTGGGGTTTTCCTGGGTTGCTCACCTTCCCCACCCTGGGTTATCCCCGGGGGGGCTGAAAACCCCCCTTAACCCCGGGTTATCCTGGGTGGCTGACCCTCCCTACCCTGGGTTATCCTTTGGGGGCTGACCCTCCCTACCCTGGGTTTTCCTGGGTTGCTCACCTTCCCTACCCCGGGTTTTCCCCGGGGGGCTGACCCCCCCTACCCCCCGGGTTATTTGGTGGGTGACCCTCCCTAACCTGGGTTTTTCCTGGGTGGCTGACCCTCCCTACCCCGGGTTTTTCCTGGGGTGGGGTGCCCTCCCTAAACCCCGGGTTTTTCCCGGGTTGGGTGACCCTCCCCCCCCCCTGGTTTAAACCTTAGGGGTTTTTCCCCCCCTTTTTTGGGTTTAAATTGGGGTGGTTTTACCTTTTTTAAATTTTTTGGGTTATCTGGGGGGGGGGCCCCCGACCCCACCCCCAACCCCCCCCGGGTTTTCCCGGGTTTTGGGGCTGACCCTCCCCCACCTGGGTATCATTGGGGGGCTGACCCTCCCCCACCCTGGTTTATCCGGGTGGCTGACCCTCCCCACCCCGGGTTATCCGGGGGGGCTTGGGGCCCTCCCACCATTTGGGTTATCCCCCCTTGGAGGGGCTGACCCCCCCCTTTTTCCCTTTGGGTTATCCCTGGGGTGGCTGACCCTCCCCCACAAATGGGTTATCCCGGGTGGCTGACCCTCCCTTTCCCTAGGTTTTTCCTGGGTGGTTTACCCTCCCTACCTAGGTTATCCCAAAGGGGGGGCTTTACCCTCCCTACCCTGGGTTTCCTTGGGGGGCTTTTACCCTCCCTACCCTGGGAAACCTGGGGGGGGGTGGGCCCTCCCCACCCCGGGTTTTTTCATGGGGGGCTGACCCTGCCCACCCTGGGTTATCCCCGGGGGGTGACCCTCCCTTTCCCTGGGGGAACCTGGGTTTCTCACCCCCCCTACCCTGGGTTATCCTGGGTGGGTGACCCCCCCCCACCCTGGGTTAACCTTGGTGGCTTTACCCTCCCTACCCTGGTTTATCCTGGGTGGCTGAACCCCCTTTCCCTTGGGGTTTTCCCGGGGGGCTGACCCCCCCTACCCGGTTTTTGGGTTGGCTTTTCTCTCCCACCCTGGGGTTTTTCCTTGGGGGGCTACCCCCCCTACCCTGGGTTATCCTTTTTGGGTTTGGGTGACCCTCCCTCCCTGGGTTATCCTGGGTGGCTGACCCTCCCCACCCTGGGGGTTTCCGGGGTGGTGGGCCCTCCCCACTTCTGGGTTATCCGGGGGGCAAACCCCCCCCTACCCTGGTTATCCTGGGTGGCTGACCCTCCCCACCCTGGGGTATCCCCTTGGGGGCTGACCCTCCCTTTCCCTGGGGTTTTTCCCGTGTGGCTGACCCCCCCCTGGGTTTTTTCCTGTGGCCCGGGCCCTCCCTCCCTGGGTTTCATGGGTGGGTGACCCTCCCCACCCTGGGTTTTCCTGGGGTGGTTACCCCCCCTACCCGGGTTATCCTTGGGGGGCTGACCCTCCCTTCCCCGGGTTTTTCATGGGGGGCGGGCCCCCCCCTACCCCCGGGTTATCCCGGGTTTGGTTGGAACCCCCCCCACCCTGGGTTTTTTCTGGGTGGCTGACCCCCCCTACCCTTGGGGTTTTCCCGGGTGGCTGACCCCCCTTTCCCTGGGTTTTTCCCGGGTGGCTGACCCTCCCCAAACCCGGGGTTTTCCCGGGTGGGTGACCCCCCCCTACCCTTGGGGTTTTTCCCGGGTTTGGGTGACCCCCCCAAACCCGGGTTATCCTTTGGGGGTTACCCTCCCAAACCCCGGGGTTTTCCCGGGGGGGCTGCCCCCCCCTTCCCTGGGTTATCCCGGGTGGCTGACCCCCCTACCCCGGGGGTTATCCCTGGGGGCTGCCCTCCCTACCCTGGTTATCCCGGGTTGCTACCGGGCCCTAACCCCGGGTTATCCTGGGTGCTACCCTCCCTACCCCGGGTTATCCTTTGGGGGGCGACCCTCCCTACCCTGGGTTAAACAAGGGGGGGCTGGGCCCTTTCCCCACCCGGGTTTCCTGGGGGTGGGCCCTCCCTACCCTGGGGGTTTTCCTGGGTGGCTGAAAAATCCCTACCTGGGTTTTTCAAGGGTGGCTGAAACCCCCCTCTACCCTGGGGTTTTCCCTTTGGGTGGGTGAAACCCCCCCTACCCTGGGTTATCCTGGGGGGCTGAACCCCCCTCCCTGGGTTTCCCGGGTTTGGGGACCTCCCTCCCCTTTTTTATCCTGGGGGGCTGACCCCCCTACCCTGGGGTTTTTTCCTGGGTTTGGGTGACCCCCCTACCCTGGGGTTTTTCATGGGGGGCTGACCCTCCCTACCCTGGGTTTTTCATGGGGGGCTGACCCTCCCTAACCCCCGGGTTTTTCCTGGGTTTGGGTGACCCTCCCCTACCCTGGGTTTTCCTGGGGGGTGAAACCCCCCTATTCTTGGGTTTTTCCTGGGTGGTGACCGTCCCACCCCCGGTTTATCCCGGGTTGGGCAGACCCTCCCCACCCGGGGTTTTCCTGGGTTGGGCTGACCCTCCCTACCCTGGGTTATCCTGGGGGCCTGACTCTCCCTTTCCCTGGGTTTTTTCCCGGGTTTGGGTGACCCTCCCCCACCCTTGGGTTATCCTGGGGGGCTAACCCTCCCTCCCGGGGTTTTCCTGGGTGGCTGGGCCCTCCCCCCATTGGGTTTTTCCCGTGTTGCTGACTCTCCCTACCCTTTGGGGTTTTCCTGGGTGGGCTGACCCTCCCTACCCCTGGGTTAATTTTTGGGTTTGCTAACCCTCCCCACCATGGGTTTTTCCTGAGTGGCCCCACCCTCCCTATCTGTTTTTATCCTGGGTGGCCCACCCTCCCCACCCTGGGGTTTTCCCGGGGGTGGCTGAAACCTCCCTACCCCGGGTTATCCTGGGGGCTGGGCCCTCCCCTTTCCCTGGGTTATACTAGGTTTTTTGACCCTTCTTTCCCTGGTTTGGGGCTGGGTTTTCCCCACCCTCCCTACCCTGGGTTTTTGCTAGGTGGCTTTAAACCCCCCCTACCCTGGGTTAACCAGGGGGCTTACCCCCCCCTACCCCGGGTTATCCTTGGTTGTTTTACCCTCCCTACCCTGGGTTATACGGGTTTTTTGACCCTTCCCACCCTGGGTTTTTCCTGGGGGGGTTTTAACCCCCCCTACCCGGGGTTTTTTCCCGGGGGACGACCCTCCCCAACCCCCGGGTTATCCTGGGTGGGGTGACCCCCCCCCACCTTGGGGTTAAACCTGGGTGGCTGACCCTCCCTACCCCCGGGATATCCTGGGTTGCTGAAACCTTCCTTCCCGGGTTTTTCCTGGGTTGCGACCCTCCCCACCCCGGGTTATCCGGGTGGGTGACCCTCCCTACCCTGGGTTATCCTGGTTTGGGTTCACCCCCCTACCCCGGGTTAATTTTGGGTTGGGTGACCCCCCTACCCTTTGGGTTTTCATGGGTGGCTGACCCTCCCCCCCCTTTTTTTACCTGGGTGGCCGACCCTCCCCCACCCCGGGTTATTTGGGGGGGCTGACCCCCCCTAACCCCGGGGGGATCCCGGGTGGCTGACCCTCCTACCCTTTGGGGTTTTCCTGGGGGGCGTCCCCCCCTACCCCGGGGTTAAACCTGGTTGGGGTGACCCTCCCTACCCCGGGTTATTTCCCGGGGGGCTGACCCTCCCACCCGGGGTTTTCCCCGGGGGCTGACCCCCCCTACCCTGGGTTTTTCCCGGGTGGTTAAACCCCCCCTACCCCGGGTTATCCTGGGTGGCTTTACCCTCCCCACCCTGGGGTTTTTCATGGGGGCTGACCCTCCCCACCCGGGTTTTTCCTGGGGGGCCTTTCCCCCCCTACCCCGGGTTTTTTTGGGTGGCTGACCCCCCCCTACCCTGGTTTTTCCTGGGTTTTCTGACCCTCCCTACCCTGGGGGTTTTCCTGGGGGTTTTGGGTGGGCTGTGTCTCACACCGGGGTGCCCGGAATGAACCCAGACTGTCCCCTCACATGTGAAGGCACATCCCCTGTCTCAGTCCCCAGTAAAATTTTGTGAGACACAGTCCGTTTTCTCAGTCCAGTAATATGTGAGAGACACAGTCTGTTGTTTCAGTCCCAAAAATCCCCATGGAACACAGAACTGTGTCTCAGTCCAGCACCACGTGTGGACCCCAGTCTGTTTTTCTCCGCCAGAACTCATTTTTGAGCACGTCTTTGTCCATTCCCCGCACCCATGTTAGAGACACCCGTCTGTGTCTCAGTCCAGCACTCATTGCGAACAACTCTGTGTCTCAGTCCAGAACTCATGGTGAGGGGAAAACTTTTTGGGGTTTTTCAGTCCAGAATCATGTGAGAGACTCAGTTGTTTCAGTCCAGCACTCATGTGTGAGACACAGTCTGTGTCACAGTCCAGCACTCATGTGAGAGACACATTCTGTGTCTCAGTCCAGCACTCATGTGTGAGACACAGTCTGTGTCTCAGTCCAGCACTCATGTGAGAGACACAGTCTGTGTCTCAGTCCAGCACTCATGTGTGAGACACAGTCTGTGTCTCAGCCCAGCACTCATGTGAGAGACACAGTCTGTGTCTCTGTCCAGCACTCATGTGAGAGACACAGATCTGTGTCTCAGTCCAGCAATCATTTGAGAAACACAGATCTGTGTCTCAGTCTAGCACTCATGTGTGAGACACAGACTGTCTCTCACATGAATGCTTAACTGAGACACAGACTGTGTCTCTCACATGAGTGCTGGACTGAGACACAGACTGTCTCTCACATGAGTGCTGGACTGCGACACAGACTGTGTCTCTCACATGAGTGCTGGACTGCGACACAGACTGTGTCTCTCACATGAGTGCTGGACTGCGACACAGACTGTGTCTCTCACATGAGTGCTGGACTGCGACACAGACTGTCTCTCACATGTGTGCTGGACTGAGACAAAGACTGTGTCTCACACATGAGTGGTGGACTGAGACACAGACTGTGTCTCATACATGAGTGCTGGACTGAGACAAACATATCCAGACTTACACGCTGTATGGGCCTGGTAATGAGTTAGCTGGAGGCGACTGATACACCTGTGGCTGGACCTGTTGTAACCAGGCATCACTCGTGTGTGTTGGAGGCTGCTCTTTGTACTGTCCTTGCTACTACTACCTCGTCTTGTGCTGCCTGGGGCTACTACCTCGTCTTGTGCTGCCTGGGGCTACTACCTCGTCTTGTGCTGCCTGGGGCTACTACCTCGTCTTGTGCTGCCTGGGGCTACTACCTCGTCTTGTGCTGCCTGGGGCTACTACCTCGTCTTGTGCTGCCTGGGGCAACTACCTCGTCTTTTGCTGCCTGTTTGCTACAACTTCGTCTTGTCCTGCTCCTGTTACAGGCTTCTGTTGTGTTGTAACACGTTGATCTCCTGTGTTATGGGCACTGCTTCCTTCTACTTGTAGCGAACAAGTTGACCACAATCATCAACTCTTGGTGAGAGGCCACCGTCACTACTTGCTAGGTACGTACATAAATGACCAAATATATATATATATATATATTATAATTATATATATATATTATATATATTTATTATATATATATAATATATATATATATATTTATATATATATATATCTATACATACATATGTTTTTCTAAGTGTTGCACATGTGTCTTAGTCATCAAGTTGCAGGTATTGTATATCGTGAGTATGAGAGCAACATCATGAGATGTTGGTACAAGAGACTTGTACAACACTGTAGATAAACTAATGTTGGGCAGGAACTACACCACCACTACTGTGTCAACACCACTACTGTGCCACCACCACTACTGTGTCAACACCACTACTGTGCCACCACCACTACTGTGTCAACACCACTACTGTGCCACCACCACTACTGTGTCAACACCACTACTGTGCCACCACCACTACTGTGCCAACACCACTACTTGCCACCACCAAATACTGTGCCAACACCACTACTGTGCCAACACCACTACTGTGCCAACACCACTACTGTGCCAACACCACTACTGTGCCAACACCACTACTGTGCCAACACCACTACTGTGCCAAACCCCCACTACTGTGGCAAAAAAAAACCACTACTGTGCCACCACCACTACTGTGCCACCACCACTAAATGTGCCACACCACTACTGTGCCAACACCACTAACTGTGCCAACACCACTACTGTGCCAACAAACCCCTACTGTGGCCAACACCACTACTGTGCCAACACCACTACTGTGCCAACACCACTTCTGTGCCAACACCACAACTGTGCCAACACCACTACTGTGCCACCACTACTACTGTGCCAACACCACTACTGTGCCAACACCACTACTGTGCCAACACCACTACTGTGCCAACACCACTACTGTGCCAACACCACTACTGTGCCAACACCACTACTGTGTCAACACCACAACTGTGCCA
This sequence comes from Cherax quadricarinatus, assembly GCF_026875155.1. NCBI lineage: Eukaryota > Metazoa > Arthropoda > Malacostraca > Decapoda > Parastacidae > Cherax > Cherax quadricarinatus. The sequence goes on along the minus strand of NC_069454.1, from coordinate 2,243,579 downwards.
CCACTACTACTGTGCCAACACCACTACTGTGCCAACACGACTACTGTGCCAACACCACTACTGTGCCACCTCCACTACTGTGCCACCACTACTGTGCCACCACCACTACTGTGCCACCACCACTACTGTGCCACCACCACTACTGTGCCATCACCACTACTGTGCCACCACCACTACTGTGCCACCACCACTACTGTGCCACCACCACTACTGTGCCACCACCACTACTGTGCCACCACTACTACTGTGCCACCACCACTACTGTGCCACCACCACTATTGTGCCACCTCCACTACTGTGCCACCAACACTACTGTGCCAACCCCCACTACTGTGCCCACACTACTTGCGCACCACCACTTTCTGTGCCACCACATACTGTGCCACCACCACTACTGTGCCAACCAAACCCCTATTGTGCCACCTCCCCTTCTGTGCCACCCCATACTGTGGGCCCCTCCACTACTGTGCACCACCACTACTGTGCGACCCCCCACTAAATGTGCACCCCATACTGTGCCACCACCATTACTGTGCCCCCTCCACTACTGTGCCACCACCCCTACTGTGCCCCCACCACTACTGTGCCTCCCCCCATACTGTGCCACCTCCACTACTGTCTACCACCCCCTACTGTGCCACCACCAATACGGGGCCACCAAACCCCTACTGTGCCACCACCACTATGTGCCCCCCACCACACTGTGCCACGTCCACTACTCTGCCACCATCACTACTGTGCCACCACCACTACTGTGCCACCACCACTACTGTGCCACCACCACTCCTGTGCCACCACCACTACTGTGCCACCACCACTACTGTGCCACCTCCACTACTGTGCCACCACCATTACTGTGCCACCTCCACTACTGTGCCACCACCACTACTGTGCGACCACCACTACTGTGAGACCACCACTATTGTGCCACCACCACTACTGTGCCACCTCCACTACTGTGCCACCAACACTACTGTGCCACCACCACTACTGTGCCACCACTGCTACTGTGCCACCACCACTACTGTGCAACCTCCACTACTGTGCCACCACCACTACTGTGCCACCACCACTACTGTGCCACCACCACTACTGTGCCACCTCCACTACTGTTCCACCACCACTACTGTGCCACCACCACTACTGTGCCACCACCACTACTGTGCACCACCATACTGTGGCCACCCCACTCCTGTCCCACCGCCAAATACTGTGCACCACCACTACTGTGCCACCACCACTACTGTGCCACCACCACTACTGTGCCACCTGCACTACTGTGCCACCACCACTACTGTGCCACCACCACTACTGTGCCTCCTCCAATACTGTGCCACCACCACTACTGTGCCACCAACACTACTGTGCCACCTCCACTACTGTCCCACCACCACTACTGTGCCACCACTACTGTGCTACCACCACTACTGTGCCACCACCACTACTGTGCCACCTCCACTACTGTGCCACCACCACTACTGTGCCACCTCCACTACTGTGCCACCACCACTACTGTGCCACCACCACTACTGTGCCACCTCCACTACTGTGTCACCACCACTACTGTGCCACCACCGTACTGTGCCATCACCACTACTGTGCCACCTCCACTACTGTGTCACCTCCACTACTGTGTCACCACCACTACTGTGCCACCACCGGTACTGTGCCACCACCACTACTGTGCCACCACCACTACTGTGCCACCTCCACTACTGTGTCACCACCACTAATGTGCCACCACCACTACTGTGCCACCACCACTACTGTGCCACCACCACTACTGTGCCACCACCACTACAGTGCCACCAACACTACTGTGCCACCACCACTACTGTGCCACCACCACTAATGTGCCACCATCACTACTGTGCCACCTCCACTACTGTGCCTCCACCACTACTGTGCCACCTCCACACTGTGCCAACCAAACCACTACTGTGCCACCACCACTACGTGCCACCACCCCCTTTGGACCACACTACTGTGCCACCAACCCCTACTGTGCCACCTCCACTTTCTGTGCCAAACCCCCAAATACTGTGCCACCAACCCCTACTGTGCCACCACCACTACTGTGCCACCACCACTCTGTGCCACCTCCCCCTCCTGTGCCACCGCCCCTACTGTGCCCCACCCACTGTGCCCCCACTACTGTGCCACCACCACTACTGTGCCACCTGCACTTTCTGTGCCACCACCCCCTACTGTGCCACCACCACTACTGTGCCACCACCACTACTGTGCCACCACCACTACTGTGTCACCACCACTACTGTGCCACCTCCACTACTGTCCCACCACCACTACTGTGCCACCACTACTGTGCCACCTCCACTACTGTGCCACCACCACTACTGTGCCACCTCCACTACTGTGCCACCACCACTACTGTGCCACCACCACTACTGTGCCACCTCCACTACTGTGTCACCACCACTACTGTGCCACCACCGCTACTGTGCCATCACCACATGTAATGTCTGTACCACACTACCCCCTCCAGTATGAGCGACTAATGTGCAGAATTGATGTATGAGGGACTGATGTATGAGGGACTGATGTATAAGGGACTGATGTATGAGGGACTGATGTATGGGGGACTGATGTATGAGGTACTGACGGATGAGGGACTGATGAATGAGGTACTGACGGATGAGGGACTGATGAATGAGGTACTGACGGATGAGGGACTGATGAATGAGGTACTGACGGATGAGGGACTGATCCTC